>VWZW01001240.1:207477-903751 GCA_013397115.1 Edolisoma coerulescens
ACCGGACCGGGCACAGGGACCAGAGGCCCCGTGTTCGGGCGGGGATGGGACAGATGTTATTGGGGGTCCTGTTCCTGGTCGGGCTCGGGGAGGGCGCGGTGGGGATGCCCGGGTGGGAGCCGCGGTGCCCGGCGGTGATTTCTGGCAGGGAGGGTCTGGG
This sequence comes from Edolisoma coerulescens, assembly GCA_013397115.1. Lineage (NCBI taxonomy): Eukaryota > Metazoa > Chordata > Aves > Passeriformes > Campephagidae > Edolisoma > Edolisoma coerulescens. The sequence goes on from VWZW01001240.1 coordinate 207,638, forward strand.
ACCCGTGGGCTTTGCTCCGGGCGGGGAGGGGAGCGGGTCCTGCTGTCCCACGGGGAGAGGAGGCAGAGCTGGGACTCTCTTTTGGGGTTGGGGCGAGGCCTTGGCCTCTTGGGTCACTTGTGGGGAGAGAGGCAGAACGGGTTCATTTCCAGCATCTTTGCTGAATCACTGTGATCCGGTGGAGTGTTCTTTTACCACAAACTCGTTGGCTCCTCTGGGATGGAAACGGGCACTTCCCGGCTCCTGCTGAAGCCCTGGACCCCACTTTAGGCTTTTAGGGGGGATTTCTGTCCCATCTTGCTGTCACTCTTTGGTCCGCGTGTGTGCCAAGCCCCATCAGTGTGTGCAGGGAGGCTCGGTGTTTCTGACACCTACCTGCCGCCAAAACTGTTTAGAGATGTGTTTCCTCACTGGAAAAACACTGGTTAATATCACAGAAGCAAAGTACACAGATAAACCCCAATTATTATCACAGGTCCTGGAAGCCTGGGTACCCTGGGTTGCTTCAGCAGGACCAGGCTGAATATAGGAGTCTTCCTTTAGGTCTCTGATAGGAGGGCCAAAGTTCTATTGGGATGTGGGCTCTTCCATCAAGAAGCAATTAAAATAGAGGTTTGAAATCTAGACTTAAAACAGGACGTCATAGAGCTCCTGGGGGGAGGGAAGGAAACTTCAGGAGCTTGGAATTTATAGTCAAGCAATTAAACATAAAGGAGTGAAAATGCTGAGTGACTGGCGTGAGTGTTTTTCAGTCCTGCCTGAGGTAAAGACTGAGTATTAGTAAAAAACAACTCAAGAAAAGCAAGAACTAAGTTAACTTCTAATAAACTGCATTAGTTATTATAAACTGGACGTGTGTAGAAGGTGATAGGTGCTTTCTTTAGTGAAGCTGATCTGCTGAATTGCCAGAAGATTTGGTAACTGATTGTTTTGAGAATGCTCCTCCTCCTCACTCCCCTGGTTAGGGTGGCACAGAGCTGGAGCTCAGGGGTTGCTCTGCAGACCGTCAGCTCGCTGTAGTTTGGTGGAGAACATTCAGCACTCGTGCTTCTCAGTGTTTGTCCGTTCAGGTGAGTCACCAATCATTTGCAGTAAGAACTTGCCTTTCAAATGTTCTGACTGGCTGGGAAAGAGAGAGGTTGTCCCTGTACAGCATAACTGTGCTGGGGGGATGGAGTTTCTTCTCATCTTGTGAGATCTCAGTGTGAGACAAAGGGGGCGAGTAGCTGAAATGCCAAGTGAATGTTGGAGTCTTACCTTGCTCTTTTTAATTTTTAAGTTGTCATTGCTAGAATTCCTTCCATCTCTCTAGTGATGTAGAAATCAAAGGTAACGCTTGAGGTTAAACAGCCTGTGTTATAATATTGATACCAAACTGCCCATGAAAGACTATTGCCACAAGTGAATCCCTTAATTCTTTTGTTTGAAAAACTAGATGAAGAACATTCAGAGCAAATCAGGTGGTCTGTGCCTCTTGACTTACAACTGCTGAGTGTATTTCTGCTCCTCCTTTGAGTAACTGTGTGCTACACCAGTGCAGGGGTCTCTCCAGGAGTGGTGGTAGCCTGTAGTCCCAGCAGTGCAAATGCCTGGCAGTGCTGCTGGCATCCCCTGGGCTCATGTCTGTGTGTGTGTTACCACAGATGCAGACGTTCATCTGATTCTTAAATGCTTTCTTTGAATTTCAGCTTGCAAACTGGTTTGCAGCTCTGTTCTGGGAGAAGCCCTGCTGAAGTTAGTGGCACTACCTGTTGCAGCAGTGTTGCTGATAAACAGCCTTGTAATCCTCTGAGTCATAACATATGAAATAAGAGTGAGCGTTTTACAAATAGGTATCCAGTTTGGTGTGTCGAGTATAAAGTGATGACTTGAGTGCTTTTCTCGCTTCTCATTGTGCCATTCCAGTTCTGGCTGTGCTGGGCTGTGGCAGGAGCCCCAGTGACTGTGTTCTCCCTGCACGCAGAGCAGCGTCACGACAGCAGGACTGTGGTTTGACACCATCCGTGCACTTCTGCTCCCACCAGAGAGGGATATCCTGTTTGGCTTAACTGTGTCAGCAATTTGTCTGACTGAATTTCATTTTAAGTATTTTTTGTGGTTATTAAATGTAGGCTGCCTTGGGATATGAATGTGTGTTGTCTGTAATTTGCTGTCTGGACAGGAGTAGCTGCGTTGGCAAGGCTGTCCCTGTGTGCAGTCCATGGGTTTGTGACACAAGGACAGAGCTGGCTTGAGGCTGCCTGTGCTGGGAGATGGATGGAGTGTCTGCCCACCCCCACTGATGATCACGTATTCCATTTAGGAAGATTTAAAGCATACTTGAAAGGGCACATGTCATGAAGGGCGTCCGTCCTCAGCCTTGCTGTGGTGTGGTTGGTGAGTCCTTAGCTCAGGTTGTACCCAGACTAAGCTACTTTCACCTGTGAAGTTGTCTAGAAATTCAGAGCTCCCAGGCTGATGAGGGAAGTAGCGAATAGTTGGGATCACACTAGGGCAGTTTAGGATGGCCTCCTGGTATCGTCCTTTCACGTGGCGCATCTTGCTCCAGCACTGGTTTGCCAGGGAGGTCTGTGTGTGCCTTGTAGTTCTGGGTCCTTGCACAAAGGTCACTGAGATTTCTCCGTGCCCCTTCTATGTTGAGGGCTAGGTTTGTTTCAGATAATTGCTCTTGTAAATTATTCATTCCGGTGTTACACCGCAGTGCTGTGATCAAAGATTAAATCATGCCTTTGCACAGGCTTGCAGTGTCATTCTCTTTCTTTCCCTGATGAAGTCTTGATTCATCTGTAGTGGACTTACATGCTGACCAAAATAACATCATATTCACCAGTTAAAATAACACTGACAGACATCTTTCTCTGTCTTTGAAATATCCTGGATGTGTAATTCGAGTTAATTTTATTAAGACTGCAGATCTCTTCTGTTGCGATTACTGGCGAGGTTTCTGGCTGGCTGCATCATTTCACTTTCAAGTGAGTATCAGAAACCTGTACCAGTCTCATATGGTTTTAATGCTTCTGCATGTTATCCTCATCTTGTACCATCTTTGTACCTCATCTTTGACCAGAATAACACCTTCAAGTGCTGGAATTTAAAATGTCTGGTCTATTGCTAAAAGTTTACAAACTGTACTTGAGTGACAATTCAACAAAAAACCAACCCAAAACCAAAGCAAAACAACAAAAGAACCCCCCCCCCCCAAAAAAAAAAACCCGAAAGAATTTACTTCTTGATTTGTGAGCAGTTAAAAAAAATAATTACAGAGGTTGGCAAAAGAGCTGGTGTTCCAGGTTTATCTGCTGTTGGGGGGTGTGCTTTAATGTACTCTCTTGAGGCATGCTCTGTCTCTAATTTGTAAAAATAGGATCCTGGTATGACTTGTTCTGTATCTTAGTATTCCTTAGTCTTCTGTTGTCTGACCTCACTATTTTCATACACTGATTTTGTTTTTTTCACTCTTTAATCCACCTGAGATGCAGCTGGGGCTGTGCTTGTGCTGCTGGGTCCCAAAGACCTGGCCTGCTGAACACCGTTTTGCCCAGGTTGTGGATTTGGGCAGGGCAGCAGGGCACAGAGAGGTGGGATGTGCTGCCATGTTCTGTGGTGAATGAAACCAACCTCATTTCCTAGGATTGAGAAGGGCAAGTTATCTTTTTTGGTTGGGAATTAACTGTGAACTTTCAGTTGTTTTGGAATGTGGGGCTCTGGCTTGGCTAAATCTTTGTGCTGCCTTTAGCTGGGTGGCTGTATGTTGAAGTTTGTTAGTAAAGAGGATGGGACCAGAAGTCTTGGGAACTGTGTGGTCTTTTAAGATGTAAAAATAAACAAAGCTGAGAAGCTCTACCCTACTTAAAACAGGCTGACCTAAATTTTCAGCAATTCTAGCAGAGAGGCAGGCTCTGGGTAGGGATAAAGGCTTACTGATGACTGGCTTCCCTGTCCTTCTCTGGCTTGACATGGTTGACAGGCCACCTTTGGCAAATCAACACTGCTGTCTGAGGTCATTCACTTCCCCCTTCCCCAAGTTGCACAGCCTGGCTGTGGATTTGCCTTGTGCTCGTGTGGACAGCCCCCTTGTTATGCAAGTCAACAGTTCAGCATCTTCTGGGAAGTCACAGCATGAATCTCTTCTCAAATTGCTTTTGTTGGAGCGTGTTGACAACATGTTAGATGTCCTCTGGCTTGTCCCTATGGAGATTGCTTTTGAGAGTAGGTGTCTGGGAAGTCCATTCATGCTCTTTGTCTCTAGATTAATGTTCTTGCTATCAGTTGCAGTTCTCCACTACTGAATTATTAATTCTGCAGTGAGAGTTTTTTTCTTCTTAGTGTTCATTGACTTCCACGCATGATTTATTCTTCTGAGCAGTTTGAAACTGGAGCATGGGAATGTTGACTAATATTAACAGATCACATGTGTGACCTCAGAGGTGGCTAAAGAAACTTTTTAAATTGGGAAAATGACATCTGTCTTTCAAAGTAGTCACAGTTTCCCAGGTGAAAGATTGCTTGTGAATATGTATTACCCTCAGAGGCCCATTGCTTGTTATTCAAGAAACATAGGATGTTCAGGCAACCGGTGGAGTGGTTACCTGTGTGCTCCAGAGACAGTCCTGTGGGTAGCGTGATGGGAGAAGGAGGGAAAAGTGGGTTTGCAGATTCTTCTGCTAATGTGACTTTGTAGCTGAATGTTTTCCTGGCAGAGAGCCTGCCTTTGATTGGAAAGCATTCCCCTTGGTGTTCTTGTAGGTACTGATGGTCTACCATGTTTTGTTCTGTGTTTGTGTGTGCTTTTTCCTGCAGGGAGATAAGAGGAGGGGAATCGTGTATCCTTTCAGCAGCCTTCTGTTAAACTTGGAATACCACAGTTCAAGCACTTGAACAGATGGATAATGGAGACTGGGGATATATGGTGAGTGCAAGCGTGCACCATGCGTTACAACTGGGCTTCTGAGGTCTTGCAGCAAGAATCCTTCCAGATCTGCCTTCTGTAGACCCAGAGCTTCAGTCATGAGAGAGGGAAAACTATGCCTGTTAAAACAGCTTTACAACAGCTTACTCACCTTCCCTGGAGTGCTGCACCTCCTGTGCAGTTTGTGGGCAGTGCCCAGGTTCATGTTTCCTAAGGACAATCAGCCAGGACTGAACTGATGCCTTGAGCTTACTGTTACCATTTTCCTAACACGAAGGCTAAAAATAGTTTGTGCTTTTTGCTTATCATTTTAAGGGCTTTTTCATTTTATTTATAGAGAAAAATATTTTTCCTTGTAAACCTTGTCTCAAACTAGACAAGCACATCTTATTTTTCTCCCCTTCTCATTCTGCTGCCATGCATATGTCTCTTTTCTCTGGCTGGCTGCAGTCCTGGTTGTTAGAGTTGGTGGCCAGATGGGATTAATGTTCCTTTCTCTCTTGCTTCCTCATGTACTATCTGGAATCTGATGCAGACTGGTTTGTGCTCTGCTCCCCTCTCCTATGAGGCATGCTAATTTGTTAATAAGTATTTCTTTTTAGAGTTAAAAGCTGAAAGTTCTTTTTTTCCCTTGCCTCTGAACCAAAGCATGGATTTTTTTGATTGTGAGCTCTTGGTCCTATGTTTAAACTTGCATTGTCTTCCTCTTTTGAGGGAGAAAAAGAGGCTTAACATTTGTTTGGCTGATTTTTTTCTTTCCTTTTTTTTGGTTTTGGTTTTGTTCTAGAATGAGAGACAGATTGTGAAAGTAAGGAACATTGCTGGGCCTCATTCTGACTAACTTGTTCTTCAGGAAATTTCTTTGTTCTCATTTCCCCATCTGTAGAATAGGAATAAACTTGCTGCCCAAATGCAAAACTTGCTCCTGTGACGGTAGCTCAGTTGTTAAGGTTTCTAAAGCGTTCTGGAAATGTGCATTCTGCATGCTAAGTATCATCCTGTCTAGTTGCCAGTTGTGCCTTGTTGCTAGGTGGCTTGGATTTGTTCAGGTTTGAACAGCCCTTAGAGGCGTTGAACGGGAGAAGTGTGATTCTCTCCAGTTTTCCAGCAGTATTTGCTGTGCGTGTCAGCGAGGTGATCGAATCTTCTTGTCGGGGCTTGATAAACTCTGCAATTTCTCTCTTTCTAGATGACTGATCCAGTCACGCTAAATGTGGGTGGACACATGTATACGACCTCCCTCACAACTCTAACGAGATATCCTGACTCAATGCTCGGGGCCATGTTCAGGGGAGACTTCCCCACTGCCAGGGACTCTCAGGGCAATTACTTTATTGACAGAGATGGACCACTTTTCCGTTATGTTCTTAACTTTTTAAGGACCTCAGAGCTCACTTTGCCACTGGACTTCAAGGAGTTTGACCTGCTTCGGAAGGAAGCGGACTTCTATCAGATTGAACCTTTAATTCAGTGTCTTAATGACCCCAAGCCGCTGTATCCCGTGGATACCTTTGAGGAGGTGGTGGAGCTGTCCAGCACCCGGAAGCTTTCCAAGTACTCCAACCCAGTGGCTGTGATCATCACGCAGCTCACCATCACCACGAAAGTCCATGCACTACTGGAAGGCATTTCAAACCACTTCACCAAGTGGAATAAGCACATGATGGACACCAGGGACTGTCAGGTGTCCTTCACCTTTGGGCCATGTGATTACCACCAGGAAGTGTCGCTCCGAGTCCATCTCATGGAGTACATCACAAAGCAAGGCTTCACGATCAGGAACACCAGAGTCCATCACATGAGTGAGCGTGCCAATGAAAACACAGTGGAGCATAACTGGACTTTCTGTAGACTGGCACGGAAAACAGATGACTGATTCTGACTCCACAGGAGCCACTTCTGTGATTAGCAACTTAATTGGACAGTAAACGCAAGAGAGTCTGGATTTTGACTAAAGCAACAATATGGGCTTTTTTAATACGACTATTTATTGTTTGTCAGTGAGGACTGGAGGAGTTTCATTCTCTAGCAGCTCTGTTCTTTTGTCCAGTTAAGAAAAAAAACCGTGCATGTGCCTGTTCAGTCAAGACACTTTTTTGTTTGAAAGAGGGAGTCCGAAGAATTAGTACGATAGGGTATTTTGTGTCATTAACACAATTCTCTGACTCAACTCAAAGTGCTAAAATTACCTCTTGTTTAAATGGTTTCTAATCCATCTAATGCTATGACACTGGGAGCAAGAAACAAAAAAGATTTTAAAATGCAGTTGGGGGAGAAGCTGCTATTATGTAGACTAATTTAGTTTCTAAATCAATAAACAGTATTGTAATATTCTAGGAAAACAAATCCCACCCTTTAAAAGTACTTGATAAGTACAGTTTCTTACAGTTATGACAACTGTTTCTTTCTATGCATATAAATCAAGCAACCAAATATTATCTGTAGCCATGGAAATATGATTACAAATATTTATATTGGATTCTAAATGCAAAATGTCCCTGTGGTAGAATTCATATTTTTAATGCCTGGTGCAATATTATTCCCAAGTGTAATGCCTGCCAGAAGAAGCTAATAAAAATGTGAAATACAGAATACTGTTTTGTATTTTCTTTTTGTCTTTTAGAACTCTCATACTTAAAAAACCCAAACCAACCAAAAAATGCCCCATCCAAATCCTGTTTTTCTGTGCTGCATAGTATTTCGGGTGTTCTGCTAGGGCCCTGTTTTCTTCCATTAGTGATGTAATTTGTTCCTTTTTATGTTAATCAGTTGATTTAAATGTCTTCATTATAGACAAAGCCTGTGTTCTGAAAACTGCTTTAGATTGATAGAAAGATGGCAAGTATTTCTACTGGCTAAAGGGGTAGTGATGGAGGGAACAGAGAGCCTAAATACTTGTAGCTGCTAATAGAGTTGCCTGGTTTGTCAGCACTTTTATCTAGTGACTTTATATATATAATTTTAACTGCAGAATGCTTTTTCTGGTGATGTTCAAGTCAAGGCACTCAAGTTCTGTGGCTTTACTCAATTTCATACAGACATTTTTACTTATCTTGGTCCCTTTGTTGTAGTTATTAATAGAATTTCTGGTTATGCTCTAACTTGATTGCAGCTGGGAGTAAGGGAGTTGGTATCTGTTTTGTGGAGTGGATCCTGTTCTCCCATGAAGTTCTTGTCCCAAATAGGTGGGAGCTTTCCATCCCATATCTGGCTCTAAAGGCCTGTCTCAGGGGGTATTTTTCTGTGGATGCTGAAAGCTTGGTCGTAGAGAGATTTTCCAGCTTTCTGCCGATGTCTACGTGAAAGTCCTTGCTTTCTCACAGACACTGGCTGAAAACAGTTAGAAGTTTCTGTAAACCAATCCCTTTATCTTGCAGGTGCAAGACTGTTATGCAGTATTGTTGCGATACTGACCAGAGAAATATTTTGAAATGGGTGTTGTAGGATTTAACCAATCGCTCTGGGAGGTGGATGGTCAGGGACCAATGGCCTTGTGTCATTCAAGCGAACTAAGATACATAAACGAGTCTGTAAATTAATAAATAATTCCTTTTCTCCCTAGATCGGACTCGTGTCATTTCTCGCCGTCCCCGGTACAACAGCGACATTTCTCTGTCATATTTTGTGTCTTGCTGTTCATACATTGCAGGTTTTTGACTTACATAATAAGAGGCAGCAGTGAGAGCTTTATTCTTGCTGTCAAGGAGGGAAGAGAAGCAGAACTGATGAAGCTCAGGAAAAGTTGTTTCTTTCTTGCAACACGTGGTAAGAAGTATCTGTGTTAACTGGCATTGAATTATAATCACAAGATGTTCTTTGCAACACTTCATTTACTAGCAAATTAATGACTGGCCTGGATCAGCCTGCCCCTTCCATAATTATGAAGTAGAATAATTAGAGAAGTAGTATTCCAAATAATACACTTTATTGGAGCTCAAGATTTATAGAAAGACAGTATGAGCAGCTCTGTTAATGGAAAGGTAAATTCTGCAGACTGGAGCTGGCATCAGCTTTGTCTGCATCTTCATTAGGCAGGAATATTCCAGTACTGAGCAAATCAAGAGCTATTTTAATTGTCAAAACAGATGTACTTTCTAATACACTTTCTGATCGAAGAGAACAACTTTTTCCTAAAAACTGAGGATCATAATTTCACTGTGGATTTTTCAGTAAAGTTGGTTGTTTTGGGTTTTTTTGAAGGGACTGTATAGTTACAACACACTGAGAGAGGGTTCAGTGTGGTGGCATTTTTTTTCTCAATCATCATATAGTGGATTTAGAAAAAGAATAAGAAAGACAAATGAGAGAGTTTTGATGCTTTCAAGACACTTCAGGATAGAAAACAGTGAACCCTGGACCATTCCTGACTAGATTGTCATACAGCAGCGGGTACCACTCAGCACTGTTGGCATCTGTCTAATTGCAAATGGCTGGCTGAGAATCTTTCAGACTTGTTGTAACTGCAAGTAAGCAACTGATTACTGATTATTAATTCTGATTAGTCATTACTGATGCTTCATAAATGTACTGCTGCACAAAGAACAGGAGGAAATGCATACCCTTCACTTGGAACACGGACTTCATAATTTTGATAGTGTGTTGTGCAGAAGTGGCTTCAAATACCTCTCGTAGGCTGGGCTCATCTGTTCAGAAAGAGAATGTGGAAGGGAATTAATGGCAATTAAGAAGGGAAAGGGTATAATTTTTTTCTTAAGAACAATCTCTGAAATACAGAAAGCTACACTATTAAAAAAAAACCAACCAACAAACCACCAGCTACTTAACTATGTGCAAGATCTTTTTCCCTATATGTGCTGTCCTTCATAGCCAGCACACCACACTCATCCCAAAGGGGACAGCATACTATTTAACCTCAGAAAATATGCTCGGAGTTGAATGTTTGCTGAAGGCAGATTTCGTCTTCAGCTGTAGGATTTCCAAGGGATACTGATTACCACAGTAAAAATCTCACTCAAGGCCAAATGAGTTTCAAACAGAGCAATACATATTTACATCACACAGAATTTTACATTACTCCACAGTATGGATGAATTGAGAAAGCAAAGTGCTAAAGACCATGAAGGATCAAATTGCCTTGTTTAACACTTATACTCTTTCTGGTTAAACATATTATTAAAACCCCCAAGTTCTGCACTAGTAAAAGTATCAGTGTATAGAAAATACCCTGCATTTAGTGCTGTTCCATAATATCTAAATAGACTTTTATTTTAGCTTATTCTGTTACAATGTGATACAAATCAGTGAAACAAAGAGGAATTAAAAGCTCTTGTCTCTTATCTGTATTGCTTTTGTTAGAAGAAAAGCGGTTTCTGCTCTGCCTGCTGTGGAAGTTGCCCAGCTCTAATTCATCCCTACCTGGTTGGTGGGTGACCTCTGAGCCCACTCGTAGAGCCGCTGGTAAACCTGCCCGTCGTAGCTGCCCAGCGCAGAGTTCAGGCTCTTGTCCGTGAAGTCAAAAGCATCCACCAGCGGAACAGCGTCCTTCCTACGGAGCACAGGAGTCACATTCCTGTTACTGAGAGGGTACTGCTTTGCAAGGTGGGAAAATAAATAAAAGATAAACTTGAAAGTTAGTTGCCCAGGTTTCTCCTGGAAAGCTTGTACCAGTTGTCTTCCTTGTCTTTACTGGGGGGGAAAATCCTGCTTGTTTTGATTCCTCAGAGGCATCTCTAGGTGACCCTGCCTTGGCAGGGAAATTGGACTAGATGATCTCCAGAGGTCCCTTTCAATCCTAACAATTTTGTGATTCTGTGATGTTCTACTAATGCCCTGAGCTGTCTGCACTGCTGAGTGGATGTCTGCAGGGTCTTGTAATCACCTGGGCTCTGTCCCTAATTCAAGACTCAATCTCATGTCAGATATTTTCTCAGTAGTCTCTGCCAGTTCGTTCTTTTGATTTTTGTCTTTGTTTCATTTTTCTTAAGCTGTATGTGTTTGTCTTATAAAATGGAATAAGGTTCCTACTAGATTGCTGTGAAGTTGCTTTGGTGATCTCCAACCTTCATCGACCTTTCAGTATTTGTTACCTCATCACAAGGTGTTGAGGTGTTCTCTTCTATTCATGTGTGTAAGAGCAAAACAACCCTGACCCATCAAAGGGCCCATCTAGCCCAGGGGCCAGTCTGACAGCATGGAGAGCTGGAGCACAGGTAGCATCTCCTAAGCAGGAGATGGTTTCCTTTTCCTCATCCTCCCATCATCCTGGGTATAGGAAGTTGTGCTGGCTTGTACCTCACACCTGAGGTATCAGGATGCAAAGTGGTTTGCACAAATGTTGGCATTTACATCTTCCAGTTCGTTTTTGGGAAGAGCTGTCTGGGGGTTTGGGAAAGGCTGGGTTTTTGCTACAGACCAGGAAGTGGTTGTATCCTTTCTACTAACTGTAAACATGTAAATACTTCATTCTTGAATCCTATTAACAAGGCATGGACTAACACGGAAGTTGCAATGAATTCCAAAGACACCGTGTTAGGCTTTTGAAAATGTTATGTTAAACTTATCAGTTAATTCAGATTCTGCAATCAGTTCTGAAAACCCTTGCTGTTTGGCTCAGCCCTGTTCAGCCCTTGCTTCTAGTGTGTTCTTGTTTCTCTCCAGGTGGCTTAGGTAGAATTTTACATACAGTAGTAACTCCTCTGCACCATAAGTTAGTATGTTCTAAACAAACAGCACTGAATAGTGAAAGCTGAGCCCTTTGTCAGAAAGCCTCTGTGAGTGTTGTGGTAAGCGAAAACCTTAACATAACTCAGAATTCACAGAGCTGGTGATAAATGGCGTCGAGCAGATGCATCTGAAGTAGCTGTAGGCAGGATTGTTTGGGTACCAGTTGCAGCTCAGCCATGGCAACAGAGTAGGCTGTATTAGCTGTGGCTTAAGCAGATCTTGCAATGTGTGATGGGTTGCTGTGGCTGCCTCTTGCCAGTGTGCTCTGACTACTGCTTTCATTCTACTGCAGGTGGTAAAAAGTGTTTGTGACTTCTTCATTTATAATTCAGGATTTCATGTTACAGAACTTTAGAGATTCCGGAGGAGCTGGACACTTGGGTCTGTTTTGCCATGAAAACAAGCTCTGAGTAGATGTTTCAATCAATTTCTAGTGCTGCCAGGCAATGAAAATAAAAACTGAACGAGGTGAATTGGCAGCGGAGATGTTGCCATAGGTACAGCAGCACCCTTTTATATCTGTCATGGAGATAAACTGGATAGCTGTGTGTGTCCTGCCAAAGCAGCTCACCGAATGACAGCCAGGAGGTCCAGGTAGGATGCTGTGACCATGTCCATTTGAGCTGCAGATGTGTATCCATCGTGCAAGAAAGCTCCTGAATTTGAGAAGATCCCATGTAGTGCAAAGAGGTCACAGAGATGTTTCATAATCTTCTGGATGCCAGCCTTGGTCTCGAGTTTTTCCACAGTTTCTGCAAAGTTTTTCACTGCAATGTAGTGGCAGTGAGCCTGGAAAACAAATGCAATCAACAGTGAATGCACCTCAAAACACTTTTAGTAGGCCAAGTGACTCAAATGTTCTTGCAAAGAATATAAAACCTTTTCATTTCCCTGGCCCTTCTCCAGTCTGTATCCTTTGTTTGCTGGGTGACCAGGCCTTTTGCATTCATGGCTTACAGCGACAGCATAAGACAGAATGTGTAAACAGTCAACACTGTGGTATTTGTAAACTCCAGAAAACTGCTTCAGAAATCATGGTAGTACTTATTCCAAATACTTCTGATGAATATCCCAAAGAGTTTATGTGAAGGGAACACATTGGAATGTGCTTGTGTTGTAAGTGAATGTTGGTTGTACATCAACAAGAGAAAACTTCTGATGAAGACCTTGGGCTCATGGTACTTTGGGTTCAGTGTCTACGAGGCTTCAGCTCTAGAAACACCCTTGTCAAAGAAGAACAACCAAATTTACCTCCCACTTCTGTGGTTTTAAGTAATTTCTGGGTAGAGTGTCTGACCCAGAAATGACAGAAATACTAGCTGAGGTGCAGAGCAGATGAATTAGGCTGACCCCACCTGTCTGTGGGGTGACTCTTGCTACGTTGCCACTGCTGTGGGTGGTTGGTGTTGCTGGGATCTGTGTGGGTTCACTCCCCCACTGCAGAGTTCCCCTCCAGCTGTAGGTGTAATCATGGCACACCTGCACTGCAGCTCTTCCTGCTGGCACGGTGAAGCAGCAGAGGTGGAGGCCAGTGTGGACTGCAGAACCTGCCTGAGAAGCTGAGTGGCCCTTAGTGGCCCCTCCGGCAATTAACCTGTGTGGTGTCTGAGCCACTGAGCTGAGAGCAGGCAGGTGTCAGTTCATAGAATTGCCATGCCAGATGTGTGGGTCAATCTCCAGGGAAGGTATGGAATAAGAAGTAAATACAGAATTGCCCCAAGAAGGCAGCAGTATATCAAAATTTTAAAGTTATAGGGAAAACTCAAGGGGTTTGAGTGACTTTTCCTGTCCCTGAAATATTTATGAAACTTCAGGGGCCTGGATCCCATTTTCTGAAGAGGCTAGCAGCAGAACTGACAATACCACAGCCAGCCCTCTGCATATGTTAGGCTCTTCAGAAAGAGTTAATGATGTTAAAATAAGTTGTGGATCTGTTTCAAAATCTTTTCCTCAAGGAGGGAGGGAGGGAGGGAAGGAAGGAGGGAAGGAAAGAAGGAAAGAAGGAAGGCCTTCACCATAACTGTAGAGGAATTGCACTTAATTGCATATTAAAAAAAGAATTTTGGTTTTTGGAGACACAGAACTATCAACAGATTTAGTTTTTGTTGATATTTAAGGCTTTTCTCCCCTCTTGATTTCTTTTCTGCTTAATTCTGTACTAATTCATCCTTGTTTTAGGGAACAAATGCTGCTGTCCAAATGCTATGTCAGCTGAAAGCATCTCTTATTAATTTGATTTGTTTTATTTTTCAGCAGTAGTTAATATTGCACTTATCACTGGTTCTCACTTTTTTCCCTCCAGTTATCTTTCCAGCAGATGGAAGAAATACCAGGCATGTTTCACCCTTTGCTGTGACTCCATCAGCTTTCAGTGGAGTGGCTTTGAGAAGACTCTTCTGGGAGCCAGAAACGTTGGATTCTTATAAAAAGGTGAGTGTTGGCTGGAGATGGTGGGTTTTTGTTGCAGGATATAGGAGGTCTGATTCTGCCAGTAGTGGCAGCATAACTGTGAATGTATTTTTTTCTCCCTTTCATTTATCCTAGGCTTTTTCTACCTGGCCTATACAGACAGCAAATTTTTCAGATCAGGAATTGCTTCTTACTACAACTTTCCACCATGCAGACCACAGTGACGATCTATTTGGTGTCTCTCAGATGTCAACAGGAAACAATAAACAGCACTGAGGCTTTAAGCTAATCATGCCATTTCTGTTGCATATTGTTTCATATGAAAGACCAACATCAGATAAGCAGATAAATTTTGCTAACCTTTGCAGCCTGCACCAGCTGCACTGTGCACTGGCTCCACGCATCGTGCTTTTTGACTCCAGACTGAATCAAGTCCTGTAGTTTTGCTGCTGTGCTGCCTGTGAGCCTGGAAAATTGAAAAAGCGTAAAGCATATTGTATGTGAATGTAGCATCCCACATGCATGAATTTGCACTCGAGAGTTATGTGTGACTGAATGGCAAACTGGCATTTCTGACATCTGAAGTTATCTACACTCAGTATGAGTGAATTTAGATTATGCAAAATCTAAGTATAAATTGTGAGAAGAACCCAGACCACCCTGGTACTGAAGGATTTCTGCCTTCTCAGCTTCCAAGGTAGTTTGCCAGGGGTTTGGCTAAGCTTTTCTTGGGTTGTGTGTGTAAGGAGAATTTGCAAAACTAACAGTAATACTGGACTGTTGTTACATTATGTTTCTCCTTTTCTACACAGGGATTCAAATCCTGTTCCCATTGATACTGAAGCTTTTGGATGAGTGGCTGTTTTTACACTGGTTTCAATGACAGCAGCGTTGTCTTTTTACCTGATTTTCAGAGGTGACACCTATACAGCCCATAACTGTGTACATAATTCTGAGACCACTCGTGGTACCATTTTTATTTGTATTGAGTTGCTGAATGTGTAGTTGAAAGGCTACAGACAGAATGAGAGGCTCTGTTCTTGTTATGGTGTAAACTGAAAACAAACATTACTTTCTCAGGTATGTGAAATTTTAACATTCTATATAGAATTGCTCAGGGTCCAATAAAGACTTTACTGGATGGCAACTCAGTGATGTGGTCTGGGATTTACTTTAATAGTGCTATCAACTTTGTGAAATGTAGTTGTTTGGTAGCACATGGCTTAAAAACTTCTGAGTGTGAAAGCCTCATACTGAACATCTGACACGGCTGTTAATCCTGTGTAGCCTTCCTTTTATTTTTCAGGAACAGATGGTGCCAATCCTTGTTTAACTTATGTTATTTTACGTCCCTTTAAAGCAAGGAAGAAGCTGTGCTCTTAACACATTTCTGATGTCAAAGAGAGAAATCTTGTCTCCTGTCCTGTGTACTGACCTGACTGCCACGTGTTGATAGGCCTCAGTGTAAATATCTGGACTGAGAAAATCCAACTTGTTCTTGGCTGGACACCTCCCATGTTTCACTGCAGCCAGATAAGTGACAGATGGTGGCACAGGCTGGCCAGCACTGACTGCCATGAAGCACTTAATCAGGAACCTGGGGAGAAGGTAACAGTCAGAGCAGGGTATGGTGGTGATCTCCTCGCAGCAAACAGTCATGCAAAAAGTAAATGGGCTCAGGTGAGGAGCAGCAAGGTGGGACTCATCCCATCAGTGGCCCAGAATGGACTTGATCAAGTAATGACTTTTTGTTTTGCACATTACTCACAATAACCTGATCTGTGGTGGGTCTCAGGTGTGGCCTGTCTGTCTTATTTAATACTACAGCAATCCATAATGGTAATTTTTTCAGCAGAAACTTGCTGTGGCTATTAGCAGTCTCAGCAGTGTGGTGATTAGATACATTATCAACTTTGCAACCTGAGTCTCAATGCTCTGGAGCTTTAATTGTGATTTGGTCTTACCCTCTGTGATCCCCAACACACTGTCACATTACGTTAACACACGAGACCCTTGGAGAGAGTTCACAAGGAGCATTCCCCACTCCCTTAGCTTTTTGCTATCTCTGCTGTGAGCTGGACTGCCCAGGCCTGGAATTAAAAGGGTACAGTATTTCTCTTGACCTTGCTGTTGATCTTGCAAAAAGCAATAATGAGTGCAGAAATGTCTGCATGGCAGCACAGAGCTACGTGGTGGCTCTGACCCTGGGAAGTGCCCTTATTTTCTCCTTCTAGTAAAAACATACACTATTAAAAGCTCAAGGAGCTGCAGTTTCTTTATCCTGTATTTCATCTACTCTTGATAATCATCAGTCTGTGTGTTTGGAGGGAAGTGACGTTCTTGGAGCATGACTCATCCACTTTCAGTATCCAACAACTTTGCTTTCCCTGAATCCACCTCACTTTACCAATATTGTGTTACATCGTACCATTGTTACATTGGTTGCTTAAAAAATTTAACCACAAAACTTTCACAGCAATACCTTTGCTGTGCTACCAGGAAAAGAAGAAAATGAGGTTTTGCAGAACAGCACCTGCAGACATCCCCAAACCAAAAATAGAAGAGATAATCCAGTTCCCACACATTTCCATGCTTGTTAGACTGAAGACATGAATAGTTTATGTTCTGAGCTGTATTTTTAGAAGGTGCTGTGAGAAAGGAGTAGCTGGTTTTACTGGTTTTGGAGAAGTGGTAAAGGCTGAATAAATGAGGGGGCAGGCTTTTAGATGAACACATTTGAATTGTTACCTGGCAGTTTGCAGGAGCAAAATGGTGTTTTCCCCTTCATAAATACAAGAGGCAAGTATTTTGGTATACAAAGAAGGAAGTCCACTCAGCAGGGAGTAGCCATGGCCCCCACAGGCCCGGAGACAGATCTCCACTCCTTGAGTGCAGTGCTGAGTGATCACGGCTTTAAAACCTGAAGATAATGCATGGAGCTATTAAAAAGAGAGAGAAAAAAGCAGAGTGTTACTTGTGGAATCCTCAGAATAGGTTCCTTTTTTAAAATTTTGTGCAATATCTGGGCATGAAATCCCTGTCAAGTCCCCCTTTGCATGGTGGTAGCACCCAGTTCCCTGAGCCTGGCCATTGGTGTCTGCCTGGGATGCTGCACATGCTCCTGCTAGGCACACTGTGGTCAGTTTATGCATTTCTGGGTTTCACTCAGCCAGTTCTGGCTTTGGCCACCTTTGTTCAGAGTGTGTTTTCATTTCAAGCACCCAATTGCAAAATATTCTGTTCCGTCTAAAAAGTCACATTTTTTGTCTTGGCTCAGAAGTACGTGCATGCGCATTGTAGATGGAGTTGTGTAATAACACTTTGTGCCACCAGCTGCTTGGAACGAGGCTTTTAGCCAATGGACATGCTTTTCGAGGATTTCTCACTCTGGCATGGTTCCCAAAACAAAATGTTTGGGGTGGTAGAGCGAATGCTGTTGCTGACTGGTTGTGGACCTGGGACACATCATTTGAGCTCTTAGTGCTTCCTCTTTCTCCATTTCTCTAGTGGTGAGAGCAATGCTTGTCCAGTTTGCTGAAATACTTTAACATTTAGAGATGAAGAGTGCTATATGAGCTAATCCTGCTGCAGCTCACCTCTGGCAGCATGTCAAAGTTCTTCCTCTGGATCTCTCTGTACCCCCTGTTGAATAGCTCCTGCAGGTAGTTGTTGATGAAATGAAAGGCATAGGCTGCTGCCAGCTGGGGCAGCAGCTTCTCTTGCTGAGTCTGGTAGTCAAGGATTTTTGCTTCTTGTTCCCTGTTGGAAGACAGCTGATGAAGCAGCGAAAGTGTGGACATGGGCATGGCTACTGTTACTTTACCTGCTGCAGAATGAAAATGGCATTTTTCATTACCAAGAAGCAGTGTGTGAACAGGACTGAGCTGACAGTGTGGCAGCAAATCTGCCCAGCTTGCTGAGCTATTGGAAAAACAACCCCAAAAAAGCCTAACAGTGTAGAAAAGGCTCTGTGTGGTCAGTCAGTACAGAGGGGAACAGGGACTTCAGGAGAGGAAGAGAATGAAGTCTTCAAGGACAGCAAGTTGTTAGGTGTTCCAGGAAAGGCAGTCACATTGCACGCTGATAAAACTTTGGCTTTTCAGATGGAATCTTTGTGGCCCTGTCCGTAGAAATGTTTCCCTGAAAATATTTGAGTCTGAATTATTTAAAGTTTTCTGAGCTTTTTTTGGATGTTATCACTTCTGCTGTGGTTGGTACATTTAGGGCTTCAATAGATGGAATCGGTTATTACAATAGTTCAGCTGCTGAGCTCCTCTGTTTGGTTTATGTTTGAACAAAACCATGTTTTCACTATAATCTTTCTGCTTTTGAAAGGAGATTTAAATGAAAATCTTTGTAATCCATTCAAATCAACATATCTCTTTAAAAATAATGGGGATTCAACCCTGAATACAATTCAGTGATTAAAGTGTGGATATTGGATTTCTGGATGTTGGAAGGTATTTTAATGTTGCATCCACTAGTAAAACACTATGGAATAAGAATTCAGCAACTTGTCCACTTTGTCTGGATTCTACTGAGTTACGGGATTACAGGGGAAGGCCACTTCTAAAAAAATAAATTGCCTGTGTGAGCCACTGACCTATTCAAAGTATGAAACTTATCTTGGGAAGAACTGTAAACATTCTCTTGTACTTTGACTGAAGCTCATTAATGTAAATAACGGGGAAGCATGTTTATCATGCCCTGTCCTGGCCAGGAAATCAGCCAGTGATGGGCTGAAAGATAAGACAAAGAGAAGAAATACAAATTGGTGTGGGGGAACACCGTGTACAGTCCCCTTCCCACCGGGATGCATGGCATTACCCAGCCTTTAGCTTGGACTGCCGGCGAACCACGGAGTATCGGATGGCGATGGTGCAAGCCTTCATTAGGGGTGTCAGAACCTCGTCTGAAATGAGGGAAATGCGCACTGTCGTCATTGTGAAATAATTAATCTTCTGTGACCCCTGTCTTACATAGGTGCCATCTGGTCGAACCTAGAGTAGAGAGAGGCTGTCAGATGCTGCCTTCTTCAGTACTACTGTGGTTGTGTAATCGCTATGCACAGAATAAAAGGGACATAAAAATCCTTCACTGAATGCAAATAATGCTTTTATGTATGATGGATAAAAGGTATCCATTTGAAGAGACAAACTCTTACTGTTTCTGGCAGAGGTAGGTTCTGCCTGCCCCACGATCCCCAGCTTCTGAATGTGGAATTCTTGACACTGACTTTCATTTAGGATTCAGGTACCTTCTGCCCTTGATAAAACCTCAGAGACTAGCTGACACTCAAAGGAAGCTTTTTGTCCCAAATTTAGACAGGTCCCTGTTGTCTCCCTGCTGTGGAATAAGAGTCTGACGGCAAGTTTGTGATGGGAGTCCACACATACCTCACAAAACTTGCTCAGCATGTTCTCCCTGGGGATGCGCACGTTCTTCAGCAGGAGGTAGCCGTTGTCGACGTGCTCAAAATTCATTTTGGGACCGATGTCTCCTGCAGTTATGCCTGCAGAAGGAGAAAACTTAGCCTGCTTACTTCCACTTGAACTTTTTGCTTCCCATTTTGTGTCAAGATGGGGATTTTTCAAAAGAAGGGCATGGTCAGCTCTGCTTCTTCCCCAGCATGGGTGATCTTGCCCAAGGGATGAAACAGGCATTCGAATGCCTTGTGGTAGTCTGTTTCCATGATTCATTGGCAGATGGATCTGTGCTGGCTGGGGTCAGGACTGAGGTGTTAATGCAGAGGTGCTCAAAGCAGCCCAGGCTTCTGATTATGACAAGGGCTTGGTCTGGATAGGGCTGAGGATATGTTAAATTTCCCTTCAGATCAAAAGGTTGGGCTTAATGGTAACTACACCTTGGCTATCTGTCTTGGTTTGGTTTTAGTAATTATAACTCTCCCTGGGCCCAATGTTTTAGAAAACGTTTAAGGGCAAAATAGGCAGAGCACCTGCACAAGTGCTGCAGTGTCTGGGGTTGTTTACCTGGGCAGAGTGAATGGTCCTGAAGGCTGCGTATCTGCACAATGAAGGGATGGATGCCATAGCACTTCCCATGGACGTACAGCTGAGCAAAGACCACAGTGTGTGTTGCTGATCTTCCCACTGTGAGAAGAAAAACAGCCCCATTCCCTTAAGATAAGATAGAGCACAAACACAGTTAAGAGAGGTCAGTACTAATTATGTGTTGGGTCTTAGGTATGGGTCAGCACAGGTGTGTGCTGGAAACCTAAACCAGCCCGCTCTTAGCTCTCAGAAGTTGCACCATCATTTGCCTCTGTTGTTGCCAGTGAGGCTTGGATTAACAGTTTTGTAAGAGAATATGAGAAAAAATAAACAGTTTGAGTTAATGTAATACTGAGAGTGGGAAGTGCAGTGGCTGTTGCAGTGACTCCAGTTATTTTCTGTGAAATATCTTCCTGAAGGGAGCCAAGAATTTCACACTTGAATCATTTATGTTGAGACTGTCTGATGACTTGAATCCTTTATGCTGATGACCTCCCTGCAGTTTTTGGTTGTCTGAGTATTATTTACAAAGAAGAGAAGATTTATTCCTGCAGAGGCAAGAGCTTTCCTGAGTGAAGTTCTTCAGCCTGCAACCCAAGTGGTTTTTGTAGATGATGGTGGCTCCCTTGTGGCCTTTGAGCTTAAACAACTCCCTTTCTCTTACTTGCTTGTACATCTGTGTATCTCTTATCGAAGTCTTCTGCTAGCACCTGGGCCCTCAAACACAGAGCTTAACCAGGATAGATGGAGTAACTGAAGGAGGCAAAAACCAAAATATTTTGTGTGGTACTTACTGTCTCCAGGCCACCACTTCATGGCAGAGATCTTTGGTGTGTTCAGTATAAACTCCTGAGTAGCAGTATCAAAAACTGCTGTCGTTTCCAAACCCTGAAGATAAGTGCCTTTAAAAAAAGAAATTAAAAAAATATCTATCTATGTATCTATCTATGTATCTGTCTCCTGGTATATCACAAGAATGGAGAGAGTGAAGGATCCCCAGAAGCTGGTTGTGGGTATTATCAGGGTTTTGTGGTTTACCCTTCTGATGAGAACCATGAATGAGAACCCAACCATCCCCGTCCCAGTCAAGGATGGACAGTTTGGAGTCAAATTCCCATGAGAATCTGGGCTGCAGCCTTGTGTCATACAGAAGTGCTGTTTTCCCTGCCGCCTCACCATGTCCCAGTTCAGTCTGGGCGTAGCTTCCAATGAGCTTGTGCTGGGTGGCGAGAGGAATCCACTTGGCAATTTGTTTGTCAGAGCCCAGCACTGAAATACTTCTCATGAAGACGCGGTGAAGGAGGAACGCGACATCTCCTGACAGTGCCCTGCAGAGAAGGCACAAGGGGTGTTTTTAAGGGGATGAAGTTCCAGGCATGTGATGAATGAGGCAGTGGCTCTGCAGCGGTCACCAGACAGTACCACCTGCTGCCTTTTGATTTCTGCCTTGTCATACCTTGCCCAGCACCCAGCATCAGCACAGTGTTGCAGGAAAAGTGCCCTTCCAAGCTGCTTTTGTTTCTTCTTTCATAAAAGAGTTTGCTTATGTGTTGCTCGCTCGTTATTTCGCTTGGTCTTGGAGGAATTATCTGTTCTGAGTAGCAGATGCTGAGCTAAAAGCACAGCCCAGCTCCAAAGCTCTTGAGGCTCTGTGAGCATTTTGTATTTTCATTCTACTTAATAGGATTTTTTTTTTTTACTATTTAAGTCAGATTTTGAGGCTGAACTAAAAAGAAAAACAAAGCAGCACCCTACTTGAAAAACCCCAAACCCTAGCAATTAACTGTGGGGCATATTGGACTGAATTACACAGGTAGATATCTGGGACCTAGATTTCCTGAACATTCCATTCTGGAGAAATACCATGGCATGTTGGGTTTGTTGCTGTACTTTTTGCTGTTTGTTTGCTGCCCATTGCTGTCAGTGAACAATACTGGGGTTCATGGAGATTTGGCCTGAATTGAGATGTTATTTTCTTGTGGAAAAATTCAAATACATCCAAGTAACCCCTGGTTTAATTGTCTGGTCAGGTCCTTCGCCATCACCATCTGCATACATCCTAAAAAGCACTATTCCAGAAGCTGTGTATGGGAACTTGGGTACAGTGATTTCCACGGCACAAATGAGAAATTTCTGTAAGCTTTTTTTTGTGTGTGAGAAATAATAAGAAAACATGAGGAATATGACTATATCCCTCTTCCTGGGATTCCTCAGAACATGGTTGAATTACCTCACAGATACAGCTACACGTACAAGTAAGTGGCTGTGCTGTTCTCAGTAGCTGAGTGGCTGTTAGCACATTGCTTTACTGCAGTGCTCTAGAGAGCATCTCCTTTCACATAGATACCTTCTATTGTTAACAAATTACTCTGACCTTTCTTTTATACTGGCCCTGAGAGAGAATTAATCATGCTGAAACAGTGTGTGTGGGGGGAAATATGAACAAAGACATTAGAGGGAAATTGCTTTGATTAACAGAAAATGACTTAATGAATCCTTGGCAGCCTGGCCAGAAATAACGTTCCTTTAGCTGCAATTTGAAAAGCTGGATTTTAAATTGTATCAGTGATTCATTGTGCTGGGAACTGGGAGCCAGGATTCTGTCATAAGAGCTTGGTGCTCACCTGGACTTTCATCAGGCAAGAGCTGCCCTGCCAGAGAGCTCTGCTTATAATCCAGCAAATGGGACAACACAGGGCTGGCCCTGCTGCAGCCTTTGGCATTAGGGGGCCTGATAAAAGCACACCTGGGTGGGAGAAAGGGTGGGATTTTTTTTGTT
Organism: Edolisoma coerulescens; assembly: GCA_013397115.1. NCBI lineage: Eukaryota > Metazoa > Chordata > Aves > Passeriformes > Campephagidae > Edolisoma > Edolisoma coerulescens. Next base: position 230,430 of record VWZW01001240.1, read on the forward strand.
CTGAGGGAGCAGTGGAGAGCTGCTATTTAATGGGAATATAATGATCAGGTCCAAGAGCTCTTGATGGTGCATTTCCCCCTTCATTAGTTCCACTCGCTGTAGGCGGTGAAAAGCTCAGCATAAAAAATTATCATCTTTCTTATGATGAGGACAACTTTTTAGCAGGGCCTGTTACCGTAGGGCAAGTGGTGATGGCTTTAAACTAAAAGAAGGTAGATTTAGACTAGACACAATGAAGAACCCATTTTCAATGAGCGTGGTGAAACAGTGGCACAGGTTGCCTGGAGAGCTGGTGGATGTCCCCTCCCTGCAAACATTCGAGGTCAGGCTGCATGGGGCTCCAAGCAACCTGATGTACTTGAAGATGTCCTTGCTCATTGCAGAAGGCTAGACTAGATGACCTTTAAATGTCCTTTCCAACCCAAACTGTGCTATGAGTCTATGAAATGCCAAAAAGTGGCTCTGAGTGTCAGCAGCGCTGTGTAAGGGACAGGCATTGCCCTTCTGAGTGACACTTCTGAACTTGCACCTTCCTACTGGGTACATGACCCCACCAAACACAGTGTGCCCTGGGCAAGAGCCAACCAGGAACTGATTTAGCAAAGGGGGAAAGGAGGGGCAAGCAACTGAAATGTGGAGCTCAACCCCACACAAAGTGTTAAGAAAACTTTTAAAGGAAAGGACTGTGAAAATATTTTATCTTCATTTACCCACAAACTAAGGTGAGTTTTTTCTTTTTTTTTTCCCTTTAATAAAATATGTGTTTTCTAGATACACAAAATGTAATCTTTAATTTATTTAGAAGTCAGTAATGTAACTGAAACAGCACCACTTCTGGTTATACAGAACACCACCAGTTCTGGTTATATATTTAAAAATGTCTAAGGGGTGGTATGAGAGCTGCAGCACAAATAAGGAGGCTGTTGAAGTGGAAATACCATGTTGTGGCTGTGAACTGCTGTGATCTATCGCGCTGTACCCATGTGCTGCTCTCTGAGAAGTTCCCAGTCGTGTACCACTATTTTCCTTTTTCCCAAGTGTACTGCTAAAGTAAAAACCTGCAGTACATTTTTATCCAACCTATTCTATCAGCTTTCCCAGGCTTTGCTGAAGCTGATTCTTGTTGGAATACAAAGCTTTTAACAAAAAATTAGTTGTACATTAAAAAAAAAAAATAATCACCTGTAGATGTACTTAAATTCAGGTCCATTCTCAGTCCATTCCATCTCATGCATCTTCTTCTGGAGATGAACAGCCTTCTTGACTGCTGCTTCATACCTCTCATTCTGGGTCTGGAAATACTGATTTTCTCTGCTAAATACAGGGTCGGATTCGATAGCTTCCACTGCAAAGCAGCACAGAACAGTTAGTTCTCCTGGGGCTGGGGAAGTGCAGGCAGTGCCTCGAGCCATGCTTGGGAGGAGCAGGCAGGACTGGACTCATGGATACTGATGCTGTGATTTTTAGGGTGCCTGCAGGCAGGTTTTGTTTTGCCAGTTCTGGCTCCCATGGCTGTCACATGTAACTCTGAAAAGCAGTGGGCTTGGGGAAGCAGGAGGGGAACTGAGTGGGCCTGAGAGAGGGGTCTGTTCAGTGGAAATGGTGAGCCTGCAGGGTAAGGCACTGTCCCTGGTCAGGGTGGGAGAGGTGACTTCTGGCAGAAGATGCCAAGGATCCCTCTGCCTCCAAATGCTGTGGGGGCAGTAAGGGCTGTGGTGAGCTGCATTAGCCAGAGTGTGGCTTATGGCTGGAGCCTGCTGGGTGTCCAGCTAGGAATGTTACCAGCCCACTGCACTGTTGCAAAACAACTCAGAGTCACTATTTCTGTGTCAGCCTGAACACTACCCTTGTCCATTTTGCCTTAAAACCTTGAGTCTATTCATGTGGAAGGTTATACTGAACTCCAGTGGCACTGTGAAAGGAGCAATCCCAGTGGCTGTGCCGTTTTCCTTTGGTAAGTGTATAACATGGATGCAGTTACAAAGACAACAGAGAGGATTTTTTTCCTCTGTTCTGAGCATACAGTCATTTTTTGGCACATCCATCACGACTGAGTGCAGCCCAGCCTGGCTGAGCCAACCCACGCAAGAAATTCCCCACCTGGATGAGCCCAGTGTGCCAAGGAGGGAAGCTGGCAGTGGTTCACATGTGATGTGCACTTCTGCACAGCAGCACCGGCCCCTGCATGCATTTCCCTTGCACATGGATGCTCGACCCTCAGTTCTTGTATCCCAGTTTAACCAGTCTTGCCAGAGACAGGGAATGGGAGCGGGGAGGAGGAAAAGCTTCAGACAGCAGGAGTGGCTGCGGAGGAGTCGTACTGATTTACATGAAGAGAAGACTCCAGCTCCACACTCCCACTTTTTAAAGAGATGGGCGATAAGCAAATGCCCAGGAGCACAAACCCCACCGTGCTGCAAAGGAGGAGCAGAGCAGCGGGACACAGGCGTGGCCTGTGCCAGCCCCCACCAGGGCCTCGTAAGGGTCACTCACCCACTGCCCTCCGTATCTGCGTCTGCTCTGCGCCGCCGTCCAGCAGGGCCGTGAGCTTCTCCACGCCGAAGGAGGCTGTTCGCCTCTCGCTGGCGAGGTCGGGGTTCACGCTGCCGAGCACTGAGCCCTGCGGGTACTTGCTGGTCTCCAGCAGAGCCATCCTGGAGGCTGCGCTGCTCTAGAAAGGGACGGGGCTCCTCTGGCACTGGCACCTGTCAGCGGATGCCTGATGGAGGTGTTGGCACAATGAGGAGTGGTTTTGGTAGGCTGGCCAAGATGTACCTGTACAAGGGCTGCATGAATATTTAGACACTATCCTGTCCTCATTGCAATGGACGGTGGAGATTTATGGCACTTTAAAGAACTCAAACTGCAGGTTTTATGACATATTTTAAAACAGAAAATATTTTTCTTTTCCCAGGCTGTCCCAAATATTCTATGAGAAGTTCATGCTGGAACATCCCACAACTACGTGTTAATGTTTAAGGGAGTTTCTGGCCCAGGGCTCACAAGCACTGGTGGCTCTGCCTGTGCTGCCTCTGTCCTTGGGGCTCAGCTTTACATTAACCCCTAACACCATGTTAGTGAGATTTGTTGCAGGACATTAGTAAAAACAAAAGCTGTGGTGAATAGAAAATAGATCCGATTTTTCCCTTGAAGACGCTGCTGCCTTTCCAAACATTAGATTACTTTAAGAAATACAAACTCTGGAAACCCCTGCAAATATTATCAATTCCTGCTTTTTCTGATATTCAGGCCTTTAATCCAATTGCTGGAGAGAGAAGCCTCGGGGCAGCGCGGCGGGCACACAGGGTTGGGGTAACCCGGCGCTGCCCTTGAGCCGTCACGGGGAGCGCGGGGCTGGCTCAGCTTCCTCTTCCGTGAGGCTGCGTGAGGAAAATGCGATTCCCTTCTCTCCTGCAAACGCAGCACCCCCGTACCTCGTCTCAGGCGTCCTCCGTGGAGCTGTCCGGCTGCTGCCTCCCTGCCTGGGCCGCGGCTTCCGAGCCCTGTGCGGGGACCTTGTCCCCGGGGCCGGCGCCGCGGGCCGCGGGTGTTCCTGCGAGCGCTGACCTCTGCAGGCAGGGAAATGCCACAGCCCCAGCGCTCAGAAGGCTTGCGCTTCAAAACAGGACTGTTTCCGGTCCCGCTTCGGGCAGCTGGCGTGTTGGAGATTGCACTTCCAGCTCCGTCACCAAAGTGACACCGTGCCCTTCTCCTGGTGTTTTTAATTTTGGTTTATTGTTTCCGTAGCCTGCTCCAGGTGGAGAGCAGCACCCTTCGGGCTGGCGCTGCCCCTTACCTGGGGCTTTGACGTGCTCAGGGGTTTCCCAGCTCTGTCATGGCACTGCCCTCAGCCCTTCCCGCAGCTTGGGGTGCAGGTCTGGAATGCGGGGCTGTGCCGGGGGGTGAGGGAGCCTGACACGGGGGGTGTGCTGCCCTCCCCTCCGGCGGTCCTGAATCTGCCTCTGCTCGTGCCCCGTGGCAGGAGATGGGAGCTCACACCCCTCACACCCTGCTTACCCTGGCTACAGCAGGATGAGCCTGACGGGAGAGGAATCCAGCAGAGGATCCCCCATGCCCACAGCTCATCGATGGGTCTGTGCTGCCGCTGCAGACCCACGCTGGCAACTGCTTTGTCAGGGAATGAGGTGGAATGCGTGGGGTTCACATTACGGAAGGCTTGCTTTAATATGGGAAGTTAAGCAAAGGTTGGGAAATGGGATGTAGTTTTGGGTAATGATAATTTTAAGCCTTGTTGAACCAAGCCCAGCAGCCACGAGGAGCAGCAGTCAATGAGAGCAGCCGACTGCAATGCAGTGAGTGGCTCACAGGCAATGGAAGGTGTGTTAGGGATCAGTCTGGTAGATTAAAGATGCACTGTGGCTCCATCACACGCCCAGAGCGACAGCGTGTCCTACGGATGTGCCATATTCTGGTCCGTACTGCACAGCATCGCATCCCACAGTGACTCTGGGTCATGAGTGGTTGGGAGGCAGTACATCCTTCTGAAGTACTCTGTGGGAATTCTCCATTTGCTCTTACATTTCCTTCTGCTGGAGTCAGAAGTGCTTGGCCTTGTGCTTCTTGAGTGCTGTTTGAAATCAGCGAGTGGGTCTGGCTCTCCTGAAGGGAGGGTGAGGGATGACAGACTGGAAGAAACCTGTCCCTGAATCTGTTTGCAACCTGATGTTCATGCAGATTTATATTTGGGCAGGCTCAGGTGCTGCCTGAGTAGGTCATTGCCAGTCTGTGTTAGTGAGATCTGAGCTGGAGAGCCACCGGAGCTGCACACCCGGCTCGGCCCCAAGTACCTGTGGATACCCAGAGATCTCATGGGCTGTGATGAGGACCAACAAAACCCACAAGAGCACCTGGTCATGGTCATGGTGTGTTGGAACACACCTTTATTATTATGTTGCTGATAATTTCGCATTTTTGCCCATTTTCATTAGGCTGGATCCCACCAGTATCATGGGCAATTCAAGATTTCATATGATGCTTTCATCAACTCAAAATCGTTCTGTCTGTGGCAGTTTTAGATCATTTTGGGAAATGATCTAAGTTTGGAGAGATACCTAGGATAGGCAGAGGCGAATTCCCAAGAAGGGGTGTTCAGCCAGGGCCAGTCTGAGGGTACCACTGGCTTGAGGAAGAAAACCAGAACTTGCCATTTCTGAGGCAGTCATGAGGAGTAATCAGGCAGTAAAATATAAGTGTTCTTTGATAGGAAATTTCACTACAGCACATTATCTAGGAGCACTTCAGGAGTGAGTGCATAGGAGAAGAGATCTCAGCATCACCTGGATAAAGAGCAAAGCTGGTATTGAAAACTCTGGCAGTAAGTGAAATTCCAGGCAATGGAGCAGTTTGAGCATAGCTAAAAGGTTTTTATCTTTAAAGAGCAGAAGTGATTGGTTCTCTCTTCCACAGAAGAGGAACTGTCACAATAAACAACTACCATTGGCATCCATGCATGGAAGGAGGTGTGTGATCACTCTAAGGAGTTTTGGGGCACAGCCCATTGAAACCTCACTGCTTGGGGCTGGGAAAGGTTGATAAAGCATTTTTCAAAGCTCTGTATGAGTGCCCGGGTCTCATGTCTAACCAAAGGCCTAGAGATTTGTCCCTTTGAAAGGTTTAGCCAGGAAATGAAGTACACAACCTGCCATGGTAGGGTAGCAAGGGAGCTGTTATTATAAGCATCAAAGAGGTGGGAGGATGTTTTGGAAACCTTCCCTGAAAAACAGGTTTAGTGAATGAGATCTCACCCCCAGTGAGGAGATGACTGGCCACACCAGTGCCACAGGGTGCCAAGGGTCGGGAATACCATGTACCTCCCAGTGTGGCAACCCCAGCAGATACCTGGTGTCAGAGAAATGCATCCAAGCACCACCTATGCCTTGTTCTGAGTGGGATGTTGGCATCTGTGCTGATAAGGATGTTGCTAATGTGATGGGGAAGTCCTTTTCATTTGCTTCACTGCATTCAGTTTTAGTCCTGGCTCTCAGGAACCATGGTGTGTGTGACCTGCATGTGTGAAGCATCATATCTTTTTCTTATCTACTAAATCTGTGGTCTTTGGTTGCTGCTAAAGCAACTTCAAAAATGTTTAAAAATAATGAAATAGGCTCATTAGTGTGAGGATTACTTGTCAGTTCAAAAATATGTTTTTAAATTAAATCCAAGGATGTGTTTCCTTAGCTTTGTGTGGATTTTACCCTGCCAGGCAGGTAGGCATCCACAGTCAGTCAGAAATCAGATTGGAAGTTTCAGCGCACAAAGACTGATTCATGATTTGTGTGCCCTTATACTTTCATCAAATTGAGATGATGTCTGGGGATAAGCACTGGCTGCAGTGTTGGGTGCAGATGATGAAAAGAGCTCATTGGGGAGCAAGTTAACACAACTTTAACAAAGGAACTGGTGTCAGACTTCACTGGTTATGTTCATTCACTTTATTTGGCTGTTGTCTGTTTGTATCCTTGGAGCTTTTTCAGTTCCTTGTGGAAAAGAACAAAATATACAATCATCATTTAGTTTATTTCTTCAGAAGTGTCCACATTAAACCGTGAGTTAATTCAGTAGAGGTGCATGACATACAGTTTTATATAAATGTATAAACACCAACACAGAATACAGACTATATACTATATAAGCAACATACACAGTGCAAAAATTGTCTTCCATCAATACTCTGATAATCTGTATCTTCTGCATACACCAGTTTTATTCGGGAATGTACTTTAGGGGCATAGGGAAAAACTAATGCAAAAGAAATAGAGACACAAAGATACCCCAAAATCTTCCTGGTGATGCCTACGCTGATTTTTTTTAGGGTGCCACCTCTTCACTGCTGTGCTATGAAGCACAAGAGCATCAGTGAAAGTTGTATGGGCTCTGTGTTTGAGCCCATCCAGGGGTTACCAGTTCAGAGGGGTGAGAAGAGCTGTGCTGGAAAATGCTGTGATGTTTAAGCCAACATTTCAACAGTAAAAGGATCATTTCCCATGTGCCATCTCTGAGGGCTGGAGCCTGGAGCTCTGGTCAGGACTGAAGCTCTGTGTGCCCTGCTGTGTGCCCCAGGATGCTGCCTGTGGTGGCGGGTCCCAGCTCACAGCCTGTGGGGCTGGGTCAGTGTGGGCAGCTGGGTCGGGGCTTTCTGCTGTCTCTCCACTGCTGGAAGGATTTCTTGTGACTCTTCTAGCCCCGACTGAGTTAGGACAGTGTGACCTGGCCCTCCCTTGCCCTTCGGGACACCTGCTAGAAATGACCCAGACACCTCTTAGCCACAATGGACCGCGTTGTGTGCAGTCCCTCTCTGTGCTTGGTGGACATTGCATCAAAGGGAGACACCTTGATTTATTTTTCCCCTCCAGGTAATATTTAAATACTTAGGAAGAGCAGCAAAATCCTTTCTGCCTCTTCATTGCTGACCTTACTGGATGGCTCCCACCCAAGGATTTGCATAAATGCCCCTGTCCCAGCCCGGGTGAGCTGATAACACTGATTTCACTGGTGCATATGGAGTGACAGATTGCCTCTCCTGGAGTGCATTTCCATCTGTGGCAAAATTACAAATTAATTTGCTGATTTTTTTTGAGCTCTTTGATCAAGATTACTTAATCTGTGCCATAACTCCTCACAAAACCTCAGCACAGTAATTCTGGCTTATTACTTACACTAGTGTTATCTATGGAGTATCATGCAGCATTCTTTACAGCTATATACAAGCATCCTTAGCAACACCTTTTTATCCTTGGAGAAATTTGGCTTTTTTTTCCCCTGTGAAAAAATACTGGATGCTGCTTGTTCCTTAAGGTTTTAATCATAACCTGTATAAAAAGCTTCACAGTTGGAAATAATGTAGTAGAGCTTTTCAAATCTTGTTTGACCCATAGTGACAATATGCACTGGATTTCTGAAATAAAATCACGTTTAGAATAAGCATATAAGCAAGGGCCTTACAAACTACAGCAGAGGCAGTGCCATGAGATGGGGTGCTCAAGGACTGAAGCTAAGGGCCTTTATAGTCCAGTCTGTCACAGAAGCTCCATACCTGTATCACTGCTCTTGACGCGTGATGTGGCTCAGATGTTTTACTCAAGCTGCCAGGTCAAGCAAGAGTCCTCTGAAATGAAACACCTCACTGGACCAGGAGACTAGAGAATGGATTAGTAACTTTTAAAAAAATACGTATAAATGCCCAGTTTCCCTTAATTTACATATAGATCCACTGAAGATGTGGATGATAAATGTTGATTAACCCAGGTATTACCTGCCCAGCTGACGAGGTCCATTGAGGCTGTTCAAGAGCCAGTGTCCAAAGGCAGTCAGTGAGTTGTGCTGTTCAGGCTTTGTATCAGGGTTGATGCGAGAAGCAAGAAGCTGAGATATTCCTGAAAACACACTTCTAGCTCTGGATGGGGATATCCCAGGGCACGGGATTGAGTGTGACAGGCTCTGTCCATACACGGTGCAAATGCACCATCCACCTCAGCTTGGCTATACCAGCAGCAAGAAGAGTTTTAGCATTGCAATGTGGAAACTGCAATGAGGCAGCTCTGAGCTCTGGAAAAGGGAATGAGAAGCACTGACAAGTAGTTTTGCATTAGGACCTACATGCCCTGTAACCTCTGGTGCCTACAGGTATCAGCTGCGTGCAGGGCGGTTAACAGGACAACCTGGCACCGGTGGGACACAACCACATCACCCCCTCTCCACCACAGGACATTTCATGTGGGTTCCTATGGTAGCACATGTCCAGCTGCTGGGCAGGGGGATGAAGCTCAGTAGTGCAGGGGCAAGAACCAGTTCGTCTGTCTGCTGCATCCACAGGGATCTGCTGCCATGTCACTGCATGCTTCCATGGACACCCATGCTGGAAACACCCAGCCTTTGCTTTCTGCACAGAGCATTTGCTGGGGTATTGATGGAATAGCCCAATGTATTTTCTGCCTGAGCATGGAACTGCCTAAAAAGCTACTTTCAAACAGGGTTGAAATGCAGTTTAAAGGTGCTTATGAAGTATAGCTGCACCTGCCTGTGCTGCACTGGTAAGGGCACACAGAGATTGGTTTTTCTGGTAGTACAGGTGTGCTGCTGAGACACACAGCCTCAGCCAGGCTTGACTGGCCCACTGGTGCAAAGCCAGTGACCCTTGGGAAAGCCATTATGGTCACCTGCGCTGTTCTCAGTAATACACAGGTTGTCCCTTTTAGTTACCAGGTTTCTAGGAGGCTCTCCAGAGCTGCAGCTGCCCTCTTGTCCCATTGTGCCTGGCAAACCTGCCTCCAGGAAGAAGCAGGAGTCCCCCAAGATGTTCCTACACAGACTTCCCTGTTTTAAATATTTGCTGTGTCTCTAGAGTTAACCAAGATTTAGCTGGTGATTAGTGTGCACCCACAGTCTGGGGGGAAAATTACACCATTCTCTCTGCATCAACTTGTGTGAGTACTTTGGTGAATACTGCACTTTTTCCACAGTGATTACCTCCTGGTCTGGGAAAACCTTTCCTGTGCCTTCTACTGGAGCAAGTGTTAATAACCGCAAGTAGCCCCGGTGGTGTGGCTGGGAATGTCCACCATGTACAGAGATTTCAGTAGGGGTGCTGGCGCTGGCCTTGGTAGAATCCCGATGGGTTTTGGCAGAAGCTACGCTGCTTTCTCGTCCCCTGTCACCGTTGATGTTCTTCTCAGGTTTTCCTTGACTTTAATGAACTCTGGTGCATGGTCTTCCTGCTTCTCCTGCTCTTTCTCCAGCTGTATTGTGCACATGAAATGACAAAAGGGCATCAGCTATGTTAAAACAGGAGGCTTCATTATTGCTGGGTCTAGTTATTATTGACCAAAGCTGAATGAGTATGTAGTGCACATGTTGCGGCTCTCTTTTGACAAGCCATCACCAGACCTATGTTCACCCTTAGTCTCTCCTTTTGTCCTGCTCAAACATTAATTTCTTTCTTTCCTCCAGGGAGGAACATCTCCATCAAAAAAGCAGGGTAGGGCTTCACTTCAGACCTGGCATGGGAGAGGGAGGAAAATATTTGAATTCTTCCCAGCAAAGGAGGCCTGTGAGCCTGGGAAAGCTCTCAGGATTAGATATTGTCTAAGGTGAGGTATGCCATTGCACTGCCTTACTTTTATATGTGAAGTCTTTATGGATCTTCCCTAAACCACCTTGTTTCATATTCCTTGTTCTCTGAGAGTCCCAGGCTTTGATTTTCAAGTGATCTCAGCTTGATGGACATTGTTGTTGTGTTGTTAATTAAACAAACTGGTTTCATCCATTTGCAGTGCAAATACTGGCAAGTAGGAGAGGCAATGACTTTATTCTTGGTGGTAATGAGCCTGCTCACTGCTTGCACTGGTTTGGGTAAGAGGGCAGGCACGGACCAGCCAGGGCATGGCTCTGCTGCTGTCAAGTGCACAGTGAATATTGCTTTCCCCAGGCAGAATTTTGGCCAGGGTACAGGAAATGTTCCCCAAAGCAGTTTGGGTGAGATTGCAGCAGTGTTTCTTCCAGCACTTCTGCAGCCTCTCACCCCACACTGCAGGATCCTGAGCCCTCCTGCGGTGGGTGCTGCAACAGCCCCCATGCAGTTTAGGGTTCTTTGAACTGGAAAAAAACACCCCACAGACACTGTGTGGGACCCAGAGGAGACCTGGGGCAGTGGTGTGTAGTGGGGGTCCTGGGTGAAGTGGTACAAACATGGTGGATCCCACTGTGAGGATGAGAGTGCTGCAGCTGTGTGGTGCAGCACTGGAGGATGTGCTTTGGCTCTTGTTTTATGGAGGGATAGCAGTGCCTCAGCCTGCCCATCTCCCCTCTGCCATGTGTTGGGTGGTTAGGATAACCCAAGGGTGGCTGAAAGCTCAGTTGTACCTGATCCAGCCTCTGGTGCCTCTTTAACAGCTCTTTTTCAAAAGGACACTGCAATTTCTTTGCCTCTTCCTCTTCCTTTTTCTGTTTGATGAGCAGATCTCGCCGTCGATGCTCTAGCACTCGCTGCAGCTCTGGCTTGCTCTCCACACCCAAACCTCTGTGGATAAAAAGCAGATAAATGGGGGCCAGAGCATCTACACCTGGGGTGTAACCACTGCCAGCCTGGCAACACCAAAACTTGTCTTGGTCCTAAATGGAAACACGGGAGACCTGATCCACAAACCAGCCCTGATCCACAAATCCATCCACAAGGTTTGAAGGTGTTTGATGGTGCCTTGGGCTGCCTGCTTGGGGTGGGCACAGGTTGCTGTTCGTGTATGGCACGTGTGGTGCCGGAAGTTCTGCTGATCCCATTGCACCGGGGTACCACAGCTTCCTGGGTCGGCTGTGAAAACGGGACCTTCCGTAGGCTCCTGCTCTAACTGGTTTTAACGGTGTCAGGTGTAGATTCAGCGGCGTTGGTAACATGTGCAATAATGACGATTTTTTTCCCACCAGCAGGGGTAGTCATTGGGCTGCAGTAATTGTCCTGGCAGTTCCTTCCCTCCTCGCGCATCCCATCTGAACCTCTGAAGCTTTGCTATATCTGAAGCTTTGCTTCGGAGCTGAGGGCTGACGACGGCCCTGCTGACATGGATAGTTTGGCTCAAGAGGCCTAAATGAACTGTCCTGTTCTCCTGGAAGCTGGAGGGCTTGCTGATGGCGCAGGTGCCTGACTCCTCTTTGGCCACCTAATGCATCTCAGGTGAACCCCTGTTCTGGGAGGGGTGGGATCACTGGAAAGGAGACACAGCAGGACCATGCAGGCAAGGCATAAATGTGTGGTAAAGAGATGGAAGGCGTTCCCTGAGCAAATTTCAGAAACCTCACACTGTGGATATTGCCATACCTGAAGTAGTTACGAGAGTAGTTATGGGTGGTGTTTGGTGTTCCTGTGGGCGCAGGTCTGTGTTGAGAGAGGAGGGGCCCTCCCCATGCCTGTGCTAAGAGCTTGCCCAGGGTGCAGGGGGTTGCAGAGTGCTGTTAATGTAAAGCTCCTCCTCAGCACCAGAAGGTCTCTGTTGACCAAAGGCTGGTTGGTTTTGGCCAAAGTTGTTTGAAAGTAGAGGCATCAAACCCTGTGGGCTATGAATTTCTTGGCAGGGTGGCAGGTGCTGAGGTGGTACCTCACATCATGAGAAGCTGAACTGGCAGGCAGGAGAGAGGAACCATCCTCTCCAGATGCAGCAAACCTCTGCACTGTCACAGCTTGCCTCCCTCCAGTACCACTTTTAATGATACTTCCTATTGTAATTTTGGTTTTTTGCTTTATAACAGGACAAAGTTCACAGCAACATCAGTGAAGGCAGCCATAGCCTTGGCCCCAGAGCTTTCATGATGGTTTTTGAAGGCAGGAACAACTTGGATGCTGCAAAATTACTTTTCCCAAGGCTTAAGAGAAGGAAAACCTGCCTTGGCTTCCTGGAGACACAGCTTGCAATGTTGCCTGTAGATTTGTTATTATTCTTTGATTTAATCAGCCTGTGTTGTTAGTGCCCAGAAGTGTTGACTAAGATAAGGATTTTGTTACACAAGCTGCTGATTTGAGTTGCTTCTCCCTGCTGCTTGAGGGGGAAAAACCAACCAAAGCAGAAACAGGAGCAAGTCATAATTTCTTCTCTCTCCCCTCCTCCCCTCTCTCCCTCTATGGTAACATTTAGCAGGAAGCAAAACTGGTGGATTTGAGAGTGACAAGTAACCACCAACAATGGATTACTTTTTCAGTAGGGTTTGTTTCACATATTTGCTGAAAAATACTTGGGAGGTCAGAGCCAAAACAGGGATAAACTGATGCTTGAAAGGGGCCACGAGGAGGTGGTGCAGGATGGCTGTGGTGGAGCTGCTTCCTGCCAGTACCTGGTGACACACGTGGATGTGACACGGGGGCAGGCACAGAACTGGAACACAAAGAGATGATGTACTTTGTGTTTGCCAGTGTGAAGTGCAGCTCTGATGCCGCAGGGTCTGCACCTCCTTCACCGCCATTCCTCTCTGCTGCTTCCCTTGCAGGGATTTCTTGTTCCTTTGTTCCATCATGGTTAGACTGGAATAATGTTCTGTGAGATCAAAGCCAGTGCTGGTGGGTGACCCTTTAAACTGAGCAGTATCACTAGGGAGGAGATGGTCACTCTCAAGCCAGAGACTTTTAAAAATATCTGGGTGGTATAGTGACATCTGCCTTGATGTCAGAGAAAGGTCCCTGTAATTCTTCTGATTCTGGGAAAATCAAATCAAACCCAAGCCCAGCCAGTGCCAGTATTGATTAATGCAGCCTGCTGGCAGGCTTGATTGTTCACTGAATTAATATACGTGTCTGGTTCTTGTGATGACTGCAGTCTTTTAGAACAGAGGCTGTGCTCCTTTTAATTAGGCAGCCAAAGAGCTATTGTGTCAGGGTATTTCAGGGTGTTCAGAAAATGTCAATATAAAGCCAGCAGATTTCATGCTGTGCTTAAAAGCCTCTGAGCAGAACAAGATTTTATTGCACTGATGTTCAGACAGTTGCCTCAAAGGAATGATGTAGTTGTAGGTTCTTGATAATTTGCATGATTTTCCTGATGTTGTAGCTGTACCCCAAAAGAGTTAAATTGGGGTGATGGGGTAGGAAGTCAGGAATATGAATTCTAGCCTGTCTTTACCCATTTGATATTTAGGGAGTTGGTGAGCGGCCTTCTTGTACAGATGATCTCACTCCAGTGCTACCTCAGCTTTCAATGGCTGCATCCAGCCTGCACCTCTTCCTGCCTCTGGCTTGACCTTCAAGTGCCCAGGAATGCTGTACATTGCTGGGGACTTGGCAGATCAGTGATGGAGATAGAAAAATCAGGAAACCTCCAAGGGACACCAAAAAGGGGCTGTAGGGATGCCTTGCATCTCCCAGTGCTTTAAAAAGTGCCAGCCAATGCTTCAGGATGGCAGAGCAGGGGCTTTTCATTCTGCTTTTCTTTTAAAAGAAATGGTCACATCAGAGAAAAGAGGACAGGATACTGTGTTTGTTTGCAAGTGAGGGGATTTATCGTGCCCTTCCAGCTTGCAGTCTGTCACTGGCACCTGTGCCTCAGCTCCTGAGCTCTGACAACTCAGCACCTCTTGGACTGCTCCAGTGGAAGGGTGCAACCTCCTCTTACCTTTTGTGGTTCATCAGCAGCTCCCTATGCAGCTCTTGATGGCTCTTCGAGGCTTTTACAGGATTTAGGAGCTTTTTAGGTTTGATGAGGTCTGGGTTTCTATCTATGTAGTCTGGGTGAGTCAGGATATTCCCACCATCTGGTCGCTCCTGCTGTATTTCCGTGTACATCGATGCTGAAAGAAAAAATGAGGTGTTTGCATGAGAAGTCTCACACTGCGTGGTGTGAGAACCCTGGGCAAGACAGAGGAGAAGAGCTGGTGCTTGTCCTGGCTGCTTTACACCCATGTCAGTGTCTGAGTGCATGTGCCTTCATGTGCTGCTGTGGGTTTTTTAGAGGTTTTTAAAAATACTCCCTTTGCGTTGTTGATGAGACACATATTAATTAGATCACTTAAATTACTTGCCAGCCACTCGCTTCAGTGGCTGCAGAATTTAGTGCCAAGGATTAATTAATGCAAGATAATCCTAACTAAAACTGGAAGGAGCCATTGATGTGGACTGTGTTGAGCTGCTGCTTTGGGTGTTCTGGATGAGGCTGTTGGTCCCATAGCACAAGAGGATGCTGTGGGATTTAAGGGGCTTCTGAAACACTGGCCTGAGGAAGTCCTGCTGTATCTGAAACCTCTTGTCAAGGAAAGATTTTGCTGATATCCTGTCGACCTATTCATCAGGATCGAGTCCAGTGCCAAGAAAAGCATCCTTCGCCCATGCAGACTGTGATCATGCTGCAATAATTTGTATGTTCTGGATGTAAGAACAAGAGCCCACTGTTTTGGAAGGGATGGCAGCTTGGATTTCAGGCAAACCACAGGGCACGCTTGCTGTTGATGCTTTCCACGTCCTTTACATTTTCTCTTTACCAAAAACTCCTATACAAAGTGAGTGCAAAGCACAAGGTATAAGACAAACTGCACGTGGTGGGCTGTGTCTTTAAATGAGGAGCACAGTAGGTCTACCTCCAATTATTCAGTGTATGGTCTAATCAGGGCTCAGAAAGAGCAATTTATTCCTGACTATTCACTTGAACAATTTGGAAGTTTACCAGTAAGAACAAAAAAAGTCCCAGGAAAAGGGTGTAGGCAGCTTCATGTCTTTAAGTGTCTCATTATTACAGTATTTTTTGAGGCCTAGTGTGAAGTTATATGGGTTGATGGAGCTGGAAGAAAAACAGTTGTTCAGTAATGTTGCCTCTTTCTTTTATTTCAATCTCCTGTATAAAAGGAATAAAACCTTTTAAAAAGAGAAATAAAAAAAAAAAAAGCCAAGAGAAAGCAGGCTAGGTCATTCTTTCATAGTCAGTAAGCACTTAAAAATGTGAAGTGGATTGCAATCAAACAGAATTGTGTAAGGAATAATACTGCTGAAGAAAAGATTCAATATCAAACAACTTCTCATTGAATGTTAATGTGGCCAGTGCCCTACTGCTTTGGGAACAAAGGAAAACAAATCAGAGCCCATTACAGGAGTGTAATTGGGGTGAATAGTTCAGTACATATTTAAAGGGCACTTGGAAGCTGGAACCAGTGATTTTTTGTATCACATTATTTTTCCTCTAGGATCACACATCACTGCTGGCAGAAGGGAAGGTGGTGTGGTTTGATGTTTGATGGCAAGTGCCAGGCTGACTCAAACCCTTGCAGGGCTGGGCTCCCCGGCATGAAACTGGGAGCTCAGCCTTGCCTTCCAGAGAGATGCAGGGACTGAAGAACAGCCAAGGGTTAAGGCAGTGCAATTTCACGGCTAATTTTTGTTAGATGAAAGCCAGGTTTTGAACAATGAGAAAACATATCAGATTTTCACTGGGGTAAAATAGCTTCATTTTTTTCTTGTACTTTTTTTTTTTTTTCACAGAAGAGGCAGAGAAAAGACAAGGAAGGAAGGAAGGAAGGTACAAAGGCAAAGGTTTGTTTTGGCATGAATGAAATGGCTGAACTCCTATTTCAAATGGCAAACCTATATCTTCATTTTTCAAACAAAAAGGTCTCTCCTTGCAGTACTTCAATAAAATGCCAGGTGTTTTTAATGGAAACACTGTTTTTGGAAGCTATGTTAATAGACTAGGCTCAGTGTCACCGTGTCATCCCACTGCCCTTTCCCGCTGTTCCTGTTTAGTCCAGAGCTGCCTCCAGTGATACAGATGCCCACACTTGCTTGTGTGTTGGTACCAAATCTTGATGCATGTCAGGAGAAGGGCTGGGACATGTCCATCTTGGATTTGTCTATCTTAAATCCACCTGATGTGCTCTGCTAGGGGATAATGCAGTGAGCAGCGAGCATGGAAAGATTATGCAGCCAACCAAGCCTGAAGGACCAACCTGAGTGTGTAAATGGCTGAAACTCAAGTGACTTTGGTATTTTTCTCTGGACCAATTAGCTCTTGGGTTCTGTTGCTAAGCTGTGGTAGCTCTTGGGACAATGGTGCAGCACTGTTATTTATTAAATACTCTTTTCCCCTGCCTCCATGATGTATGGTTTTCCTTTTGCAGCTCAGGAGTGGGAGTCCCTTCTTCCCTACTCCAAGACCCAGATCCTGGGAGATTTGCTTGGGCAGGCTTTCCCCACATCCACATAGGTCTGACACCCACCAATGCACACCCCATGGAATGGTGTAATCCAGGCCTTCAGTCTGGGCTTATGGTGTTTCCCCAGACACCCAGGATGATCAGGGAAGGGCCTCCCTTCTGTCTTACGCGGCATTTTGAGGGAGCGCCATGGTGAGCCTGGAGGTTTTGGATGGGCTAATGTGGCTATTTCCAGACTGCAGCAATCTAACGTTGCATGACTGAGGCTTGCAAAGAAGCAGCAATTTATCAACCTATTTATTGAAGGCAGATGGGGAACTTTTCCCTTGAACTAGTACAAATTAAGAAAAAAACTGGGAAGGAAGGAGTGGGAGGAACTGAAACGGACTGGAAGCTTTTCTGGCCCGGTTCTGTTAAACCAGCATGTGAAAGTCCTCATGAGGAGCGCAATTTGCCTCAATAAACTGCGGGGGCCAGGACACAGCAGGTACCTCTGTGCTTGGTTTTCATTGCACTAGATGTGTCTAGGGGTGTGCAGGCACCCGCCTCGAGGGTTTGGCTTCCCCTGGGTGTCTGTACTGCTGCTCTGGGGACAAAGTCAAAGCCCTGACTGGGACTGGAAGGAGCCTTGAACCTCTCTACAAGAATAGCACTTTAAACCTTCAGAAGCCCTCAGCCTGGAACAATTCAAGGAATGCCTTCATTTGCACTGAATAGAAAAAAAAAGAGAATATAAAAATACTGGTATGTCTGGAACACAGCTTGGGGTTATGCTGGGGGTAAGGACGGGGCATCCTTTCTCCTGCAGGTTGGCAAATAGGACCTGGTGCAAAATGTTTGTTGGGGAGTAGATCTGTCATCTCTGAGACCTGATGTAATGCATGTCCATATAAGGGAGACACAGTGCTATCAGGCTGTTTTTTGTCATTATTTATGGTGCTGGAGGTGTAAATCAAGCCAGGTCTCTGCAGTGGATTTACAGCAGGATGTCTGTTTTTGCATGATTCAGCCATAGATCAATGAACAAGACTCTGCTCTGGAACCTCCCTGGCCACCATAATAAATCAGCAAAAGGTGTTGGACATTTTTATTTTGTTCTTGGCAAGATATAAACAAAAAAAATACGTGTGGATGTTAATACCCTCTGCTGTACTGAGGAAGACAGTGTGACCTTTTAAATAGGTCTGCTTTGGAGTGTTGCTTATAAAAAGTAATTCTGTTTGCTTCAACACACTCAGGCTTTTGCTTGCTTTTATGTATTTTCCCTTTCCTCATTTCTAGAAGCTCGAGGCTTTCTAGGGAAGGTGTGTTTTCCAGCTTTTCTGTTAGTGAAAAGCAAGACCGCCAGGATGAGGATGCCACGGCCCCTGGCAGGTACTTGGACTTCACACATGGAGTTATCTCCTCTCTCAACTGTACTGTGAAATGAGCCTCCAGTCTCTATCAGTTTTCTAGGAGACCACACAGGGAATTTTCAGCATCTTTGAGGTGGCCCAGAGACCAGCCATACTCCTGCTCCAGGGTGTGGGACTGACTGGAGGAGAAAAATGACATTTTTACATCTTGGCCTGTTCTGACCTAAAGCAAACCCCAAATTCCTGCTCAGACCACCTGGAAATACTCATAAATCCCCCATTTCCTGGGTCAATTGCAATAAAATCATCACTCTGCAATCCTGGGACAAATTGTTTCCACTTCTGATTATGCTCAGCCCCAATCTTTTTGGGAAAAAGGATATCAGGCAGCTTTGGTGCAGCACTAAATGCTTTTGAAAGTATGAATGCTGTAAATATATATTAAATATGCTCTACTAGGAGTGTAAAACAGGGTGTGCTGCTTGGGGTGCTGAGTGGCTTTTGTTGCAGCCCCCCAGAACAAGGAGGAAGCTTTTAGCCTGCTCCTGGGAAAGAGGAGGAAGAGGAGGAGGGAGAGCAGGTGAAGGACTGGCTCATGCCCAAGGACAGGCATTGGACATGAGGGTTTGGGCATGGCTGGAGCTGGGCTATGCTTCCTTTGGCTGCTGCTGCTTTTTGGTTTTCCCTCACAAGGAGGAGATGCCCTTCACAGAGTATTTATTTAGGATTAAGCAACTTGTCTTCTGGTGGTAGATTGCCCTGTGAGCCCCTCTGCGTCAGGACTGTGCACTGCTGCAGGCAGCCTGTGCTGCCATCCTGTTGGGATGGAAATAATCCCCAGGAATGTTAAAGGGATTAACAGTCCTGGAAAGGGCGGGTAACCTGAGGGATGCAGCTCTGCTTACGGCTGCCTACATGGCTACAGCTGTTCTTTACAAGGAGAAAAACTAAACAGGTTGGAAATGAAGTTAATCCATAGCTGGTGGGTTTAGAAAGCTGTAGAGTGGAGGTCTGGGGTCCTGCCCAGCACCTGTCAACCTGCACCTGTACAGGAGAATGGAGGGTGCAGCAGGACAGCAGCTGCTTTTTGCAGTTTTTATGTGAAATGCCCGACTTGTGTTTTGCCAAGGTCTCCTTGACATCCTGCCTGCTCTGACATCTCATTTTAACCCTGCATATCCCCCAGCCCTTTTCCATGCCACCTGCATCCTTAAACTGCAAAGCTGTCAATGCTGCCTTCTGCAGCACAGGTCAGTGTTCAACTTGAGCTGAAATCTAGAAAGCAAATGTAGTTCACAGTGTTTTATTTCTGCTGTCTGTGTCATTTGAGGACTGATTTTCCAACTAGAGCATCTCAGAAGAGTTTTGTCAATAGGGCCAGATGATGACCAAACTGCTCTTGTTAAAAATATTGTATTGGCATCCATTTCTGGGTAGGTAATGGGCCTTTGTGAAATGCCACCCATGTAAAAACAGTCAGAAGGCATTATTTTGGGAATGGGATCTGTACTCAGAGGACATTGCTGTCTGTAATCCTGTGAGACCCTGTTACTTGGTAGAAGGGATAAGACTGGGCAAAAACCTCAGGATGTCCAGGGTCAGAAGCCTAGATCTGGGTTTGTAAAACCACTGACCCAAGAGACCACTTCCTGAGCAGAAATGACCACTTAAAACTCTGGTTACAGGGAAGAACCTCTGGTTTTCTGGATGCCTGGGATTTATTCATGAATGTGTCTTTTTTAAAGAACCAAGAGATTAATGAAGGGCTGCTGACAGCAGCTGGTCATACACGTCCTGCAAGTCAGGTGGCTGCAAAACCAACACATCAGTGTGGGCCAGCAGAGCAAGTTTAAAGCTATTTACACAAGTAACCTGAGCCTGAGAAGTAATGCGAGTTTCTGACACTTTTTAACTGCAATTATGGGGGGAAACCATCCCTTTTCTGGGCTACAGACCCCAGTAACATCTGGTCCCTGGGGAGCCCTCCTTTCCTCAGGGTGACAGTACTGTCCCTCACACCCCTCTTGGGAAGGCTGAGAGGAGCAGGGCCTGTCCTCACTCCCTGCAAGAGTTTGCACGTGCAGGTGGAGGTGTGTGGGATCTTTAAACTGGCCTCTGTTACTTTTAAGCGCTTGCATGCTTCTCCCTGTTAACCAGAACTTAACTTTTTTTCATTCTAGAGTATGAACTCTCTGTCAATGCATTTCCAATGTCTGAAGTGGAGCTGGGGTTTGGCTCTACAGCTTTTCTTGTGAGAGAGTAATGGCAGAAAAGGTCATGCTGTATGTTAAGTCCTACAAGAAATGAAGCTGAAAGTTTGTCTTTGGTTTCAGATTCTTCAATTGATGGCACTTGCTAATTTGCATGATTTTTCTAGTGTTAATTAACTGTATTTTAGAAATACAGAATAGCTGGGGTCATCAAAATGGGAAAGAAATGCATATGAGTCTCTGAAAGCCCCAAAGCTTTGTCTGATGACAGCAGCTTTCAGGTGTGCATCCGCATTGCAGAGGATCAGCTGCCAGGAGGACAAGAGGTTTGACCTCAAAGTCAGGCCCCTTTCTGCATGGTCGGTGGGTTCAGGGCACAGGGAGGCACTTTGGTGAGTCAGATGTGGGTGCTGCTGGATGGGGAGGCTCGCAGTGTGTGGATGCCCTTTGGTGGGTGAGTCCCCACAGCTGAGAGCACAAAATGTGCCTTACCACACCAGTAATCCATATGTTGCTGTTACAACAACCTGGAACAAAATACCTGTAATTCACATTAGCCTAATGACTGCTGTGGCTTACTGCCCTGGTGATGGATGACGATGTTAATAATGATAATAATAGTAATAATGATAATAATAATAATAATATGAGCCCAAAGATTGGCAGATGCTAAACATTACCCTCCCTGGGTGAGATGGCACCAGCTCCCATCCTCACCGTGATTTTCCTCTCCTCTGGTTCCAGCTGTGCCAGCAGCTTGGGAGCACTTCATACCGATGGACCTGGCACACTCCCCCGTGCTTGTCACCAGGCGACCGTACCTCTGATAAATGATATGTGTGCTCTGGGAAGGAGTCAAAGAGCCTTTGTCTGCTTTTAATCTATAGTTTTAAATAATTAAGCAAGGCTAATTCTGGTATTTATAATGCAATAGGGTGAGTGTAACTCGATGTGGCTGCTGTGGGAAGCAGTTCTCGGCTATCAAGTGGCTGCCTCAGGGCAGCAGGCACTCACACCCCAGGTCCTCTCACCTTCACTCAGCCCTGAGGATCAGAAATAAACCCCACGGGGTCACAAGGTCAGAAAGGCAGAGAAAACCCTAATGGAAATGTAAAATAGGGCTGGGAGACACATCCCTGCAGCTCCCAGCACTGCTGCCACGTGTCACCACTGTTCCTACTTCTGTGTCTCTGCTGAGCACATGCTGGGGATGGGGCTGCACACCTATACAGCCAGTGCTCCCCTCCAGTACAGCCAGTGTTCTCTCACTAGTATAGCTAGTCTCCCCAGTTTGTCCAGTGTCCCCAGTCCTGCTTACCTTTGCTGAGCCCCGTGCCAGCACCGCAGCCCTCAGGGCTGGGTCCCCCATTTGCACCAGCATCGCACCCACCTAAGGGAGCGCAGAGCAGGTGCTGGGCTCAGCCTGGGCTGCTCACGCGTCACCACCTGCCATCACCCCAAAGGTAAAGGACTCTGGCTGTCACCATGGTCACACACTGAACTTTGCATTCATGCACGTGGATTTAGAACAGAGAAATCCCACCGGGTTTGAGGCTTGCTGAGCTATCTGGGGTATAGAAGTTACCAGTTGGAAATGCTTGTACCGTCATGCAGCAGCCAGTGCCTCTCTGCTGGCAGGCAGGACTGGGTGTGCTGGTTAATCATTTCATTTAATTACCTTGGACTGTGATAAGCAAAGATAGCAAGGCTGGGATCTTAGTCTGTTAGCAATCACCAAGATGTCCCATGCCTTTTACAAGCAGCATGTGGAGCACTGGTTTAGTTTTGTTAGACAGTAGCAGATGCCTAGCAGTCCTTCTTGACAATCATAAACTTAGTTTTAATACCTCACCAAATATTTGCTCTGCACATTTCTGCCAGTGACAGAAAGGCACATCAATCAAGTAATGAATTCTTAAAGTTAGTTCAAAGGTATTTTGTTAAATACAGAAAAAATACGCCCATGTTGATTTGCAGGGATTGCATTAGCCCCCTACCCAGTGCAGTGCCTCTCCAAGAAGGTTTGAATTGCAGGACGGGTATTTTAAGGGAATTTCTTGTGGAATATGGAAAGGCAGAAGCAGAAGGGCAGCTTCTCAACCAGCTACTGAAGTATTAAAGTACCATGATATCGCAAATAAAATTAAAACTGGGTCCCAAGTCACCAGTGTATGTAGTGCAGAGCAATCCCACGGGATCAGCAGCCCGTCCCCGCAGAAGGGAGCACCAGAGAAGCGGGGATCCCCCTGCGCAGTCTGGAGGCCCTGGGCTTACCTGATTTCCGCAGCGAGGCCCTGGGGAACCCGGGGGGCGGATGCTGCCCTGTGCCCCACGACATGGGGCTGTGGGCGCTGAGGCTGCCGCTGCTGCCTGGCTGCACTCGCGCCTCGGTGACTTTTGGCCGGTCCCACGGAGCCTCCCGGCTCCTGCCAGGTCTGTGCAGTGGCCGCGGGGACGGAAGGTCGCGTGCGGGTGGCTGCTGCACCGGCGCTCTCTCCGTGCTGCGCCTGCCACCCCACAAGGACCTCACTGAGGGCCGGAGCTCGGCTGGCAGCAGCCGGTGGCCTTGCTCGCTTTTCAGTGCTGGTCCCAAACGTCCCTCTGCCGCCCTGAAAACTTCTTCCCTTTGCTCTTTGTTGCCAGATGATGTTTTCCCAGGACAGATGAACAAGCTAATCGCTTTTTCTCCCCAGAGCAAACAGCTCTGTGCGTGCCCAGGCACCCGAGCTGCCTGCTCGGCACAGCCACTGCTGCTGGTGGAGAGGTCGTGTCCCTGCTCCACGGAGGACGATTTCTCCTCAACGTGCCTTAACCACGCTCCTGGAGAAATCAGATCGCCCCAGAGGAAGCCGCACGCCCACTCTCTTTAGCAACCACTGCAACAGCCAAGCCGGCACCAGGGCAACCGCTCGAGCTATCGTGATTATTCCCTGGCATGTTGCAACACCCTGTCATCCACCAACTGCTGCACGGCCCAGGGAGAGCAGCTGCTGCACCCCAGGGGTAAGGGCTGCGAGAGGGAGAAGCAGTCCCTACACGGGGCCACGGGTGTCCTGGTGGCATCAGAGCTTGTGCGATGCCACAGCATCACTGCCCCAGGTCTTCTACTGCTGAGACACAGCTCCTGTCTGAGCTGGGTTTCTTGTCCCCATCATCACTCTGTCTGGAAGGTACCATGTTGGCTGTCCCTGAATTGCCACAGCCTGGGAAACCAAAGGCTGCAAAGGTGGGGGAGGAGAAGGGGTTAAACCACTCCAGCAACTCCTTTTGGCTCTTCAGTGGGTTCTATGGTCCAGTTCTGCCCAGGTTGCCCAGTGCCAGCCTGCAGATGCTCAGTGTCCCAGTCCCAGGAGGGTCAGGGGTGAGGCAAAACCATTTCCACCCAGAGGAAGGGGATAAGGAAAGCTGGGGGGCACCACTGGGGTACCCAGTGACCTTCACTCTCTGCGGCACCCAAGGGCGCATGGTCCAGACCATGTCCTGGCCTGACACTCCTGGCCCTGTGAAGGACTGGAGAGAGAAACCAGGTCCTCACAGGCAAAGGGGCACTCTTTCACTTATTTTCTCCTTTCCACAGTTTGCACCTCTCTACATCCCAACATTTTCCCCCACCCCAGCCATGTTTCCCAGCCAAGGGCTCAGCAGGACCAGGTGTGAGCAGAAGCCCCAGTCCCTCCCAGTTCGCCTCCAAACCTTTTTGAGGGTCAGCATGGGCTGCTGGCACTCACCTGAACTGCCACTCCCTGGCTTCTTGCTTTTACTTGGACCCTTGGACTGAAGAGAATATTCTTTCTGGAAGAAAAGACAAGAGAGAAATGGGAAAAGACTGTACAGGTATTGCTCTATTACAGGAAATGAAACATAGGAGAAGTTCCCGGTCCTTTGCTACCAGAAACTAAAAAAATTATTTGTATTTTTAACCTTCTGACCAGGAGCTGTTCATTTTAATTGACATGGAGCCTCAGATGCAGGAGAGGAGAGGCAGGCTGGTCCTCATTCCAGTGTGTGTGGTGTATATCTGTGTGCTTGTGAGCGTGGTCAGCCTGACCTGTCCAGCTGTGGATTACTCACAGGTAGGGTTTGGAAGACCCCACACAGCTTTTGCACCTAAACCAAGGCTGTGGCAAAGGAGAGGCCTTCAAGTGGGGAGGTTGTGCAGTTTTTCTGCTAAAGCTGTGACCTCACAGCCCATGTGTGCCCCACAAGCTTTTTGTGGCCCAGCAGACTCCCCTCACATCATGCATTGTCCCATGGCCTAGCTGCTCATTGCACATCCAAAAATACCATTTCGCTCACTTTGAATGGAAAAGAAAATGGATGCACATCTGTGCTACTCCCCTTGGGCGACCTTTGAACAAGTTTCAGGTCTGTGAGTTCACTGGAGATGAGTCAAAGGGAAAAAAGAGCATTGATCTAAACCTGTACTGAGCACCCAAGTAAGTGTGGTTATAGCTGGTGGATGTGGGAATAGAAAAGGTCTGTGATCCATCAGCACCTGCTTTTGACTGAGTAAAAAAAAATCAGAAAAAGGCCAGCTGTATTTTCTGGATATATTTCTGATACACCTTGGTGCCTGACCAACTGCGCATCTGGGCTCCTCTCCTGCAGAGAGGAGGAGGAAGTGGATTTGTGGGGTGCTGTCCTGAACCAAGGGACTTTTCATGGCAAAGCTCTTTTCCTGGGAGCTCCTTGCAGAACAGTTCTCTTTGCTATCTAAATTAATAACCAATCTCCCCCTGTGCTCCTGTGTCTTTGAGATTAACAAAAAGCCTTTGTGTTGCCCCTGTAGCTCCCTGAAGGTTACTTTGTGAGGGTGGTTGATTGCTGGATGAGGTTTATCTGGAGTGGCTCCTGCAGACAAGGAATTGCGTCATTCACCAGTTGCTGTGTGTCTTGGAAGTGGCTTCATGTCCTAGGAGAAGGTGACATGGGGAGCTCATTCCAGCACCGCCCATTGCATCTCCTGTACACAGTATGGCCCCTTGTTGCTGTGAATGCTGCAGGGGTGTGCAGGAGGGGTCTTCTTTGGAGGTATCACCCCAGAGGAGTGAGCCCAGCATGTCCCTGAGTCAGGAGCTGGCAGAAGACCCAGGCAGTTCTGGCATGGTTCTGAGATAGCTCTGGAACAGCTCTGGTACATGAGTGGCACAGAGGGCTCGTCCCTTGGGACTTGGGCTCTGCTGTGATGGGGGAATGATATGGTTTTCTCATTCAATGCGCACATAAAGAGAAAATAATGCTGTACTGAATGTGCACTGGGAGTGTCACTGGTGGGTGGCTGTATGGTTATTAATGAGTACTGGGAACAGGAAAATGGTTCTGGAGGAGCCCATAGCCAGGTTCTTGTTACCTGGGCTGTTCATTAGATGGACTTACAGCTTCTGAGTTACTGTGCTAGTGATGTTGGCTGCTGGTTGTCATCTCTTTAGCCAGTTGCTGTGGCACCAGGAGCTTTCTTGTCTCCTGTGTATTAAAAAGCCCCAGACGTGTCAAGCGAGTTCTCAACACCAACACTGTCTCTCCCTGGATGTGCAATGCCGCCCGCTGACGCGAGTGCAGTGACAGTGAGATAACGCTGTCTGCCCGCCGAGGAGCCTGGGTGCAGCTGTGAGTGACAGAGCAGACAGCTCTGCCTGGTCTGCCTTCCTGGATCTTTATTAAATCTCCACTCTCAGCACGGGGTTGGGACTACAGCATCACTGCCAGTCATGTCTGGCTCCCAGTCCGCAGGCAAAACTTTACTCTGCTGAGGTCACCTGAGGCTGGACTCAAAGGCAGATGGCGTTTCACCTGCTGCTGCAGGGAGGTCCTGGGGGCTGGTTAAACATTTGCTCTGCTGGGTTAATACTTGATGTGGGCTGAGGTGCTGCTTGTGGTGGTAGGGACTGGCTATGCAGTCCAGGCTTCCCTCCCACCCTATGGCACCAGCTCCCAGCACAAGCTCCATGCAATCCCAGTACAACCTCAGAAGTCATGCTGGTTGCACTGTGGTGGTGACCTTGGTGGTGGCAAAGCCAAAGGCAGGGGATGTGTAGGCTGGTCAGACCATGCTGGGTCCCTGGTACCATGTCGCCTCTTGGCACAGGTTGGCTGGTAACACTCCTGCTAATCTCCACTTGAGCCATTAGTGTATTTGCAGAGCAGGACGGCTTCTCCTCGCACCTCCCCAGCTCACAGGGGCAGTTAATGATTGCTCAGGTGATGGAGACTTTTGCCTGCTCCCTGTGGGACAAAGCAGGTTATGGCACTCTGTCGCCGGCCAGCTGGGCACGGGGACAGGAACTATAGGAGTCAGAGGGCTTAATTTGTCACAGCGAGGGTTCAGATGGGGAGTTTGTGTTGCAGTAAATGCAGAAAATGCCTGCTATTTCCCAAACCCTTCTATTTCCATGTGAAAGTCACTTCTGTGTGCTATGTGACTGCATCTTGCCAGGAGTAAGAAGTAGTAATAAAATCTAATATCAGGTAGTAACACTGTGCCCCTCTGCTGCTGAGCAGGACAGTCCTGGAGACATTGCTGATGGGAGCAGGTGCCACTGCCAACCTATAGGCAAGCTCCTCCTGCCTGGGATCCCCATCCTGCTTTGACCATGTCAGTGAGGACACCCACTGCTTCAGCTGGAATTAGCCTGGTGATTAAGTGGGTTAAATCCCACAAAGCAACACAAAGTGTAAATAGTAAGTAGCTCCATGCTTTGCATGTACTGTTCTGTGTTACTCCCAAACATCCTGGGCATCACTATGTCCCGGCAGGGCTGTTCCTGGCCTTGACTCGGATGCACAGCGAAGAGCTCCTGCAGCACATGGCTGGAGGCAGTATCACAGACATGGGCTGCCTTGAACCACCAGCTCTAACTACTATCCTGTCCCTGGCTCCCCACTGGGGGAGTTCAATGCTCCTACTGGAGCTTAAAGCCAGCCACTTTGTATAAACCATTAGTCAGTGTTATTTGTCCCACGTGTGAGTGCTGTAATGTTTATTTGTAGCACAACTGACAGTAATTTTGGACTATGTTTGTGCTCTGACGAAAGCAGGAAAAAGAGCCATCAACATGGACAGAGCGTGAGCCATGGAAAGGGTGATGAGAATGGCTTTAGGCAGGGTCAGATCAATACAGGTGCCATTAAGGTACAGTATCAGAGTATCTGTATTGCACTGTAGCCGAAGTCTGAGCTAATGAATTAGGTAAGAAATTGTTGCAATCAGATCAGGGTGATAAAGAGGTATAAAAGTGGGCAAAATGCCACCCAGGCTGACATGACTCTCCCACAGATCTGGTTTGGGAGGGAGACACCATTAGCAGGGTTAGAAGTTGCTCAACCTGTTTAGGAGTAGATGGACTCAGAGAAAGGTACTTTGTCCCTAAGGTGCTGTAGCAGCTGCTGACATCAGTGTTCAATGAATGAACGAACACATCCATTGATTAAAATAGTCTTATTGCTGAACCCAGAGACTCCGAAAGGAGTTCTCATGACTTGGAACAAGGTTCATTGATGGCTGGCAGATCAAAGCCAGCATTTCTGTGTGTGATGAAGCCACAAAACACGTGATTTAGAGGTTAGCTAAACTGTACTCTACCATTACTTTTGATTAGCCCCAAATACCTTTTGCTGTTCTCAGTGCTCTGTATGAAAACCTCTCTTATATGCCCCTGGACGCTGAGGTGCCATCTGAGCTGTTGCCCAAATCTCCTGTGTTATTGCTGAATTTTGGTCTATCTGTGCTCATTTGCAGCAGCTGGGACTGATCCAGAGACATCAATGAAATCATCCACTGGAAGGAACTTCAGAGGATTAGTAAGACTTTTTCCCATCTGTGATGTCAATGCACAAAAATCTGTCAGCTCGATTGTTTTGCTGAAAAGTCCTGCCATGTGAGGTGTTGAGACTTATTTGATTCAGCAAGCTGGGGCACATGTTTGCTGGGATGACACCGTGCTCTTGGCAAGGAGAAACACAGAAAATCAGCACAGTCCAATGCCTCATACTGCTGCTAGTGCCCTGAAGGCGTTGGCCAAAGGAAGTGCTGCAGTTTGGATGAATTTCCAAAACTTCTTGAGGGCCAGGAAAGGTAGTATAACACCCTTCTCCCTCTGGAGCTGGCAGACTGGGCTCTGCCTTCCTGGTGGTGGTCACGATGAAGCTGCTCTCAGGATTGTTGCGAGAAACTGCTTGTTCCTTTCTCTTGCAGAGGCAGAGCAATGCTGGGTTTGGGAGGTTTACTCCTTGACAGGGAGCTTGACTGTGCACTTTCCTGTGCTCCCAGCTCATTATGGGACACTGTTATATTGGCAGGTTTTGCAATCAGGACTGGAAGGCACCCAGGAGTGGGTGTCCAGGCACATCCTGGCATTCCTGGGCCAGCAGCTATGGAGTCTGCTGCCATGGCACTGCCCTTGTCATGGGAAGGGGTCTCGGAACCACCACAGCATCCAGTGCATGCCTCAGCCCAGCCCCATTGCTCCCTGTCCTGTGCTCCGTCCGCTCGGACGCCCATGTCCAGCCCTCCATGCACACTTGCCTGGAGGGAGCTGGGTTTTCAAACGACTCCTGGTCCCTGGCCACAACCATAGCTGATTTCACTATCATATTGCAAAGGACTCTAAGAAATATCAAGTTATTGGTGTAACATTTCATTACTGGTCTTTTGACCTCTACAAGTCTGCAGCCTTTCTTGGGTTGAAGTGAGCTGAGGGCAGATGCATGTGGCCACTCTCACAAGAGCAGCCAGCAGCCTCAAGGATTTTTTTGACCACAGGAATTTGTAAATGTAGGCTTACAGAAGGGGATCAGGCTCTTGGTCTGGCTATGGGGTCAGGCTAACACTCCTCAGCTCCTGTGCCAGTCTCTGGGAGCACCAGCCAGGTGGCCACTTTGCTGCCTAGTCGAGTAGAAAATTGTAAATGCTTCAAATAGTGCTTGGTATTATTTTATTCATAAAGAAAACACAATTTGACACAGATGAGTGCTGTGCTGACCCCTGCCTGTCTTTATCACCAATGCCATTCCCCCTCCCCAATCCCTGTGGCCCCAAAAGGCAAGCACAGCTCTCCTGTGGTGTGAAAGCTGGCAAATCGAGTCCCATTTCACTGACTGTCAAGAAAAAAGGACAAAAACCCTAAAGCAGGGAGGCAGCGGCATGGGGATGGAGGCTTGCTGGAGCTGCCAGCCCTGGGGCTGAGCAGCCCCACCACGGCTGAGCAAACGCTGCTCCCTGGCTGCTCCCCGGCGCACGGCTGGGGAGGTGGAATGCGACACACCAGACCTCAGCAGAAAATTTCCTGCAGATTAATGAGAGCAATCAGTGGCAGGGCTCAGCTCCATGGCAGCCAGTGCACAAGGCTCATTTGTCAGCATTCAAGCTGACTGTGAAGCCTGACATCCCACTGAGAAGGGCACGAAGAGGCTCTTGGCACAAAGCAGGGCAGTGCACACACCGATGGACCTGCTGTTCCCCCTTGGTCCCTAAGGAAATCCTTGCTTGCAGTTCAGTGCTTTTTAATCTGATCCCTTGCACAGTGGAGAGCGCATACCACCTCTGCATACCAGGCCAAAGCCAAATCATAGCCCTGTTCACTGTCAGAACACCTGTATCGCCCACCTCAATGCTGTCAGCAGCAGTTAAGTTGTTGCTGTAATGGATAAACCATTTTTCACCTGTCTCAGGAGCTTATTCTTGCCCTGTGCTGGAGATGTGATACCACTGCTGATATGAAAGACTGCTCCACTATTTCTGGGGATGCTGCTGATTGCACAGGAAGAACATCAGTCACTGGCACAAAAGGGCTCCAGCAGCTTTGGAGTGAATTGTTGTCATGCTGCAGAGAGACCATTAAGACACTCTAAAGTACCTTGAAGAATGTTGTTTTGCGAAAAGTGAGGCTTATGCCACATGATTAATAGGGACAGTGTTTATTTCTGGCACAGTGTCATGCTGTCCTAGAGCTGCCAGGCTACTGTGGCATCATCACTCCATTTCACAACTAGGGACCATATGTTAGGGGCCAAGGATAGGGCTGCCATCAGAAATTTGCATGTATGACACCGCCTTATTGGGCTCTTTACCTGCCCAGGGTCACTTGAATTGGTCCTTACCTTGGAAAAATTGAGTTTGTGAAAGGCAAGGGCAGAAATGCCCCATCAGCCCCAGGCTGGTAGCAAACTGTCAAAGCAGAGCGGGATGGTCTGATCCCTGTGGGCAGCGTGTGCCAGCTGGGTCCTGTGCAGAGGAGAGCCCAAAGGAAGGGGCAGAAAGGGAGGAAGTTTTGCTCTTGCCTGGGATGAGATGGCACCTTCCAGGCTGCAAATGCCACCATGGGCTGCAAATGGAGGAGGCAGCGAAGGAGGACGTGAAGCATCCCTGTTAATGCAGGGTTCAGGAGGAGGCAGCAGATGCCACTTAAGCGCGCCCCCTCCNATTTGAGGACTGCTGAGCCATCCCAGAGCCAGCAGGGGCAGCATTTCCCACGCATTTTTGTTCTTGGTCTCCCCACGGGCACATCGTGCATCTCCCTTAAGTCTGAGCCCTCTCCATGACTCCCTTGCAACCCCAGTGCTGCAGGCAGCATTGGCCGGTGCTGGATAACCTCTGCTCAGGAGGGGCTGGCAGCACACTCCTCTGTGTCCTGCCCAGTACCCTCACCCATGGATCAAACCCTTGTGCTGCTTGTCATGCATGAAGGCAGAGTTTCAGTCTGGGCTAGACGTGTCCAAGTTAGTTCCCTGTCTCACTGAGCCCATTTCAGCTCTCTCAGGACCAAAATGTCAGCCTGTTTGGAGGCAGGGAGTGGGTTGTGTTAGGTGTTAGAGCTGGTTTACTGGTGCTGTCTAGGTGCTTGGGATGGAGAAGTAAGAAAGAAAGCTGTGATCTCATTCTAGGAGCTAGAGCAGCCCCACTGTGATGAGTTTGGCTTCTGAAGGCTGGGATGCTACAGCATGTTATTCACTTTAAAAGCTACAAAAGCCCAGAGCAGTGTCTCTACCTGTGGGACTCTAAAGGGTTGAAGAAGAGGAAGGCAAGAGGCAGGATAAAGTCACCTTAGAGGGTTTCTAAGGTAGAGATTTTGGGACTATCCCTGGCCTAGGTCTCCCAGTCTGGACTGTGCTATGTCAGACAGATGAGAGGACTTAGAAATGTTTGCTGTCTTGTGATGCAGAGCTGTTATTTTCTGAGTGTGTCTTCTTTTTGCCCAGAAATGGGCTTTTTATCACCAATGTCCCCACTCTTGAGGCACTTTGGGACTTTACTGGTGTGCCTCTGCAGCTCTCATCCCTGCCCCTCTAAGCAAGGCTTGTTGCAGGCAGCACATGCAAACTCTTCTCCCCAAGAAGCACAATGCTCAAGGACACTGAAAGATTGTGGTTCCTGGTTGCCATCTGGTTTTTGGATTTGCTCCAGGGGCCAGTGCCACCAAACAGCTGTTGGCATTCTGTGAGTGTTGGTGGGACTTGTTCTGTTCAGGGGCCTTGGTGCCTGCAGCCCCTCTTGCTGACAGTGGAGCAGCCCTGGAGCCCTGGCTCATGAGTGGGGCACAGCCAGGGCTGCAATGTCAGAGCAGGCAGGGTTCCTTGTGCTGCCCAGGCACAGGGACACTTTCAAAGAGCTGGCAGGGACACTGGCTACCAGCTTTCTGAAATACTTGTCAGGGAGAGCCAGGAAAATCCCACTGTGCCTGCTGCTCTGTGGAGCATGATGGAGCAGAGGTGTCCCAGCTCACTGCCTTGGAGTAATATTTCCTACCACATGAGAGGGGCTGCTGGATCATGGATCTTCTTTGGGATGTCACAAAGTGCTGGTTGTTTCAGACCTCTTTGTCTTTCTGTGGCACAGGCGAAAACACTTCTCTGGCCAGACTGTGGGGATTCCTCACTAGTGGGGCAAGTCGTGCTTGTGGGGAAACCGCTCCAGCAGCTCCCAGAAATGCTTGTCCTGTCCCGCTCAGAAGGAGGAGTTTTAAAGGGTGTTCTCAAAGCCCTGTTTTCAGCAGGGGCAGCCAGGTACTGTGGTTTGCCTGAACAAGCAGAGCCCTTCTCCCTGGCACTGGCGTGCTGCCTCTTGTTGTTCTAAACCAGCCACAGAGCAAAGCTCCCCACTCAGCAGCAGGGCTAATCCAGGCTCATCTGACATTAGTGTAAACTGACACTCTTGGGAATTTGGGGACAGAGAACTTTCCCTGGGGAAACAGCCACTATGCAAACTCTGCCTTGAGAAAATATGGAGAAAAGAAGTGGAGAGGTGTAGGTGCCTGGGAACAACCTCCTCCACTGACAGAGGGTCTGGAGCATCTGCCCTGGCATCCTGGGGATCTGTTGCTGGCGAGGCTGTGCTTGCAGATTATTTGAAGGGTGTTTGCTGAGGTTAGAGGGATGTCAGCCATACCAGTGGGGCCAAAGCCCTGCAGAGCAGAGGAATCAGCAGGGAATCATCACCAGCTCACCAGAGAATCAGCACCAGCTCTGCAACACCCATGAAATGGCCTCTGGCAAAGTCCTTGCCTTCCCTTCAAGAGAAGGGTACCCCAGCAAGGGTCTGTGTCTTGCTGGAGCCCTGCTGTTGGCTTGGGCCCACAGAACACTGATGATATGAGAACAGGTTTTTTGGGACTAGATACAGCCTTTTAAAGCAAAAATGTCCTTGGAGCCATGCTGGCAGCCTTTCCAGTCCCTTTTGTTGTGGAGCTGGGGATTGCCTTGCACTCCACAATCCACTACTGTAATCCCCTTGGAGTGCTGTTCTGGACTAAGCTTAAAAGAGGTGCAGCTGAGACTCCTAATGCAGGCAGTGCTGGCGAGGGGTGCTGAGCCTTGCTCTGTGCTCCCTTTGGGTGCTCTCTGGGCTGTTGTGGATAGATGGGTTCAGGCCTGGCAGGTCCCTGTGCCCTGAGCTGTGCTGGTTTTGCAAGGGCTGGGGTAAGGGGAGCTTTCCTGCCTGTCACCTGGTCTCATCCTGCTCTTCAGGAGAGCTGGATCCTGCTGTTCATGCCCACCCTGGAAAGGCAGCAGAAAGAGTTGTCTTGTTTTCATCTCCCATCAGCATCAGCCTAAGGGTAAAGCACCTTCCCAGGAGCTGCCAGTCAGACATCCCTGCTTGGTGCCAGCTGGGCAGCGGCAGGCTTTTGTCAACCCAAAAAACATTTGGGAGGCTGAAATGAGAGTGACATCTCTGACCTTTTGGTACCCACGAAAGTAAAACTGTCTCAGCTTTTAGGAGCTGCCAGGAAGCTGGAGAGCCCGAGCTCCCGGCAGGGTTTCAAAGCCAGGCCATTCAGTGCCGGGCTGCGGTGGGATCGTGGTGTTTCAGGGAGAGGGAACAGTGGGGAAAGCTGTCCAAAAGCAGTCTGGTCTGGTGGTCAGGAGGCTGGCATGGGCTGCTTTGTATGCAGCAGGGCTTAACTGGGTGGCACTGAGCCAAGCCTGACCTAACCAGCTTATTTCCCTCCTCCCAGTAATGCCTCTACAAATGTGCTGGGGCCCAAAGGTCATGGCCACGTGAGCAGGGGCCTGGGGATTAGCTGTGGGCAGAGCATGGCTCCTCCTGGGTGTGTTGTAGCCCTGAGACACAGGAACAACCACGGCTCCTGTGTGTGCTGGAGCCAGCGTGGCATTGGTACCTGGGATGGGTGTTGGAGCAGCACCGGGCTGGCTGGGAGCAGCACCTCCTGTAGCTGGCACTTGTCAGAAGTCCAGAAAAGTAGATAAATGTTTACTAGTCCCACTTCAGCTCTGATTTTCCTTCTGGGTGTTGGTCACACTGGCCAGAGGGTTGCTTTTTCACATGTTTGCCCTGCAAGAGCGTCTAGCTCTGGTTTTGGAAGAAAGTCCAGCAAGTTTGCAAAATTCTGAAAGGCATTTGGTTTGGAGGTGCCCGTACCTCTGAAGGCCTCAGTCATGCTCAGCTGAGCATGAAGGGTCCCTGCTGGGGCAAAGGGTCACTGCTGTCTGCATTCCAGTAGAAGTTACTGACCTAGTGTAGTGCACAAGTGTGTTTCTCTTAGAGCCAGGAGATGAGCTGTGGAAGCCTAATTCCAGATCAGGGCATCACAACTGAGCAGCGATGATGCATCTCTAGGCATTGATGTCATCAGCCATGGAAGCAAAATGACATCCAACAACATCCTCAGCACAACCATCTCTAGCCACCTCTGCAGGGCTCTGACTCCATAAAACTGTTTCCCTTTGGAGCTGTTTGACCATTCTCCCCAGAGGATTTGGAGGAGAGGGATACATGTTGGTGCTGTGGGACCTGGCCCAGCCCCTGCCTGACCTGGGGGGGAGCTGGCACCAATTCTCAGGGCAAGAAATACTCAGGGCTTGCTCTGCACTGAATCTGCAGGAGACATCCCAGAGGCTGCCAGATGCATTCAGAACAAACCTGACATTTCTCCCCAGAAAGCCAAACTTTGTCTGTCCTAATGCAATGCTTGCAATGCTCTGATCCCCTCCTTGCTGTCCTGAAAGCACCGGCAGGCCCCGATGCTGAGCCCATTAGATGGAATTACTTAATCCGGCCCTGATGAGTGGCACCCACTCCCAGGAGCGGGTCCCTTCCCTCTAATCCCTCGCTGCCATCAGCCGCCTCAGCACGCGCGGGCGAAACAAGCACCACGTGAGCCGATGGTGCCTTCTCCATCACACCCCGCCACCACGGCCCTGAGGAAAACCGCCCCGGTACCTTTTTCCCGTGAGACGCCCCCATGGTCGGATGTGTTGGCCGTGCTCCACTCTCCGGGCTGCGGGACCGGCCGGCTCTCTGCGGTCACGGCCCTGTTACTCCAGGGGGGACGGGCGGCCGTGCTGCTCCCAGCCCCTCGGCGGCTGCTGTGGGGAGACGTGGGTGAAATCCAGCCCGTCTGTGGCGGGGTCGGGTGGGAAGGCTTGCTTTTCCTGCCTTCTTCCAGCATGTGGAGAACTCATTTTCTTCATGCACCTAACGGCTGGCTCGCACCCAGGCTCTGCCTGGGCACAAAGGCAGCTTTCATGCTGTGGATGCCCGGTTTCTAAGCCGGGATCCGTATTTTGAGAGGCTGTGGAAGATTACAGTAATTGCACTTGACAGGGCAAGATGTCACAGGATGCAGATTCGCCCAGCTGCGGCCCAGCACCCGCAGGTCCTTGCCTGTGGCATCTTTCCTAGATACTCCTTGGGTGCTTTGCCCAAATGAACCCCTAAAAATAAAGGAAGATTATCCCTCTGCTGCTCATCTACATCCCGGCTCTTGGCTCCTGTTGCTGCACTGGATTTTGCAAACTTTGTTCCTGGATACACCCCAGACTGCCTGTTTGCTGCTGCAGCGTTGGTGCCTACTGTGACCCCGGGTGAGCCCACGTTACCTGAAGCTGCATCCTGGGAGTCCGGGCAGGTCAGGCTTGTGTTTGGTGAAGACTGGGGATGCGGCACAGTGCAAACCGGCCAGGTAGGTGCCTGTCCCTGCAGTAATACAGCTTTCAAAATGCCAAGGCACTGCAAAACCTCATTTGGAGATTGCTGTCCCTGCACCCACTGTCCTTGTCAGATCCTTTTAAAGAAATTAGCAAGTTCAATTTGACTCATGAATCCATATTTATTCCCTGCCTCTCAGTGTCTGGATATTTAAAATCTCTGATTTATTTATCAGGACACAGTGACTTTGGCAGGAACAGCTCTTCAAAACACTGGCTGCTACTGAAGGTCCCTGCACAGGAGTTGCACTTTTAGCTCTCCCTATTTCTTGAAAATAGTGATGTACTTTAGTAACTGCTCTGTGATGGATTCAGAGCTAGTTTTAACTGCCCGTAGCATGCCGAAACATAAATTTCCTTTATTTTGGCTTGAAACCAGATTTCTAATGTGCGTTGCGAAGGGGTAGGAAGAGTTTCCTGCAGCTGAAAGGGGCTGGTTGTTTTCGGGGCTGTAGTTGATGCTGTGCTCTGGTTTACCCTGTGGAGCCACCTTTACAGCTCTTGGACTGTTTTCAGTTTGGTTTATGAGTGAATCTAGATCCTTTGAGGGGCTTAAAATAGTTGGCATATTTATGCTGGCAGCTCGGGGGGGCTGTTGTGTCTGCTCGTTGTGTTATTTCTCGCTGCTGCCATGGGTAGGGATGATTCAGCGCCTGGGATTAACCGCTGTTGTTGCAGCAGATTTAGGGATCGATTTATGGCAGAGGTTTCCCTCAGTGCCATCAGGTGTGTGCTAAGAGCATGGGAGGATAAGCTGGGATAAAATACTACTTCTTTGGGGATTCCTCTTTGATAGCTGTTTTGGGGTTTTATTTCAGTTCTGCCTTTGGAAGTTCTTACACAGTTACACAGCTTATGTGGGGATTTTTCTTTGTTTAGGGAAAACCAATTGATTGGTGGTGTTGAGTTTTGGATCCAGGGTTTCATCCTTCAGGTGGCCAGCACAGGATATTGCAGTGTCCTTTCCTGGCCTTATCCTGCCCATGCTTCTCACTTCGGCTCCCCTGGGGTGACCTGAGGGCTCGGATAACCCTGTGAACTGCCTGTTAGGAGCTGTGCAGGGGTTGTTGGAAGCAGAGAAGGCTGTGCAGGACAGTCTCTGTGCAGCTCCAAATGCTCCAGGAGAAACACTCCATCGTCATGTTCTGCAAAACTGCTGGTCTGCTTCAGAGAATGGGGAAAAAACAGATACAGTCATTGGAAATTGAAGTCTGTACATGATGCAAATTCATCCCTGTCTCTGATGGCAGATAAGCCCCGCCGTCACCTGTGCAGCTCATCTGATCCCAGCAGTGCCGGGGCTTGGGGAGGGGTTGAGAACAGACGGTGCTTGGCTGATGCACCTGGACAGGAGCAGGGGGCAGATGCTCCCGAGGACCTGCTCGGTGTTGGGCAGCAGTGTAGGGACTGCTCTAGGAGGACCGTGGGGCTTTCCTGCCCTGCCTTTGGGCAGGGATCTTTCCTCTTCTGGCGGTGTCGGCTGGCCCCAGGTTGGGGTGCAGCTCCCAGTGTGTGGCTGACCCCAGTGGGTGCCAGCCTGGTGCTTTTATCGCTCCAGAGTGATGCTGGCTCCGGCTCTACCGGTAAAAGGCTCCCACCTATTGGTTGTGCTGCACAACTTCAGCTGCCCGAGGAACCTGCACATCCATCCATCCATCCATCTATCCACCCATCCACCCCTCTCTGAGCGCAAAGCAAAGTTGGCACATCCCTGGCACTAACCTGACCTTCGATGGGGTTGTGCCACAGAGGATTTAGCTTGGATTGAACCCAGGAATGATACTTTGGTCAGCAAATATTAACCTACATTGCTGCATGCTGTCCCTGTGGATTTCTGGCCTTTTGCGGCTGTAGGAGACTGTGGGGCACTGGCAAGAGCTCCAGGGGGAAACCACCAAAGTCTGAGCATCCCCAGGGATGCCTTTACCCTGTGCCATGCGGGGAGGGGGAGCACCTGTGTGCAGGGCTGTGGGATGGGTGATGGTGATGCTCGATTGGAGGCAGAGGACCTGGCATGCTGTGCCTGTGGGGGAAAGTGTGGATTATGCTTGAAAATGGAAGAGAGAAGGTAGTGTTTTATAATTAGAAATCTCAGTTAAGAAATTTACAAAACTTTATACAAAGTTTTTAGTTTAAAGACAGAAAAATAAAATACCCCAAATTGACCCATAGATGAGGATGGCTTGGCTGCAACCTGGCCACTTGTTTGCTCAGGCTCTGCAGGCACTTGTACAGCTCTTCTCCCAGCCCTGCACAGTTCCTGCTGTGAAATAGCCAGTTCCCATGAGCAGGTAGCAGCTGCTGGACTCGGTGACCTGGCAGTGGAGAGGCTGGAGTCCCCGTGATGGGGCTGGTGTCCCTGTGTTACTGGTGAAGCTGCCCTCCATGGCAGGCTGGAGCTTGATGCTAGTCCATCTTCCTGGGGGCACAGCCCTCCATCTCCAACAGCTCAGGCCAGCCCTCGTATTTATTTGTCTCTATATCATTTTTAATGTGCTGCAGGGAAAAAGAGAGAGAAGATGAATGAGGAGGTTGGAACAGTGCAAATTCGCAATGCGGCAAAGTTGCAGCTTGGTTTGATGTGGGGGATAATGCCACTGGTCCTTGTCTTCTGCAGACAGGTAGGCGAGGTGTAGCTCGGGAAGTGCCATGAAGAGGATGGAGCCTGCAGAGCTCATGGCAGGGCAGGGCCATGTACCTTTTCAAAGGGGCTCCGCTTCATGAGCCCTTTTGCTCCCAGGAAGACCCAGTTGTCCCGGAAGCCCAGCTTGCCCACGTGGCTGCTGCCCAGCTCTGTGAAATAAGCCCGTACTTCGTCATTCATCCTGAAAGAGGGTAAGAGGGTGTCATTGTGGTGCCAGGTGGGTGTCCTCTCTATTACCCTCTCTGTTGGTGGCAGCAGCATGTCCAGCTCCCCCAGCTGTGTATTTTTGGGGAGCCTGGTGTTGCTTTCATGGGCAAACTCACTTTGTGGCAGCATCATCGTAGCTTGCTGTCAGCACAAGGGTGCCATGCTTGATCCCTTGGAGGAAGGTTTGCAGCTTGGTAATGTCTGGGAGACAAGAGCATTAGGGAGAGAAAAAGGGATTTACCAGGTACTTCTGCGTGGTAGCTGGGGGAGTCTACTCTGGGTTGGTGGGAAAGAGCCTGACTGTGCTGGTGCTAGCCAGGATTTGGGGCCATGGGCTTGGGGAAGGGTGGGCTCCCAAATGATGCATTCCCCATCCTGTGTTCGCACCTGGGCTCTCCTGCAGTGCCTAGGACTGATGTCCTCCTTTTGGTACAACTGCAGGGGGGAAATTCCTCCTAAACTTTGCTTGCTAACTCTGAAATGTAGTTGTGTGAATTTACTTCCCAACACGAGAAATGAACCTGCTCGGCCGCAGAGCTGCCTTTCCTGCCATCATGCCTCTGGCTGTACTGGGAAATTATTCCTCATCCCGCATCTGTGGGATGCCTGAATCCAATGCCCCATCTAGTGGCACATGAGCTGACTGCTGCCTTTTTCCCTGTGCCTCTCCCACCGAGCGTCTCACTTGCAAACTTGGCTGGAAATCTCATTATATTAGTGATTCTCCTTAAAACTCCAGAGTTACCAAAAATGGGTTGCAAACCCAAGGAGTACAAAGGGTGACTGAGGGGGCCACATCTCCCTGATCTCCTTCATTTATCCTGCTGTGAAAGGCAGGGGAACGAGCTGCTGCTCAGCCACCACCAGCATTCAGAAACCGAGTTACAGGTTGCAAAGTATCAGCATTAGTGTAACTAGCTGATCTCAGAAAGTACCTTTCTCAAGTCTCAAGTGCCTTGGTTTATTCAGGTTAGTGAAATCATGTTTTCCAGGCTATTACATGCATGTAAAAGGAGCGAGATCTCAATCTTGGATGTGGAAGCATTGTGAGGACTCCAGGCTTGATGGCCTCAGGGAAAGCTGGGCTTTTACCACCCAGGCTGGCAAGTCTGGTCAAAGTCCACTCGACTTTATCATTAAATACGCGACTGAGAAGCAACTGAAGTAGCCAGCAGCCAGCAGTGCTGGTGTGAGCCCCGGCTGGGAACTGCCAGGGAGCAGAGTAACTGTGCTTACCTCCGGAGTACATGTCAAATGCGTCGGTTTTCAGGAGCTGCCCAGTTGTTCCTGAAAGAATAAAAATTGAAAACAGAGCACAGTGAGTTTGCACTGGGGTGGCTCTAGGCTTTGCCTGGCCATGAGCCTGGGGTTCCTTGGCAAATGGTTTGCTCTTCCCTCAGTGTGTTGTATCTCCTGTGATGGCGACTGTGTTGCTTGGAGGAGTTTGTGGAGCTGGTTGTGCATGACCCAGGTGGGTTTGCCCCTTCTTGCTGGCAGTGCTTGCAACCATAGTTGTGGCTGTGCTCCCCATGCAGCACCAGATGGATGTGCTTTTGGCTCAGCCACAGTGCCTGGGGGGGGTGTCTCCAGTGGCCTGTGCTCTCCTGGGGAAGGAAGGACCCCTGGCAGTGGGGAGAAGGGGGTCAATGCCTGCCTGACTCACCATTCACCAGTGCAATGTTCAGGCCTCTGCCAATGTTGTTTTTCACGCTGCTCATGAGGCTGGAAAGGAAAGCAGAGAGCACCAGTGAGTGCACGGATGCCCTGGAGATACTGATGCCAGTGAAACCGTGGTGGGGCAAAGTGGCTGCAGACAGCAAAATACCCAGAAATGGTAGCAAAGAAATCTATTTAAAATTTTTTTAACCACAAATACACTGTGATGGCCATTGATGTGCTTGGCAGAGGCCAAACTTGCC
Organism: Edolisoma coerulescens; assembly: GCA_013397115.1. Classification (NCBI taxonomy): domain Eukaryota; kingdom Metazoa; phylum Chordata; class Aves; order Passeriformes; family Campephagidae; genus Edolisoma; species Edolisoma coerulescens. The sequence goes on from VWZW01001240.1 coordinate 270,832, forward strand.
CTCTTGGAGGCCAGGCCAGCCACGGCTGCCTTGTCCCTGCCATGTGCTGCTTACACCAAGTCTTCAAAGCAGATCGAGGGTCCCACCACGTTTGCCGCACCACTGATGATCTTGAAGGCAAAATAATTCTGGGGGCAGCTCTTCTGGTTCCCACACTTGTGCCGGGGCAGCTTCTCACCTGTGGGGGAGGAGTGGAACTGAAAGTCATGGCTTTCGCCCCATGGGGAGACACTGGCCATGTCCCTGAGGGGCTGAGTGAGGCTGGCACCGGGGTACAGTGGCCCACTAAGGGGGCAACACCTGGACCAACTTCTTGCATGAAGGAGCCTTGTCCTGGGGCTGGGACCAGCTTCTTGTTCGAGGTTTATGGTGCCAAGGCTGGGTGCTGCTCCAAGTGTGACACATGGGTGTGTGCTGGGAGCATTCAGAGCTGGTGTCCAAGGCAAGCCCCTTGGGGCTTTTCTGCCCAGGGTTTCTCCATTCTTGGCCAAGGCAGGGACTCGCCAAAGACCCCATTGCTGTGTGCAGTAGCAAAATCCCCCACATTTGGGAGAGTGGGTTTTTTGCCTCAGGGAAGGGGCTCTTTAAGGCAGCTCTCATGCTTCCACCATCCCCCTGAACCCTGGAGTGGAGCTGTGTGATGGAGATGAAGTCAAGAGCGATACTCACTGCTGGGCTTGTTCGTGGCACCTGTGGGTATCAAGCAGGAGGATTAGACACCCTGGGGAGCTGCTGGCTCCTCCCCAAGCCAGGAGCAGCTGTCCAGGCACCAGCTCTCCAAAACTGCTTCCTATGGTTGCAGGCATCCCTGGACCCACCCACCCCAGAGCAGCTTCCCACCACACTGTCCTTCCCTGCCCTAGTGGTCAGAGCTGGTGGCTAAAGCCTCAGCCAGAGACTGCAAATACAAGTGGTCAGGGCAGCTGTATCCAGCTCTGGGCGCTGGCTCGCAGCGGAACCCCTCGCACCCTCCCTCCGGATCCCTCTGGAGCCTGTTGGTGCCTCACCGAGCCAGCTCCGCAGGCTGATGGCTCTCCAGCTGTGGTGGAAGTACGTCTGCATGATGAACCACGTGCCCAGCAGGGTGATGAGCAGCACCATGTACCGGATCACAGCTGCCAGGTGTGGGAGAGGAGCTGGGTGAGAGCAGCAGCCGCAGCCCGGGGCAGGCACCGGAGCATCCCTCTGGTTTCTTGGGATTTGATCTGGGTGTCCCAAGGTTACCAGGCACAGGGTGATAGCTAGTGCTTGCGTGGTGTGGGAAGGCAGCTAACAATCCCTCACCCTCCAAATGGATTGTGATCTCTTAATAACCATCTCTAGAGTATGTGGTGATGCTCAGATAGGCATTACTGCTCTACTGGGAGGCACCATTCATATTTCTCTCTGTGTTAAAGTAAATCTGATAATTACTCAGAAAGCTATGTAAATCCAAACATTTCTTATGTTCCCAGTGCTGGGAAGGCTGCTATCCCCCAATTAGTCACTTGCTACAGTCGAGCAGCTGCTGATACAACTGTGATTGGCATTTGGCTTTAAAGCAGCGCTCATCAGAGCAAAACGTTCCAGTCCTGCATGGAAAGAGACTAGAAAAATGTACTTTTATTGCAGCTGAATGGCTCTTATGGAACCAGGAACATCTCAATAGCCATCTCTTCCCAGTCACAGAAGGTTTCACTGGGAAAAATACAACAGGCTGAAATCTACACAAATCTTGTAAAAACCTGATACTTATACAAAGGCCCTTTCCCATGTCCCTGGCAGGGGAAGGGCAGGGTTGCTGGGCTTGGAAGGCATCATGTAAATGAGAAGGAGGCATAAAGAACCATAGAAAAACTGACAGAAAAGTAAATATGTGTCCCTCCTTACCTGATACCCGCATGGTGGTGGGCAGAGAGAGCGCAGCTGGGAGGGGCTGACAGTCACAGGTCACCCTGAGGAAAGAAGCCAATGCCTTAAAGAGTGCCTGTAACCCACCAAAGCCAGGCAGATTCTAGATGAGAAGATAATTGCTATGTTTAGTCATACTTGCAATAGCAAGGACGTCATCAAAGATGTACAAATTCTTATCATGCACATGTGCCTGGTCCCACCCTGATTAAGTCCTGGAGCAGGCTGCACTGACCGAGCTCGCTTCCTTCTGGAGCCTCAGAACCCTGTGTCTGCTGCCCCATGTGCTCCTGGTTCATGCCCTGTTCTTCATAATGGACCAGCCTTTACTGTTCTGCTGAGAGCAATGAGGTGGGCACTTTCAATCACAGCTTTACTGCATTTCCTTCTGGGATGAGGCAAAGTAGATTTCAAAATATTAGGGACTGCAAAATGCTGTCTGAGGACAAGCTGTGATCTGGCCTTGCCCAGTCAGGGGAATCTCTGGGAACAAGCTTGTCTTCCTTAAAACCCAAAGGAGAAGGGAAGAAGGGCAGCACCACTGTGTGAGGAGAGCAGCCAGCTTTGTGGACACCTGACTTAAACCCAGAAATATTTCCACTTGGCCAAATCCTGGAGCATCTTCACCCTGTGGACAGGGTGTGGTTGTAATTTGGAGCATGAACTATTTCCTACCCGGGAGAGTCCATCTGCTGCCCTCTGTCCCACTGCCACCCTGACCTATGGGACAGGCACTGCCACCCCACACACTGGGCTCCCCCCGGGGCTGGGACCACTCCTACCTTTGAAATTAGGGGCTGCAGTCTGTTGAACCTCTCTCCTGGAAACCACGCAGGAGTCCTATGGCAAATTGTCACTTGTGAGATGGGTGCTCAGAGCTAATGAGCCTAATGTTAACTAAAGCAGCCCTTTAGTAGTTTGACAGAAAATTTGTAAAAGAGCTGTGCTGAGAGTTGCTTTTCCTGTTTGAAGGGTAAATAAGGAGCAACGGGCTGTAGCAGGGCTGGGCTGAATGTTGATTTCTGGCTGCTGCGTCATGAGGAAGGAGAGAAGAGCTTTTCCTCCTGCCCAGCCCTGCTCCGGGTCCCCTCCCAGGGCGTGCTGTGTTATTGACCATGGCTGTGGAGCAGCCTTGGACTCTGGGCTGGATGTACCTGTGTCCCCCCTCAGTGCCCTGAGGAGATGCTCCCCCATGGCTTTCCCTGCACCCAGGGGTGGGTTGCAGCATCACTGTGGGGTTTTTAGGCAGCCCCGCAGTGATGTTTCAGCTGATGGTTCTGGAGCCCGGCACTTCTCCCTGTGAGACCCCTCTGCTGTGCCCACATCTGCTGCATCACTGCAGCAAGGACAGTCTGCCAAAGCTGCTCCAGCATGGAGCTACCAGCTTCCCGTGGGAGACTGGCCCATCTGCATTTTAGAGGAAGCCTTGGGAGGTATTTGTGTCCCCCCATGTATGGCGACAATGTATTTTTGATAGTGTATCAGCTGAGCACACTGGCTTCCCAGCAGCATCTCCCTTCTCTCTGCAGCTATTCCTCTCAGGGGAAGGTTGGCCGTGAGCAGGAATCTGTCCCTGCGGGAGGTGGCAGGGGGGTGCGTGATGCCCGAAGCCTTCCCCACACCCCAGCCCTCAGTTACTCTGAAATGGATTTTAAAGCTTGTGTCAGAGCTGGCATGAGCACGCCCATTTCACTGAGCTGGTGTAAGAGACACGGACCTGAAAAAGGACCGTTTAAAAGTTTCGGAGGACGAACATTGCCTGTGGCTGGATCTGGAGGGGCAGCACCAGGCTCTTCCCTTTTGCTCCTTTCAGCATGAAGTTTATAAACACAGGGACCCTCTTCCCATTTCTGGTTCCCCATCCCAGTGCCTGATCTGATGATGGGGTCAGAAAATGGGGCCAGTTCTCACAGTCCCCCTTGGCAAGTTCTGAAGACTTCAAAATTGGTATTGGTTTGCTTTGGGAGCTTGTTTTCTTCCCCACAAATGCCATGATCTGGTGAGGATTCAGATCTGGGGTGTGCATGGAGCAAAACTCCACTGGGTTTGAAAACCTTCCCTGTTTGGTCCCCAGTACTACAGTGAACATTGGCCTCACTGGGGCCCATTGCACAGTCCTCCCCTTCACCAAAGTTGTGTTTTTTCTTTGCACATATTGATTTCATCGCAGAGGAAGAGAAATGGAAAAATAAACCAATAAATGCCAATGCTTTAGGGAAGTCATATATTTATTTGGGCTATTTATCTTCACCTTTAATCCCAGATAAAATTTATTGGGTGAAGTCCCTGGGTGGTGAAATTCCTGGAACCTGGTTGCATTAAAAGAGGGTGGCCCTGTCCTGGGATTTCTATTATATTAATTTTTAATTGTTTGCATTGATAATTTTTTTTTTTCTTCCTAGGGTTGTGCCAGAATAAAAGGCACCCGTGCTCTGCCATCTGCCACAGAGCTGCTGGCAGGAGAGGGAGAAAAGAAGGAATTGTGGTAGGTGTTAAACAGAGTTATTTGTCTAATAAGCCTGAAACTTGCTTGCTTAAAAAAACATTCCAGGAACAAGAAAGTTCTTGGACAAATATTGCTAAAGTGGCTCATGGTGTCGTAAAGCAAAAGCTCCACCCAAGCCTGCTCTGGCCTGAAGTGCCGCTTGGCGGAGCTGAGTTACTGCTGCTTGGAAGAACAGACAGATCCTTGCCCTCCCAGGGAGGTTTTCCAGGATGCACTAGGTGAATGTTGCTGTTCTCCCTCAGTGCTGCAGGAAAACTTTTCTTCTCTTCCCCACAAACTTCTGCCTTTTCCCCCTTTTTTTTCTCCTTTTTTTCTGGTTTTGAGCCCCACATGTCCCTCTCTCTCCCAACAGACTCTGAACAAAATCATTTTGGTGCAGAGTGGGGATGTGACTCCAAAAAGGGTGACTACCAGATGCCCACACCCACCGAGTCACCCGCCCAAAAGCCAGGGTTTTCCTGCACAACTGAATGCAGGGGTACAGAGGAGGGACTGGCGGGGTGGGTGCAAGCCACCCTGTGTTCAGGGTTTATCACGCAGGAGAATGGAGGATGTTACCGTGCCATTTTCATTCTCAAAAGGACTCAGTCTGACTGAGCTTTGCTGAGTTGCTCAATAGGATGGTGCTGTTTGCCAGAGGGCTTATAAATTTCTTTGTTTATAAAAATGCTTGGCCAGCTGCTACATCCACCAAATGGCTGGAGAGAGCATCTTACGGCAAAACTGGCCCCGGCACAAGCCCACAGTTACCCGGGGTGTTGACCAGTGTTTGCTGCTTTCTACCACAAAGCAGGTGGTACCTTGTGTCCTCCTACCATTCCATCTAGTCTGGTTTCTCAAAACTCCAGATGATGCCATCAGTTTTTTTAAAGAAAGTAATTCTGTCCCTACTGGCGCTGTGCAGGCAGCCAGACCTGTTCCCTGCATCTCTTTCAGCAATGCAAGAGAAAACAGACGATATCCTGAGCAGCAGCTTCATGAGCCCCACACTTTGCACGGTGAACACCCTGCAAATTCATCCATAGCCGTGATGATCTGGCCCCCACATCACAGAGCCGATTCCAGCACATCACAGCTCCCCGTTGACACAGGGAGTTCATTAGTTCTGACCATGACACCAGCACAGCTGCACCCCACGGAAAGGATGCCAGCACATGGGGCTTCCCCTTAACCTCCAGCCTACGAGAAGGAAGAACAACTAAAACCTTCCCCATGCAACCCCCTAACCTGCCAGTAAGTCAAAAGAAAAGTGCTGCAGGAACACATTATTGCTCTAGAAGACGCATTTCCCCGGTCGGGGATGGGACAAGCCCACGTACCGCTCAGTGTCCCGGCCGTGCCGTCCCTCTCCGCGGGCTGTGCGGGCCCTGGCTCATCCCAGGAAGCTAGGGCTCCATGTGCTCGGCAGCGTGGCGGGGCAGTGCCCTGCCCAGCCCTCTGTGACTCATGGCACCTCCCCGAGCCTTATCTCCCTGCCTGGTGTGGGGCTGGGCACAGCGCACGGCGTACAGTGGGCGCCGCGGCTGGGAGCAGCTCTCCCGCGGGAGGGAGAAAACACTCATTGCTGCGGCCACGAGCTCAGGCGTTTCCTTTGGAGATTTTCTTCACTTTGGCCCTTGCCTTTTTGGCACGTCAGAAGAGGAAAACCTCTCCCAGGGTGGGCACCAGCCTTTTTGCTCTTTCATCAAACCAGCACCTTGGGCTGACAGGGAGTGCTGCAATGGGAACTGGTGGGCATGAAGCCAGGAGTGGTGTTCCCCAAACTGGGGTAAAACCAGAATAACCACATCTGTCAGGATTTCCCCCCAGCTGTGCTGCATGTGTGTGGGCTGGCCCTGAGTCCCGCTTCTCTGCCTCTCATTTGCAGGAAGCTGGTGGTTCGTTTTCCAAATAAGCATTTATTTATCCAGCAACAGTCCTGAACTCTAAAGGAGTCCCGAGTTAACTAGAGATATAGATCTAGGCTGTTTCCTTTTTAATCATTTATTGCTGTTATTATTATGGTTCTGAAGGAAGAAATCACTCCTGAAGTTAGCACTAGGGGCTCTCTATTTTTTCCAAAGTTGAACCTTGTTTACCTGTCAGCCAAGAACAAAAGTGTTCCCATTCCTTCTTTCCTTTTTCTTTTCCATTTTTATCACTTAGAAAAACCAAATGGTTTCTCTTGGAGCTTTTAAAGCAATTTCCATCCAAGAACCAGTGGAGGAGATGTGGGGCTGGCAGTGACAGCGCTGCCTTTGGGACTGCAGCTTGCACAAGGCTGGAGCGGAACCCCTGTGGGACCAATGCTGCTTCCTGATAATTAATTTAATACCTGAGGGTGATCTCTGTATAAAGCTATGCACTGAGCTTTTCTTTGCTTCCCCCCAGCTCTGGTCCTCAGTGCTGGACAAGAGGTGCAGGGGGTGCTGAACACCGGGGGAAATCACAGCCTCTAAACCAAACCCTCCCAGACAGGGAGCAGAAAAGCAAACACATGCCTGGGCTCTGCATTGGGATAATTATTGCCCTCGGAAGGAAATTTTAGCTGTGGTGAGAGTCTGAGCTTAAACAGCACACTCTAAATCAAAAACCTTCTCCCTCTCCGGGGAAATATCCTTCCTATTAGTTTGTTTAGCTGCTGGCAGTAACCGGCTTGGCTCAATAACAAAGTGCCCCAAGCCCTGGAGTGCCACAGCTCTCATCCCTGCTGTGTCCCCCTGCTTCCTGCCCCTGCAGGAGCAGGCCCACGGCGTGGGGATTGTAACACCCTGGGGGAGGCCTGTTCCATGAGGAGTTTTACCTCTTCCTTCAAGGGACCTGAGGCCAAATCCTCTATGGAGATGGAGGCATTTCTGCTGCTTGCAGAGGAAATGAGCAAAAACCATCAGCAAGGCCAGGAGCCTCCAACAATGAAATCTTGTGTGAAATGCTTCTGCTCTCTGGAACTGAACATTTCATCCAAGATGTTTCCCTGAAACCACAGGAAAGGATGGGGAACTGTGGGCTTTCCTTGTGGCACACACTGGTGTGGGGAGCCCTCATATCCCATCTCTTTATCCTGTGGTAGCCCAGGTTTTGCCCACCCACTGTGGCACACAGCAGAAGCGGGCTTTTAAATCCCACCTAACATTAGGGAATGTGTCAAGTGCTGGGAATGGGGCATCAGCTTAGTCTTGACTCAGCAAATAATTAACTAGTGCAGTGCAATGAAATTGCATCAAGTCTCATTCACAGGCTCCCCCAGGGGGTTCCACGTGATATAGAAAAAAAGGAATTAGGAAAAAAATAATAGATGTGGTATCAAAAAGCTGCCAGACTGGGGAATGAATAATCAGTGGTGCAAACTCACTGCACTGTGATCAGCACTGGGGTGGGATCAGCAGGAGCGAGCTGGCGAGTGAGGAGCTGCTCTTCTTCTCCTCCTCCTCCTCCCTCCATGTGTAACACTGGGTGCATTGACCCTCAGCGAGTGGGGGGGAGCATTGGGACGCTGGTGCCAAGAAAGTGACTGCAGGACTGTCCCTCCTAGGATATGGAAGTTCAGCACTGGGAGGAGGTTTCCCTCAAAGATCCCTTGTCGGGCTCTGCAGTGCCCAGGACATGCTGCTTTTCAGGAGAGTGCTCACTGGGATAAACTCAGGACAAATTCTCTTAGGAAAGGTTTGGCACTGATAAGCACTGTGGGTGTATGGTTTCAGATCGCTCCTGCCGAAGTACTGCAGATGTTAAGTGTAGCACCTCTGAAAGAGAACAGTCTGTAACTTCTGTGTTTGTCTTGTGTTAAACACCACCCGCACTTCCCGCATGCCACATGCGAGGGGTGAACGAGGGCGAGAGCTGTCCCTGCAGCCCACACCTCCCACCTGTGCTGCTACGGGGGATTATTCACCCTCCACTAAACCATCCTGCTCCTGTACTCACCTCTCCTCTCCCACTTTTGCAGAGGTTAGTAATCAGCACCGTTCCCTTGGCCAAAGAGTGAATCATGCCAGCAAACTGATGACACATCCCGAAGGTTTCACGGGTGACTGAGCATCCGGGTGAGACGCCGGCACTGTTACCGTGTGCCGGATGATAAGAATTGCGTGAGGACAAAGTTTTATAGGAGAGATGATATAACAATATCGGACAGAAAGGTGAGGAAGCAGTTCCCCGAGAGGAGGCAGGTGCTGTTTGGCCGGGAGGGGGTCGGATTGCGGCGGGTCCCCCGGCAGCTCTGTGTGCCGGCTATTGGGGGTGCTGTTGTGTAGCGCATCCTGCGCCCGCCGAGCCCCGCGCACCGCCCACCGCCGGCTCTGCTGCTGGGAGAGAAAAATAAACAAGGGAAATCATAGCCGCTTTTACTATTAAACGAGAAATTAGCTCGTGCAGTGCTAAGCCCCTGGTCTGTGGGCCCAGCACAGCCAATCTGCTTTTATTGTTTTGCAGGACTCCTCTGCAACCGAACGATGACAAATACCAGGAATTAGTGCAGTGTAATTACTCCGTATTAGCTGAATTCACAGTATAGACACAGATCATAAACAGCTATTGATTATTCCTAATTTCACATTTTTACCATTCTGAATTGTAGCAATTATGCCTGTCCGGGGGAATTAGCTTCTCTTTCAACTCTGCAGGTTCACAGTCACTGCCCTTCCTTTCAGAGACATTTTTACTGCTGTAGAAAAGGACATTCAACACAAATCCCTCCCTACTTCTACAGTAAAATGCCCTCCCCTTCCCCCCTCTCCTCAGTCCCTAAATCCCTCTGACTTTGCAGCGCAAAGGTTGCTCCTTTTCCTGCCAGCTGCCTCGAGATGCAGGTGGGTGCTTGCTGTGTTCCGTAACAGCTGGGTCACAGCTCATTTCACCCTGGGTTGTTGCAGGGGCATCAGCAGCCCTGACTCTTGGTGCAGGTATTGCAAAGATGCCTGTGGGAAGGGGCCTGGGCAGCACCAAGGCTCAACATCCATCTCCTGTTGCCAGTTGGTCCATGCAAGCAGTGCTCCTGTTTAAGCAAAGATGCTTGTGTTTAAGGATCATCTATTTTTTGAAATAGGCCAGGACACGATTTCCAAAAGCTAATTTGCACCTCCAGTGAAATTGTGTTGGGGGCCTCTGTCTCCAGGGTAATGCCTGCACCTTCCCAGACAAGATCTGTGAGAGAGGCTGGTAGACTTCAGCACTTCCTTGCTACAGACTGCAAGCAGAATTAAAAAAAAAAATGAATGTAGATATAAATTATTAATATTTGCATGGGAAATTTCTAACCCTATTAGTATCATATCGTTAAATTTGTTTCTTGTGCACAGGCAGTGATTTCATTACAAAGGGTAGCAGAGCGTAATGCCAGCTCTGCTGTGCTGGTTTTGTCAATTAATGATGAGAGGGAAAGAATCTGTTGTTTATCGATGGCAAGGCCTTTGGGGCTTTTCCTTTGCTTTGCCCCTAGCATATCCTGAGGGATGGCGGGTGACTGCCACCGGGCACATGCTGCTCTCACAGATGTGCTGGGATGTTAAGCTGGAACTGGGGAGCTCAGCCCAGAGGAAAGGTGACTCAGGGAGATCCTCACTGCTCTCTACAACTCCCTGAAGGGAGGTTGTAGCCAGGTGGGGGTTGGTCTCTTCTCCTGAGTAACGAGCGACAGGACAAGAGGAAGTGAACTCAAACTCCACCAGGGGAGTTCTAGATTGGATATTAGGAACAATTTCTTCACCAAAAGGGTTGTCAAGCATTGGAACAGGCTGCCCAGGGAGGTGGATGAGTCACCATCCCTGGAGGGATTTAAAAGATGTGTAGATGTGGCTCTTGGGTCATGACTTAGTGGTGAACTGGGCAGTGCTGGAGGAACAGTTGGACTCGATGATCTTAGAGGTTTTTTCCAACCTAAACAACCCTATGATTATAAAGTTTTATATAGGGATGAGGGTCGAAAAGCCTCTGGTCCAAAGCACTTCCCACCGCTGGCATTGGACAGGGAGTTATTTATTCCAGGCAGTGGCTGTGGCCATCAAGCAGCAGCAGCAGTTTTTTATTGCATCCATTCTAGGACACTGAAGAAAGATTATGCATGCTTGCACCATGCCAGCTTTTTATTAGATTGCAGGCAGGGGTTAAACTGATCCTTGTCAGCACAAATATAATGCCCAGGGTGATGGGAGCAGCATAAATTGAGGACAAGAGGTGGCCGCTTTTACTGCTGCTCTCAAGAATGCTCTGCTGTTTTACTGCATCATTTGCTCTTTAATTGGGACATTTCCCTCTGGCCAGGGGATGTCTTTCCTTTTTTGCCAATGAGGTGCAATAAATAAATGGGCCGAGACACAGACTCTGAGGGGAGGTGAAGTACAGAGGGCAGATGAGTGACCATACCAGAGCCTTTGATTGTCCCCAGTTTGCCACAGTGGCACCTATTCTGTTACATCTTTCCTAAGCTGGGGACACGGGCAGGGGCTGTCTTGTGGTGGCAGGGGGTCCGCAGTAGTGCAAATCACACGGGTGCTTCATCTATTTGTCACCTCCACTTTTTTCAGAGTAGTCACGTCATGAGGTGATGTGCCTTAGTGCTGGGTCAGTGGGATGTTTGTTTGTGGCCAGTTCTGGTATGTCTGTGTCATTGAAAAGCAAATATTTGAAGGAGCACATGACAGTCCTGCCACAGGGCTGGCCAGACCTGCTGATCGGTTACAGCAGAGCAGGATATGGGGGTCTGGCATATGGCCAGCCCAGCTTGGGGCTGCAGGGCATCTGGGGGGTCAATAAGGTCCTCCTTCACCTGTCCTGTCATTATTTACCTGCAGTAGTAGATTAATTAGATGTCTTCCCCCCTGCTCCCCACCCTCCCTATGCTGGCAGCAGAGGAAATCCTGCTTTCGTGCTGCTAATGGATCTCACAGATCCAGTAAAACATTACAGTGCAGACAAAATGTCTCTTTAAAAGTGCAATAGAAATTCACACTCTCCACTGAGAACAAAGCCAGTGAGGCTTTTTGCATCTCCTGTTTTTATTGTATTCTGTAACATTTGTAAAGTAGATCACTTTTATCGAGGGAGTCTATCTCCTCTCCCAAGCTGTAATTCCTAGACTTCTTAAAGAAGATTTCTGCTCACAAAGGAAATAAAAGATAGAAATATGATGCTCTCTGACATTTGAACACACTACTGAGAATCTGAATTAAAAGGAACAAACTCAGAAAGTATCATTTATACAGCAATCAACTTTAAAAAGTCACCATCTGCTAAGAGTTACCACCCGGTGTAGCTGTGTCTTTATTGCCAGACAGAGAACAGGAAATAACTCAGGGAACTCTCCTGCACCTGCTGGGTTTTTCCTGGCGCCGTGCACACTCCGAGCCACGGTGGCTGGGGAGCCGCAGGGTGCCTATTGCAACTCTCCTTCTGCTCCAGCTCAGTACAGAATATAAATCTGAATACAGGTGCCATTAGCAGGGATGATTTGGAGTTCAAGTTATAGCTTAGTATCAGCTTTTCAAAAAGTCTAAAGGGCAAAAGAAATGATCACAGCTGGAACAAGGGACCTGGATGGGATTTATAAGTAGAAATCTGATATTTTTCCTTGCTTGCTATTCACCTCCTTGCTGTCCCCCACCCCAATGACACTTCCTGGTTTCTCATAGCCCTTTCTAGTTTTGTCTCCCTATTTCACCATAATTGATGATAACATTACCAAATTCTTTGCCCTGTGCAACCTGTCTAGTGCTTGCCTTGCAGTATTTTGCCTCATTTCGGTCTTCCACTCCTAGAAAGGGTGGGAACTTTCTGATGTAAAAATTTCCCATCAAATTTTACGTGTTCCACCAAGACCACTCTGTGTTCAGGTGATTCTTAGCACAGTTTAATCCTCTGTGCTGCCACTGCTCAGTGTCACTCACTCTGTCTTGGTAATTGTGATGGTTTCCCTCTGACCTCTCCATGCACAAGACTCATCTATGGCAACACAATTGAATGCACAACTTCAAGTCTTCAGTTTTTTTGGGGGAACTGGGAACTGAGCTACATTAATGAGGTGTATCAGCTGAAAAAGCATAGAAAGAGTTGTGCAAGTTATTTCTGCATTGTCTGTCTTGAGTTTTATGCAACAGCGCCAAGTCCTGGGAAGCTGCCATGGCTTTTCCCCACCACGTTTCCCATCACTGTGCATTTATCACAGACTGCTTGGTTCAGATGCAAGGAAACAAGGCACAAGAAATGAATTAAGAAAAAAATGTGCCCTTGCAAGTTTCCCTTGTGTCTGTGACATCACTGAACCCCATCACTGCCAGGGCTGCTGAGGGGCATCATCATTATTTAAGCTGATGCAACAACACATATCACGGCAGGCAATTGCATTCCTCTCCCCTTTTAGGACTTTTAAGCGTCTTAACCCATCCCTCAGGAGGCCACTGTGTCCTGTCTCCTTTCCAAGGTCTTGTCCTGTTGCAGAGGCTGAGTAAGGGATTATAGAAAGTCATGTTACTTTGTGTGTGGTGAGGAAAAATGTTTTTGTCCTCACCCTCAGTTATCCATTCCTGTGTGTGTTTGTAGCTTTGTGCTGGCTTTGGGAATGAGAGTGCCTGCAGTCCTTGTTGACTTGCTTTAAGGGTTTTAATTGCATTTAATCACAAAGGTCTAATTAAAGTTTGAAGGCTTTATTTGAGGGCAGTTAATAGATAAATTAGTTAAATTAATTGTGGTTTGTTTTATACAGAGATACCCTTGGTTTGGCAGAAGGGCAGCCAACACATGCTCGGATGACAAATATTTCCAGCCTGGCCTGTGGGTCTGGAGTGCCCAAACCCCTGGGGCTTGATGGTTGGTGTTACAGGGTGTGGAGCTGTGACTGCTGGCTTTCTATCATCATCTTCATCATCACTCATACAACCTCATTTATTACAAAATTAAATAACTCTTTAAAAGCTGGATAGGAATCTGCTGTGAAGCATGTAAACAACGTGCACAGGGGCAAGTGCCAAAATGGTCTGTTCAAGGTTAAGTTTTACATTTTAAGCTCCTTTTAGGTCGAGGATAAGCCTCAGGAAGATTCAGAAAGCAGCGTGACACTGCCTTGAAGGACACCAAATAACATCTCTCTTTTCCCCTGTAAATCAGCTGCCTTGGGAACCCACACTACCATTTCATTGGTGACCTGCTTTGGATTTATCACCAGGAAAAATCAACATGCGCTGAATTGTCTATAATCCTTCCTCAGATGGAGGAGGTTGAATGAGCTGGGATTTTGTTGCTTTGTTGAGATGAAATGTAATTACCTTATGGGCTTTGCATGGTGTGTTAAATTCTGCCCGTATTAAAGTGTGATACCAGCTATAGAACTGTGCTGGTTGCTGAAGATTTATGGAATAAAAGGTATAATTTCACACTTCACTGCATTTTATTTTGAAGTTGGATGTTGACGTCCTTTTCAGTTGTTTAGATGTGTTTATTTAGCCTTTACTCTTGGTTGAGACAAGTAGGCTGAGGGATTTGATATGTGAGAGGCTGGAGTTGCCTTCCTCTCTTTCCAAAGGAGATGCCTGAGAGAACGTGAAGCCTCGTGCTGGAGCCCTGACCCAGCGTCCCTTATGGTGACAGCGCACGCACAGTTCAAGCATTATGGTTTTAGAGGGTGAAAAGTCTTTCTTCTGTCTGCTGTGTTTCAACAGTTTATGTTTTCCTTTGCTGTACTCAAGAGGATGTTCAGCCATGATGCAGTTCATAGCCAGTTTGGCCCCAGAGTGAATGGCTGATGCTACCAAAGGAAATGGTAACATTTGAAAAAGTGCAAATTCCTCCTGAGCTTTTCAAGTCAGACTGGCCAAACGTGAGGGGCATTTTTCTCAGAGATTCCCTCATGACTGAGGCAGTGCATGATGCTGTTCTCACATCAATAAATGGCACTTATAGAGCATCCAAAAACTCACCACTGGTGAGAGACCTTACAGCTGGACTCCTGTGTTTGACTCAAGAGAACTGATAACAGAACTAATGACTCCCTTTAATGAACACACATACACACTGTAAAGCTGAGCCAAGCTGGGTGAAAACTCCTTGCACTTCTCTCTGTGCTTCCTTGAAAACTGCGTGGCTTTAACATCCATCAACTGCTACGCAGGGCAGCACAGCAACCAGTTCATTTTTAGGAATGATTCCACGTGCCATCTGGTACCGCTGGATAATTGTCTGAAGAACTCTATAAAGAAATTTTTTCATGCAGCTCCGTAAGAAAAATCCATCTATTTTTTTCCCCTTTTGTTGCCACCTTCAACAGTCACTGAGGATCTATCCAGGAGCTGCATGGAGGAGTGGTGCAGTTCCTGAGGTGAAGAGTCAGGCTGAAGGCAAGAGCCAAGGCCTTTGGGCTGCCAGGGGTCCCTCACCACAGCTCTGCCACCTTTGGAAGGGGAAGGTGTTAGTCCAGACTAAAAACACTCATATTTTTCCAGCTCATGAAACCACACCCCTCATGCTGCCTGCACTGCGGTGAGCTGCTGTTCTGAACACCTCAGCAATTCCTTCCCAAATAACCTAATTTTGAAGACCGTACAACTGGTGGTCAATAGCTGCTGCCCTGGCACACCAGTGATGTGTGCTGGGGAGTGGTGCTGTTTGTCCCGACGCTGCTGGACACACAGCACGTGGAGCACTGGCTTCAGACCAGACCCGGGGCTCTTCGGCACTTTTGTCCTTTGAGTGACTCTCCCAGATCCCGTGCTAAGCCACTTGTCCAGGAGGAGCACCTATTTCAAGAAAGACTTTCCTTTTGGACAGGATTGACTAAAAATAGCCCAGATCCAGGCAGTTGTTGGTGAGCTTCCAGTGTGCCTCAGCTGTAAAGCTCCAACATGAGGGAACCGTTCCTGGAAGAGCCGTCTCGTAATGCGGTGCTGGAGGAGAGTTACAGGAAAGGGCCACCCTGTTCCTGGCTCTGTGTCCACAGCAGGTTTAGGTGACAGTAAGCAGCCCCCTGGACCTGCAAAAGCCTTTGCAGGGCGTTTGGGGCTTTCTGCTGCCATCCGTCAGCTGCCACCCGGCCACCAACACCTCTCTGGTGCTGCACATGCAGCCAAGCAGCTCCCAGAGCCCCCCAGGGCTCTCCCACCTGCACTCACACACGCCCAGCTGTAGAGATGCACATCTAGAGAGACTTCCTCCTGGCAGTAACTACTGGATCTGCTTCAGAAGAGGAGTCCCTGAGTAAATCCAGCACTGAGTTAAACTGAATTGAAGCTGCTTTAGAGTCAGGGAAGGGCTTCTGTGGAACAGGTACCGCAGCCATGGTGATCCCTATGCCTCTGTACTCCCTCATTAGGTGTTTTCTGTCTTATTACAGGTAATAAATTACTATTATTAATATAAATTTCATTTTTTCCTTAATATTCCCTGAACTCATCTGCCTTTTCTGGTAATAAAATGCCTCCCTTGTGCCCTGTTTCACCTGCTTTAATATTAATTCATGGGAGTTGTTATCTCCTAGAAAACATTGCAATGCACTGGAAAACTGTGGGATAGAGCTCTGTGGGGTATGTACAACACAGAGCCTCCTTCCAGCCAACCCACGCATGATGTGCTGATGCTGCGCTTCACAGCAGCATCTTGAGTTTAACTATTTAATAAAGGCTCACAACTGCTTTCTTAGAGAGCCTGCATCTATAATTATTTTCTTCATGAAGTAATTTTGGTTTCACAGGTAAACACCAATCTCAGCAATTTCCACTTCTAATACACAATCTGATTTAGGACTAAACATCCTCTGCCTCCTAAATAGGTGTTTATTACAAACAAGCCGGCCTGATGCCCTTCCTCACCACCCAGGTTTTTCCCTCCCCCCCCCATACAATAATTATGGTTCTGGGGGGAAAAAAATATGTGACAACACATCCTGAGGGGGGCCTGAGCAGTTTAACAAGGTTTAATTACAACATTAGCAGTGTGGGTGAGGCATACAAGTAAACAAGTCATAAATCAGCTCATAAAAGGAGCAAAATAACCCCCTTCCACCCACACTGACTGCAGATTGCACTGAACAAATGGTGTCCTGGGATGCACAGGAGGTTTGCAGATCTGCATGCCATCGAGCTGGTTACAGCCACAAATGTCCCCAAGTGCTGGGTGTCGCCTCCTGTCTCCCCAGGACTGACCCTTGTGGGGACGGGGTGCTCCCGCTCCCTCATCCCACACGAGATTGGAGCTTTTCCCATGAGCTTTTCCCACCAGGATCAAGGAGCTCCTGTCTGCTTGGCCGTAGGCTGTTCCACTCATCAACCCACTGCAAATAGTGTCATCTTTCCAGCTTGGTTTCCCTAGGGAAGCAGTGATGGTCTGCAACACCTGGACTGGTTTTTCAGGAGGAACTTTGGGAATTTCCATGGTGATGTGGTAGCTGGTGTCACCCTGCCCACATGAAGGGATTGGCATCAGATGCTTATCCAGAACCACTGTGGTCAATAAACCATGAATTAAGAAGGATTTACATGACAGTGTGAGAGAGCTCTTAAGAGCTGTTAGAGTGTGCTCAGTGATCCAGCTACAAAAATGTGCCAATGTGCTTGATAAAAGACTTTAGATACTTTAAAATGTAGTTAGAGGCTATTGCATACAGGAGAAACAGTATCTTAACTATTCACAGGCATTGAATGTGCTTTACTTTATCATGTGTTACAGTGATTCATGCAAGATATAAAAAACAATTGTCAAAAATGTGGAAGAAAAATTCAAAGTGAAAAGCACAGCCATTCTTTCTGATAACATCTGGTAACATGTTAATGCAGGGGAAGAGAAACATCAGTGCTGCAAATGGAAAGGGACCATTCAGCAAACTAAACTCTTCATTGGGAAAAAAAATCCACAGAATAATAATTACCCATTAGCTTAAAAATAACCTACAAGTTAACAGCTGTTTTCGTAGCATATCACACGTATTTCCAGGGAAAACAAATCTATCACTAAGTGAATTTGTATTTCTTTTGCTCTTTATTTTCATGATTGGGTCAAAACAAAACCTTGTTGAAGATAAAAAAAAAGTGCCTTAGAAGAATAAAGGGTTATAATTCAGTCAATGTTTCATAATTGCACTGCATACCCACTGCAGTGGAAAGAGAGCCTTGAGACTGAATTAGTGCCTGAAGATTTCATGCAAAATCCTTCATTGTTACAGGGCCTTGCCAGTTCATATTTATGTGGTTTATGAGGTGTCACGTAGTTGTACATTTTAATCTCCTGGCACTGAGTTTATTGCTGAGAGGACTGCAGAGCTGGAGGTGTCAGAGGACCAGCAAGGGAAAGCAAATTAGTGAATTAGCACCCTTATCCTTATTTCACTGGGTTATTTATGCAGGGCCCTACAAATGTCTGTCGTCAAGATTTTCTGGGCTCTGGGGTGCAGATGGATGGGGTCTGAGCCTGAGGAGGAGAAAAGCATGTCCCAGGAGCAGGGCGGGGGCAGCAGCTCCCCTGTGCCACCAGCCACACCAGGGCTAGGTGCAGTTCCCTGCCACGAGCAATGGCAGCAGTGCTGTGGTTCAGCACCAGGACTCTGCCTGGCACTCAGTGCTACAACTCCAGCTGTAAATTTGACTACAGACACCTCATTCCCATTTAAACAATGCGTCATTAACCTGTAACAGTGGCAAAGTGCTCCCACGATTACCTTCAATGTGATGAGTGCAGAAAGTGACATCAAGCCCCCTGTTTCACTTGGAGGAAGGTATAAATACCTTCAATACCTTCTATCTGTGTGTGTGTAGCTCTCAGGTGGCTCTGGAGGGGAAGTGGCAGCAGGAGATGGGATGATGGATCCATGTGAGCTGCCATGCTTCTCTCGGGTGTCTCAGTACCTGCCGTGTGTTGGTTTGCTCATGAGCTGGAAGTTAACAGGAGATATCAGTAAAAGATGAGTCCTTGGAGCACCTTACAGACTGATCAGACACTTCCTTCTATTGGCACATGAGGATTTATAGATCATATTAAATGAGGTGTAATGCACAGCAAGTGATCAGGGCACTGTAAGGTATCAATGGCATGATGAGCTGCCAGGCCCTCATCACTCCCAACCCTGCTGCCATGGCAGACACCCATGGGCAGGATGAAGCTGTTTCAGACAGAGATGGAGGATTCTCCATGGTTTGCACTGGGCTGAGTGTAGAGTCCCAGTCTGGCTCTAAGTGTGCACAGGGGACGGGTCCCTTGCTTGTATGAAGCACGTCCCTCATAATAACATCTGTCGTTGCTGCTCAGGACACGATGCCCTGGGCTCACACCTGGGGATCTCACAGCAAGGCCAGTGTTTAACTCTGGCCCCTTCGGTATCACCCCAGAGAAGGCAGCACTGGGACTGGGCACCCTGGGACCCCTGATGCACTGGGAGAACTGTGTGGCACTGCAGAGGAGCAGCAGTTCATTGAGGATGGCAGGAGCCCTTCATGGGTATCCAGAGTCTCCCACACGGCCCCTGTCCATCCCTGCTTTCCTCTGCCCAGTCCCAGCAGTGTGATGGGCAGCCGCAAGCAAGGATGTGCCTGCATGCATTTGGAATGACTCGATTTTACCCTACTAACATTGCAGAGCATTGACACAATGGTATTCCTCCTCAGAGGCCCCTCTCAAGCCCCAGTGAGAAAGCAGCAGCCTAATGTACAGGAAACTCTTGCATGGGATGTTTCCTGAGCTTTATGTATTCATTAGAAAATTACTCAGTGCTGTAATAAATGCATCCAGAGCTTTGATATTGTGCACATCAGGTGGTAAAACAGTGGCTGTGAATAGATTGCCTGTATGAAAGTTTCTGCCTTGAGTGCTGCAGCAGCAGATGGTCTAATAAATATGCAGTGCTCTAAAACAACGTAAGTAATTTCTGTGACCTCAGGATTTTTGGTCTCCCACGCAGATAAAATGCACAATCATCCAATAATAAACTTTTTCATCAAAAAAACCCCTAAGCAGTGTAATGTAAACATCTTTTGAAGTACACTAGCAGTTTGTACTGGGAGCCTAGCCAGGTTTCTTTATGAAAAGTATTTTACTGTGGCTCTATGGGTCAGTGCAGAGGACACACTATTGGCATAGCCTGAACCTCTTCTCTGGCAGTGGCCAGGTGAGGATACCTGTGAGGAGTGGGATGAGAACACAGTGTCAGTCCCCAGGAGCACTCCAGCCACAATGCAAAAGTAAAATTACTTTTTATTTAATGGCTCTTGATGGCATTTTTCTTCTGCTGTTTTGTAACCTGTTTCTGTAATCTTTCAAACATGTCTGCTCTTCAAAACTCCTGGTGAAAGAACATGATAACAAATTAAAATCCTGAGATCTGCTGAAGATGCCGCGGCTGCAGGGATGGATCACCAAATGCTCTGGCTTTAGCAGAATGTTCTGCCCCCCTGCAGCCCACCCTGGACTGTTGTGCCTGATGGCGAGGAGCCAACAGCAGCTGTTCAGGTGTTGACATCTCCTTTCTCTTCCAGTGCTGAGGGGATTTCTGTGCAGAGATCTTGAAGGACACCAGTGCAGGGGCTGTGTAAGCAGAGGGACCTATCTGAGCCACATTTTGACAGAACTAGAAAAACAACCTTTATTACAAGCATAATTCTGGTGCCCTTAGAGAAAAAAAGGGGTGAAACTGCTGGGGAGCCATGCTCAGCTGGGACACCTGGTGTTTGCATTGGCCTTGTACTCACCTCCAAAAATGTCTCTCAGCTCCTCAGCATCCCCAGCCCAAGCCCACTCTCATCTGCCATGCAGACTGGATGGCACATACTTGCAAAGGGATTAGAAGCATCCCAGGGCGGTTGATTCACCACTGATTTATCACAGGAACCTTCATAATCATTCTGACCATGTAGTTTATTGCCCACAGATTATTTGCCTGCTTGAAAACTGTCAAACTTGGAAACAGAACTGCTTTTAGAGTGGTGTGATAAGAGCAAAATCTTGCTCAGGTCTTTACATCCTGGTCTGCTGCATGTGAGGCCTTGGGAGCTTATGGCTGTTCCTGGGTTTTATCCAGGACTTCTGCATTTGTGCTGGTGAGGACACCTGCAGCAGGATCGAAATGCCTGTACAGCTGCTAATGAGCAACTTAAACACCAAATAAGAAGAAATGACAAATATTATTGTTACACTTACGTATTCCCATGGGTATTGTGAAGCCAAGCTTTCAGTTTATCAGGGAACTCAATTTAAATAGTTTTTTTCAAGGTGCCAAAAAAGCTGGCAGATAAGGATGCCAAGTTTCTATAGTAACCATGAGAAAAGCAGTGATTATCAGCAATATCACATAGGAAAGACGGACTGCATTGTCTTTTCATTTTGCATGTAGCCCATTGCTTAAAAAAATTAAGCCCTTTTTTGAAAAAAAGAAATACCATGGAAAAATAAATTGAATATGAAATGCATTACGAAAAATTATTTTCAAGGGTTTTCAAGCCTGTGTATCCACTTGACTCAGTGTTTAGAGGATGTGCCTCTGAACAGAATACTTTATGGCTGAAGAATATGTGAATAATAAAGCATGACTTTTCATATTTTCTCACCTAGTAACCCAGGTAGCAGAGGAGAAAAATCAATATTGATTTCTTACTGTAAGCTCCTTAGGAGAGAGTGTGGTTTTGTTTGGCATAATGAGGCTCAGAGGTACAGACAACACTCGGGTACAGCACTGCAAGATTATGAACTCCTAGAGCGGCTTGGAGGAGTCCATGTGGGTGCACAAGGTACCAGGTTGTCAGTGACCTGCACCTCACTGCTCCTGCTCTCCACAAACACTTGAAGGCTGAAACCTGGTAATTTGGCTGGACTTTGGAGAAAACCCTGGCAGATGGACCTAAGACAAAAAGAATGAGAAATGAGGAGAATCATTCCAGCAACACAGAAACACACTGCTCTGGGCTGTGTTTTAAGGCAATAAAATGTGTTTTAAAGATTTCTTCTTCCTTCTGAACTATCTGAAAGCTGGTTGACTGTGTTTTTTAGCAAGCAGAAACAAAGCAGAGATATCAGTCACATCTCACACGTGTCAGGAACATAGAAAGGCCTGAGAGACCAATTGATTGACTTGTGATCTGCTGACTCCAGCAGCTCTACCAAGCTAACTTCAATTTCTCTATTTTTAATGCAGAGACAAGGAATATTAATGAAGCCTTACTAAAATTTACTGCATTTCAAAATTTCTGTTCCCAAAAATCATAACTGATGCCAGGTTAGTAGAAATAAATCCCTGCAGTTCCATTAACCTGAAACTTTATGCCCAGACACAAGTAATTTTACCTGTTGGAAAGCATGCTCTAGTGAGAACTGTGAGATTCTCATGGGCTCAAACATTGCACATGACTCCTAAGAGCAAATCTCTGTGTTCCTCATCACTTGCCATAACTGCTGGCTTTGACAAATTGGCTCAACAAAGCGCCTGCTGCGTGTCAGCAGTGCTTTAGTTTGAGGTTCACAGGATGATGATTAAGAAAAACATTGCAAGCAAAACTCAGAGCCCTTGTGAGCCTCTCGTGCTGCTCAAGCCAGAGGTGTTTTTCTCAGCATCAGGGCAATCAATCCCCACGGATGCTGAAGACAGAAAGCTGCTAACTAGAACACAAAGGGCAAGGATCCCAAACTGCTGATTTTGAAAAGCAGGTTACAACTGCTTGCCTATAAAATACTGCTGTGCTAATGAAAGAAAACAGATCCTATTTGTACTTGACTATGAACCAGGAAAAACAGACTCACCCTGAACCTACTGTCACTACTCACCTGACTCCTTATCTCATTAATGGTGGGGATAAGAGCATGGAGTCTCCAAGGACTCCCTTTTGCCCAAGCTTTGGATGCCTACTGGTGCACTTCTGTATGTGACAGGTTAGTGACTGCCTGCTGTGAAGCTGTGAAGCCAGGACAAACACACCCACCCAGACAGGCGCTGGCAGACAATCCCTCTGACACCAGTTTGCAGCCAGTATTTAGGTGGGTTCTTTTCTCCCAGGAGAGTGGCTAACTCAGAAGCATCAGGGACGCAGTCTGGACTCACAGTGGCGCCCTGGAAGACCCAGCCTCTCCTGTGAGACATGTGACTATGAAAGAAAATTATTAACATATTTTAAATACCCTTGCCATAGACAAAGGGAGTGTGGTCCTGATCACTAAATGATGCCAAAATGGCTAGATATGCACAAACATGTACAAGCCAGCATCTGATTTTTGAAAGTCAAAATTATGATTTTATTGAACTTTTAAACTGATGATGGCATTGGCAAGAACAGATACAAATCTTTCTGGCTAATGTGGGGTAAGTAAATTATCTCGGTGCAGTATTTGTCTTCCTGAGGATTTCAGTGCTACTCTTCCTCAAATCAATTTGTGATGATATGTTTGTACCTGCCACAGAGCCAAATACACAATCTGATCTTATGCCAAGCCACTATTAACAACTGCATTTTCAATTGATTCTAGGATATTCATTAACTGGGATCCACAATTACATATAATTTACAGGCATATAATTTTAAATCACTTGCAATGAGCTTACTAAGCTCCCTTTATGACATTCAAATACATTATTCTTAAAAATTCACTGAGTAGTCAGCTTGAAAATAATTACAGTGGGTAGCACTGGATATAATCAAGTAGAAACTTAGAACAAGAATCACCAGAAATGCCTACAGATCACTTTTGTCATGTGGCTTTACATTCCCTTCAGCTGTCTCCAGGAAAGCGAGTACTGAACTGGTGGGCTCCGAAGCTGTTCCACTGACTCAGCTCCACTACAACAAAACTCCTTGGACTTCTTGTGTCATGGACAACTCCTAAGCGACACCTTTTCTCCTATACCCGGCACCTGATGTTTTAATGATTTATTTACCCTTTAGGCAAGTGTCCTGTTGGTTGGGGGATGCTCTTGGCAAGCAGCATTGCACTTGCTCTGGGGCTGGGAATGTCGGGCACAGCTCAGAGCCAAGTAGCAGCCAGAAACACCAGGGTCAGGTTAACTGGATTTTAGAGCAAAGTATCCATACACAGTAATAAATCCATGCATAAAAAAACCAAATAAAATACATACACAGTATTTGACTAATTTTATATAATGATTTCATTTTCAAATGCTACATATGTTTTTTTATCTGTATTCTTTTGCTGTGATCAGTAGAGGTATTTTGCATACCATAAAAGCAAAATGCGCAGTGATGTAGGCAATTTAAAACTCCAGGCTGGAACTTTTGTACCCTCACTGAAAACTGCACTGAAACCCAATACAGATGTGTTAAATGAATTGCATTATTTTATTGCAAGGTGTAATGGAGAAACTCACACAAACATGTTCGACCTGCCCTCTGGGCACAGCCTGCCACATGAATCACATACACACCTCCCTGCCTTACCTGAAACAAGGCTCCAGTCTTTGAGTGTTGGACCAATCCCTCACTGCTCTTCAGCCCTGGGTTGTTACAGCTGTAAAGCCGACGGTAGCTGATACCCTCAGCATCTCACACCCATTAAAAATACACAGTAAGCAAGTAATGTTTTGGTTTTTATTTGAGTAAAACCATAATTAACACATAAACACCACCAACCTTTTTGATTCAGCTTCATTTGTTTTCATATGGAAACTGTGAATATTGAAAATAAATTAGACTAAAAAATAACTGTCTTAGACACAAGGAACTATTATGCTATGTGATTTTCCACTGCATTACAATTTAATACAAAGCTATAAAAATAAGACACTGTTTGCCAAATATATTAATTTGGTTTCAAAACTATTGTTTAATTTAAGTTTTAAGTTATATAATAAATTATATGGCTCAGTCAGATTTTGCAAGAAGTTAGAAGATAACTATGAATTCAAAATAATATCCTCTGTTATTCTGACTATGCCAATTCATAGTATTTCCCAGAATTCGGGTCAAAGTAACAGTTCAGACATGGATCATACAAAAGAGTCAAAATTTCCTCATCTTCTTCAGCACTGAGGTG
The DNA here is from genome assembly GCA_013397115.1 of Edolisoma coerulescens. NCBI lineage: Eukaryota > Metazoa > Chordata > Aves > Passeriformes > Campephagidae > Edolisoma > Edolisoma coerulescens. Next base: position 295,142 of record VWZW01001240.1, read on the forward strand.
ATCTTCACCTGTGTGAAGTGGAAAAAAGTAAGAATAAATCACTCTTATTCCCTCAAACAATAACATGGAAATATCTTTCTGTCAGATGTGAGATTTTTTCTTTCAAATGTATAATCTTCTGACTTCTGAATTGTGGCCTTCAAGATAACAGCAATTCACATTTTTATTATATTTCTGAAGACTTGTACTTAACGGAGGTGAAAAGAGGTCAGCTGGAGTTCGCTGAACAACTGGACTTTTCAAAGTCCAACGGAGCAGTTCACCAAAAATACCTTTACTAATAGTGGATCAAAGTATTCTTAAGTGGTATTTTCCTCAATAACCTTAATAATTTTTTAGCTTGAACAAAGACAGTCAGCGTGTACTTAGGGCCTGTAAGAATGAAAGAATTTGGATGTCTGGTATCCACTATGTCACCTAAATATCCAGGATAGGTAAATCTGTACTAAAGATCTTTTAGTATCAGAGAGGAAAAAGAATTCTTCCAGAAAACAAAAATTTTAAATCTAGCTTGTCTAAAGTTATATAAAATGCAAGCAAGTTTTCAGGTAACAGAAATGAGTCTTTAGTCCAAAATACACTGATAAAGCCCTACAGGCTTTTCTTACAGACGTTTTATATATTGTAGCTTCTTCTCGGAACCTGTCTTTCATGTAAGCTAAATCTAAGTCACTTGATCTACAGCTTTTTGATAGGAGATAATTCACAGTTGAATGCAATCTATATATTGAATTTCATCATAAATGTTCATACTCAGCCTGCTAATACTGAGTGCTTTGTATGCCCTAATGCTGCATGATAAGTAACGGCCTGTTATGCAAATAGCAATGGTTTCACAATGCTCAGAGTCTATTTACAGCCGGGATCACACAGCAATATATAGGTTACATTATCTGGAGACCAGGAAGTAGGTTGGTGCATTTGATGCATACAGAAGTGTGCACTTTATCCTTTCAAAAGAGATTTCATTTTTGTTTCCTCAGTAGCATGTAACAAATACCATCAAAAAGAAACTGTCTTTCACTGTAACCAAATATAAGAAGGTAAAGCCAAATTGTTTCCCTCCCTGCTGTGGGAGCTTCATCAGGCCTAGGAAGGTAAATGAGGTTAACTGGGATATTTTGTTCGGACAACTCTTGGGAAAAGTTATGCAGTGCAGAAAGAAGGTGAAGAACTGACTGTCTTTTTCTCTGTTTCAGATCACAGTACACAAGCAAATGGTGTTCATGCTTCACTCCCTCACACAGCCTTACAATTTCACCTGAAACCAGGCTGTTATTTCCACTGCATTCTTGCTTTCATTATTTTGCTTTTCAGTGCCTATGCTTTGCTTCAAAATTATTCTCTTTTCTCACCTAAGCTTAAATGTCCCTCCTGCTTTACCTTGGAACTGGGCGCTCAGCATACTCCCTGGTTTGAGTTAGGAATTCTCCAGACCCATCAGAGGTATACCTCTTTCTCTGTGTGCCTTGAATTCATACCAAATCAGAATTATATTACATCCAGGACTAGCTGGATTTATGCCTTTATATCAATAATTCCCTGCATGAATTTTCATGTGACCAAAAGGAGAACTTAGTTTTCTAGACGTATCTTGTTTTTAAAGTCAGGCTTCTTTCTTTTAGCAGCTCACAAGACCCCCAAATGCATTATAAGGCATTTTTAGGTTTTGCAACAAATTTCCAGTGGCAGCACCGAGTATTCAGTTCTGAGCAGACATATGAAAACCTCACTGCTGTTATTCTTCCTAAACAGAAGTACTACTTAAATTAACTGATATTCTTCTAAAAGACTCCAATAGCATGTAATGGTCGTATTAAAAGGTGTCTTTCTTGTTTCAAGTGGGCAACCTGACCATATGTAGAAAAGAAGTGCTTGTGGCCAAATGAACTGATAAACAGGTCACTTTCAAAGAAAATTTCCATAGCTGTTCATGTTGTCACCACCCACACTTTAGGGGTTGAAGCTGCTCAGGATTGCATGAAAAAAACTCTTGGCAGTTTAATTTGCATCTCAGGGTGAAAGCAAAATCAAAGCTTTTGTTCTTAAATCACTAAAAAAACTAAATGGTATTTTAGGTGAGAAAATAACTTGATTTTAAATGAAAACTGAGGTCTGTGATATACATTACAGAGGGATGAGTATTTTTTTGGTGAGATGGAAGAAGACTGAAGGTAGCTAGTACCTGTAAATACTTGCTATATTAAATGAAATGCTGTCCCACTGAAATCAGGGAAGCTGTTGTTTTCTAGAAAAAGACTCAATCAAGATGTCTAAACCCAGGTAACAAAGAACAGGCAGGCATGTGGCAGCTTTTCCTGAACTCGGAAATGAATGTACAAATAACTGTGTTGTTATTTGGATTATGTCAACAGTGTTTACACAGTCACCACCGTCTGGAAAACTAAACTAAATAATTTCCCTTTTCACAGAAATATATTTTTACCATATTCTAGGTTTTAATATTAGAAAACATCATGTAGCAAATATCACTCTGAGATACATGGATCATATTCTGACGCTGATGGAAGTCAAGTGCACTGCATCAGCTGTCAGCAGACGGTGTGCTGGAAAGAACACTGCTGGTATTTTCTCCAAGATGATCCTTGAACACTGAACTACAGTGCTCAGATCTATACTGTAACCATGTACTGCAGGATTACCATATGAATACTGTCAGCAGCTGTAGCCCAAAAAAGAAGACTGTGTGGTTCCTAGAGATTTCATAACCTTATCCCTTGGTCTTAAGACCAAGATACCATAAAGTAAATTCCAGAGAATTTATGGATCTGTCACTGTCACTTACTGTGGAGACTTTCTTGTTAGGTCAAGATAAATGAAACTGTCTATACCTCAGAAATATCAATGCCCAATAATGGAAAAATCTATGGAAATTTATCATATTTATGAGTCTAAATTTTCCTCTTATTTTATTGGGAAACCTGTTGAATAGAAGACTACTTCTCATTGCATCTCACCATTTAACTAATGGATGGTGCAAATGTTAAGAAAGGATCTACAGAGTGAAATGCTTTCTTAGAAAGGAATCACCTTTTTCCCCAAAGTTAAGCCTCAACTTAAAGATTTTTTTAAAATATAAGAATTGACAAATCTTTATTAATTTACTAATGCTATACTATTTTCTTTGATGGATACTTTTAGATAAAATTCCTATCTTGAATACATTATGATTCATTGCAGATTTTCAGTGCTGATAATATGCTTTTATTTTCCTTTGATACTTGGAACACTGGCAAACTGCAGAGACAGAGAAAATAATCTTGGGACACTTCCCAACATGAGAATTAAGTAATTTTCTAATGTGATATTAAAAAATCAAAAAAAGGTGAGCGTAAGCAGGGCAGCAGAATTTTCTGGAATGGATTTGAGCACTCAGTTTGTTGTTCAGATCTGGTATGTAACTGTCAGTAACAAACCAGCTGTTTTGCCACACAAATAACCAACCTCAAGTGAAGTGATTAAGGAAAAAAGTTTTTCCCAAAGTCCTTGAGATATGTCACAGGACACAATTTATTTAGCACCTCTTTCAAAAACGATACTCTAAACCATCTAGTTACCATGGTCCATCAGGATTTTTTTTTAAACCAAGGTATCTAGGAAAATATCCAAATTCTAATGTTTGATGGGGATGATCTGACAGGCCTTTATCACACAGCACTGCAGCTTCTCTGCTAATTTCATAGAGAGGGGTGTCCAGTAGTTCAGAAAAAATCCAAACTGTCCTGTTTGGGGAGGGAAGGTCATGGAATGGCTTTGTTGTTCACTCTTATTTCTTGGAGAAATGATCACTTCATTACAGCGAGTTTTTTTGAGTATCTGGAGATAGAAAAGTTTCTGTATGAAGTTATCAAAATTACAAACATCCTACATATCCATGAGTCAGAATTTGACTGGATGAAGGCACAAAAACAAAAAGCCAAAATAAAAAGCTATGGTATATAGACAATTTCTCTTCTCCAAATGTGCAATCACAGGCACATGATGTAAAATATTTCAGCTTAAAGAAATATGAGTTTAGGAACAATTCATAAAACAGTTTGGAAATTCTAGTGTGGATAATAGAAGAAATACAGATTCCCAAATATACTTCTTTTTTAAAGCCTTTTAAAGATAATAACACAATTTTAAAAAATTACAAAAATTATAGGTTCACTGCAACAAGCTTTGGATTTCATAATACTAATGAAAAAAGTTCTCTGGGACCTTTCATGAATTTTTATTCAATGTGCCTATAGCTCAAGGATGACTGTTCAAGTCTGTTTGGCTTATTTAGGACCCTTAACACAACATATTACTTGATTCTTCAAAGCAAAGTCCCTTCCTGACAGAAAAATCGTATTTTGCTGTCACAAACAATTACAAATCTACATCTATGAAAATGTTCCCAATTTGAGTGGCATAATTTATTTTAGACAGTAAATCACTGAGACGTCTTTACCCCTTGGACAGCCAAAATACAGGGGTCAGATTTATGAGAGCTCCCAATGAATTCCTGAGATCTGAAGAAAAATGTAAATGTCTACCCTGCAAGTGTCCAAGGCCAGGCTGGATGTGGCCTTGAGCAGCCTGGTTGAGGGGAAGATGTCCCTGTCCATGGCAGGGGGGGGTTGGAACTGGACTCCAAGGTCCCTTTCAGCCCAAACCATTTTACGATACTCTATGATGACGATTCTACCCCATTTTCTAAGATAACTGATAAGAAAAAAGGGGATTTGAGGAAAACAAGGTATTTTCTTTATTCTATTGTTGACTTTCCAGTTAAGGTCTTTACCATGCTCTAAGCAAACACCATTAATAAGCAAAAGCCTGTAACTCTGGTGACAACAGTCCTCAGGATATCACACTAAGATTTCATTTAAAGATAAATCTGCAATTTTTCTTCATAAGAGAAGTATCTCTTATGCAAGTATAATCATGCCTCTGAATAAGAATGTTTAGTCTTTGTGTTCTTTCTTACATAGGTTTGCCATCCCCATTAGCATAAATTCCTTATTTTTAACAAATAAGATGCATTTTTTATGAGTTATCTGTATGGAGCCAGAACATCAGAAAACAGCAACTGCATGTTATTCTTCTAGCAGAGGCAAAAAATACTGCATGGAAAACTCTGCTACCTTGAGCTGAGATTAATAAACAGGGAAACTTGAAACCAAAAAGGAGTGGGATAGAAAACTATGAGAAGGCAATACCAGCACTACAGAAAGTACATTTCGAAATGTCTTTCTGCCTAGGTTCTTTTCATTGTCTTCATAAATTCCTACCTTGAGTACTCTGTTTAGTTGAAGATTTAGTGTGCTCTTCTAGTTGTTGGCTTCCAGGACTGATGGGGGGACTGAACACATTTAACCAGTCCCTGGGAAATAAAAATCAAAATATCATTCATAAAAGCACAGTCTGTGTTCGTATTTTTTCTAATTCTTTTGATTATTTAAAAAAAAATCAATAGAAATAGCAGGTTGCCAAGTGTTCTGAAACAAAATCAAGCTGGATTTTATTATTACAGAAATAAACTTTACAGTTAATATAATCATTAAATGTTAAGGCTTCCTTCCTTGCTTAGCCTTTTCACCTGTTCTGTTCACATTAAAATCTGTGGTTTAAGTCAGGTTTACTTTTCAGATTTCAGCTGCTGTGGCTCTCTCAGCACAGGGTGTACAGGAGGTGTGATCCGTAACACAGAGTTATCCTTTGAAAGCCTACAGGACTCATCAGAGTCTTTTTCTGAGGAATAAAGGCTTGGAATGAACAACCTGTGGGAGTCAATTTGATTAAAAATCCATACCCCCTCTAAGGAAAGAGGCTCAAAGACAATCACAAGATGCGTTTGGTTTGGTCACCACTGACTTGGGAGTGCTTGGTGCCCCTGCAATAGGGTGACACCACAGAACATGGTGTAACATTCCCTGTCTGGATGGGTGGTGAGTTAGAGCTGAGCTTAGACAGGAAATGGATGCCACTAAGTTTTCTGAAGAGAAAACATTGGATTGAGTCTGAATGTTGTTGTTGATATGGGGTAAAAACCATTCTTAGGCAAATACATTATAAATAACTCTTTATATCCATTTCCTATTGTTATAAAATGCTGTATGTAATAAATAAAAATTTGTTACTGAACATAACATGATTCTACCTACTGAAAAGACAATATAGAGGACTCTTCTCACAGGTGTCATGTATCTATTTCACTTCTGTAAAGAAAAAGATTTTGATGGGATCTTCATCATAGAGGAGATAGTACTTTCTTCTCCTATTCATGGACAAATTATGTCTCTCCTGGACATTAGTGTGATAACTTCTAAAAATTATTTTCATGCTATCATACATTCATGCAAAGTTCAATGTTCTTTTCACATACCCCACTTTATGAAACACTGTCTTTGATTATTACAGCTCAGAGAAAGGAAAACAGAACAGCTGTTTTTATTGTTATTGTTGTCACAGTTTTTTATTGTTAACTGCAGTGCAGTGACCAAGTCACTCATATTATACTATCAATCAGAGAAAGATAGCCCTGGAAGGACACATCCAAGTCACAAAGACATTCTTTGTTCAGGTGACCACGTCTTGTAATTCTTTTCATATCTGAAATTAATCTCTGCACACTGTACATAGCTGATGTTTCCTTACGTTCCTACCTCTCCTCTCCAGCAGTAAAGAGCTGTAACACATTAAAGTTTCCATATCATCATTAACTGGACTGAAAAACTGCAAGTCAACACTTGCACACAGAATTTGAGGGATCTCAATGAATCACCTCATTTTGCTAGAACCAGATCCACCCTTTTTAGACCAACCTATTTCACTGGAAGGCAAGAGGTATGGAAGGGGATAAATTCCCATATGTTTGATTCATGCTGATGGGAGCAGAGCAGCTCCAAAGAGTAAATGAAACTTAGTTTGGGATTGATTCAACTTATGTCTGGCTGTTCCAACAGCTGGCAAAAAAGCATTATGCTCGTGAACTTGTGCTACAGGCCAGGAAGATTAGCCAGACCTGTAAAGGTAACTTCAACATCCATGGCTTTGTCTAAAAGGGATAAATTTTCCCAAAGCTTGGCAGATTTCTTTACATTCCAGACTGTAATTGTCTCAACTTGATTGTCCAACACCAAGGGAAGAGGTAATACACTTCTATTTTCTGAAAAGCCTTCATGATCTCATGTACAAGTTGCTTCTGTCAGAGAAATCTGGCAAGGCTCAGTCACCTGGTACAATTGCTAAAATCTGCCGGCTGCTTTTTTTTTTCGTCAGTTTTTCTGCTACTTCTGGACTTGTTATTGATTCTACATCATCTCCTGTTGCCATGTGTGCATAATCCGGGTTGAATCTGGGGACAACCACCTATCTGTTTGCAGTCAAAATGGAAAAAACTAATTTTCCACCTCAGGAAACAGAGCTGCTGGTGTAGAAAGCCAGCAAGCAGTATAGCAGATTTAAAGGAAGAGATATTGGATTTTCCATCATGTCAAAATGTAAAAAACATACTTTAAAATTTTCTTACACCGCCATATTATTTTCACATATATGGCCGACTTCACAGCCAATCCTTCTCTTCTGCTGTTAGCTTAGGCCAGTGGGAGCTGGTACAACCAATCCACACAGTCATATGCTTGCCTAGACTTCTCATTATTAGCTGTCATTGCTCACCATATCTGCATTCCCTGAATGCAGCCAAAGGCTCTCTGTTTACACCAAAGCTTCAGAAGTTTTTAGGAATAACAGTTAAATGCTGGCTGATAACCTGGTAGCATGGTAGAATATATTTTCCATTCCTGTCCCTTGCATGTGTGGTTTGACCTGCCTCAAAATCAGCCACCATAAACACGAGAATCTGACCATCCCCACAGGAGGTGGGCTGGCGGCACAAAGCAGCAGCACGAACCTGATTCTCTACAATTGCACTGCAACACGAAGTCAGCAAAGGCAAAGGTGATCTCTCAGAAACTGCATCAATTTTAGGGAAGGTAAGGAAGTACTGTGAGTCCCAATCTACACCTCTGCTTGCCAAGCTACCTTTCCTCCCACATTCACTACACCTTTTGCAAAAGGCAGCCATGTCTGAGAGCCAGAGAAGAACTAGAATATTTCTGCTGGCACAACTGCTGAAGCAAAAGTGCAAGGAGAGAGAAAGACAGTGCTCACTTCTAAAGAGAATTATCTCATTCAGACCAACAAACACAGCCACAAAATATAAAAGCTTTAGAGTACATATGCAGTTCTACAGGTCTGGCACAAACCAGAAGCATTTAAAGATTTCTTTTTTTCATATAAAACATGTATCAGGGAATTCTAAAGAAAATAGTTGGTACCCGTAAAGCAGAGAGGATGTTAGCAAGAACGAAAGAAAGATATTAAGGTAATTGCCTCCAATGAAAAAGAAAGAGGCAATTAATTTAGAAAACAATTAGGGAACGAGGTAATAATATGTTGTTAAACCAGTATTTATCATGTGCTATATTAATAGTTCTTATTACTCAGGAAAGTGATGAATTTCAGTTTGAAGTCTCATATCTGGAAGATCTGCATGAAATATTAAGTCTGAGAAATCAGAGATGGGATGATTTTTTGAGTAGCTGGGTGATTTTATCTTTGATTTTGTCCTTCAGTTATTGGAGTCAAATATTATATAAAGATGTTTTTCAGTTTCATATTAATATTTATTTTGATGTATCTGACTCAGTAGATCAATAATTACTTTTTCTAGGAGGTGCAAGTGTAAGATCTAATGATTTTAATGGTTCTAGGAGGCAAAGAAGTTTTTATCAAAGACAGAAGCAACAGAGATGTGTTGGAAAGTTTAATATTTCCTATTAAGACAGTCTTGATTCAGTTCATGTTTTTTTCTCTCAGTGTCCAAGAAAACAAATAGTTTTGCTATTCAACCCCCTCCCACCAAGACAAGTAATCAAAACATCACAGTATTAGGGATTCATTGTTGACTTAGTATTACTTTCAAGGATAAAACATTTTACACAATATATATATTGAAAACTGGTTTACTACTTCTGTAAGTTAGCTAGCAAAGTCTAAATTAACCTCCTAAAATCTTGAAGAGAAATTTTAAAAAAAATCTCATGAGTGCTGAAATCTTCCTGGTCAAATTACAGTAGAGAGTAAGTGCTGGCAGTTGATGGATAAACTTCTGAGGAGTGGGTTTACAGTGGGAATTCTGACAGATGCTGCAGCTGAGCAGTCACAACAAACTTTCCACAGTAAATCTGCAGTTGCTTTTACGAAGCAACTAAAGCATGTGTATGTATATGTGTGGGACAGAAGGTTTCAGAGAATTTTAAAAAAGCATCCTGAAAAATGTGTTAGACCTTGACAAAAAGTCAAGGAATAGCATGGAGGCAACTGGCAATATTCTGAGAAACACACACTGTGGCCTGTGTTCCTGTTTATTGTGGTTTTATTCTGAGTGAATAAAGAATATGTATTTTTTGAGAACTAATTAAAGAAGCTAGTTTATCTCATTAAAACAGAAAAGCTAATCACACATTCTGACTAATTAAAAACACTCTATTTATGCTATCAATGCCTCCGGCTGCAATCAATACAATCAATGTGCAATAAACTATCTAGAGGTTCGTGATAACAGTGTGGCATGCCAAATATTGTCTTTTGACATTGTGAGCTGCTTTGTAGGAAGGCTCAGAATAGGTTCCACACACACTCGACAGTATCATGTACCTTTAGTGCTTGCACTGAAATTCTTTATTGTTCTGAAAGCTGTTCCCCATACCAAAATATAATGCAAATGTTATATAATCATGTTATATTTTTCTTAAAAAATATTACTTTAAAATTCTTTAAAAATACTTTCAGATAATAGAGGTCATATAGTGAAAAATCAAATGACAGATGAACTGTGATGGAAAGCAAAAGAATCTTTTGGTCTTATGAACATAATTTCAGTTTTATGACAGTATGTTAAATTTTGCAGAAAAAGGGCCTCCATCAGCAAAGTCCGTTGAGAAAATTAGTGATGCTTTATTAAGTAGCACTTATGAATGACAGTGTATTAAAATTATTACCATCAACAGAAATCCTTAGAATCAGAAATTTTTCACTGAAATCTTAATGAACACCTTTGATACTTTGATTTTTTCACAGATACTTTTGCAGAGTGGGAGACTTAGAAAATGTCAAATCACTTAGTATAAAGATTTTTAATATTGCACTGACTTGAGATAGCATACTTTATTGAATTTCTTTTGGATCACATTTAATTTGTATTATTTAAATCAATGGGATCATTTAATCCACTTTATTAGCAAAATTGAAATGCTTCAAAGTTTTAGTATGGTTTTGTCCAACAATCTATACCAAAATTATAAGGAATATTTGTTCAGCCTTGTAGTGAAGTGCAAAAGTGCAAGGCAAGGGGTCCACTATATCAAATCAGGGAATGAAAAACCAGCATCGGTTTTGTGTCACTACCAACACATCAGATTGACAGTCTATTCAGCACCTGAAGGGTACAATCACTAAAAACACAAAAGATTGTATTTAACTGCATCTACTTAGTAAATTTTTATGAACTCGAGAGGAGAACAGACTTGTGCCTGAGTGAAGGAAGAGGAGCACACCTGCTGAACTGTGTTTTTACAGTGGATTATTTGACTAACTGGAGGGCCAGAAAATGTCAATGTATGAATCAAGTGTAAAAATATTTTAACAAAAAAAGAACTATTTCCTGACATCTTGTGCAGCTATCACCTTAAATCTCAGTGCATGCTTCTGCTGTATTACCAGTATTTAATACCACATGAAGCAAATCTTGCTGCAAATGCTCAAAGTGCAGAAGTGATATTTTACCATGATGCACTGAATGCAGAGTGCCAGCTCACATCTGAAGTATGGTTCAGTTCTGCTAAGATAGAGACTTATTTTCCTCCTGTTTTAAATTTTAATTATATCTATTTAAGAAAGTTTAGTAGAGACTATCTCAGTTCTTAGATAAATTAATAAAAAGTCATCTGGCTTTGTAAGATCCTTCATCTATTCCCTGATACATCATTTTTTGGAGCACGAGTTGCTGGTTAGGCTCCTCTAGATTAAAAGATGTGAATTATTTCCATATCTGGTCAGCTTCAAGCACATGAGTGACTTCATTAACTTAAGCCAAATTACCTGACACACACCTATTTTGTTTCTGCTCTGCCATATGTCAATCCTGTATGCATAATGGGAGGTTTGGGTTTATTTTTTAATAGAAGTACCTCCATAGAAATAAACTCTTCAATAATAGCTTCAGTAGTGAAGCAAGGACTTTTGTAGGCTATTAATAATGAGATTTATTTGATGTATGTACAAAATGCAAATGTTATTTGAAAATATGTTGAAACTAATTTCAGGTCCTGCCACTACATATGAGTGTAATAATTATGAAATTACCTGAGCTTTAAATTGTCCATTATTGTATCTAAAATGCTTTAAACAATTCAAACTCTTGAAAATTTGTAAGTTTTTACTTAAAAATTCCATAAACTAAGACAAATTCAGTATTAATTTATACATCAATAACTGTTCAGTGCTACTCAGTTCCAGGTGCGAAAAACAGCATTTTTAAAATGGAAAACTGAGTGAGTTCACAGAAGCAGAAGATATACCACCAAAAGAATACAGAATATACTTATACATAAAAATCAAGGATGTTTGAATGCATATTTTAACAAAAATCTTGAAAAATAACATAAATATATATCTTCCTATGACTTTGCATGAATTGGAAGTTCTATTTTGAAAAGTATTTAAGGGCAATCTTGCAATACATTGATGATTTAAAAAAAAAAAGCCATGAGCTACATTGTGTTATTTTCCTGGAGTGCTACTGTAGTTTCAAGATATCATTAAATCAGCACAAACCAACACTTATCATTTCCTGCACATTTTTCACAGTGAGCTGCATTCTGACTATGAGTAATCTGCTAATCTGTTCTTTGCCTTCTTTGCCTCACAATCCGTCAAAGTGACAGATTCATTCCATCCCTAATACATAATATCTTCATTTACTGTATGCCTTACTGGAACTTTCTTTTTTTCCTAGAACTAAGATTGAGAAAATCACAAGCATTTTTAGAAAATGCCTTTTCCCTTCTTCCAAACCACTTCAGCAAGTCCATTTGGCCAAATACTGCACTTCTAATGGAGGCAGGGACCTCCTTAAAAGCTAAATAATTTAATTGTCCATGAGTTAGTAACATGAGATCATAAAAAGTACAAGTGCACCTGCAGGCAACACTTGAATCTGCTCCTAAAGTCTTAAATCTCTAAATGAACTATTTTAGGGGTGCTAGATTTGATTCAAGGATAACAAAGGAGATGTGAATTCTACTTACTAAATAAGATATTTAGATAATGTTAGGTGCTACTACAGGTATGTACACTATAATCATGCTGACTGGTATTTGCTGAAAATCTGACCTGCTATTGTTTTCCAATTTTTGTTTCATTATCAAAGTTGAAATGATAACTTTGTGCAGGTTACTAAAACCATACACAGTCATCTACATCTAAAAATACGAATGACTTGAATTTGGAGGTTTAACAGCTTAGTAATTAATATGTTTTGCTATTTGGTCAATGTTTTGTAGTTAAATATATGAAATTTCTATCATAGCTTCTGTTAAACGGAAGGGACATTACATTTTACTTAAAGACTGAACCTTTACATCATCATCATATTAGCTTGCTGGCTAGATTATAGTATTGATACTCACTAGCAATATAAATGGCACTAGTAGAGAAAACCAGTGTTTTAACATCTGATATAAGTAAAGTACTAGCTCTTTCTTCCTTGTTAGTTGTGATTCATTTATCAGAAGATCAGCTGTATAAATTGGAAGTAATGAATTTGCAAAGGTGTGTCAAAATTCCTTTGTGTTAATCTAATATAAGCAAGTAAATTCTAGTAACTACATTAGATACTCAGTGATCAGTGAATCAAATGGATTTGCACATTTAATGAAATGTCTGTTAGNATCTTGGAATCACGAGGCACTGAAGGGGAGGTGGGAAGAGCAGCTGGGCAGGAAAATTAAGTGCTAATGGTGAGCAAGGTAGTGAAGGCTTGTGATTCAGCATATTCCTTTAACAGTCTTCCTTTGCACACTGCTTACAAACACGGATGTGCTCTCTTTATGCAGACCTGTTATTCTTCTCTGTCTGTAGGATTTTTGGAGCATTCCTTATCAGCCATTTTGGTGCCTTAGCAAATATATATATATATATATATAAAGAGACTACCTTACATTGACATGGATGTAACAGCATATTTGAAAATATTTGCCAGGTTTGATATTAAAATCCTTACTGCATATGCTGCCACATTTCCATGTTCTCTGATTCCCATATAAGGGAAAGCCATTTTTGGATTATTTTACCAGGCTTTAACATGTTAGCCACTCAGTTCTCCATAATCTTTCTGCAGCTAAGCTTTTTACCATCATGATTAAAAAATGTAACCTGTTCAATTAGGTGGTTCCTGTGCCATTTGCTTCTTTTGTCATGTTCTTTTTCATTCACATTATTGCCTGACAAATGCAGCAGAACTTCACTAATTCAGATTAACGACTGGGAGATCTACTGCAAATTACTCTATTTTGTGGGTAAGTAACTGAACAAGTAAAATAAAAACCAAAGTACATTTTGTGATACACCGTTCTTGTTCACTTACTTTGACAACTGTTGTGTAATTTTATACAGCTTCATAATGTGACATTGTCTGTTTTGCAGAAGTAACGGGGTTGTATGACCTTGGTCTTGTAATGAATCGTAAGAATAAATATGCTTCTTTGTTTGAAAAACTCTGTCTTTAAATGTGCTTCTTAACTAAGTTATTCTGCTATTCGAACCTTTGCATGGAAATACCAAGACCTCTTGTGCCTGAATTTCACACCCTGCATGAGCGAGAGGTTCTGGTGTAGTGCAAATAAATGTTATGGCTAAAATCCCTCCCTTACTGCACCATTTCGTAGGCGAGTTTAATTTTACAGAATCTCTCAGTGGTATAATAACACATGCACCAGCTATTGGAATGTTTAGTTTTCATCTGGGATGGATGAGAGTACTTGAATGATGGTCTCAAAGCTGAAGATACTTTTAATATTTGAAAGTTTACAGTCAATGTGTTTTTATGCTGGAATCACTGATACTATGCAAATTATGCAATTTTCAGTTGTCATGATAATGGCAATATATATGGTAAGAATATGTTTTAAAAAAAGACTTCTCTACAAGAAAATTTCAAAGAAAGAGAAAGAAATAATTTATTNATTGTGTTATTTTCCTGGAGTGCTACTGTAGTTTCAAGATATCATTAAATCAGCACAAACCAACACTTATCATTTCCTGCACATTTTTCACAGTGAGCTGCATTCTGACTATGAGTAATCTGCTAATCTGTTCTTTGCCTTCTTTGCCTCACAATCCGTCAAAGTGACAGATTCATTCCATCCCTAATACATAATATCTTCATTTACTGTATGCCTTACTGGAACTTTCTTTTTTTCCTAGAACTAAGATTGAGAAAATCACAAGCATTTTTAGAAAATGCCTTTTCCCTTCTTCCAAACCACTTCAGCAAGTCCATTTGGCCAAATACTGCACTTCTAATGGAGGCAGGGACCTCCTTAAAAGCTAAATAATTTAATTGTCCATGAGTTAGTAACATGAGATCATAAAAAGTACAAGTGCACCTGCAGGCAACACTTGAATCTGCTCCTAAAGTCTTAAATCTCTAAATGAACTATTTTAGGGGTGCTAGATTTGATTCAAGGATAACAAAGGAGATGTGAATTCTACTTACTAAATAAGATATTTAGATAATGTTAGGTGCTACTACAGGTATGTACACTATAATCATGCTGACTGGTATTTGCTGAAAATCTGACCTGCTATTGTTTTCCAATTTTTGTTTCATTATCAAAGTTGAAATGATAACTTTGTGCAGGTTACTAAAACCATACACAGTCATCTACATCTAAAAATACGAATGACTTGAATTTGGAGGTTTAACAGCTTAGTAATTAATATGTTTTGCTATTTGGTCAATGTTTTGTAGTTAAATATATGAAATTTCTATCATAGCTTCTGTTAAACGGAAGGGACATTACATTTTACTTAAAGACTGAACCTTTACATCATCATCATATTAGCTTGCTGGCTAGATTATAGTATTGATACTCACTAGCAATATAAATGGCACTAGTAGAGAAAACCAGTGTTTTAACATCTGATATAAGTAAAGTACTAGCTCTTTCTTCCTTGTTAGTTGTGATTCATTTATCAGAAGATCAGCTGTATAAATTGGAAGTAATGAATTTGCAAAGGTGTGTCAAAATTCCTTTGTGTTAATCTAATATAAGCAAGTAAATTCTAGTAACTACATTAGATACTCAGTGATCAGTGAATCAAATGGATTTGCACATTTAATGAAATGTCTGTTAGGTAGGATGTACTTACTTTTTCACATATTTTTAACAATTAAATAACATTTTTTTTACAAATTGTATTTTACTGTTCTACCAGTTCAGGAAGCACCTGAATCTAGTGACTAAGAAGTCTTGTTGTAAGTAAAGTAATTTCTTTTTCCATAACCAGCCACCAACAGCATCTGACTGCTCTGCGCAGTTCCCAAGGCCCTCCGAGTTTTCAGAAGATGGACTAAGACCTTAGATGCTGACTTGGGCTGGACCAAAGCAGCCTGTCATCCATAAACACTGGAGATGTCCTGGAAAAAGCCACACTGGTAAAGGGCCATAGAAACAGTTCAGCTGAGTACGGAAAGAGAGATTGTAACAGTCTGGAAACAGGGATCTTGTCCTTTCAATCTGACATATCTGAGAGGTAAAATCCTTTACTGCCTATTTTCCATCTTTACAAATAAGCAAGGCCTTTGTTTGAATGGGCCAGGAATATCCAGAAAAAGTGTGTGACTGAGAATAAAATTATTCTCAGTAAGTCCTGAAGCTAAAAAAAAGATTAAAAAAAAAAAAATATATATATATATATATATAAAGAGACTACCTTACATTGACATGGATGTAACAGCATATTTGAAAATATTTGCCAGGTTTGATATTAAAATCCTTACTGCATATGCTGCCACATTTCCATGTTCTCTGATTCCCATATAAGGGAAAGCCATTTTTGGATTATTTTACCAGGCTTTAACATGTTAGCCACTCAGTTCTCCATAATCTTTCTGCAGCTAAGCTTTTTACCATCATGATTAAAAAATGTAACCTGTTCAATTAGATGGTTCCTGTGCCATTTGCTTCTTTTGTCATGTTCTTTTTCATTCACATTATTGCCTGACAAATGCAGCAGAACTTCACTAATTCAGATTAACGACTGGGAGATCTACTGCAAATTACTCTATTTTGTGGGTAAGTAACTGAACAAGTAAAATAAAAACCAAAGTACATTTTGTGATACACCGTTCTTGTTCACTTACTTTGACAACTGTTGTGTAATTTTATACAGCTTCATAATGTGACATTGTCTGTTTTGCAGAAGTAACGGGGTTGTATGACCTTGGTCTTGTAATGAATCGTAAGAATAAATATGCTTCTTTGTTTGAAAAACTCTGTCTTTAAATGTGCTTCTTAACTAAGTTATTCTGCTATTCGAACCTTTGCATGGAAATACCAAGACCTCTTGTGCCTGAATTTCACACCCTGCATGAGCGAGAGGTTCTGGTGTAGTGCAAATAAATGTTATGGCTAAAATCCCTCCCTTACTGCACCATTTCGTAGGCGAGTTTAATTTTACAGAATCTCTCAGTGGTATAATAACACATGCACCAGCTATTGGAATGTTTAGTTTTCATCTGGGATGGATGAGAGTACTTGAATGATGGTCTCAAAGCTGAAGATACTTTTAATATTTGAAAGTTTACAGTCAATGTGTTTTTATGCTGGAATCACTGATACTATGCAAATTATGCAATTTTCAGTTGTCATGATAATGGCAATATATATGGTAAGAATATGTTTTAAAAAAAGACTTCTCTACAAGAAAATTTCAAAGAAAGAGAAAGAAATAATTTATTCCCTAAAACCAATAGAGTGGTCAGAATGCACAGAAAGAGGTGTTCATTATATTTACATATAATTTATATTTATAACTAACATACCTAAATTTTCCCAGTCATCAGGTTTGAATATAATTAAAAAATATTACCTTTACTAAAAATAGTACCTTTTTGTTAAAGGTACATGTTTATGCATTTCATGATTCATTATCTGAAGTGCCGTGCATGCGTATCATTACAAAAATAAGAAAATCGCATTGTTGGATAAAGTAGCAACAAGGATTTGGGTCCATTTTTTTTCCTTAAGGTAAAACCATTTTGAAAAGTTATTGTCCTCCTCAAACACGCCACTCTCCATATCACTGAACATTTTGTGGTGACAAATCTCAAATCTATAACATTTACCATAAAAGGGATGAAAATGGTAATTACTTTTCTTTGGGTCGATTGTGTTGTTTAGTTTTTTTAGGTTTTTTGATTGTAAAGGAAAGAATAATGATGACATCCCAATCAGTCTAACATAAAAAATGTAGGTTACAATGACAAGACAACATGCTTTAGTCAGCTTATAACAAGCCCACATGAAGGGAGGTCAGTGGCTCTTAATCATTTATCAGAGGCTGTGGGTCTTATCAGCTGATTTTAGATAAAAGAAACTGAAAAAGAAACATCTGGGTAAAACCTAACTGAAAATTTGGCCATGCACATCTGGCATGAAATTATTTAAGTAAAATATACTTCTTGTGAAAGGATACTCAATTAAACCCTGTTATAATTCAGTTATTATTAAGGTTCTTGGGAAATTCCTCTGCCCGAATTAAGGTGAAAATGAGACCATATGCCAGTGACAATAGTAAGGGTTTTATTTGACAGTAAACATGAGAGAGAGAGAGAGAAAGAAAGAAAGAAGTAGAAAATAGGTGGGGGGGGACAGAAAGAGAGTGACAGGGACAGAATAAGGAAAATATCACCACTCTGTGAATCCCAACGATGCTCTGTTGATCCTCTCCAGCTGGTCTTCTTGGTGGGGAAGGTCCCCCCAGAAAGCACAGAATCCCATGGGTATTTATGCTCAGGCTAGGTAGGAATATCTGGGCATGTCCCCCTGGGGGAAGGAGGGCAGTCTCTCGCAGCAGGCCCTGGATCTGTTGCATCCCGTGCAGTCCTGTGGCACAAGGCCCAGCACTTTGGGGGGGTCTTTGATGGATTATGACTCCCCCTCAGCTGCCGCTCATGTGAATGTCCCGTGGATGTGGCCTGTGGGGTTGGGAGTTCCATAGCTGGGCTGGTTTGGGTAATGGAGGATGGGGGTTTATTGCCTCTGACCAGAGGTTACCACGCACCCAAAACCTCCTCCTCCCCCCTCGCTTGGGGGGGAGTCTGTGTAAACCTGGCTTCTGTGAGCTGTGCTCTCCCCCACCGCAAATTCAGCGCAGCTGGTGACTTTGGCCTTTTGTGGATGCATACCTTCCCTCAGCCTGAGATGACTGAACAATAGGTTTCCCTTTATCTAATCAGCAGTTTGATTTTCAGTCTGAAGTCCTAGTCTTCAGGGAGGCTTCTTTGGTTGTAGCTTCTTTACAATGAATAAAACTTTATATCAATGTTTGAGGCATGAACTGTTTTCAGTCTCTGACAAATGCTGAAATATTTGTGCCCTACTTTAGTGCAGTTTCTGGAGAACAACTGTTTGAACAAGAGGAACAAATTTTATTTGGTAGTTTGGGAAGAGTTGAGTAGGATGCCAAGACAGGATCTAGTGAGGCAATGTTTACAAAGGGTTTTTCTAATGAGTTGAAACCTTTCTCTAAGGCAGAAAAATCAGTTTTTATCAGAAATAATTTTTCTGGAGAGCATCTGTAGAGGTTTATAAAAGTCTATTAATAAATTAGGTTCAAGTGATCTTTTTCAGAGAACAGCTCTGCATTTCACAGTTCAGTATGGCTGAAATTCTAGAACACTTATTATCTTCCAGGATTTCCTTTAGTGAAACTTCCAAACCTTCTATGACACACAAATAGTTCGGAGGACAAAATCTTACTAAGTAGATACTGGTTACACAGCAAATTCTAGTCCTTGCACTGGAGGAAGAAGTAACACAGATAGTTACAGCTCCCTATTTGGAGAGAAGAAAGCAATTCCTGAGTTCTGCCAGGACCATGCAGCACATCAGTCAGTGGGAATTGCATGGCCAGTGCTGGAACACTGCACATCACCTCACTCTTCTGGCTGTGCAGCCTCTGCACTCAGCTGTCTCCTTTCATTAACTGGTTCTCTGCCTTGTAGAGCAGCACGAGGTGAGGTGATTTGTATGGCAGGAGCAATATTCTTGGCAGACTTATGACCTTTACCCAGCAGAACCAATGGACAATGAGTCTTTTTATTGACTGAATTTCCATTACCTTCACAGGCTTTCTTTCCTGGCTTGTCCTTTTATCTTATTATGGACAGAACCTACATTTACTGGACAATAGCTTCCACATTGGTCTCTTTTCATTTCCCAGAAAATATCACTACTACGCTTTTTAAAATTACTCAAGACCTGTTCTTTACCCCTCTTTACAACAAACTATTTGTTCTTTCCATATATGCACCACATAACTGTCTTCCTACCATAGCATTTACACCCGCACACCTAAAGGGGCTGTATCAATTTTTCAAATAAATCTATGCGTTCCCTACAAAGCTATAGTAGGCTTACAAAGTTTTAGACATTTTCTAGTTGCTTATACAGGATTTGTTAAAATTGCCTTTAAAAACAATTTAGGAACTAAGTTATAGAATTACCATTAACTTTATTTCCCTCTTATTTAGGTACACATCCTCTGTGAAAAACATTACAGAGTTTTCCACTATAAATGAAAGGCAACGATGGGAATAATGGTATTCAAGTCACATAATCTCCAGTTTTTACATCATGATGCAAACTGACCTCATAATTTTGTCATCTTCTGTATTTACAGCCCAATAATGCTTTTCTGGCAGTTCACAAGGGCTACTGAATTTACGAGGCACTTGCAAGTCAGGTATTTTATGAATACCACCTGCATTTCTCGAAAATGATTTCTAGGAAAATTTAAGTCTACTGTGTGTACTGGATTAAAACAGCATAAGAACTAAGTCATAAATTATACTATTTTGTTTTAAATTTTATTACATGGAAATACAAGTTTTCATTGTTGATCATATTAAGTTGATATGATGAAACACTTTATTTTTACAGATAATGGTATTTATTTGTTTTTTCAGTATATAAAATGTACCAAGTACCAAATTGCTTTAGCACATGCACAAAAATAACTTAATAAAACCTGACAACCAATGTAGGGGCAGAAAGAAGACAATGTAGCTTGCACTAAAATGTAGGCAATTCTAATGCCATCAGAACTATAAAATTAATTTTGGAATAAAGAGTCCAAAGGTCTGTCTCAAGGTACCTCCTGTTGCACTCTGTGGACTATAGTGAATTATCTCTGTCCACGTCATCCATTCAACGACTCACAAGGAGATGGCTCCTTTGACAGCCCAAGGCAGAGGTTTTCTAGACAAACATGATTTACACGTGAAAGGGAACAGGAATCCAGGATTATTCTTTAACTCCAGTAATATATTGGAAGTATATGGCTGTGTGTTGCAGTAACTGATGCATCTGGGTGAACTTGCACAGAAAGTTTCATCATATTGTTCAGTTCATAAAATTTAATCAGAAGATTTTGAATCCATAAAAATATGGATGGCAAGTGAGACAAGTGGCTGAAAACATCTGCGTGAGGAGAAACACATATTATCCTGACAGTGAGCTCTCACAAAACATTTCAGACTGTTGGTAAAATATAAATAAGTTGTATCTGAAATGTCGTCTCCTCCTACCCCTGCCCCCCAACACACATACATCATCCAGTTAAAACTTGGACAAGCAAAATCCACATTAATGACACCAAGTGAAAGTGAAATAGGACTGCTTTTAAAAATTAGTACAGCTCTTGTTCAGGCAGTTAAAAAATTGACCAAGTGATGTTAGGGTTTCACAGGTACAAAGCAGGTCTGAAACTGGGCAATTAATCTTGATCGTCTCAATAGTCTCAATTTGATTAATTTTCCCTAGTCACCTTCTCCCCTTGTCATCTCACCTTACATTAAAGTCACAGGGATTTTGTTGCTGATTCCAAACAAAACAGATCAAGCTAAAAACCTGACAGACAAAATATGCTGTAGACAGGATCCCTTTGCTCTATCCCAGAGGGTTGTAACCCCCACTCTTAACTGGGCTTTCTATTGAAAAAAAACCCTTTCTTAATAAGTAACATTAAAATCTTTTGGAACAAATTGATTTCCTGACACCTACAGTCACATATAGAATTCTAGTTCTAACCCTTCAAAGCAGAGAGGGAGAGAGGGAGAAAGAAATAGATGAGAGTGTACGTATGTGAGATGAGGACGATTTGCTGAATCACACATCAAAGCAGATGTAGAAGCAAGGCCTGTGTCAGATACTTTAAATACACAGTGGTACATCCAAAACATGCAGAATTCAGTTCTGTGTTCGCGGACAGCTCAGACATACTGTAGACAATGACTAAAACGAGCAATAAAGCCCTCTGAGAGGAGGTTGCAATTGAAAAGAGATTGAAGATTAAATCAAAGAGTGTCACATTTAATATTCAGAACACTCTAACTGCATTTTTACTGCCTGGGCTATAAATGGAATCTTACCGTGGGTTGGAATGAGAAAGTGGGCTCATTTCTTTCTGATGCTCCTGATTGAGGGGCTATGGAAAACAAAAAATAATAGATTGTTTAGAAGTATGTCAGAGATCTGGTATGAGCATATACATTTGCAGTTTCTGATATTAGAATTTTACAGTATTTTTTCTTATCTGTGAAATTAAAAATGGATATTCTGGACCTAACTGTAGAAAAGCACAACTTTAAAGATGATTCTTGTCTGGGTGCAAATGCATATGAATTAAGGAGTCGATCACACAGTCATTTCTCTGCTGCCTGTGAGAGTGTTGGGACAGTCAAGAAACTTCAGAGATGGAGGGTGGTAAAATCTTGTCTGACAGAAGAGTCTGGATTGAACATGTGTAGGAAGCATGAGGAAGGAACTCTTGGTAGGATCTGTGCAGAACGAACCATTTTTAAGAGTAGAAAACACCAAGGGAGAGCTAAGATGGCTGGCACACCAGGTTAGAAGCACTAATAACAGTAATTTTAGCAGTCCCAAATGAAGGTTACTGAAGCACATATGATTCTCCATGGCACTGCAGCTTTGAAGCCTGGATTAAGCTGTTCATGAATAGCTAACAGTGGACTGTATGAACATTCATACAAAATATGATAATTTTCCAGTCTTCAAATCTTACCTACCCATTGTAAGCAAATGCCCCAAAAGTTTCAAACTACATTTGGTTTATAGCATTAAAAAGAGTTATTTGCAAGAAAGATCAATATTCATAAACTGATGTAAAAATTCAAGAATTCTAAAATCTATAAATACATTTTCTCCCAGAATATATGTAGTTCTACCAGCAGAGACTCCCCCTGCCATTATCACAGACCTCAAAAGCAGTTCTAAACAAATCATTGAAGGAATGCAAAAGAAGTGAAAATGTAAGCATACATTATCAATACTTGTACAATTTAGTACACAAAGTGCTAAAATAATAAAAAGTGTTATGAAAGGAATTTTTTTTTACAAAAATCAGTATAAAAATGAGTATGTTCTCATGGTTTCAGAAAATGGAAAGGGATGTTATAAAATATATGTTCAGGATGAATGACATCCTAATTACTACCAAATATGACTCACTGCCTGGTGGTGGATAGTGCAATTCCCAGATGATAGCTAGTGGAAGATTGAGGACAAGACAGAGAGTGAATTAGTCAGTCTATGAACCAGAATATCTGTCTAAATAATTTTTGGTCTTATTTCATAGCAAAGAATACTCTGCCTCAGTTTTGCAATTTGACTTGATGTGAACAGATCCCTCCAGGGGTTGTCAAACTGAGCTCACAGTTGGCACAATTCTGGGTTTAAATAACACCCTTCTTGTCTGTCAGACTTCAGTTCTGCCAGACCATTTTTGTGTTAAGTGGCTTTGTTTTCTGTAAACTCACAAAGGAGGCCAGAAGACCTTCCACAAATTAGGTATGAACCTGGAAGTACTCCTTCAAATATTCTTCAGATCAAGACTTATGTGACTGAATTTATATTTAGGAAGTTGCTTGTAGAACATGTAATCTTTCTTCTCTGTGAGTACTCCTTACTGGAAAGACATGTCTTAATGGTGAGCATAATTTGGATTCTGCTGATGCAACATTATACCACTATTATACCACTACAAGCTTCCAGGATATATCAGTGAGCAATTAGGAGAATGTTCCTTCTCCTTTGCATTTCTGACTGAGAAACAGGGACCATATGCAGTAAGAAATCCTGACTTCTCTTATAGATAATCTTTCTCCAGAATGTTTGTGTTGTATCTGAAATGATGTCTGAAGTGTGGAAACAACTATCCAAGAACCTGGATGGGCCAATTCTCTGACAGGGCAAGAAAGTCTTACAGGATCTCTAGAATAAAGTAAGGCATTTAAGCAGAAATGTTTTGTAAGCTTTGCAAATTTTCTTGAATAATGTATATATGTGTGGGTATGAACTTCACATTAAACTCTGCAATATATAGAACTGTGTCTTTCACAGTGTTCCAAAGCATGGATTTTCATAGACCTTACGATTAAAGACAACATTCAGGTAAGACACGGTCAAATAAAATATTTTAAAATATTTAGCTCTACATACACTATTATTGAATTGAAACTGTGCCCCACACACATTTACAAGGGTTTAAAATCCTCCTTCAAAGTAAACCCATTTTAAAGTAGAAGTTTTTCATATTTATAACTGAAAGGTATGCTGGGTAACGTATAATATTCAAAGTGATTTTATTCTTTTTTGGCTGTCATAGTTTACAGCAGCTGCTAAACCACTTACATTTCAACATTTTCTCCTGACAGCATATATTCAGTTCTTGGTAAACTATCATAGAATATAAACCCACAATTTTAGTGTATCTGTTTTGTAGTTGTTTAAGGACATCTGTTCTAACTGCAGCTCAGTAATATGATTGATCTATGTGCCTTTACATTCACAAGGGTTTCTCAGATTCATTAAAGCCAGTAACATGACACTTTTCAATGACTCTGGAAATCAGGCTAAAAAGTGTAAGTGATGAAAAAATTAAACTCACTTAGAATGTGGCTTATACATAAAATAGTGCTTGGATACATAATTTCACTATCTAACATGATTATACTTTGCCCTGCCTTGCAAAACATCAAAGGTATTTCAAAATTAAAGATACACAAAAAGCTGCCTTCTGGTGGTGCTGTTGCCATAGATTCCAACTAAAGGACACCAATGTATAAAATGAAGAAAAATTTGGAAAAAAATAGTCCTTATTTATCTTTGAAAAACATAAGAGAAAGCAATTGATACTACTGATTTAAAGAATCAGAAAGATACAACCTGGAAACACATGTAAGCATGAAATTTTAATCATGACAAGAATTTCAAGCTGTCCTTAATTTCTCAAATTCCAATATGAGGATTATTTCTATTTCTTTTCCATATACTGCACTGCTAAAATCATTTACCTATGCAACTGGAAGATGGCTACAGATCTATATCTATATCTATATATCTCTATAAACTTTCTGCAGTTTGTACATCTGATTTTGGAAGGATTGAGCATTTGAAAATTCTCTTAACTCAAATGATGGTGGTACTAAAGACCAGGGACATAAACCCAAATCTGTTTTTATTCTACACATATATTTTTTACATATAAGGAATAAACATACATATAAGAAACACTTTATAAAAACTGGAAGCTGAAGAAATGATGAGTTTACTAGTATTGGGGGATGAAGAGCTAGGCATGACCTGTCAGACCAGAGTACCAATTGTATCCTGGGCTGCATCCAAAGGAAGCATTGGCAGCAGGTTGAGGGAGGAAATTCTGCCCCCTCTACTCTGCCCCTGTGAGACCCCACCTGGGGTATTGTGTTCAGCTCTGGGGTCCTCAGCACAGGAAAGACATGGACCTGCTGGAGTGAGTCCAGAGCAGGGCTGCAGAAATTATCAGAGGACTGGAAGACCTCTCCTATGGAGACAGGCTGAGAGAGTTGGGGTTTTCAGCATGGAGAAGAGAGAGCTCTGGGAAGGTCTTACTGCAGCCATTCAGTACCTAAAGGAGGCTTTACAAGAAAGACGGGGACAGAGTTTTTAGCACGGCCTGTTGTGGCAGGACAAAGGGCAACAGTTTTAAACTAAAAGAGGGTAGATTTAGACAAGATGTTATGAAGAATTTTTTTACAACGTGGGTGGTGAGGCACTGGAACAGGTTGCCCAGAGAAGCTGTGACTGCCCATCTCTACAAATGTTCAAGGCCAGGTTGGATGGGGACCTGAGCAACTGGGTCTAGTGGAAGGTGTCCTTGCCCAGTGGTAGGAGGATTAGATGATCTTTAAAGGTCCCTTCCAAACCAAAGTATTCTATACTTCTATGATTTTAGGTCTTACAGAAAGAGAATGCATGACTAAAGACTTTTTCATTTCAGCTAACCATTTGAATACTGGCACAGCATTGCTACTCTCAAGTCTTCTGAAACATTGTAAGCATATCAAAATATACTAATATTTACCATCAGCATACCAAAATTTCCCCAACTACTCTTTTAAAAGCCTCTGTGTTAAAAGCATGTGGAGTGATTCAACAATCACCTCCATTAACAAATGTTGTTAACAGCCTTCTTAGATACCAAAGGTCTATGAAGGGAATTATCACCCTCACATAGATACTCTGCCTTTTTCCAAATGTTGGAACAGAATTACATCAAGCAGTGCTAAACACACAAGTCCATACTCAAAAAACTTCCATCACATCTATGAATAGCTGGTGCTCTGACTGATATCTCAGAAAGGAAAATATGAAGTGAAACAGCAAATGCTGGGGACTGACTGACACTGTACAGAGTTGCTCTCCATAAAGGCTGAGGTAAATGGGTAAGGAAGACCTGTAAAGCTGAATTTCTTTGTTTTTGTGATGAACTAAGTGGACAGCCTTTATCTGAGAAAGATTAGGTTTCTTTCCTAAGTTATCCCTCCTTGGAAATGAGTTTCTTGCCATTTAATCTTAAATTAATCTCAATTCCACCTTGCAAAATGCAGGGGAGAAATCTGCCACGGCTGAATGTGTAAGGCACACCAAACTCTTCAGTCAGCTGAATGAAATGTGAAAAACTCTCTCAAAGATAAAATCTTGCCTTTTACACTTGAATTATGTAGAGAAAGATGGCCATAAAGGGCTGTTATGAAAAACTACAGCTATATTAAATTGCAATTTCTATTACTAACCTATTACATCTAAACAGTTTTTTTAGATTGAAGCTACAGAAGTTGATCAAGGCAGTAAGATCAAAGAATAGTCTTTGCAATCACATTGTGCTTCACTGAATACTGAAGCAGTATATTTTACTTTAAAAGTTCGTTTTGTTTTAGTCATGTAATTTGTATTAACCAAACCTGATGTGTCTAAATATTCTTATCAATTTCCTCATAATTAAACTACTGAAAAATTAATGAGACTGCTATTCTCTATATTTAATTGAGTTCCATTTGTCTGGTCTTGCAGATTTGTACCATGTTTGAGCCTATTTAGTGAGTACAGAGAAAACAAATTGGAAATATCATTTAATTAACAAAATGTGTAATGGAGATGTATATCAAATAGTTAATACCAACTAATGTTTCTCTGATGTCCTGCGAAATATTACTCTGTAAATCAAGTTCTTATTTGTACAATTACCCAGTTATCAATACATTTCTTCTCATTTGAAACCCTCATTTAACAGGGTACTCCAAAGTTCCAGCACTGTGATGATCATTCACTATGGAAGGTTCTGCTACAGGCCTCTATTTGGACCCTGTAGAACCTTGACGGTAATTTGCATCTAACATTTTAGAGCATTTACTCTGCAAGAGTTTATACTGGGGCAACACAGCTGCATTTACTCTTCTAATGTTGGACCTGCCTCGGAGTTGTGCTGTGTGCTTTACTTAAGCCACATTCATTGTTTATTATTGCTTCAACTGTAATAAAATAACAGCTACATTGCTGATGCTTAAATGGAGTATGAGGTTATCTAGTTTTACAGCAGCTCCTGCTAGTACCTTTATATAATTCCTGAAATGTTATTCTGTGCTTTCACACATTCAATACTTTTTGGTGTACTGCAACAAATACTCTGCTTCTTATAGCAGTACTGTCACATAGTGCAGCTGTATGTGATCCTGTACCACTTTGTACCAGGACAAATAAAGATCCAAGGTGTAAAATACATAATGATCACGTACTAAGTGCTCAGAACTACTGCCGCTTTTTGCTGCTTTCTCCTGCTTCAGTTCTTTAAACATTTAGCTTTCCAGTAATGAGACTTTATCATTGTAAGAAGCAATTATTTTCCATTACTCACACTGTAATGCAGCTGCTGACTGGTATATCTGGGTTTCATTCATTTTGGAACTATTTTTAAGTGCTATATAACACACCTGCAGGTTGTCAGCCACTATTGTGACAAACTGTACAGCCTACACGATTATTCAGGATTCTAGGAAGGAATATATATAATAGATTTGCTCTTTATCCATGGTGGTACTAGAGAACCTACTAGAAGTGCGTGTATCTTGGTTAAACGTTTTACTCGATAAGTTCTAAGAGCCTTTGGTAATGATACCTTAAATTTCAACTCTACTCAAAGAAAATTTAGTATTCAAGACCCCTGAGAAAATACTGTGGGTTTAGACTTACTGGTGGGAAACAGGAGTTCCAGGTTGCTGTATCATCATCACTGCTTGTACTTATGTTGACATTGCAGGTATCGATCTGTGACTCACTCAGCCCATGGGAGATCCCAGCATCCCATAATTCTTCATTTTGTTGTCTCTTCATGCTGGCCAGCATCTGTAGTTCAGATGAACTCAGTCTATTTGACTCGTACTTTTCCCTGTCATACTCCTGTGAAATAAAATGGAAAAGTCAACAATAGAGACAGGATCACCAAACAGAATAGATGAATCAAACCCAGAGAGACCTTGGAGAATCTCTCAGAGAATCTTCAAGAAGCTACAATACTGGAAGAGAAACAAAATTTTTACTAGAAAAAATTAGTTAACAGATTTCTGTTCAGCTATGAAGATCAAGCATATTTACACATAATTACAGGAAGGAAGAACACCACAAACACTGTAATGAACTGCAGTTTTTATCCAGGAGGTTTGGTGAAGTTGCCGTTCCACTGCAATTAAAAACAGAAGATAAAAGCAGGCTTTAAGAAGTTCAAAAATCCATCAGCTATTAAATGCAAACCTTGAATTAAACCAAATCCCATTGTTATCACAGTATCATCAACACCATCAACATAACATTTAGTTATTGGTCAAACACAGTATAAAATTTCTCTGGAAAGCCATGTCAACACTAAATTTCAAAAGTTATTCTGGCAATTTGCTAGTGTATGAAATTTCCAGTAAACTTCAATGTCTTTTCTCTTTTCTTCAAATCCACTGGTTGAATTGTTAATGTAACCCTAATTTTTATGTCAAACTTGATCCACAAGCCAAAAGCTGCAAACACATACTAACCATTTTGCAGCTGGTACTTAAGCCTCACTCAAAACCTTAAGATAGTTTAAAGTCACCCAACCTGCTGTTGGCAACATCTTTGTTTAAAGAACTCCTTCTTTAAGGAAAGCTTTCCCTTTTTTAAAGGGTCCACATAGATTGCTCTTTCACAAAGGAACAAGCCTAATACTTGAGGCATCTAGTTTTGGTTCTAAATGGAAGCCGAAAGCATTTCTGCTTGAAAAGTGAATCCAGGCCCAGTGACCAGGACTCAAATGGATTTAGCTCACTGGAATATTGGCCAGTGGGCTGCGAGACACTATACAACAGTATCCCAAAGATGGACACTGCTTTGATTCTAGTGAAGAGAACGGAGCTGTTAGACCAGGAGTGTATCATACTCCGGGCAAAGGGAGGATGTCTCAGTCTGTTTTGCTGTGAGATGGTATCAGTTAACAGAAGACCTTAAGAACACACACAAGTCAGCAGTACAAGTGATACGAACACTGACAGCTTTTCTTGCTATGAAATGCAGTGTGTAATGTTTTAGTGTGTTTCCTAGGGGTACAAAAGTCACCTTACCACCAGAATTCATACTGAAATTATGATTACAACTCCTTTGCTTTCTTCCTATGTATATAACATACAAAGTACAAGAAGATGACAGAAGATACAAAGCATAAGGTGACAGAAGCAGCTTGCACAGCTACCATTCCTTTTTTACCCCTGGCTTACGAGGTCCAAGCTTCATTCCTGAATATGGTGATTACTACTACCATTTTTAATCCTAAAATAACACGAGATGTTTTCTCTAGACCCTTTCTGAAAGCCTGTTACTAGCTCAGTGACTATTAGTCATTTGTTCACCTCACCCAAAGCTTGCTTTGTTACGCTTGGGGAGCCTGCTTTGCTCTGATGTATCAGTATTCTACCAGATCTGCAGCTGCTGTAACTTTTATTGATCTTACTGAACATGCTGATTTCCTGTTAATTTTCCTATTTTCTGCAGTTATTTGATTATTATAAGAGAAGTTTTGGCTTATCTTTCTTCCCTCATGTAATTGGCATGCAGTCATTAAACTGACAGAATGAACTGGTGCTCTGCAGAATAAAGGCACTAACTATTGAAAGAACTTTTTTTCTCATTCTCTTTTTAATAAAAGCACAAAAATTGCCCAAACTTGCTTGTCTGCTCCTTTACATCTATGAAGAAAGATGCATAGATTTTTGGAATTATCACAGCATAATTCTGAACATCTGCTGTTCCCCCACCCCCTCCCCAGCTTATTTCAAATTGTCATTCTGTTTTCTTTTCCTGTAATGGTCTCCCTCTGAAAATATCACACTCAGGAAGGAGAAGAGATGCTACGACCATTCTCAGTGTTAAACATCCCCTACAATAAACTAATGAAGGAGAAATAGTTTGGATTATTTATTCTTCAACTTCAGATGACTACTACCAAAAAACCTCTTCACAAATTTTATATTGTCTTTGTTGGTTTTCAAAGAGAGAATTTGAAAACTGAATTTGAAATTAAGTTTACTTTGTAATTTAGGAGAATCTTTTGATGTAAGAAGTAATTCTGCAATACTTGTAAATTTGTCAAAAATTAATATTTCATTTAGTAATTAAAAGCTTATCTTGTCTATTTGCATATCCTTCCCTTACAATAAAATATTTTTATTAAGCACTTAAAACTTTTGCTAGATTGACAAAACCTGTTGTTTAAAGGATTTTTTTCATATATAATGACATATGCATTCTTCTAGGTTCAAATGATTTATTCAGAATTGTTTGAATGTAGTTATACGTGTGGAAAACTTTAATTACAAGCTATCTACATGCCTGCAATATTACCCAGCGGGCTATACTTCTTTCTTAATTAAAAATATTTGAACTTAATAATAGAGAACTCTATTAAAACATGAATAAAACATTGGAAGAAACCAGGTCCTTAAAGCATATTAAGCAGCTGGCAAATCAATTGCAGGCAGACTTGGTTAAGCACTTTTTTTCTTTACTAGTACTCTGTACAAGCACAAAAAGAAGTGTCAAAAACTTGAAGGAAGGGCTTCTGTAAAATTTTAAGACCTGATCAAATCAAGTATAAGACCTAGATCTGCCAGATACTTTAATCTTATGTTTTGTAGCAATAAAACAAAGGCTGTAGCTAATGAGTTTCTATACATTAATAATAGGATTTGTTCTTGAAAAAAAATACTTACAAGCAACAAATCACATGTGCAATACAATAGTTACAGCTACAAGGGCAGTATGGTAATTGCCTCATTGCCTAAATTAGTAATCAACTATTGCAATTCACCCAGAGAGTCCACATTTAGCTGTCTTCTATAGGACAAAGTTGATAACTGCATTAAACACTGATAACATCTTTTAGGAAAGCAATAAATGAATAATTTCATTTATTATGGACAAATAGATTACAGTTATGATAAGTAATAAACATACTTGAATTTTAAGTGGAAAAATTTTCTAACACTTGAAAAGACCAGGAAACAAGGAATACATTTAATTGCAAAGATGCAAGTAGGTACTGGAAAACAGAAAAATTAAATTCCTAAAAACTATACTAGGAGGGAAAGCGAATGAAAAATATGAACAAATTTTATCATACACATTCACTACATATTACCATCTCTGAGAAAAAGAGAATCAGATTATCAGTATCAACTGGGGCTTTTCCTGTCACTGAAAATTACAGAAACATTATCTTCTTTCCAAATAGAAATGAACCCATGCATTGCTTTCTTCCACATTTTCTCCACCACTAGTGGCAATTCTAATGTCTTTTCCAGATCATAAATACATAGAACATATGATGCTATTTGTAGGATTTTCTCTGCTTTTTAATTTTTTTGCTTTTCATAGTCTTTAAAGTCACCAGCCACTGGTATTTCTCATTATCGTAAAGTCTCAGCACTGTTTCTGATTTTCACTTGCACTATTGTGTTTCATTTCCCTTGTTTCCCCCTAATCTACTTCCTTCCCAAAGGAAACCAGTCCCCACAACCTTCATGGAAAAGGATGTTCTGTTTTTATCAGGAAAAGTGCAGGGCCTTCACCAATCCAGTAAGCTACTTGCAGAATACAGGAAGAGATTTCCAGAATCCCTCTGAGAGACAACCTCACAGCACTGTGAAACACATAAACCCCGTCCCTTGCACCAGGACTAAAAGAGACTCATTTCACAAAAAAGCACTGAAGCATAAGTGGCATGGCAGGATGAGCATTTCCCCATCAAGGACACACAGAAAAGCTGAACACATGCTTTCCTAGACACTATTCTTTAATCTGGTGCCCAATTCAGGTCGCTCCTCCTAGCTCCGTGCCTGGATTTCCATACCCACAGTTAACTGCAGGGCTGTCCATCCTCAGCAGCCACAGCAGCTCCAGGTAGGCAGGCAGAGCCTTTCAGCGGCATGGCCGTGCCCCAGCAGCAGCAGCCATGTCCCATGGAAGTCATCAGTCCTGCTTCCTCTTTCAGAGAGGCTGTCAAATCAGGTAACTAAAATTAACTGTATCAACAGGTCACAGAAATGCTACAGACCAAAATTCCCACAGCAGAATGACAGCTCGCTCCCTTTCCTACAGCACATGAGACAAACTACAAGAACACAAAATTATAGATGTCCACTTCCTTCATGTAAATGAGGTACAGATCATATTCCAAGACATTAAAGTAGAAAAAATTTTCCAAACAATGCATAACTACTTCATATAGCCCCCCAAAAAGAGAAGTGTCTATTCTTTTGGTCCCCAGAGGTGTGCAATACCTGGGGACCAAAGATATTACAAGAAATTCAAGATCTATTCAAAATATTAGAAAACAAACCTCATGCTTACAATAATGATCATGCAGTAGTTCAATTCAACATCCCTGGGTAAAATTATAAAAAAAAAAATCACAAAACAGCAATCCTGGCACTAAATATCATAAAAATCCTTAACCTGTAAAGGAGATACCTGCAAGGGAATATGATACACAGCCCTAAAGTAGGAAGTGACACAGGTAAGAATATACATTTTAAAAAAAAATTATTCATTGTTTTTTATGACAAGCAGAATAAGAAAGCACCAGGAATGAGACAAAGCATAAAAAAAAAAAAACATCAAGATACATATTTTTTCCACAAATAGCAGTTAAAGTTTGAAATTCATTGTTGAAAGGCAAAGGCCATATAAAGGCAAAAAGCAAACACACAAATCTGTGGAAAAAAATTCCACCACCAGGTATTTACCACAGACATCACCCTTCCTGAAGAAATGGCTAAGCTAAGGACTGCTGGAAGGAAGCCTGCAGGGTGCTGCTGAGGTACCCCTGGGTGCTTTCCCTATCCTTGCCCCGGTATTCTCTGCTGCCGTCTATGGCTGACTGCTGGACAGAAGCTGCCTCACTTCTGTCTCTCAATCACGTAATTTATTACTGATCAGGGCTGACACAGAGAGACCATGAAGTACCCAAATTAACACTCCTTCTGTGGTCATTCATTAATACAGCAATTTAAAATCTGCTAATTTTCCTCTGTAGTCTTTCAGCCCCAAACTATTTTCTAACTCACATATTTCCAAAATGTGAGTTGCTCAATGACACATCTTTTTATCTACAAACCTTTGTGATTTCTGTTATATTTGGAGTATTATTTTGTGTGCCACAAACCCCTAAAAAATCAACTTTCAACAGACTGAGCACAGTAAATGCTGTTATGATGAAGACAGAATATATTTGAATGAAAGAGGTACTATTAATCACTTCATGCAAATGGGTATATCTAATACAGCTTCTCTATACAATCTAGTAATTTAATTTCAAAGTAAAAATCACTTACACAAGCCTGTGCTGTCAGACATGAATTTTCTTTTAAGACTTTCTTGAGAGATGTTTTACTGACATATCTTTCTAAGTGATCTGAAACTCCTTCATATCTTTCAGATTCTTCAGATACATTTCTAATTACTCTAAAGGATTTAAATTTACTTTGAATTGGAGAAAGAGACAGGATAGGCTTTAAACTTTTCTGAAAGCTAATAGATTCAGTTTTTCTCATGGTGGAATTCTGTGGTTTTGATAAGACGGTCTCTTCAAAGTTGTATCTGCTGTGTTCCTTATTCTTACAGTATTCATTTCTCTGTGACATCTTATTCAATGGGATCTCTTTAAAAACTGCTGAATCAGATGTTCCTTGTCTACTGTGGCTGTTCTCAATGTCCTCAGTACCCTGGATGAGTTCACTGTTGTCATCCTAAATTTAGGAAACAAAGCAAGAGTGGTTGGTTCCTTCTCATCATCACACAATTCAGTTTTACATAACTGTAACACTTCAAAATCTCTCTTTAATCTCTGCTTCCTGTTTCCAAATTTACAAGGATTCTGAAAAACAGCTGCTTTTCCTGGCAAATATGCTGACTATACCATAAACATATTCTTACATCTGAAGCTGATTACTCTTTTCAAAATGTCAGGCCAAATTTTGAATGCTGGTAACCTCCCAAACCTGTGTCTATGTGACAAACATAATTTCAATAGAATTTATTACAACTGAAACTAAAACTAAGCAAAGAGTCCATGACAATGATGTCTTTCCATTGAATTACTAATATTCCATATTTTCACACTGCATCTTCAACTTAAATGTAGAAGAAGAAACTCCTGCTGAGATAATTTTGCTCTGCTCATCATATGGTACTGGGTATGATATTCATTACTGTTTGAATACAATTTAAGAATTCTAGAGGTTAGTTTATTAACGTTAAATGCATGCTTCTAACAATGTCTCTGCAAAATATCCCATGAATCAAGTGTATGACGTTCACTCATACTCCGTCTCAACAACAATCAGCAGGACTGAACAGATGGAAAGAGAAATAATGTGGAAGTGCATCTAGTGTTTGCCTCAATGTTCTTATTCTCAAAAAAGAAAGGACGAGAGAGGCCTCATCTTCATCTTGTGATGCTGCTCCTCTGACATATGTTCTCACATGGGATGTAAGGCAGTATCACCTGCAGTGTGCCTCTCACAGCTGAGGTGCAGTCCTGCTGCACATAAAAGTGATCCAAGACTGTTACTGACTTCAGTGAGTCCAGGATTACACAGCATGAAGTGCATATTCAGAAAGAAAATCCCTCAGTTTTATTAATGGTACACATTTTGGAAATTTATAGTTTCCCCTCAGTTATTTTGTAGAACAGTTACATTCAGTCCGTCTTGCTATTATGCAACTCAGTTACATTTTATTTCTCTGCTGTGAGCTACAGATTCAAATGCTAAGAAACAGATTTTATAGTTAAAAGTGAAATATACTTGAATGTTCATAAAGGTAGGAACTTTAGCAGTTACTGTAATGACATGATGAAATTATTGCATGCATTGACAAGCCAGCAAATTTCTATATAGTATCAGATGCTATTAGATAGATATACTAAAAAATGTTTTTCTTTCATTAATTTCATCGCTGAAAGATTTCTGCATTGCAAAAGAATTAAAGTTGGTGATGCTCAGACAGGATATAAAGCAGAAATACCAATAATCAAGTGACATTCAAAAGCTGGAATTTCATAATTCACTTTCAACCATGTCAATGAGCAAAACCAGTCTTCATTTACAGTTTTAAAAGGCACAGTGAAGTCTTTACTGAAGTCTTGAGCAACCATAAAGGACTTGGATCTCACTCAGATCTATGATGCAGGCTTCCCTAAAATCTTTTTTGTAGTAATGATGCACAGTTCTGGCATCTCTCTGTTAGCATAGGGGATGACAGAGTTAGGTTTCTTTTGTCAACTGGTTGCAAGGCACCTGCATTGAGTCCTGTGTCCAGTTAGACACAACAACCTGACAAAGACAAATCTCTATGTTGGTATATGGGGAAAAGATGATTTATCCTCTCTGTCTGGCTTGAAGACAGAATCTCATCCTAGGAATTTTAGGATGAGGACTGCTTTATCAAGAGTTACATGTACAAAGCGGCCTACCTCCTCACTGATGTCAATTCCTTCAAAGTTATCTTCAGTTTCAGTTTTCTCATCTTCTCCGTTACTGTCTGGCTCCAAATCCAAAGGGAAAACACAACTTTCTGGTGACATATATGGAGACTTTCCGTGAGGAGGTGATCGAGGTTTTGACGAAAATGTGAAAACCTCTTCATTATTCCCGTGATGATCAGCTGTTTCCCTGTTGTGATGTTCAACAGAGGCATTCTGGGCTGAGGGTAAATTACAGCAAGCTGAACTGCCAGTAGCTCCAAAGTGCTCCTTCCTATCCAACTGAATACTCTCAGTGAACCTCTCTGGAAACACCCATTTATCTGAAACATACAATTTCAATGCCAAATATGCAAACTGTGAGCTACTCTGATCATTCTCATTTTCTCAGAAAGTTGTACAACAAAGTAAGTTTTTCTAATACAGAAATATTTTGCCTATCAAAGAAGAAAAAGAGTGATGAGGACGCAGTAAAAAAGATCAAGTTGCTTTCAAAGTGCAGCAAGTTTAATCAAAACATTTCTAATCAGAGCTCAAAAAGTACATAGGCTTTGGTACATGACATGCAAGCCTGCAATTTTCAAACCTGAAACTATTTAGCCGTCAAGATTTGAAACCTGCAACTGAATTTTATTCTTGGAAAACATAATTTTATTAAATATGGCCATTGATCTTTTTCTATAGGCATTTTTTTGTGTCTGACATTTAAAAAATAATCACACACTGGTGAAAAGTTCATACTATTACAATCTGCTCCTTCTTTATTGCTGGAATTCCACACTTTTACATTGAGAACTTATGGTTTAAATATCAATTTCAAACTACTGTTCTGATAAAAAAGTGTGACATGAAAAATGTATAAAGATGTATAAAGATTCACCAAGTTTCCCTGAATATAGCCACAACTAATCTGACAATTTTAAAACAAACAATAAACTACAGAAATGGATTTAAGGATTGAGTGCACCAGATACACATGAAAAGACCATTTTTATATTCTTTTTGTTAACTTATATTTTATTGTTTGGAATGATGGTATAGAAAAAAATGTCAATTTGATTGATTACAACCAATCTCAAATAGCATCTAAGAAAAGGAGAATTGCTCAAGTATGCAGTACTCCCTCATCTTCATTAAAGGTAGTGTGGTGTGGATTATTCACTAGATATTGAAACTTTCCAGCTCCATAAAACAAAGTTACCATCAACCATATTAAAAAAACTCAATAAAAAAAATACTAAAAACGTAATAATAAAGTTGCATTGCAATAATAAAATGCTTGCCATCACAGAAGACAGTAAGTTTAGTGTGGTATTTTGTGCTTTACTGTGACATTTTAGTTTTTGTTTTGTTAGAATTACCACTTCGGGCACATTCAGCAGCTTGGGTGGGTGGGAGGAAGTCTGAATCACCATAAATGAAGGCAAAAGAAAGAAAAATGAGATGTCAGGAGAAACAGCTGGCTTCTTATTGGGTTGCTGTGATTTTACCAGTTTACTGAAGACAGCTAGTAAAGCTACCAAACTCCAGTTAATACCCAGGAACCAGTGAAAAGTAGGGACTTGACATATCTTGTATGATCATGGCTTGCATCTTCTTGTTCCAGAGAAGACCATTTTTCAATCTTTTCATGAAGACCATCTTTAGTAAGAACCCCCAAGGCTTTTCAAATAAACTCTTGTTATATTAGAAAATCATTCTGGTTTAAAAAAATCTGGTAGATTGTGCTTTTAATTATTATAAGCCTTGAAAGCTGAACATGCAACTGATTCCATTTATTTTATAAATATTTTGTACTAGTTTTTCCAAGAGCATCAAGAAATGAGTGAGACTTCAAAACTTTTAGGAAACACCCTCCATTGAGTAAACCAAATGACTTTTAGTTCTGACCTATAACTACAGGTTCTTCAAAGGAGGATATTAGAGCAGAATTCTCCTATCCACCATCATTCAAGATTGTGTCACACTCCTCTGATAACATATTTTTCATAGGCAATTGGAATTACACGTGAAGGGTGGTACACAAATAAAACAACCAAAATCATAAGAGAAAAAATAGTCATGAACATACCACAGATGTTATGCCTTTGCTATATTTTGCTATCTATATAAGCTGCCTTTATTAAGCAACCATTTCCCCTATAAAAATGAAATGAGAAGAGGGATCTTCTCATGAACTTTTCAAGTGAAGCTGAACACAGTATTTGGATGCTCAAGAAGAAAGACTCAGAAACCGTTTTTTCCCCAACTGATTCTGTGACATAACATGATTTAAAAACTCTGTCACACTAAACCAGTATTTTCAATTACTCAATTATTTATCCAGTAGGAATCTCGCCCACCAAGACTGAGATTGTTTTGAAAGTCTTTGGCCCTAGAGGTGCTGCCTTGGTCACAACTCCAGAAGGCACTATGCAGAAATGCTACAAAAATATTACTTATCCCCAAACTTCAACTGGACAACTCTTCTGGATGTAAAGAATCTTTTTCCCAACTATTCCGGTTGCTAAGTCTAAAAGCTGTTTA
This sequence comes from Edolisoma coerulescens, assembly GCA_013397115.1. NCBI lineage: Eukaryota > Metazoa > Chordata > Aves > Passeriformes > Campephagidae > Edolisoma > Edolisoma coerulescens. The sequence continues at coordinate 333,407 of VWZW01001240.1, forward strand.
TTCTTTTTCCTAAGGCAATGATATTAACATTTTTAACTTGCTGCATTTTTCAAAACAAAAAAATCTTCAGAAGTTACCTAGCTAAGAAACCTTTTGTATTTTTTCTTATCTCAGCACTTTGCAGTCTTCAGACCAGTCTGGCACACACCCTTCCAGTTTAATCTAGATGCATTTTATTAGGTTCCCCTGGCAGTGTCTTGACTAATACCAAAATACATAACATACACTCCTTTAGTATTCAAAAGGTCTTTTCCCCATCATAAAATTAGATTTGACATGTTTCATGCTGCCTTCGTGGTTTACAAATATGCACTAATAGCTCAGACCACTGTAAAGAGCCCTCTAGGGTATGGTTATACACTTAGTGTACAACCCACTTCAAGAGAATTCACTAATTCTAATCCACAAAGGACTGGGAAAGAGTAAAGAGGAGTGGCTTAATTTTTTTGTCTACTGACTTAGTAACAACCCACTTCCCACACTGCAGTCTCACCTCTTCTATTCTCATTCTAGAATAATGTCCAATGCAGTTGTTGCTGTTTAATTTCTAGAGGGCATTACAGATAAAATTTTGTAATGAATTCTGAAGGAAACAACGTGATGCATCACTAGCTTTTTAAGATTTTAAGTCAATTTTGAATGAAGTATCAAAACATGGAAAACAAATCTTAGAGTAACAGTTTTTGTCAAGTGTTTAGAGACCATGAGGCAGTTAGAGCCTTAAACTTCTGACTTCTACTCCTGGCTCTTCCTCAGACATGCAAAAATTTCTTACACTTTAGTCACAATTGCAATGTCTTGCCCCGACCAAAAGGAGTTCAGAAATATAAAGAACTACTGTAAAATAATTATATAATCTATATAATATTAGCCTGAATATTTTGCCTTTTTAGCCTAAGCCCCCCTGTAAAGAACTACATTCATTTCCAGAGTTGTTGAAGAAATATACTTGAGTTAGTCAAACCCAAAGACTCATTTGCATAGCATAGTACTTATTCTCAATGAGATATGCAGGGGGAAGACAGAAAAGTCTGTATGATTTGAAGATGACATTTTATGCTGGTTAGAGTTCAGCAACTTCTGTAAATTGTAGTCAGTGTAGCACTTTTTAAATAGTCCACAAGTGAGAGATACAGGGAGTTTTGGACCAAACAAAATCCCATTACCTCTCCAACAAAAACTACACCGGAATTTCTTTTTAACTCATAATTTCCATGTCAATTGTAACAAATAATTTGAAGTACATTCTTAGCAAAATATGCAAACTACTACGTAATCACAACATTGCAGCAAACAACATAAATGCAAGAATGATCACCTTAACATCTAATTAGCTCTTCTACACAGTCAGACTTATGCTAAAGCTTCTAATCGCAGCCTAACATTTTAATGAAGGTTTCAGCATTGAATAAATAAGATTGGCGTAAACAATGTTAACTCATTTTATTTCTTCTCTCAGGTCTCTCATCTCACTTTGGAAGAAGTCCAGAACAAAGCCTAGAAGAGGACTTTCCTTAATTAAGAAGTTGCTTATAGGAAGGTCCTCAGAAAAAATAAATCCAGTTCTAATGGAAATAGAAATCCTTAAGTCATCTACATATAGTTGGATAACTCCATGTATTGAAAAGCAACTGAAATCTGCAGACTGAGCTAACAGTGACAAGCAATGAAAATACAGGGAAAGAAGTTTGTAGAATTGTACCTTACAAACTCACATAATGCATTTATCCACCTGTACACACAATTAAGATTATAAAGAAACAGTTTTCATTCCTGCAAACACAAACAGCAAAAGAGCAGAGTCTACACATAGCTTTCTTCCCCAGTTCTCTGCCTCTGAATTTATGAGAGGGCATTTAGACAGGCCAGTCTACTGCCCTAAGGCTGTCTTTTCATACCACTTAAAATTACATAAAATAACAAGTGTTGATTAATTTTTCTAAAATTCTGGCACTAGATAGAGGTCCTGGTGTTCTAGATGACAAACAAGCCAAGACAGTGATTCCTGCCCCAGGGTTCTCAAAATTCAGGTAAATAGGAAGGAATTAAAAAATTCTCCAGAAGAATTCTCTATTTGCCTGAACATCTTGCATCTCTTTCAGTCAAATTACGGAACCCATAATAGCAATTATGGATTACTGAAACTGTCATAGTATATAATCACTTCTAAATACCCCCCGAAAATAAACACAATGGAAATCACTCACAATATGAAGGAAAATCTTGTTGGTCAATTTTGAGCACATTTGAGTAGTCCAACCACTTTTCAAATTGGTGCCTATGCCTTCTAATAAAAAGTAACACTACTTTTTCATTGAGACAATGCATACTTTTGTCAAAATAATGCCCTTCCCAGACACATGAAAAGGAGGTTGATTGACACTGTATGACAAAAAAAATCCACACTTTTTGGCAGACAGGTGTGAAAGGGAAAAACCCCAAAACATAAGCTGAGGTGTCTTTCTGTGAATAAGAAAAGAAATAAATCACCACTGAACTTTATAAACAGAATAACCTTCTCCCCNCTCTGGGACAAGCAAAATTTCTTGTACATTTCATATTTGGAGCCTTCAGTGTTAAATTTATTAGGGATTTAAAGAACAAATTATTTTTAGTTCTTTTCCTTTAATCACAAGAGCATGGAATTTTTCTTTTTATATTCATTCACTGCTCTGGTACTCTGCTTAATCCTGCAAATCTTTATCAATGCTCAAAAGCAATTCTGTTGCAGGGTGCTTGATTTCCATAATCCCCCACAACACAGACATTTATTTTTTATTTGAACTGCTTTTGGATCCTTTGAAATTTACAACAGATAGTCCCTCACACCATATAGAACTGAAATGTAAAATAACATAAATGAGTACCATACCACTGGTTATCTCCCGTGTGGGTTCGGCTGCATTTTTTAGAGATAATCTTCTATGACTGTTCTTGTCTGGCGATGGTACTAGTGGTGAGGTGAGCTGAAAATCTCCTTCTCCACTCACAGATGTTTTCTGAGTCTGAATTTCAGGGTCTGAAATGTAATGCAGAAATGAAATGCCTGTGAAGACTCATACTGCTTGCATATGGGGCGTTGTACTGGGATGCAGACATCTTCCAAACAGCATGGGAATCTTGCATGGCAGCAGGAACATGTCAGCCACAAGGAAGTAAAAGTTTAACACGACTATGGAAGAAGGGCAAACCATAGTAATTATAAAAAACGGGCTTGCAAAAGTCTGCAAAACAATCAAGAACCACTGCAGCAGCTCAGTTATTTTCACAGCATGAGGAAAGAGGAGCATGTGAATAAATTGTCGCTACTGCCAGCAAGTGCTGATCCCTGGCTCAATTACTCACAGTACAAATAGCTGCAGAGAGAACGAGCATTTATTCACCCTCATACAGGAGAATTCCATGACTTTAAGAATATGTCTCCAGTAATTAATTAGGCAGATGAAGGATTAGAAAAACAAAGAATGGAGTCTTAGATTCAAAAGCACAATCTTGCAAAAATTTTGGCAGTTGAGAACTCTACATATTCTTTGCTTTATGCTCTTACCATTTTGATATACATTTGCAGTTGTTTGGAGAGTATTTCTTTTGCCTCCTTGATCTAAAGTATCATTGGATGTTCTGAATGATAGCTCCAATCTCTCAATATTTAATACGGATTCAGTTGGCATTCCTGAATTTTGAAGTTGGCATGATGTTTTGCTACCCAAGGTCTTTGTTACCTTGAAAGACATTATTTCTTGATGAAAGACAAAAATATAACAGCTTTCAAAACACTCAAAAGGTAAACACACATTATGAATTACACTTCTTTTTCAAATACATATTTCCAAATATTTTTTTAAACATTATTTTTTCAGGAAACTTCATGGTAGGCTCTATTCAGTATGGTATCTTCAATCTTTACAGTCAAGTAGCAGGCAGTTTTTTTTTTTTTCCCACTGAGTGAATGGAACAACGCAAAGAAAAGGGAAAAAAAATTAAAATTCACTATCAGAATAAAAAGACTAAAACTTGTAGTTATTCTAGACCTAAGGAGTCTTTTCTCCTTTGGAGGAAGTAATATCATTTATATCTTGACTTTCAAGTGACCTCCTACACAAGAGTCTACTTCTTTTGGCTCGATCCCTTATTCTCGGTGTTAAACGGAGAACTGAGTCCTGATCAGATTCCAAAATCCTGCCTATTTGTTGCTGGCAGACTGGCACCAGGTGTTTTCCCTGGCATTGTAATTGATAGCATCACATGAGCTACTGTAAGGCTGATTATCAGAGCATGCTGAAATGTAATTACTGCTCTGTATTATAGCTCCCATCATAAGGAAAAATACTTACACACACACGGAAATTTCAGCAGTGTAGAACAAAAAATTCAGAAAAATAAGAATGATAAGAAATCAAAGAGTAATTTCAGTAGAAAGAGGCATTTTTAGGTCTGATGCTGAAATGGGATCAGCCTGTTGCAGTCAAGTTTTGATGTCTTCAGAAGTTCTGAAATCCTCCAATCTCTTTGTGACCCTGTTGCAGTACCGAACCACTTCAATGTTATATTTAGTCAGAGCCTCCCTGCAACTAGGGCCCGCTGCCCCTGGCCTTTCAGGGCACCTCTTAGAAGAGGGCTGGCTTCTCTACAGCCCTGCATTCACTGAAAATAGCAACTAGATTCCCCCTTAGCCTTCTCTCCTGTGGGCTCAACAAACCCATGCCATGTGCTGGAGCCACCCATGCATTTTCCTTGTCCTCCTCTGGATGTTACAGGATCTCTGGCACTGGAAGTCCACGATCTACAACAGCTCTCTGGAGGCAGCCTCTGAAATAAACCTTTAGTGTAACTCCTCTGCTTATCAATCTCTTCCTTTGCAGAAGTGCCAACAGTGTTGTTGGAATTTAGCCCTTCTTACCTTTCCAGGTACCTTTGTATTGGTCCTTTTGTTTGAAGATGGAGGTGGCCCAAGGATCTTTGACCCAAATGCAATATGTGATACATCCTGAGTTTTACTGCTGCATATGTTGCCTTGGCCTCTATTAACCAAGCTACCTAAGTTAAGAAAAAAAATAGTTTAAAAAAAAGTTTACAGTATTTACAAACAATAAAAAGTAGTATTTTAAAAAATCAACTAGAAGAACAGAATTATGAATACTAAACATATATAAAAACTATGGTCCTTTAAAGTGCAATCCCTAGAAATACAGGAATAACAAATGCACATTTTATAAAAGTGTGTCAACATATCAGCAAGAACCTTTTGGTCTATTATAGAGACATATTTCTAATCTTCTTGCTTTAAAGTTTTACTTAAAAGTGCGTTATTTATAAACAAAAAAAAAATTACTTTTCAGGATTTCTTTAGGACTTCAATGAAAACTTAACTTCTGACAGGAAGAAAAAAGAACTCTAATTAATAAGTAACAGAATAAATAAATAATAACACAAAAAACTGAGGCAATCTGTCAAGGTATCAGTCACAGCTCAGAGAACTATATACATGTAGCTAGCTTTTTGAAATTACTGAATGTACTGTATTACCAGGGCTGAACCCTAATATTGCAAATAAACTATTGCTGCTAAAATATTCTACCCTTTTCACTACTTTTTTGTTTTTACTGCTTAAACTGGAGATTTATTTTTATAAGTCTTTTAAATCACAGAAATTTCCAACCAGTCTTCAAGACAAACAAAAAGTAAACATGGAATGCAGGTGAATGTTCTCAAAAAAATTTAAAAAGGAAGGACAGTAAAACGGTTACACATTAGTTTTACCGTCAGGGTTGCAGAGTTGCATGTACTATCTATTTTCCTCTTTTATAATTCTCCAAGATTGTCAGCGAATTCTCCTTTCCAGAGCTGCTAAAAATAGTATCTTCACATTAATTTATATTTAATATTCACAATGTCCAAAGATATTTTCTTGCCACAACTTCAGTGTTAAATTGCTATCTCACTTCAGAGATTTGACACTTTCATAAAGCAATAAAGTAGAAACAAAACATTTTGCCGATTCTCCTGAGCATTTTTCATAACCTTATTTCAAGATCAGCTTTATTTACAGTGTCATCAAGGAAATGAAAAACAGATCATGCATGAGCCACCAATACCATAATTTACTGTACTAATAAGCACAGAAGAAGCTACTTACTGCCATTACCTGCCTCCCTTTTTCCTGATGTGACATTTGGTTGCTGTTAACAGCTGCCATTTCACAAGGTCAGATGACCTGTCTTGGTTTAACATCAATTTCTTTTTGCTGGCTACCTTGGGATGTTGTTAGCTCCAATTAGAAAGCTGATTTGCATTAAAATCTGTCTTAATGACCACATTAATTGACTGCAATTAATTACCTACATCTACACATAACAGTGTGTTGATGACATAATGAAATAATATGTGTAATTAAAAGTGTAGACGATACTAAAAATAATTTGGGCTTTTGATTATCAAATAAACAAAAATTTTAGTGGATTAAAAGAACATTTTCCAATTAAAATGTACCTAAACATACCAAAGCTTCCAATTTCAAGTAGGCCAACTTCTGAAATTTGAAAAACATGTCTGGAAGAACACATGCTGTCTTCATAAGGTGAGATTAAAAAACAGATTAAAGCTTAAACCGAAGACATTTCATCTTCATGTAGGTGAGGGATGTTATCATTAATTACTTTACCACATATTCCTAAGGGCTATGTATCTTTGTAGTACAGATGGTAAAATCTGAGTTTTGTTTTAAATGAACATTCATTTCTTCTGCTTAGATGCATCATTCACACTATTACACTCATTTAAATTTTACAATCCCTCATATTTTGACAATCCAGCCAAGAAGTTTTTTTTTTTTAATATAGTCACAAAGAAATTGGATTACAGTTTCCTCTGCTATTCCAAAGGCAAATTTATAATCCAACTTTACACCAGAACTCTGGCTTGACTACTTGTAGGGCAGTAATACTCTAAAAGTATTATTTTCCCTTTAATATTATAAAAATGGTAGCCACTTGTAAAAATAAAAAAAGCTGAATGTAATTTAAATACATAAATATATGAATGGTCTTACTCTAAGCAAAAATTCAAAACCCCTACTATTCATTTCAGCTGCTGTAGGACAAAGATTGCCTTTGCTAATGAGGTATATTGAGAGAGAGCAAAAGCTAACAACTTGAAAAAGCACCAGCATAGGCATCTTAGTGCAGATGATGAAATCTTTCTGAGTTGTTTTTTTTTCATATTCTTGTAAAAGGACAAGAAAAGAAGTTTAAAAAGTAGTTTTTAAAAACTTTTGATATTATTAAGGTTGCTCTCAAAGTTTATTTTTCTTTAGGGCTTCATGAGATGGTATAGTCTTAAACTCAACCAGTAGTTATCATTCTCTGTAACCTTATTGCTTTGGTCAATACTTTGCACATGTTTCTTCAGAGCATTTTAACAGAAACAGTGGAAACAATTATTCACTGAATTCAAACACTAAAGATGAGAACCCTCAAGGCTGAGAAAGTTCTAAACCCAGCGGAGTAAAAATCTACCTTCCTTACCTACAGCACCACTTCCAACACTGCCTATACTGATGAAAACGTGTTGGAAATGGGTTCTTTATCTAATTTGCTTGCTCACACCCATTTTGAAGCTACTTCAGTCCTACTTCCTTCTCAGAAGATGTTCTACTACCCTGTGGTGCATATCACTCATAAAAGGGAGTACAGAGGAAGGGGAAAATGAAATACTTTAGGAAGACACTGCCACTATTACACGGGCTAAACCAAAGCTTTAGCTTTGTGTCTTGTTCAGAAGCCAGTAATAACATAACAAAAGAGCAGAGGAAAGAGGGTGCCTACAGAGAGATTTCACCTGTGCATTTTTCTAAGTTCCAGCAATAAGAAGTTTATGTACTTCTCCAGATTAAGATGAAAATAACAATCAAAACAACATTTTAAGAAGAGTGAAATTATCAGTTCTCCATGAAGGACATCAATCGGAGCACCTCATTTAAAATCCATTACAACTCTCATTTTTAAGAGGGCCTTGTACATATTCCAGGATATTTACAGTTGCAAATGGATCTACAGAATAACTTTTTTATAAAAAGAAAAGAGTACAGATCAGTTATGCGTACATGCAACTGAATTTACAAACCCAGCTCAGTTTACACTCAAACATCCTGGGTGCAAGGAAATTACAAAGCAAGGAAATTACATTTTTGATATGTTTAGAATTCTAATCAATGAAATTTAGTGACATATTAGTGAAAAAAAAATCACCTTTTTTTTCTACATTGATCTATTTCCTCATTGAAATTGTTGCTGATGTCTTCAAAACTCAAAAAAATGATTAAAACCCCCCCTTATTTTCTTCAACTACAAAGAAACTTGTCAATAGCTGAAAATTTTATTTCATTCTTTACATAGTTCTGTGAAGACCACTACTGCTTATGAATAATTTTACAACTCCAGATTTCTAATAATGAACATAAATAATCTATGTTTCTCTCTACTGCTGTTCTTTAATGATGATCTATCTTTTTACAAAATTGTTTTAAAGAGATAATCAGTATTTTGAATCAAGACAACAAGGACTGTAAATATATTTGCCTTAGTGAAATCCTGCTGTTGACTTTACTGCAGGTAGGAAGCAATATACAATTTTAAAGCAAAATAGCAGCTTTAGTAAAAAGCTCTCAGTTGTCTGACACAAGTCTATTTAAGCAATTTCACATCTTGGCATTTGTATTTACAATTCAGTTTCTACTGATTCTTGGCTTACAGATCTTATTCAAACAGACATGCCAACTTAAATATAAAAACACAGGAAATGCTAGTCTAGAAAAGGCCAATAATCTCTCTAACATTCAGTTTCAAAGCCCAAACCCAATGCTTCAGAAACAGCACAAGATAATTCAGTATGAATTTTTGAAATCATCTGCCTTCAACACAATTCTTAGAGTAAGGCTGGAAAAACTTGGAAGTACAGAATTGAACTTTCTCTTCACATTTTTACTGCTGCTAAATACAACATTACTGTTACCCATACAAATTGCCAACTGATTTTTGAATCATACCAATTTCTTTACCAGCTTCTTTTAGTAGTAGATTCCATATTTTAATCATACTCTGTGTAACACGGCATTATCTTTTATGAGTTTTTAATTTTCAACTGCATCATCACATCAAATGATGTTTTTGTGCCATGAGATAAGAAAAGCAGCTTTTATTGAACTTCCTTTGTATCATTGGTTACTTTATAAATGCCCTTATGTAAATTTTTAATGTTTTCAGCATATCTTATGTGAGAGTTTTTCATTCATGCTGCTTCTCCCTGAATCAGTTCTTGGTCTGTAAGGTATTTTCTGAGATGGTTTAACTGATAATGTATGAAGTATTTCAGATAATAATGCAAAAATGATTTAAAGGTTTGATACCTTTTTCATTTCCCATGAATTTGAATTTCCTGCTACTTAGTTTTTTAAAACATACTAAAATCTGAAAATTCTACTGAGGTGTGTCTATGGTGATGATAACCTTCCTGCTTTGAATCATTTAATTTTGATCCTTTAAAGCTTAACTGTAGTTATCATTCCTCCCCAATGTACAATCCTTTGCATTTAGCAAAGCTAGATTTTACATGATGTCATGTTCCACATCTACCCCGTACAACGGTCCCTAGACCACAATTTTTCAACACAGTGGCCACAAGACACAAAACCAGTAAACTGAAAACCTTGCTTTGAAAACCATCATGTTTCTTGCATGTTACCTGCTCTGTTTTTCAGGAAAAAGTAAATATGGGAATGCCCATCTCAAAAGCTTAAAACTAACGTCCCACTCTTTATTAAACCAGTATCTGCATCATAACGGAATTTTGCTCCCCTGTTATTCACTTCTCTGTTGAGATTATCCATAACTATAACAAACAATACAGAGACTAAAAAACCACCAACTTTTGAGGTCTCCTGCTGTTAGCTTTCAGCTGTAACAGTAATTTTAAATTTAATCCTCTCTTTGCTTTCTCTTAGCTTTTATTCAAGTCAATAGCTTATATTGGCCCAGTTTCTTTAATAGATCTCTTCTATGCAATGCTGTCAAAGTCTAAATTATATGGTTTATTATTTTGTAGCTTACAGAAACATTCAAATAACTCCAAGACACCAATGAGACAAGATTTCCTCTTTCAGAGTATAAGCTGAGGACACTGCACGGTCATATTGCCAGAAAAGTTTCATTGATGTGAACATACTTTAAAAAGAAGTGTGACAACTTCACTGTACAGTGCTTCAATGTACATTCATATGACATCTCAAATATTGTTATAAATCTCATGCTTGAATTAGAATTGTTCAGGCTGCACACAGATCTCAAACTATAGAGCAGATGTGTCTAAGTGCTTGTGGCACTACAGGTGCCACATGTTTCACTTTAAGACATTGGAACTCTTAACATGGTCATTTACAAAACAATCAATTATTTGTACATATCCTGCATCGATTGTATTCACACTATTTTAATACAACAGAATACCTGTTTCCTGCACTGTATTTTCCATACATTTTATTTCTGGGTTGTGAATTTTAGTTAGATTCAGCAATTGTGTTACTTGTGGCACATCAGAATTGAGCTGGCAGGTTCGAGGAATAACATCTGAGGACTCACATGGCATAGATGGAACAATGCATGTACCTAGAATCAAAAAACATGGGCTTTACTTCACTCGTGACACTATGGAATTAAATTTGACTTATATTATTTGGTAGATTACATATACTTTAGTTCATATGGCTATAAAAATTGAGTAGATTATGGTAATCTGAAAAACTTGCTGCAACTGGTCACTTTTTATTGTAAATTTTAAAATTATTTTGTGTATACTTTTAGGCCAAAAGTTTTGAATACAGTGAAAGAAGTATACACTAATGGCTGGAATAGCCGTAGAAAATCAACTTCTTTGATCTTCTTTGTCAAGAGAGCAAACAAAACAATCACAAAATACATTTTGTTAATTTTTATTACAACTCAGCTTTAATTGTAACACTGATACCGTGATTTTCAGATAAAATGAATAGCTAAATATGGTATTTATATCAGTGGGACTGAAGTAACAAAGGAGAAGTCCCATATATGCAAATAAAGAATTTAACAAGCTTTAATTCCAAATTTTGGACACCATTACCCGGTCATGATAAACTAAAAAGCTGTGAACCCATGTATTCTTGTGACATCAGGCACTAGTAGAATGTGAGCTGATTATCTCTGCTTTCCCTTTGATAACCAATATAGACTGAGTTTATGAAAGCTGCTCTCTACAAAGAAAGGAATCCATGTCAGAACCTTTCCCGATGTTACAATGCAAACTGATTCCAAATTTTATAAGACTTGAATGTAATAAGCTAATGAATATCAGCCTATTTTCCAAGGATAAGAAGAGGAAAACATAACCCAAAACCCAAACATGAATGAGGGATCAAGTATTGAGATTCAAATAAAAAAGTTCAAGTGTCCCATGCTGTATTTCAGTAGTGGACATATTTTTTTTACCATTTCTTTTTGCCAAGCCAGTACATTATTTATCACTTTTGGGCAATACTTAGTGATAAAAACCCATACATGAGTTCTGGATCACTATGGAAACAAGAAACCAGGTATAGTTTAAGCTTGTATGCTTCAGTATCATGAGGCAGAAAAATTGAATTATTTATTCCTCTATCTCAATGATCTCATACAGAAATAATTTCTTCATATATGTGGTCTCTCCTTTGCATATCCTATTAATAGCATAGGGTTAAAATGTTTCTAAATTGTAGTAGCTAGAACAGGCCCTGAGAGCAAGGTGGACATTCTGTTCAGGCAAGCCTGAACCTGTGTATCTGCCTAAGATGATAAGGGGCAAGTCTAAACTTGTGTAGAAGACTAGGATAGATGAGTTAATTGTGTAGCTGCACCTGGGAAAAGGGGGCTGAAACTTATGCTTGAGTGGAAACAATAATGAATGGAATGATTACTTGGGGGGGGAGAATCATGCTTGGGTAAATGATTAATATATGATGAGAAGGGTATATAATGTAGGCACTGGAAATCCATGAGCGGGGATTGATTTGGGTTTGTACCCCTCTCCCCCAGCGCCTCAATAAAAGCAGCTGGCATATAACCTGTCCGTGGTTATGTGTTTCTACGCTAACACTATCATTTTAAAAATCCCAAACATACTATATACTTGCTACTTGAAAAGAGTAACACACTCATTGCACCTTGAAATCACTACTTCCACCACACCAAGGAGTTTGAAGCAAAGAATTTGACCCTTATCCTGGTTTCTGCTGGGAAAGATTTAATTTTCTTCCCAGTAGCTGGTAGAGTGCTGTGTTTTGGATTTGGCATGCGACCAGTGCTGATGACATATTGATGCGAGAGCTGTTGTTCAGCTCCCCAAGCTGCCCTGTCAGTGAGCAGATGGGGGGGCACAAGAAGCTGGGAGGGGACACAGCCAGGACAGTTGACCCCAACTGACCCAAGGGATATTCCAGACCATATGACAATGTGCTCAGCATATCAACTAAAGGGAAAGCTGACTGGGGGGGCTGCTGATGGTAAACAAATTATGCAAATAAAAAACAATTGTCATTATTGGATTTTATTTCTTTCCTTTTTTTTGTTTGTCATTATAATTTATTATTATTAAGGTGTTCTTATCTCAACCCACACACTTTCCTACTTTTACCCTTCTGATTCTTTCCCCCATCCCACTGGGGGGCAAGTGACTGAATGGCTGTGTGGTGCTTAGCTGCTAGCCAAGGTTAAGGCATGACAACTCAACACAAGTTGAAATGTCACTGCATTCAGTAGAGCTCAACTAACTGGTTCAGTCATTCTGAGAGGGAAAAAGCTTTATCAAAGAGTAATTGTTATCTGAAACTTAATTTATAATATCAAAAACCCTTACTATTGTTTTTCTGTAATTGGGTATGAAGTATAGGATCATTTTCATTCAGCCAAACCAATAGCTGTAATGAAAATTTAAGACGGGTCTAGAGAACAAGTTTAGAGGAGTAGCTGAGGGAACAGGGGCTGTTCAGCCTGGAGAAAAGGAGGCTGAAGGGAGACCTTGTAGAGAGGTGGGTGTTGATGTCTTTTCCCAGGTAACAAGCAGCAATACAAGAGGCAATGGCCCCAAGTTGTGCCAGAGGAGGTTTAGATTGGATGCTAGGAACAATTTCTTCATCAAAATGGTTGTCAAGCCCTGGAACAGGCTGCCCAGGGTGGTGGTGGAGTCACCGTTGCTGGCAGCATTTAAAAGCCATGTGGATGGGGTTCTTAGGGACATGGGTTAGTGGTGGCCTTGGCAGTGCTGCCTTAACAGTTGGACTCAATGACCTTAGAGGTCTTTTCCAACCTAAACAATTCCATGATTCTGATTCTATGAATTGCATAGATGGGGAAATTCAAAAGCATACAGAAAGTACTAATGCCCACCAGCTGCGCAAGAATCATAGAATTTATAATGAAGTAATTAAAGGTGTAATATTTTACTATGCATACAGTTTATTAAAGCTGTCGACTCATTATGTTAACTACATTTTAGAATTTTGGAACTCATTTAGAATATTTAAGCACATTTCAGAAGCTGTTTAAAATGGAAGGGAAAAAACAATGCAACAATGGAATTGAATTCAATGAATGCCAGTGAGAGCTTGAACTGCAGTTTCCTGCTAAGAATTTACCATATTCTCTCAGTAGACATTTTTTAATTAATTTTTTTTCCAATCTTACCAACAAAAAATCAGAGGAGTAATCACAAGGTTTGCCTACTACTCTTCCCTATTGGTTTAGTGTTTCCAAATGGAAGATACATTTTGTTATACTTGAAATACTGTTAGCTATCCCTCCTTCTGAAACCAGAAAAGCTTTTTCAGGTATGCTCCTTAAAAGCCACAAAATGAAAATTTGAATGAAATTGAAGCTGAGCTATTCCTAGGGGTGCCTTTAAAATGAGAAAGTGCCAGCTGTGCTTTTGAAATTTCTCCTCTATTACTGCAAATACCAGTGAGGAATGAAGTTCTCTCCCTTGGAAAATGATGATTCAGGATTATGACGTGAGTCTGGAGACTGCTAAACTTTGACCAGTATCCTGATCTATTACAAAAAACCCTCTCATTTTTCAGCTCACCACCAATATTACTTTCCCAATAAACAAGGACACATTAGGATAACTGGACATAAGATCTGAGGTGTTTTTTATAGTTTCATAGCTCTGTTTCATATAATGTTTTGTTACAATTTCATCTGCATTATTTTAAAAAGAAATTTTTCATCAGCTGCTAATGTCCAAAATTAAGAAAACAAACAGCAAATGTTGCTGTTTTAAGTATTTCTCTTTCCTTTCAGATACTCTGTTCTTGGCCAAAACCTGATTTCTATCAGGATAAGAAACCCTCATTAAAACAAGCTCTCTACTTGATAAATCTTGCCAGAATTTCTTCAATAAAATACTTCTAAGGAATTCAGTGTTTAAAACACAGGAGTACACACATATGTAATTAGTTGCCTTAAGTCCAACACTAGCAGACTTAATATGCTGTACTACCACTTTGATTTTTATGGAATCATGTAATCCTTCAAACTGCCAATCTGATGAATAAGAAGCTTTTGATTTTATAATACGAAGAGTTATGATTAAGACTAGACAGTAATTAAAACACACCATCTCCCTCAGCTGTATCTTGAGGTCTGGATTTTAAAGTGAAGATCTTTCTTAGCTTACAGTTAGCTGAAATAATAATTCCATCCAAAGACCGGAAGACAGCTCCTCTGAATATTTCCCTGGTAAATGCTACCAAGTCAATACACATATTGCACCACTAGAAAAGAGAAACAACACTCTTTAGTAAAACCCATGAGCTGAGGCTAACACACCTTCTATACAAATAAACAAGATGGCCTTGAGGGGAAATGCAGCAATTTTCATTCAATTTGCAGAATTTTAATATATTTTATGTGATTACTCATGTGTAAAATTTAGCTGATCAATGGTTGAAGTTTTAAGGGAAAAGAAAGTAAAAACATAATGATTGTACATGCCTAATTTCCTTATAAAGTCAAGGTAGAAATACTAGCTTCTAATTGCCAAATAGCAAATATTTTTGAGAAAAAATTTAGGTGCATACATTACTGTTCAGGTCTTAAATCTGAAATTTTGGAAGGGAAGTAATACTTGTTTTGAAGACACAAGCAATGGACTGAAAAATTCAGTATTTAATTATACCTGATATTTCTACTGCTGACATTGAAAAATATAATAATTTGTAGGAATACAATACAGAAAGCTAGCATGTGAAAATGCAAACTGTCTTCTGCTGATGGAACAAACAACTTATTACATACCCTGATTCACAACCCCTCAAGCTGATAATAATGAACAGCTTGTTATACAGAAAGTTGAACTATCAGAGCCATGTTAAAGATCTATCTAATCACTGAAAGCAGCATGCTCCCTCCTTTAAGCAAAAGCAATGATAAAAAGGCAGATAACCATTTAAGGGAGACAGATATGTATTCAGATACACTAAGAAATATAGATCTACCCTTTAAAGTTGATCAAGCATTAAGGTTATTAAAATATTTTGTACTTATAACTGATCAGAGCATCCAGACATATCTGATTCATGCTTTAGTATCTAAGTTAAAATACATAACTGAAGCTCATCTTCTGATTGAATTTAAATTGGTGTAGATTAATGCTCACTTTAATCCTGAAGTACTTGTAGTAGTCTGACACCAACTAACTGAAATTACACTGAAGAAAAATAATTTAATTTCACTGATTTTGAATTAAGAGCAGCTTCAGGGGTATGATCTGACACATATTCATTAAAAAAAACCCAACTACTTCCCACAACGCAGAAAACTCCTCAATTTTTAGTAACCACAGCTGCTTTCACTTAACCTATTTCAAAAAAATTAAAAATTCAGAGGTTTTTGTAAAATATTTTCTCTAATGTCTAGCCTTAAATTCACAACTGCTTAGTAAACCGTTATCTAGTTCTCTTCATGCAAATACATATTTTAAGATATTTGAAATCTAACAATTCTCATATCAAGTTTATTTTCTAAAGCAGTATTTGAGACTCCAGTCCTTACATGGTTATACGGTAACCATCAGGCTTTGTATCCTGTCAGCTATGACCATGTGCTGTGGCTGGGCATGGGAGAGGGGAACGAGGAGAAGATAATGGTTATTGTTTTGTTTTCATCAGTTTGACACACAGATTGTTCTATACATGCCAGAATCTGGAAGAACTTGAAGAATGTGAAAGCAGCCATCAGCTACAGTCTACCTGCAGCTCCAGTGAATGTCATCAAAGGTCACTATAGGAGAAGGGACATGTGAGCAGGAGCACACGTGAGAGGAAGCATCAGGGACACAGACAATTTTATAGAGTCTGGATCAACAGGAGAGGTGAAGAAACATCACAAACAGCAATAATTTTGTAAAATGAGAATGAATTTGTAATATAAGAAGAAGGATTCTTAGGTGCAGCATTAAGTGGTTCTGCTGCCATCTGGTAAACGGTACATACACAAGTATCTTCAATCAGTAGGAGCTGAGTTCTAAACCAAACAAGAATTTCGAAAAGTTTATAATATACACAAAACATTTCTGATTAGAAAATACGCTCAACCTCAGTCCAGGGAATATTCCCAAGGTACCTACTATTTTGCGCTTGATCATAAACAGAGGAATTTTTGCATGCAGAGGGCTTACAGACAACTCCTTGTGGATGGTTGACAAATACAATCTTCTTTTAATATTGCCAAAATCAGTTATCCTATGAAAGAAAAGGCAGGAGAGAATGGAACAGATCTTTGTCAATTCAATCACTCAGTATCTTTGGGAAATCACATAAAAACCTGTTCGTGTGCAAAACCTTTATGTCAGTGATAGCAAATACGGAATTTTAAAATTACTTCTTTTACAAGATGAGTAATGAGATTTCTTTCTCCAATTCAAACTTCGTGGCTATATCCCTGCATATATAAAATCACTTTACATGCTAATTTCATTTCAACAGTCTACACTCATTGCTAGATTTCCACAGCCCTTCAGACAATGAAAGAATTCAATTCGTATGAACTGAGAACCCAGTAGCCTTTAATAATCACACCTGTTTTGGCCCCTTGTGTTGTCTTGGGGCCTGCTAAATAGAAAAACATTATTTGCTTTCTTTTCCTAAAAAATGCCTCTGTCACTGCGTATAGATTCTTTTCTGCTTAAAGATAAACACAATACATTGTCTGTCTGTTTTACTTCATGAGGACATATCTCCAAAGATGAATTATAATGCAGAAGTCTATTGCTGACTATTCAGGTCATCTCACAATAACACCACGGACTCTGAATTTCAACATTTCTAATAAATTCAGACCACAACCACAGTCACAAAAAACCCTTAGGTTTCCTTTAAACTGATAAAGAGGGTCATTTTCATGTTCTGTTTCCTTCAAGTCTTGTGAGCAGCTGTACTGGTTTTGGCTGGGACTCAGCTGAATTTCTTCAGAGGAGAGTGCTATGCTTTGGGTTTGTGCTGGAAGCAGTGTTGTTAACTCAGGGATGTTTTCATTGCTCCTGGGTACTGCTTACACAGAGTCAAGGCCTCTTCTGCTCCTCACCTCATCTCACCAGCCAGGAGGTTGGGGATGTATGAGGAGGTGGGAGGGAACACAGTCAGGACAGCTGATGCCAACTGACCCAAGGGAAATGTTTCAGACAAAATGGTGCCATGCTCAGCAGTAAGAACTGGGGGGAAGGAGAAGGAATGGGGAAAGTTCAGAGTTATGTTGTCTTCCCACATAGCCATTACACAGCCCGGAGCTGTGGAGCTCCTGGAGATGACTGAACATCAGCAGGCTCATGGGAAGGAGCTAATGCTTTGTTTAGATTTTGGTTGCGTGTGCAGTTTTGCTCTCCCTGTTAAACTGTCTTTACCTCAATGCACAAGTTTTTGTGCACTTTACCCTTGTGTATTCTCTTCCCCATGCACTGCAGGAGTGAGAGAGGCTGCTGTGGCTCAGCTGCCTCCTGGGGTTAAACCACAACAGCAGCACAACCTTGACATTCCCCAAAAGTCCTCCCTTAACACTCCAGAGCACAGACATTACTTTGAAGGGGGCAATCTGGGAAAATATGCTTAAAGTATGGGGAAACAATGATTAATTTACCTATTATTTTTGAACAAGCCTACTTCTAACAGATGGGTATCTCTCTGTAATTAGCAGCCCCTCTGAGAAGATGACAAATAATTATAATAAACAACTTCTTGTCACTACTTTGTGTTGGTAAAAGTAATTACTCATAATCATTCAAATACTGGGTTTTACTTTAAAATAGTGAGACCGCCCTGTAGATTTGGTTTTTAAAATTTATTACTGAAAACACTTTTTCATTAGCTAAGGACTACCTGTAGCTTAACTAATGAAATGTCATCACCCAGAATTTGCAGACAAACACCCTAAAACATTCATAGGTTTCCTTAGGTCAACTTAGGAGGACATTAATTCTGGGGCAAATTACATACTTTAGCTATTTTTGCCAATTTGAGAGTTTAATCAAGGACAGTACAAAATATACTGCAAGCATGTAAATATCAAAAGGTTCTACCAGTACAGGCAATAAAAATACATAAGCACCTTCTCATTCCCCCCCCGCACCTCCCAGTCATTAAGACCATCATCCAAAGCAAACCATTCACCAGCTTTCCAGAACTTGCTGATTCTTTTCTCTCCCTTGCAGATAACCTGACCTTTAACCTATTCATCCTCATAACATGAGTGGGCAAAACAAAACAAAGTGGAAGACTCTACCATCTGTTTCATTTTGAAAGACTTTTTTGTTCTCTTATAAATCGCATGCATGAAAAGCAGAAATTCCACTACTGCACCAAGAAAAAAACATTTTATCCTCACTATTGCTATTGTTTGATACGAGAGATTCCAGAATCAGTGGCACGTATTTTTATGAATGAACAAATTATACCAAGTCCTTGAAAAGTGATTTCATCAGAAAACCTCCAAGTGTCTTACAGTGCTGGAACCTAGGCTTGATCTTACTCTTGAAGAAGTTTAAGCAAGACGTGAAATAATTCCCTTAAGATTGCCAGCTAATTGGCCACACAGCTACACCTCTGTCCCAGATTAAGGAGTAGTTCCACCCATCAATTTACTTCCCATATAGCCTTTGGTGAAAAACCTATGGATCTAGTTTCCAGAAATTCTTCACTGTAAATCTTGGATGCGCAGAAGTGCTAAGAAATTGGCGCACCAAAAAACTCCAAAGTATTGGAGCAGTGGTTGCTTGGAGCTTCCTGGATGTCCTGGTTACATGTAGAGCTGAGTAATTGTGCTGAGAAACCAGCTGCAATAACTTGAGTGCTGAGAAACAAAAATACTATCCCTGCTGAACTTCAAACTGCATAGTTCTCAATAGAGAATGCTGCTTTAAATGAGGCTATAAGAGAGCAGTAGGAGCCTAGAATTAAGTCATGCATATCTCCAAACAACTGGCAATAAAAACCCAAGTTCACTTTATAGTATCAGTTCAATATGTTTAAATTTTATTATTTATGTCTTATATGAATAGATTTATCTCTCTACCTCATGAAAAAAAAATCAGTACCTTGGTTATAGAAAGGCCATTGGTAAATGTACAGCTCAGTTACATTCCAAAATGTAACACTGAACATATTTGTTTAGATTGAAAGACATACATTTACATCAGACTCTGTCATATAAGTCTAAAATAAGACTGCTTTTATGATGACAGATGTGCCATAAGGAAGGGGCAAACCTTAGATACATAGATGTACTCACTCCTAAAGAAGTGTAATTTATTTCTGTAAATACATTTAAAACAATAAAAATATTTGTATTCCACAGGCAAAAGTAGGTGAAACATTCAAACAGGCAAATTTAGAAAAAGAAGATGGACTTAAAATTCTGTAAAGTAATTTATTTCCCAGGAGAAGGAAAATAATTATTTAAGAGCCAATGTAACTTTCAGACTTTTCAATTACATTGCTTACTGGAAAATAAAAATAAAGGAAGGGTCTGGAGAAAGTCTTTTCTGAAATAATTCAGACAATGGGAGCTAAAACATCAGATCTCTCAGTTGCAAAATGACTCCAGAGTACTTCTGGTGAAACTCAGCTTTTTTTTTTACTGCTATCCAAAAGCAGAACCTACAATGGCAAGAAACATCTGCAGCACACATCTTGATTTTCAAAGATGAATTTAAAAAAATCTATATGAGAGTTAATGTATTTTTATTATGTCTGTGCTTGAGTATTTATATCTAAGGGTCAGACATGTGATCGAAAAGTAATGAGACTGTGTTGAGAAAAATGAGGTAGTCAACAAGAAAATCAACCTCATTTATAATAATATTCCTGTGATCAGCAGGTGCATAACTCTTCCAGCTATGGTCATTAACTGCATTCATTTCACAGTTAACATCTACATTTGCACACCATTTGAAAGTAAAATTACCTTCCAATTCAATTTTCAATTTTATTTTACATCTTCAAATTTGATTGACTATTTTCCTCACAATGGTAACTACAGTGAGACTGCAAGCAAATAGTAGCAACTACCCAAGAGCACAGACAGACTCATCTGCTCAGATTACCTATTCACTTTGCTTCTGTATGCATAATAATTTATAACCATTTGTTAATGTTCAATTCAAGGCTAAAAATGAACTTGGAAAAAACCAATACTGAACTGTTGAAGGGATGCTTCATTTGTTGGGATCACTTGGTCTTCAAATCAAAGTGTTTTTCTCTTTATAAATGACGTAACCTGGAAGTTTACCAAACACGAAAGCGGGTATTGCATTGATGTTGCTAAGCTAAGAGCAACTCCCACACAATTTAATACTACCAGAAATCTCTTTGTATCCTGGTCAAAACCCAGAGAGAATTCTCTACTAATGGTTCACTATTAGTATATACTAGTACTTAACAATTGTGTGCCATTTTCTCCATAAAAGGCATGCGCTTCCTAAACATTAGAGAGTAACACCATCATCATCATCTCCATTTTAAAGACAGAAAAACAAGAGAAAAGGAATTGTCAGCTGATTTGCCATGCTTTCAGATTCTCAAGTTTCCTTATTCAGGAGCAGCCGGTACTTCATATACATTTCATTTTATGTGCTACTTGTAAATTGGTCTTGTAGGAGATACTATGTTACAGAAGTGGCTGCCTGATGATCTGAAATCCAGAGCACTGTATCCTGCTCTCACAAAACCAGACGTAGTTATGTTGAAAATAAATCAAATCTCTACAAAATAAGAGATCTGGAATACTGATATGTCACCCAGACCTAGAGAACAAGTTGTGTTGTAACTGGAATTTCCTGTTGACATTGTTTTTTCTGGAGAGCATTAAGAAAACTCCCCCCACAAAGTAGCCTTAACCAGTATCCATAAAGAGGGAGTAACACAAGTGGCAGGCACAAAACAAGAAGCATCAAATCTGGTTGTTAGAAGAGAAATCTTTCAAAATATGAGAAGTTATGAAGAAATGGTGAAACCTGACCTCTCCCTACAAGATACTGACATATTGGCAATCAATTCTCCAAATAAAAAAATGACCTGGTATTTTTGCTGACCAAGAATAACTTAGTGTGAAAGTTTAATTACTCTTACAACTCCACATGTTTCAAAGATTGTTCTGGAAGTGCTCACTAATATTCATAACATATATTTTAGAAAGTTCTATTAGTATTTTAATATCCTTGGTTTTGAAATAAGCTCATCTTTCTCTTATTTTCAAGTATTTAGTAAATTCCATTTTACGGCACAATGCTATGTTCCTCTGAAGCATGGCTAACTTTGCCAAATCATTTAGAAAACTGTAATTCTAGAAAACAGTTTTTAATTTTTCAGTACAAAGTACTCTAATGAGTGTGTATACATTAATATGTAGAAAGTTTAGTGCTGACTTCTTTTCCAGAATCTAAACAAATTACCTCTATAATGCAGTTACTTATGCCTGCAGCAAGTTACGTTGGCTTTTTGTTTTAAGTTTATTGGCTGTTATTTTTTCCGCTTTGTTATTCTTTCCATGAATTTTCTGTTCTAAAGAGACAATCCATCCTTTCATCCATCCTCTTCAGACAAAGGAAAGGATATGTTTGCACCTGCTAACGTAACAGTTCTCTTAAGTACAGCCGTATTTCTTATATTTAAACCATTTATTCTAATTAATAAGAATTACTATGAAGTCTTCCCTTTAAAAAGACAAGATTAACTTTCCTGCTAACAGAATTTACTTTATTTGGCATATGAAAATCCTGACTAACAAACCCTACCAACCAAATATAAGCAGGATTCAGTTTACTTCATGTTACTTACATTGATCCACCAACCAAAATATAAATAATTAGTACTTTGCTTCCATCTAAAGTTCTAGAAGATGTGATGACTGGGAGCATTGTCAAAAATTTTTTACTTTCAAATATATGGTTTAAAATCTGCTTTGTAAATTATGAAATTTAACATACTCTAATACTTTTAAGAATGTTTCTGTATTTCACTCCTGCTTCACAAAAAAATCAAGGAACATGTCTCATGCTACTAAATACCAGAATTTCAAATAATCTTTCAGCTAAATCTATTCAATAAAGTTTACCTTCAGTCTCCATCTAAAATCCTCCAATAATTTCAGATGTACATGATAGAATTAGCATCTATGTCCTGCTTTGAATTTTAAGAGGTTGGTCTAAGTTTTGCAAGACTAACCAAGATTCATATTGTTCTGTATCTGAAAACATGCTGGGTGTTTACGTTAGCATGAATAATTTACGATATCTCTGTCAGCAAAGCTAAAATGATGACTGTTTATGATAGCATCTAATTCACATAAATTCAAACTGTTATGGTATCTATGAATAAATTAGCTATGCCTGTAAAACCTACTATGTTGTGGTTATTAAAAATCTCAAAGAAATAAATTCATATTTATAAAAACAACTGTTTGAAAACAGGAAATGTGGTACCAAAATATATATTCTACTGTACTGTTCACAGGCCTTGTAATAAGATTTCTTATCAGCAAGCACAACTACTTCAGGAAGAAAGAGATTTTAACCCCTTTTTCCCTACAGATTCCTCCATACAAAAATAGCTTCAAAAGAAAACTTATCAGATATGTTCCAGAGTTTGAAACTCTCAGAGAGTTTTCATTAATTCAGATTATAACAAGAGCTGATGCCTTCTGGAGCTGGCAAAGGCTTGTGGCAAGCAAAGCTAATTTGATTATGAACAGCGGGATAGTAACTGAGCAACCCTCCTGATATGTGCTTTGCCAGCTGAGCAAAGGTTGAAAGGTTTGAGGTTGAAACATCAGGAAGAATTAAGAAATTAAGAGACACAGGTATCGTTAGAGTGAATGAGCAATCATGTTGTGATCCTCAGTGCATTCTGGCTGCAAAGATGGTCCATAAGGTACTGCGTGACTCTAGGAAGTGGCGCCACAGCAGAGCCCACGGCACGTTAATATCCAGCACCAAGTCTGGACTTCAGGGCAGCACTCGGCTGAGCAGCAGTTTTCACTGACAATGGACATGTTCACTTTGCAGGTTTTCATGCCAGAGGCGAGGGGATCTTATAAGAGAACTCAGACCTCCCCAGCTACAAACTATGCCACATGCGATTTACAGCTGTTTACCATGCGAAGATTTAAACAAGTTTGAAGCACCATGAATTGGCCATCGCTGAGAGAGGCAGTGTGACTTAAGAGCTGCAGCAATGGATGAGTAAGTACCACGCCTGAACTGGGAAAAAAAAAAAAGGTTGAGCAATCCACAGGGACTCATATAAGACCACAAAATATTTCAGTACATAACCTGGAATTAAGCATGTCATCATTGTTCTTACACCAGACAAGTCTAATCCTTTTTTTTTTTTTTTTTTTGACGCTTTGGTACAATTTCAAGGTCTGTTTCCTCACATCAACAGCTCTACTCATTTGCTGTAAAACATTCCATTACAAAATGTGCTAATTTCATGTGATACCCATGAGAAAAACTGTATCAGAAACAAAGTATGACCATGACTGGCATTACAGTTCTTTAAGAATAAATGTTTGAATGCTTGTCAAAATGCCAAGCAGAAGTACAAACATCCACATGTCCATATTTGGGAATTAAAGCAGAAATGACAACACAAGCCAGATGCCGTTTTCTTTTACATGGAAATATTTTTTCAATAATTGAGTTACCTTCGCTTTTTCAAAAAAGTAGCAAAATCCATAACACTGAAGATTTAACAACTGGCTACTGCATTTGCAGCAGACAGCTACATTCAGCATTACTAATAGCTTTACTATTATTTGCTCCAAAGAAGCTGCATAAATAACATGCTCTCTACCTTAGTTGTGATTTTATTATGCTTCATCAAATTTTTCACCCACAATCTATTTTACACATTTTTATGCAGATCAATACGTTGATTGTCAATGTGGTGGTACTCCTCTTATCATGACACGTAAAAATGTATCCAAAGTTCTACTTAAATTGCCTACAAAGAAAAGATAAACCAGCTAATATAGACAGTAGTTTGCACACTTCAGTATTTATGGCAGGAATCTCGCATGACTGTTTGACAGCAGCAAGTTAGAAAGTTTAGCTTGGCTGATGCCAGCAGTGATGGATGGCCTTGAAGAAATTCTTGTTTGCTGACCAGATCAATCACTGAACAGAATGCAAAAGAGGATGAGGCTCAAACTAAATTTCTGTATCCATCTCTCTGCAGAATGGGAGAGCAAGAAATGTAACATAAAGCTTCATGCCCAGCTATTACAAAACTTGACAGTGTTTTTTACATACAGTAAATTTCATAGCTTGGTATGCTATCAATTTTCACTTGAAGCTGCTCAAAGATTCAGCACTAAGTAGTCAGGTTGTGTAAGAAACCATCCTTGAACATTAAACTTCAGGAAGCAACAACACAACATTCTGTCTGCAAATGAGCAAGAGATTTCTTTCAAAACATCTGAAATGAAGGGAACTGAACGGCAGTCACATGAAGCAAGAAGGACTTGTCTTTATTATTTACTGGATTATCTTAAGAGTCTGGTAGGATAAAATAATGCATTTTCTATTCTGCAAGTCTTGAAGGACTTTATGGGTACAAGTAAGTTATAGCTGATTTCAAATACAAAGCTTAGTACTAAAACTAGTTTTAAAGAAGTTTTATTAACTTTTTCATACACTTGCACTAAGTGGGGTACAACTGATATTGTACTTTTAAGATATAAACACCTTCATTCAAAGTCACTGGAGCTACAGAGAGAATATTTGGTTAATACAGTTTATCTTATATACATTATATAGCAATACAGTATATGTTACATAATATATATATATAGCAAATACGAAATACATATATTAAAATCTATTCAAGTACCTGAGAATATTATAAGAACATATATTTGCTTTTATAAGAGGGACATAGTAAAGATGGGAGAAGGAAGTAGAGAGAAAAGATGAAGAAAATGTAAAGTCTAAATATAAGCTGGAAAGAGAAAAGGCAAATAAGGGTGGGAGAGGTGATAGAAAATGTTTTTATCAAAAAAAAGCAAGCAATGAGAAAAAAAAAATTAGTATAAGTGGAAAAGAGGTTCTTGTTAAGAAGGTGGCAAATACCCAAAAGAATCAAACTCAACATTACACTATAGAAAAATCTGAATTCCTGCACCTGTCATTAAGTCTCTGCCCCTGCCTACAGGATGTTCATGAGAAGCAAATCTTGGTTTTGGTTTGGTACTTGGTCTCTGCTGCATGACATATCCTGTTTGTTTTGTCCCTTTGTCCCTTTAAACACAAACTTACAGAAAGTCCAACAAAATAAAATCCTTCTTTCACTTTACACAATTTAATTGCATATCATTCAACCCATCGTTTCTTGCAGGGCTTCTAATGGCCTAATATTTCTTTTGTTAATCCAAGTCTCAGATATTCTACGGGCTATAAAGCTGAGTGAGTTGTGCTGTTTATATATAAACAGATGGTATCACTAGGGGAGAAATGTTGTCCAAAGCCTGACAACTGCCCAAGTCCAAAACTCTATTAAATAATTTCACACCTAACTAATAAAAAAGTCTCTTTCTGCTGTATCTCTCTTTCTTCATAGCGTGGAAATAATTATACCAATCGAGCACCCCATTTGCTGTTCTATCTTTTTAGCATCTGTTTGGTTGTGTTTTTCTCCCCCAGCTATTAGAATATGTATTTCTTTTTGCCCTGGACCAAAGGGCCCTCGCTTATGACTTATTCATAAGTCTCTTAAGAATTTTCAGGCAGCCCTCATGCGCCAGTATTTTCGTATGTTTGATAAATTTGTGTCCCATTTCTTCAGATTTTTCATCGTCTTCATTCAGAATTTTTTAGAGTTTGTTCTGTCTTCAAAGGAATGTCACTATTTAAAACATCTAAGATATAATGATCTCATTAGCTTAATTACTTTTTATTGACTTGACAAGTCACCATGCTTTAATGCAAAATATGCCACCACAATTAATGACTGCAATCAAGAATTCACTTTAAGTATTCAAGGAAATTTTATGCATCTCACAGTAACTCAGTGGAGAAGTCTTTTCCCAATGGCACAAAAATCTGAAGTGTCAGAAATTGCTGCATCAGTCCCACTAGAAACAGGAAAAAAAAAAGTGCTCTGTGCATGCAGATGCACGTTTCACTATCCAGCATTTCAATTTTGTACCATATGCTACGCTCCTGCAACACTATTTCCCAAGGTTCACACAACATATGAACACAAGAAAAACCTGAAGAAATCCAATTCAAACTGCAATAAAAGTATTGTTTTAAAAGTCCCATCTGTGGCTTTGGTGGAATTCTCATGAAAGCAAAAGGAATCTTTTTTTAGCTTACAATTTTTGTGTTCCAAGAGCACGAAGACAATAAATACCCCGTAAGAATTATAAAATGAAGTAATACTTTCCTATCAAGATTATCTCATAGTCATGTTAAACTTGCACTCATGTTGGTGACAACATACACCTTGTTAAACCCCTTGGGTGAGAATGCAATTCAGATCATGACAACACTGCTCAGTGGAGGCTTCTGATTTTCAGAACAACAGCAAAGGAACTTGACTGAGGGAACAAACAAAAAAATTCAGGTAGCTCCCTATCAAGGGAAAAGAGTACAAAGCTGTCCGAATTGAACCATTTGTTGTTTTCTTAGATATTCCATCAGGGAGGATACAGGGTGCTTTTCAGTGACTTCACAAGACTGAACAGCAACATTGGCTCCTCTTCTAAAGAACGACAAATCAAAACTTTCTTCTTTTGAGGGCCAAATGATACTTAAAACTTCAAATTAGATTAGCATATATGGTATCTTTTATTTTGGAAGCGTATACAAAGTTATGGTGCAATTGGGAGACCATATACTTGATAAATTAAATACTTGAGGTACATACACCTCAAGAGAGGAAGAGACCAAGACAGAAGGAAACAGAATGGTAACAGATGGAAACCTGACTGCACTATTGCAGCACCAGCTAAAGTAAATTTAAAACCAAACTATTTTTAGCAGTGATTTCCCACAAAATTAATTCTTAATCCTCATTTTAATGTTTAGCAACAGTTAACAATTTTTTTTCTTTTAATTGTTTACTGTTATTTGCCATAGTAGTTTATTGTATGATTGAAAATAAATTAGATTTCTCAAAAATATACATTGGATTAATATTTATTTTAATGAAGGTAACAGCCATTTCTTTTATGAAAATCAGACTAGACTTGAAGGCCTTACTGCATGACCAGCCCAAAGAATTTATTCTTTTTTTTTTTGTGTTTATTGGAAAAAACTTATGTCTTACTGTACACCCTGCATTAGAAGTATACTAGAAGATTCCCATTCAATTTATTCAAAATCACCATCTCAGTTTTTCTTCAAAAGCAATTGATTTGATAATTGATAGTTAATTCTAAACCAGCTCAATTCACTCCTACAAGCCTTATAAGGTACAACACTCTGTCATGGAGTTTAAGGCATACGATGATTGCTATATTGCAGACTGCTTGGATTCTGGTTTCTTGTGGTGCAATAGACATTCTGGGAAAACACTCCATGCTACCCTTAAACACTCATTACATAAACACAGCAGAAATTTGGGCATAACTTTCTTGTGCCGCTAGTGCTTATTTGATACAAAAGTAAAAATTCTTTAAAAAGTAAAATGAGAAAGGGGACAGGAACCTATTTCACATTCATTAATGCCAGTTGAATTACTGACTTTAGTAAGTGCTGAATGGAGTCACAAGTTATTGGTCTGTAGCCGGATCAGGTAAGAAGTGAACTTGGCCGCACCAGGACCTGTAAGACCTTCCCTACAGCACTTACTCTAACATAGCATTTCTATAATTTTTACTTATTTGTAACTGACCTGCTAAAAAGTTAATCAAAAAACCACTTTTCCTATGCTGAATTATGCCTGAACTAAGGGAGAATAATTTAAGTTTACATTCCAATATAAGACTGATGTAATAATCAGAAAAACATCACAGACATTTAATTCTCTGATACTCACAAGTTTGTCTTGTTTCCTTTGGTAGCTTCATTTTGTTGGTTAGACTGTTTCCTTCAAGTACAAAAACAAAGCCTTTTAGTTCTTTGTCATATTCCTACAAAAAGGAACAACAAACATAAGCATCCTGATAGAATTCTCCTCCTGACAACCAACCATGCTATTAACATGCAAAGCTATTTTTCTTTTTAAATCAGAAAATGCAGACGGCACTGCAAGTATGACTGATTCAAATTTGATGGCAAAAATATAATCCATACAAATCCATCCTTTACTTGCATGTTTTATGAACAAATAATGCTGACAAACAGGACTCACGATTCAGTGAGCAAAGCTCAATTCGTTGGTTACCAGAGTACCAAAATGACTTTCTAAATATTTAAACTGTAAAATTACACCGTGACCAACTCAGTCTGCAAGAAGGCATATAGAACTAATTTAAGTAGTCATTTAGTCTGTCATAATGACAGAACTGCAAGTGACAACTCCACTGTCAGGTCAAAGCCCTCATTACCTTCTAATTTTAAGCTTCATTCATATATTTCTGGTTTATACTCCAGGTTTTATAGATTTCTTAAAAAAACTTACTTTTGATATAGCTGATGGGTTGCCAAAAATCTTCCATTTTGCTCCTGGGTTCTTGCCTTGAGCACTGAATATTTCAACAAACCGGCCAGCCTACGATAAAGTGGTTTAAGGATACATCATCCAGCCAAATGCTCAGCACTAAATTATCAATGGTCAAGATGAGAACCTAAGAATCCCTCTCTGTAGCCTGCTGTTACCACAGTCAGTATTACTGATCGGTCAGACAGCAGAATATCAGTAACAGCTTCTAGACTACTATAACATATCAATTCATGTAGTTAATACTTGGCTTTACTAGAGGATCAGAAGAGAAAATTGAAGGAATACTATAGAGTAGTTTAAATTATTTTATTTATAATGTCATTCTGTAAAAAGCAAAATTATTGTAAATATTCTAAAACCACGCAGGAGATTACTAATTTATATTTAGATAAGATTTCTTTATACAATTCGCCAAATGAAGTGAGTTTTAAAACATGCTGCTGAAAAATAAAAGGTGTTGCAGATAGGATGTTTTGTCTGATTTCCAATGGAAATGAAGTCTACACCTTCTGTCTACATACGTGATTGGTTCTGCCTACATATTTTGCAGTAACTTTTCTACTAGTTACCACATTCCAGCCTGATTTGACCAAGCAAAAATTTACTAACTTTTATGTGCCAACTTAAGTGGCCTGGTAGTAGATCTGTTCCAGTCAGCATGACCATGAAAAGGTA
Organism: Edolisoma coerulescens; assembly: GCA_013397115.1. Lineage (NCBI taxonomy): Eukaryota > Metazoa > Chordata > Aves > Passeriformes > Campephagidae > Edolisoma > Edolisoma coerulescens. The sequence continues at coordinate 363,294 of VWZW01001240.1, forward strand.
AGGGCTACAGCCTTCATGAGGCAACAGAGAATTATTACTGGAAAAAGATTATTATGGATGTCCCCGTCAGGTGAACACTCCTGACACAGAGCAGGTGTCTTATTAGACATCAAGGAATCTAAACACAGTCTCTTGGGGAGGTTGGCTTTATCACCTCTGCTTAGGGAATTACTTGCTTCTATATTTTTCCAATTTGATGTCGCATTTTTTGTGACATCTGATGCACTCAGCCTACAGTTTGCTAAGCACTTTTCAGCAGCATGGTTGACCTAATCAATCATTACAACTCTGCCATTCCCTTCTCATTTCTAGTCGCCTGCATGCCCCAATTCACTTTATGCTCAGCTGCCCAAGCAATTGCCTGCAAGTCAGAATGAGCAAGAGGGGCAAGCAAAAGAAATGCTCCTCAGATTAGGTTTTCAGAGAACATCAACTCTGCACTGTATATGAATTAGGTATTTTCTTCTGCCCACACACACCTGACAGCTCCAGCCACATGGCTGATCCCAGTGACTGGACTTAGTAAGTTCTAAGGAAATTCAACATGGCATTCCATAAACTGCACTCAAAATATTTTTTATACTTATGATGGATGAATTTTTTTAATATGGTATACTATCAATTTCCAAGTTACCTGATTTATTTAAGGACTTCAGGATCAAGCTCTCAAAAAGTTAAAAAAGATTTTTAACTGCCAAGCTGCACGTGCTTGCAGCAAATCTTAAACAAGTAGGTTTTTCTTCCACCTTTACAAATACATTTTGTTAATAGCACAGCCCTTGAATTGGCCCTTATATGAGGTTAAACTGAACAGGACATGGAAAACTATCAGACGTGACACGAGAAAATGTCAAACAAACACTCATGCAAGAAGCTGACAAAAGTTACTTGGTGCTGTGGAGGATGGTTGGGTCTCATGGGGGGCCTCAGTGAAGTTAGGCAAGAAACTGCCCAAGTCCACAATCAACTGGAGGGGAGTATGGGACATCTTTGGGGAGCACAATCCTGCAAAGCCAGTGGCATCCGGAATTCCATGAAAAGCTGAGACAGCCTAGGGAACAGCATCAGAAATACCAATTTTGGGTACAGAAGTAGCACATCTGGGACCAACGGGGAAAATGTAGTTGGGGTGGGTTCTCTTGGGATGGGACTAGTGCAGAGAAAGGGAGGCAAAGTGAGGTGGAAAGAGAGGCCAGGAAAGAGTAAAAGGGATAATGAAGTTCCAAATGATGTGACTGCTGTTGTCACAAGCTTGTGCTGGACCAAGAGAATAAACTGACCCCCTTTTCAGACTACACCTTAGGAGCTGGGACTCCTTCCATGACTGCATGGAAGCAGACGTGCCTTCCCTGGGCCACAAGGGTAAAGGACAAAAGCCACTGGCAAACCCATGCTGGTGCCCATTCTAGACCTGACAGCATCAGCAGCTACCCACTATTTCATAACACTTCCATAAAAATACCAAATAATGAAACACTCCAAAGTACTCCTGTAGCTGGACATTTTGCCTCTCAGGATAAGCTATTTTAATTGAGCTCTCTCAGAGATGAAATGAAGACGGGTGAAAAATAAAATTATTTCCGTTTTACCCGATAGTGGTTTTTGAACATTTTTCGAGCTTTCATAGGCAGAAAATAATTTTAGCTTCTCAATCAGTAAAGACACTTGCAAGCTATGCTGAAAAACAAACAAACAACTTTATATAGGATTTGACATGAAAAAAAATCCTATAATGACACTCCAGCCGTATTTTAAAATATGTGAATACTATTATAAAGTACTTTTCTGAGTAGAAATGTATATCAACTACATCAGAGTGCTACTGAAAAAGAATTAACACCAAAATAATATTAATATTGACACTGTCTTGGAAAATATTCTCTTTGTGCATCAAGTACTCAGGGCTGCCTTTTCTTATATTCCAAGTAAAACTAGTAAATTTATGTCATTCCCTATTTTTAATCAATGACGATTTTCTCATTCTTTAAAAATGCTTAAAAATCATCTTTGATACGTATTTTTTTTTATTATTCTTTGTAATCAAGTGCCCACTGGAAAACATTAGAATCCATTAAAGAGGAGCTTAACATTCAACACAGAAAAGTAGAAACATGGAACAGCTGCAACAGAAATCTCTCCATCTAGAGGTATTTGGCAGAGACTTCTGAGACAAGTTATCTTCTTTCACATTCAGCACTCTTCTTTGAGGGTGATTACTGTAAGACTCAAACCAAGCACTTCAGTTATTTGAGGGCTGCTCAAGTCACTGTGAATTAAGAGATATTTGCAGTTACAGAATTGGAACAGTGGAAAGGGAAGGGACTGACTGCCTCCCACGTTCCTCTTTGATCATGCTGAGTGTCTGTGGGCTCACCTGGCATCAACAGAAAGTGAAGAGACCCTGAACATAAAGGAAGTTGTCACTCTCCAAAGACAGGGAGAATCAGCCACAAGAGACAATAAGCACCTTCACTGAGAACTGAGAGTGCTCCTCAATTCACAGAAAAATCCTTTCACAAGATTCTGCCTTGCTTTTATTTGATATACTTTGTTCTGTTCATGTTCAGTTTGGGTACAAACAACTTAAGAATTAAATTATTTTTAATTACTGGATATTTTTTCAGACTGCAACCAGTTTCTTAACAAATAGAAACAATAGGCTGACCAGGTGATTATAAATACAGCTTCTCATAATAAACAGTTCACTTCTCACAACCAAAAAGTAACAAAGTTTAAAAAAATTATGAAAATATATATGACTACAAATGAACTAGAAATTAAGTGACAATATGCATGAGTTCATGAGGAATGAATCCCTTTAAAGGATTAGAGCAGCATTCTATTTGAAGAAGTAAATAATCATTCATTTATGAAAACGTGATGAAATCTATTGGTATTTATCCACAATTATTTTAATCAGCAACAATTAAATCTTAAAGTTGTGTGTAAATAAAATAAAAAGGGAAAAACAGATATTATAAACTTATCCCATGCTGTTGCCAGAAATGTTTGCTCATTTTAAACTTTTTGATTATAAGGACAATGAAATTTAAAAACCACAACATTTGTAACAGGCCTATCAAAACCTGTAATTAGTATTTTGATCAAATTTAACTAATACTATCACTGCACTTCTAAAACACCAGTTGCATTATTCTATGTTTTAGACCATTTTCTATACAAATTTTCCACTTGTTGGCATATTTTTTTTTAAAAGGTACTACATTAATAGTTATATTGAGCTACTTAATTATGAACTAGATGTCTTAGAAATACCTTTTAAAGAATGCACTTCTAAAGCGAGTGTATTAGACTTTTCCTTCTATCTAAATATTCACTTAACATAAAGATCCCTTATTTCTGAAATCACTGTTCACTTTTCTGTCTGCAGCCCTATCTTTGTTATTATCTACAGCCTTTAAACAAGCCAGAACTACTCAAAATTGTGTGATTTATGTCTTAGTGAGAAATAGTGGCACCATGAAACTAGTCTCAGTGACCTACTGTTTTGATTCCCTTTGCCAGAGCAAAATGTGAAGGACCTGTAGCAAATGAGAGACAGGAGCCAAGCCCTCCTGCAGGACATATTTACGATGAGTGTGTCCCTGTAACTCACACTCTGAGGCACTTGTCATTCTAAGACTGAGGATTTCACCCTTGCCCAGTTTTTATTTATTATTACTTTAAAGTGAAGGAGATGCAAAGGAATACACTGCTTTTTCCTTGGGTCAAAGCACTTTCACTAACTTTTGCTTTAAAAATCAGTTTCAGGTTTGCCAAGCATCATGCACCTAGCACAGCCCTCATATATTCTGCAGTTCTGTTATGCCTCCTTATATCTCAGGGAAAAATATTAGGACTAAATAAACCTGAGGAATTCTGATCTAAAAGTCATTTTATGAAAAGTTTTAAGTTCTGAGACTGAAAAAAGTAACTCATCTCTTTCAGGGACTACTACAGGTATTCTGGCTTAAAATTTGTCATCAATGCCATTGTGTTTTAAAGTGATATACATATGGGCAAGGCAGGTTATCTGCTAATTTGCAGAACATATTTTATGCAGACTCAGAAAACTGATGACTGTTGGAGGTACCAAATTCATAACCAGGTGGCTCTTCCTAACTTCAGTGGAAAGTAAACTAGACCCAAAGTTTATAAGCATCTGTGTTTGATGAGGCATTTCAGCTACAAAGCTGATCACTGTAAACACCTCTGTAAAATTAGCGAAATGTCAGTCTGTTTTTCAAAAAGGCAGGAAAAATACTGGAAGTGACACTGCAGTACATCTTTGCTCATATATTGCTTAATTATAGCTTATCAAATTTCATTACTACAAATGAAGACTAGAAATTACCTTTGCTATTCAGATTGGTAGCCACTAAAGACATTAAGTGAATGATGTATTTCTCATGTAATTACCGAGGTAATGTTAAAAAGTGCTTTCATTATGCATCAAGTATTATTGTCTTTAATAATAGTAACCTATTTTTAAAACAGAGAACGGTCTGGAAAATTGAGTTGCAAAATTTTTCCCCTTTTCACCTTTCCTCTTCCCAGTCCCTCCAGAAATTCTAAACACCAAGAGTACTTAAAATCCAGACGGACTATTTTAAAAAAATCAACAGCAATTTGAAATGCAAGTCCTCAATTTTTTGCATAGTTATCAAATAAATAGGAATTTTATGACATCTTTGTAGAATGCCATAAACTAGTAGCTTTCTCATTTTCCAGTCACAGATCAAACTTATTTTTTTATTGCCCTGAACCATGTACTTTAGTATGTCTGTCCAACTGGAAATACAGGCTTAAAGTATCAGTCAATGACAAACAATCAATAGTGTAATTTATAAAGTTAAGCAACAATGAAAGATATTTATCTTTGAAGAGACTCCTATGAGGATTTACCTTGTGATGCCTTGGTTTGTGCAGGGACTTTGATGATTAGCTTCACCATGTTTCTTACATCGACAACAAAGTAGCAGTGTCCAAAGTGCCCCTTATTCCTTCCATTCACACAGGTCACTTAGGACTACGCAAAAATATCTCCATTCTATGACAGCTTCTTATGTGTATTTCAATAATATTTGGTGTTTATGTAGCCCCAGGATTCCAACAATTGGTCCTTTGAAAGTAACAAGCAAAAAGTGTATTTCATGAACAGCAAATGCAAACAGACCTTCATGCTTTCTTAATCTAATTAGTACTAAGCACTGTTCTAAATCCAGGAGACACAGGGATGGTCAGACTCACACAAACCTAAAACCCTTCATTGTCATGGTTAGTCCCTTGTCTTAAAAGGCACCATTTACATAAGTATATGAATACATGTTTCTGATCAACATCCCGATGTTGGAAAAGCTGTGTTTATTTAAGATTTTTTTATTCCAAAGTCAAATTCGTGAAACAACATAAAGTGAATTTGCACTTACTACTAATTTGCATTAAAAAATGACATGAATACACTATTTTTGGCAGGGCACACAGGCTTAGACCCAAGACTGTTCATACATATAACTCACGATCGTGGGCCCAAAGCCAGAGCTGATTTATGGCGGCTGGGACACGCCAGGGAAAGCAGTTCATCACTGATGAAAGGTTTTAGTATCTCCCAGACAAATGAATTCCACATATTAAATATTTAAAGCTGAGTTTGTAACACGGCTATATATTTTCTCAAAATACAAGTTAGCATAATAAATGGGCAAGAAGACCATTAATAAGCTATTGCAAAACTACTGGTGCTCCAACGCGTGAAGCGGCACAGCTTTTATGCACAACGTGCAAAATTAAGGGGAAAAATAACTTAATATCGAGACTTTCGCTTTATACAAATAGGACCGCAAAACGCTTTGACACAAGACCCACGACCACCTGTAGCCCCCCTTCCCCGTGCAGCTACAGCGGCACGGCCGCGGTCCCCCGCGCCCCTCTGCCAGAGCCGGGATCAGGACCGGGGTCGGGGCCAGGATGGGCCCGGGGCCGGGGCCGGGGCCGGGGCCCCCGAGCCCGGGGAGGTCCGTCCCCGCCGGGTCTCACCTGCGTGAGGGCAGCGAGGCCGTTGAAGATGGCGGCGCGGGCGGGGCGGGGGCCGGTACCAGCTCGGGGTCACCGTCGGCGGCTCCTTAGGGGTGCGGGGGGTGTCGGTGTCCGGTGGGGGCTGCGCTGCCCGCGGTCCCCGCCCCCGCACCAAGTCACTCACAGCTGGCCGAGGCTGTCGCAGAGCCTCTGCTGGCCCCTCACAGGGACCCCCAGCGTGTGTGAAATGACGCCGTGTCAGCTAGGGACGGGTAGGTGCCTCAAGTGCAAATGTCATTGTCACGTCAGCTCATGAAATATATTTGCCCTTTACCCTTTAAGCCTTCATTCTCTAAAATGTTTTGTTTTATTTCGTTTTTGGTTTGTTTTTGTTTTTGTTTTGTTTTGTTTTTTTTGGTGAGAGGGATGAAGGATGAGCTACAGCAGCCACATCAAAGTCCTTGCTTTTTAAGGAATTACACTGGCCTCGGAGGTCTGGCATTTTTCCCTACGAGAAGCAAGAAGGACGGCCCCATTAGTTTAACATCACTGGCAAGTACAGGCAAACACCTCCCGATGGCTTCAAAACCTCTGGGAATAAGGTTATGGGGAACCAATTTGATCCAGGGTTTTATAACGAGATATCAGTCAAAGAAGATCTTCCCTTGAAGTGACTGCTTTTTTGATTGCAGCATTTCTTCATGAAACTTTGTAGCCTTTTCACAGAAAAGTACTGGAATACCATTTTCTTCCTCAAAGTGTGTCTTAATGTTTCTACAAAGAGTAATTATTAAGAACCTTGTAACTCATCACAGCATAATGAAATACATGAATTGGAAGTGCTGAGCCACAGATGGGACCAGCTGCGCTCAGCCCACCATCGCTCTGCTCACCTTCCTTGCTTTTCCTCCTGAAAGGTACCGTCCTGATTTTGCCAAGGAAGGGAATGAGTTAAATCAGTTTTAGGATGTATTTAGCTTTCTCATTTTACCTTAGGATTTTCAAAGAAATCCAGTGTAGTTTTATCATACACTGGATTACTCTGATTAGAGTTCCTGGGTATTGGAGATAAGGAAAACAATAATACTAAAGCAGAGCTACAGGTTATTAAATAAAAACAGTTAATAGAACAAGGACAGAAGAGAGATGATGATAGCAAAAGAAAGGTTAAAAAACTGTTGTGGAGTTCTGTAGCCAACAGAAACTACATACTTCATTACAGGTGGTCTAACCTGAAATAGTTTTGAAATAAATTACACTTGAAGTAGTTTTGAAATTAATGACACATAATGCTGTATCTAAAAACCCTGCATCCTTTGTGACAGGAGTTATACTAAGGCCTGAGTAGTTTAGAAATTCCAGTTAAAAACTGAGATTCGGGCTGAAGAACCTAAAGTTGAAATGGTATATGAAGCAGCCATCTGTGAATGTAAGGTGTAAGGAGCTACCTGCAACTATATTTGCTAGGGGCAAAACTGGGCTGCCCAAGTACCCTTTGCCAGCTGCCACAGGAAACTGGTTTTAGACATACTGTGAGGGGAAATTTTTTTCCCTTTTTTTTTCCAGTTTTACAGAAAAAAACCTCATATCTTGTGACTCAAAAATTGCAAGTGATGTAAGACTAGCCAGGAATCTTGTGTCATTAAATTTGGTCCATCCATAGCCTGAGCACATCATACTTCCATAGTCTGCTTTGGAATTATGGTGATGTGGGAAACACTGTAAAACTGATGATTAGACAATCAAGGTGTTATGATGAACTCTTTAAGATTGCACCTGTAGGTCAACTGCTGTTGGTACCTGAGCTGCTGGGTTATGCACTTTGGCAAAATAGTTGAAGCCTCTGTGCAGTGTACATCTACTAAAGCCCTGGAAAGGCTGATGAGTGTTCAGCAAGTGCTTGGGTAATAATTCGGGAAAAACTGTGAGAACTCATATACATTTATCTTCACTCCTTACGTGTTAGAACATACTTCAGTGAAGAGATTTCTATTGTGTCTTGGGCTAGGAAAATGGAACACATGAACATCTCTTCTTCTCATAAATAACCTAAGCATAAGGTGTGGTTAGGTCTCTTGTCTTAAATTAAAATACTGAGAATTTAGGAGCTTCATGCTGGGAAATGAATTGATTTTATTTAGGAGAGTATTCAATGTGCACTAAATATCTGATGTGTGATATTAAATCCAGCCATTTTTAAAGGACTCCCACTGACATAGCTTGGGTTTATATCCATAGGAATAGTTCTGTAATTTCCTTCATCCTTTCCTGACTTTGCCATATTACATACCATTGCTCACACTTGGAGCAGTCTCCCTTCCCTCTATATGAAGCTCCATTTCAGCTCTAATGACCACTTGTCAGTCTGTTCTGTACAGTATTGTTCTGAATTGGTTTGGTTTGTGCTTTTTAAGATTGCCAGTTCATGTAGTCTGGAGATCTCTTGTCTTTCTAGTTCATACTGTATTTTGTAAAATGCCATGTTATACCTTGAGATCTATATATATATATTATAAATACTAGTTAAGCTAAAAAAGAAGACACTCAGGCATCCTATGAAATTTCTGTAGTTCCTTCTTGCCGTTCTTGATGTGCAGGGAAGGGAGACATGATGTGAGTTGCTGCCTGCTTAGCCTTCACTTGGTAACAGCTGCCATGGAGCCAAGGCATACTTGCCCCAGTACCAGGCCACTCTGCCTTTCCTCTGAACATTCCTGCTCAGCTAGTGACCTTCCTAGGAGTATGTTTGCCAAGATTACTTCATGCAGGGTAATTTAACTGTGTGGTCACCATTGTATCCGCTACTATTTGTGCATCTCTGAACAATTTCCAGCAGAATGCTTCCTCCTTCTTCAGCCATGTACATGAACTCTGAATTTTTTTCATTTTTATTTGTTAGAATAGAAATACTGTTGAAATAAATAAAAAAGTGAAATTTATTAATTAGCATGACTGTCTGTTTGATCTTCTAGAACAAAATAAATTCTGTGAGAGATGCATATAATCTCTCCATCAGCTTAAGGCTTTGCTTTTAGGAGGATGGAGTAACACCTTTCATTCAGAAAACAGCAATTTGCAGAAGACTGTTCTTGGGTAAATATGTTAAAATTGCGAATCAGTTCACAACCTATTTTCCAAAGGCCCACAAATATTTAATCAATAGACATTCTATAAGAATCCTTATTTGAGAGTGGTGGATAGTTATGACAAAACACATTTGGGCCAATTTCTGTGGTGTGTTCTTCCAAGATTTGACTTTCACGAAATTTCCTCTCACTGACATATAGTCCTGATGCTCAAACATGGAAGAGGACTCCAGGAGGGACTGTCAAGGGGATAGACACAGCTGCAGCAGGGATGGAAAAGTTGTGGAGACATTTCTTCTGCATCTGTCTGTTCTTTGGATCACACTGGACAGTGGTGAGTTGAGAGCAAAACAGCTCTCTATCACCAGACTAATTCTGTTGACAAAGCATGAAAAAATCATAGTCCTTCTGTAAAATAAATGTGTTGCACCACTCCAGAAAGCATTGAGTCCTCCGATAGTAATACATGAAACTGGAAAATTGGCTACTTACATCTTATCAGGCTTTATAGGAATCCACCCATGTGACCAGTTGGCCACATTTCCGTTCAGAGCAGGCATTTAAACCCTTAAAATAATGAAGATGTATTTAATGAGGATGCCTAACTAGTTAGCCAGTGTTCATGAATGTAGAATGACAACCAGAACAGGGATAAAAAGATTATTAATTTGTTCCTCTTTTTTCCTCTGTTTGATTTGTTTTGAGGCAACTGGTAGCTGTTTACAGATAAAATAAATGTGGTATCATCTGAAGAAAGGTGGTGAATTTCTGTAGCTGAAAGATCCATCAGCTTTATACAGTGTATGTGCTAATGCCCTTCATTCCTTCAGGATAGTTCACTGAAGCTATGTAATAACAAGGAAAGTGTACAGGAAAAGTGAAAACCTGCCATGGTTTGCTTTAGTATTGAAGCAATCTGTGCTTAAGTTTGGCAAATTGATATGTTAGAGTGAAAAACATTCTCTTTGCACCTGCTATTGGGCTTACAGGAGTTACAGTCTTCAAACACCCCAAACTATACCAATCTATTGGTTGTTTCATTTCAGGTTTGCTGTGTAGAAGGATATTTTGTCTAATGCCTTTTTGTAGTTTGTTCATGCTTCTTTGATTCAGAGAATTTTTGAATAGGATAAAAGAAAAAAGGCCTCTGGATGACTGGTGGGAACTCTAAATAGCATGACCACTCTTCTCTGTCCAGTAAATCCATTAAATGATAAACTATTGATTTTTATAACACAATTAAGGTGCCAATGATTTCTTAAGAAATCATTGTACATTTTCTGTATTATGCACTCAGCACATTATCTATTGTAAATCGGAGGAGAATGTTAGTCTGGAACGAAACCGTCTCCACACCAGTCCAGTGCTGCAGAGTTTTGCCTCTGGAATGTACCAATGGTCTTTTTCCCATCGATTGTGGTGTGTATATACAACAAAAATTTAACCACTGTAATTTACTATTATTGGGACATTCTTAAGGCAGATAGTTTATAGTACTTGAAAAGTTTTATTAACTTGCACAGACAAGAATAAAAATTGGAATTTCACAAGCAGCCTCATGATCCAGTGCTAAAAGGGATGGCTGTCTGGACTTACAGAGGAATTTCTTCATCTCTCCACCACATAGTTTGTACAATGAACGAGAATGCCACAGAGTATTTCCTTTGAAGCAGCATAAAATATTAGAAAGAAAGATATTGGTTGCAGTGGGTCAAAATGGACTCTTCTATTCTGATATTTCCTGTGTTCTTTTGTGTGGAGATGGGATAAACAGAGCCTTTATTTGTTCTGATAACTGTGGGGCTTATTTTCCTTTCTCTCCACTTTTGATTTTATTTTTACTGACAAGATAGAAAAAGAAGTCAATATATAGTTTGATGTTGCTCATCCAACTTGTCAGATATTTGTTTAGTGTCTTGATACTGTTTTTTTATTCAATTTTTGTTCACATTGTTAGGGTTTAAGGTTTCTCACAGTATGCACTGCATATAAATGCCTCTGTTGTGTTATCTTTTAAATTAATCTTTATAAATTAATGGGTTTTTTTTCAGAAATACAAGCACTTTCAAATAAAATTCTTTGCACATTTGGAATACAAATAAACCTACAAACACAAATACAAATTTTGAGAAATAAAGAGCATCTGCAGTTTTCAATGAATTCCTTTGGACTGAGTCACTGGATTCCATGCAACATTCTTCATTTTGGCTCTTAAAAAATTGTTCTCCAAAAAAAGGTCTTCACAAAGACAGATATCATGCAGATTTGTGCCCTGAGTTCCTCCTGTCTAACAACCTCAGCTTCCTCTATCTGTCATGACTCCTTTGAAACAACAACCCCACTTGTTTTTCCTTTTTCTTCTATAATATTTTCACATTTCTACATCCATGGTCATTTATCTTGTATCTTGACCAGTTTCTGCTTTCCTAAAACTCTTCCTGCAGTGCAGAGTTCCCAGATGTCCAAACACCTTTCTGTGCTTTTTCTGCTCAGCAGCCAGAAAAGAAAGTCTGTGCTGTGGTGTGTCCAGCAGTAGCTGTGCTGAGTGGACAGCCAGGGAGTGCATCTCAGCCTGGCTGCTGCCAAAGGAAATGAGTAGTGACTTAATTTTTTCCCACATTTCACTAATGGCAGCATTAATAACATCTGTTCTGCACGGTGCTGTTGATTCTCATAAACCTTTCAGGAGCTGAATGTCTTAGGATATTCCATATGAAGTAAGACTAAAAACTGTCAATTTCGAGAGGAAGATTTGGAGCACTTGACCTAAGGTCTTACATTTCTATGTAATACAGTGTATTCTGAAAGTTGACTGTCTTTGGTCTTTTATGCTGCTTCAAAGGAAATACTCTGTGGCATTCTCGTTCATTGTACAAACTATGTGGTGGAGAGATGAAGAAATTCCTCTGTAAGTCCAGACAGCCATCCCTTTTAGCACTGGATCATGAGGCTGCTTGTGAAATTCCAATTTTTATTCTTGTCTGTGCAAGTTAATAAAACTTTTCAAGTACTATAAACTATCTGCCTTAAGAATGTCCCAATAATATTTTATTTTCTGTTGTAACCAGACTGAAAAGGAGGGGAGCCATGTCTTAGATAATTTCTTAGTAGGTTCGTTTTAAACATGTTAAAGCAAATGTTTCTGTATATTTCTGGGAGGGAGCTGACAAATTCTTCTGTCATGAGGGGAGCATGAACAAATTTAAACCTACCAAAATGAATGTGATATTCCTTTTATCTATTTATATGCTTGCTTGCAAAGACTTTGTAGTAGGCAATATGACATAAATACATTGGTCCCTTCCAAAGCATGAATTCTGTATGACTTTAACTGATTCCTCTTAAAGGAAAAAACTTGAATTACTCTGACTTTCCTTTTAAATCAATGAACTAAGTTCTGGGGGTTGACTGTGGAGCAGCAGCCACCCTCACAGAGGATAGTTTGTGGAGTGGTACATTTATTTACTTCTTACCAGGGTCTATGGCTAAAGTGAAAGCACACGATGCTTTTGTGATCTGATGATCTGAGCTTTCACAGAACTCTGCTAATATAGTTTGAATGCTTTCATCATATAGTCTTATGAAGAAAGCCAGATGCAAAGTAACTGTAGACTAATAGTCTTTAGGGAATTGCTAAAATAGAATAAGTTTTTCAATCTCTTCACTTTCTGTTGTGTTACCCCCAGCTTCCTCAGAAGTTTAGGACGCAAATCAAACTGGCATAATTCAGGAGTCCTGCCCACCAGTGCCATCATGATGATGTGAAACTGTGTTTATTGGCTCAGTTTTTTGTGAATGTCATGAATCTGGGAGAAGAGATCACATTTTTGCCTTGTCCCTTCCCTGACTGAACTTTCTGTTCTTTTTGGAGCTTACTGCTAGAGGTGCAATTTTCTACCACAGGCTGCTACAGACTATGCTGCACCTTGGTACGACATGAATCTAAAGACAGGGAAGATGGGGAAGTTCTGTGCCCCTGGATAGCTGCTGAGATAAATCGAGGTACTCAGGTCCAAATGATGATGGAATTTGGTTCAGCCCGGCAGGGGCAAACATTGGCACTGGTGTCACATTAGCCACTAACAGAGGTTTGGGTTATGAGCAATGAAGGTGAACTGTGCTGGATAAAATATACAGCACCTGGCACTTTTGCAAACAATCTTTCAGCAACTTGTCCTTTTGGCCACTGCTCAGCACTGATTTGATGGAATACATTGAGGATAAATCTATAGGGACCTCGTTCATAAGATAACTCATTTTCTATATAGGAAAATGCAATTGGACTCCTCTAGCTGGACTATAGTTGTGTATGTGATCTGGCATCTCCTAGGGAAATTAGGGATAATGCTTATCAGAAAGAAAGTTGCAAAGCAAGAATCATGTGAGGGTCTGAGAACTACAGGAGACACTGAAAATTTTAATGGAAGGACTAGGTTACGGTACAATTTTTAAGGATGGGTCTTCTGACTAATTTTTTTTTGTATTTTTGTTCATATCATTTTCCCAAAAAGAAGATGTGTATGTGTGAAATATCCAGATGAAAGAACTCCGAATAGGAGCAGCCTGTCAGCTAGGAAGAAGTGGATGAACTTAATGCCTGGAGTACTGAAAATCAGATTAAATTCACTGCTGTGTGGTGCAAGGTCATGCATTTGGAGACTAATAAGTTGCAAGCTTGTGTATGGGAAATGACTGAGGAAGCAAAAGAAGTGCTGAAGCTAAAGAACAGTGTTGGCAAAAGGACAAATGAGTATAAAGCAATCATAAATACAATTAAATTTGGAAACCAGAAGGACATTTTTAGTTGTCGATGAAGTAAAATTCTGACACCGTTTTCCCATGAGAGGTGTAGGGGCAAAGAAAAATTAAATTAAAAGAGGGGAGATTTAGATAAGATGTTAGGAAGAACTTCTTTACTTAGAAGGTTGTGAGACACTGGAACAGGTTGCCCAGAGAAATTGTGGATACCTCATCCCTGGAAGTGTTGAAGACCAGGTTGGATGGAGACCTGAGCAACCTGATCTGGTGGAAGGTGTCCCTGCCCCCATGGCAGGGGAGTTGGAACAAGGTGATTTTTAAGGTCCCTTCTGACCCAAACCATGATTCTATGATTCTGTGATATCAAGTTCTGCTTATTCCTCAAACCTTACATGTAGCTTCTTCTGCTAATTCTTTATTTAATATAAGTAAAACAAGCTAAACAACTTTTTTCACAAAGGCACCCTGAGACATGCAGTGACAAGTTTGTGGGACATCTGTTTGGTCTGAGGAGGAGTTGGATATTTGAGAGTAATTGATTAATGGATTCACAGTGTTTCTTGTAGTTGTGCCACCACTGCAAAATGAGAGTGAAGGAACAAAAAATGCTTTGCATCTGTCAAGGCCCAGTGTGCCAATGTGTGGAGATCACAGCAGGGAGAACAGGACTAGCCAGTACAAAATGCTTCTGTCCTCTTGTATCCGTTTAATATATTCTTTTCATGTTTCAGTCGCATGCAAAGAGCCAGACCCTCATTTGTGGCTACATATGAAGGTGACTCAAAGGCCGTCTTTTGTGCCACAAGTACCCTGAAACCATCCAGCTTCTGCTGCAATTCCTAGTGAAAGCTCACCTCCCCTCATTTCTCTGCCAGTGTCTATAGAGGCTGTTCTGACAGCTTGGGGCTGCAGCACATTCGCGGTGCTTTGGAAATGTCCTGTTTCTTGTCAGTGAGTGGCTAATGGGCTTTAGGGCTGCTTGTAGCCATTAGAACAGTGAATGGCAGCTGCCGAGCAAAGCCGTATCAGGCTCAGTGGGGGAGAGGGATTTTTTTGTATAGCCTTGGGTGATTGAGAGGAGAATGAGGCCTCTGTCTCCTGTGGCTTCTATGCAAGGTCCTGCATTTTCAGCATTTTGCCCTAAGGATGAGTAGGAATGCTTTGGGAGAATGCTCTGAGGTTCAGGCAACAAAGTCAATTGTCTTTCAGGCCGTATTTTGGTTATGTGGGGACATTGGCACTGAGCTGAAATGTGAAAGAGATCCCTATAAAGAGCTACAGAAATGAGGTGTTTTGCACTGGCTTTTCCTGCTTTCCGTGATGTGATCCCTATACTCTGGCACTCCAGCCATGGCAGATGCACGGCATTTTTGTTCCCTCATTTTCACTCCATGGCTGATATCCACTACATCAGACACTGAGTACCTATTATGCACACTGTCTCAAATCCACTCAGTTCTTTCTATCAGTAAATATGTTGTACAGATTCTGGCTTCTTTGGGATATTTTTTTGTTTCTTGGTATATAAATTTATATTCAGGATATCTCCCTTTTCACTGTTTAAATTACTGACAAGCTAATCCACAACTTTACACGCTACTTTTACTCACTTCCCTGGTACGTGTTATATGTTCCATGGTGTCCCCTGCAATCTGCTCACGGTGACTTTATCAGAGATCTCTGACATTCTGGATGTGCTGGGGAGGATCCTTCATACTCTGGTCCACAACAGAGAAGGACTCAAAATAAATGGGAATTTGTGAGGGTCTGCCTATGATCTGTGTCACTAGCTCCTGATTTGCTCACTGTATTTCCCAAATCCCGCTCTCAGCAACACTTAAAAGCTACATCATTGTTTCAATATATGCCCCTACTATTCTCCTAGAGCTTGTGCCATGATAATAGTCATTGTACATAGTTGTTTGTCTTCTAGAGTCCATAACAACTAATTCGCTTCCTATTTAGACATGATAATGATTTTAAACAAACAAACAAACAAACTTATCTTCTTTTCTAAGTATTATTTAATTTTTGAATGTTAGCTTGCAAAGGTAACAGGTAGATGCAGTGAAAATTTGATACTTAAAAAAACCCCCACATAGTCCACCTTTAGAGGATTTTTGCCATCATTTGTTTTTCAGATGCATGCTGATGATTTGCAGATGCCTCAGTTTTCATGGCTGCTACATCTGACTGGGTATCAGTACATGAATTATACATTTTATGTAGTGGTGATGTATTAATTTCACACTAGAATCTGTAAAGATATTATATTTACAGATAAAGCATAATTTCTTATATTTCCAGAAATGAACATTCATTCTTCTCACTTCTGAAAGAATCTGGAAGGACTTATTGCATTTCAGAAGAGGAAATATAAATCTGGTTCCTATTTTCAAGACCTAGTCCATTAACATACCGGTATAGTTTTACAATTTTTTTTTCATGATTCTATATTAATATAGAACTCTGCAATGGGAATTTTTTTCCCTACAGAAATATGGGATGTATTTACTTAAGGAAATCCTGTCCTAGAGCTCTCCACTGCTTCACATCATTCCTTTAGATTTGGTTCTTCCAGGTGATAATAATTGCATAACTGTAAAATATTCTGATGTTTTGTCATTTGTCTCAAGTTGAGGATGAACTGTAATTCATCTTGTTTGATGAGAAACTTTATGAGAAGGATGCATTTACATAAATATACCATTGCCATTTTACTACATCCCGCTAGGTTTTTCCTTTTCTTAGACAATGAGCTGAAGTGACAAAAGTGATGTACATATTAAATAGCATCCTATGATAGCACATGACACATTTCTGACACTGGAATCCTTCCTTGTAAGCCACTCATCATATAATCTGAGTGTATGACTGAGTACTGGTCAAATGGCTTCCCCAGTGCTCTGCATCTTTAAGTCCTTGAGATTTTGATTTCTGCTTTTAGGCAGCTCTGCTCTCCAGTGTAATAAGTAGCACTCAATGCCCTGTTTAGCTGGTATGGCTAATCAACTATTAACAAGAGTGACTTTAAGTTATTTTGGTAGATTAGAAGCTTTGAGTTTGATTTATATTAATTTTTTGGGGCATAAAATTCCCGATGTGTGCTCTCTGAACAGCTCCCAGAAGTGTCTGAATCTCCACCTTAATTGCAAATATAAAAATATTAATTTCAGTACAAATTGAAAGTATCCAGATGTTCAGAACGGACCTGTTGGTTTTGCTGTTTATCACTTCCTAGTTTGAACAATCTGTTTTAGGGATCAGAACAGCAGTGATACCTTATGATTTAAGTGGTCAGTGACCCTTGGTGGATATCCAGTAAAGGATTCCTGAAGCGGGCAAGTTGCAATGATCTAGACAAAATGATTTTTTTTGTAAAGTGTTGACTATGGTAATGAGGATTGGTTTGTCAAAGAAAAGACTTCGTGCTCATGGCCAAATTTATTTGTAAAAATATCTCCCTTGCAAACAGGTAAATTCATCTCTGTCCTGTCTGGCTGTGAGACTCCATTGCAGAAAGCATCCATCATATCTTTGCTACAGCCAGCAGCGTGTGCTTCTTTGAATGGTAGACTAAGCCCATTAGACCTTTATACTTTTTCTTTGGCTAATTTACCCAGCAAATTTCATTATCAAATATACATTGCAGTAATACCTCCTGGAAACTATTACCTCCTTGTCGCTTGTTGACACATTTATAAGTGCATAAAGACCTTTCAGTAAGTCAGAATCTTTTCAGGGAAATGGAATTTACTTAATGTGATGGTTATACGAGCATGGAGATAGAGCGCTCCATGTATTAATCAGTTCATTGCTGCTGTTGCTTCAAAAATAATTAATCTGTCAGATGAATGTTTTTTACTCATGAAATCAAATGCTCCTTTTCTTTTTTTATTCTGAGCTATCTGTCCCTAATACAAACATAGATATCATTTTCTACAGTACTTGACAAGGCAACCTTCATTCTGTTCGCGCACGTCTGGTATTATCACTTATTAGATATTTGCACTTGCTTTTTGGTTTAACGAAATCATACTCCTTAAACTTCATTTCCCTGAGCAAAAGCTTTAAGATAAAGGTCTATTCTACACACATCTCTTACAAAGATAAGAGCACTTTGTGCTGAAAGCTGTTTCAAATACAGAACAACTTTCTTGGCCCTGCTGGTCTTAATGTGATAGGGTGTGTCTTTCCACATCAGAAAAGCTGTCCATATGGATTTCCAGAAGCTCTAGTGGTGATTTTATAGTTAGGCTCTGCACTTGAGTTTAAATGAAGACTTCAGCATTTATCTTATACAGAAAATGCAGTAAATCTTCAAGTGTGATAGTTTATCTGGATACCCATAAAAATAAATCCATCATTATTTTGGGAATTAACATGAAATGAAAATGGATTTTTAATAAAATTTAGTGCCTAGTTTCAGACTTTTTTTTTCAGGCAGAATACTCTGAGCTTCTCAAGCTGCACAAAGTTAATGAATTTATACTTGGATACATTTGAATTTTTGTTTAGAATAAATTATGATTTTCCACTTGTTGGAGAATGATTTGCACTTGTACTTGTTGAAATGTAAAGGTGTTGAGGATATTATTCTGTAATATCCTCTTCTATAAAGAAGCTCCATCTTTCCTCATGGCTGGTGACTTACTGCTCATGTTGGTATTAAAGTAGGAGGTGGCTCTCAGCCGATGTTCTGGGGAAGGAAAGTTCTGCATGAAGAGTGGTAATTGGAGGGCAGGTGAAGCAAGCATGGTTGTCTCTTAGATATAAGGAAAAAAAATCCAAGTAAATATAGTTTGTCTTTTGTAGGCATGTGGTGTGGAGACCCTGGAAAAGTTGAGTAAGGCTTCTCCAGAGAAGAGGAGTACAGTTGAAAAAGAATTCAACAATCTGTTAATTGAGTAGGTATTAAATACAGGACACAACAGATACTTCTCATACTTTCATGTTTCTAATGACACAGAGACAGAGTGATCTGCTGGAGGTCTCTGTCACAGTCAGAAAAACATACACTAGTCCCCGTCAGAAAAGGTAGTGGCTGAGTGAAGACATGCAGGTACAGAAGTAGGTTAAGGAAATGAGACTTAGTCTGCTGTTAAGAATTTTCATTTTCACTAGAGGATTTAACAATGCGATATTGTGTCAACCGTTCTCTACGTATTTGTTTAACTTGTGTGAATAAAAAAAATCACTTATATGAAACGAAACAAAATGAACCTACTTTTTTTCATGTCAACGATTTTTCTCTGATCTTGTACTTTAAAAACACCTATGACCTACAGCATATTTAGTATTCAATACTGTTCTAATACTCATTGGCATTATTAATTCTATCACTACTCTGTGTAAAATAATGTTAGGGTTCTCATTTAATTTATATTAATAACACTAATTGTACTAGTATAAATGTATATATTAAAATGATTCATGAGTCTATGTTGAGATGAGTAGGTTTTTGTTGGATTAAGTTAAAAACGGCTATAGAATTAATTTCATTGGAGTCAGGTCATGGCACTGTCATTATAAAACTGCTTAAGAAAAAGAATTGCTGGGTGATACCTAGGTGAAGTTATGAAGAGTTTTGAGGAAAATAGTGTCCTGGAAATCTCACTGAGAGTCCGCAGTATTTACAGAACATAAGCCCTGTGAGAGGACAGTGCCTCTCATGGTGGGCAAAGCTTTGTTCACATTTTAGACTGATAAATTACACATGTATGAATCCCATGCATGAGTCCCCCAAGCTCAGGAATGCTGTTGCACACAGTGCACATGCAGTTCTCTGTGGGCTTTTCTCTCCTCCCTGCTCAAAGCACTGTCCCTCTGGGAGAGTCTTGCCTCAACACATCTTGACTTTGACTCATGAAAGGTGTTTTATGTGGTGAAAAATCTGGTTCCAGAGATCATTTATTCAACTGGCTAGGCTTACCAGGCTGTTTTCTCTTCTTGAGTATTTAAAAAGGTTTTATAGCTTTTGAGGGGAAGAGGAGGGAGCCTGACATAACTGGCAGGTTTGCTGGCTGTGTGTGATAGGAATGGCAATCGCCTGTGTCTGTGCCAGTCCTCCCTGGCATCGTCTCTTCGGTCACCACATTCTCGCGGCTGTTTGTGGGCACTTAGTCAAACAGAACTTTGAGCAGTTACTAAAACGAAGAATGCAAATGTTCTCTATAATTCAGGATCCAGTCTTGCATCCATAACTATTGATGGGAAATTTCCTACTGAAAGGAATATAGCTGATTGTATATGAAACATTTTCTGTACTCTGGAAATGCTGAGCTTTAATGAGAATTATTTTTATAAATCCTGGCCACTTTTTTTTTCTATTGATTTCTAAATGTAGAAATAGATATTTTTGCCTCATGTAGTCCAAAGAATGTGAGGGTGTGGAGAAATATTCGAAAACACACTTTCCACCAATTTCCACTTTCCACTTTCATTTACCACTGCTAGGGCTTTGTAATGGGATGTAATTTTACATTTTTATTCAATGTATTTTTAATCTGTATTTTTAAAAATCTGAAAGTGAATACATAAATCAATCAGATCCTGTAATCCATTCATGTGCGACTGCTATGTTCAGTGAAGGTCTGTGGCAAAATTGAATCACTTTATTCAACATTCAATCCTACATTAGATATTAGTAATTCCAGAATGTTTTACTTCCTTAAATTGTCCTCTTAGCAGGGTATGTTTGTGATTCTCTCTCTTTTTGTGATGTCACCAAAGCACACACATCTACAGTCCCATATTTGAAAGTAATAGATGACATAAAATGTGTAAGGGATTGTTTCTATCAGTCATTATTTTTGCAGATTGGGTTGCCTGTAATAGTTTGCAGAAGAACTTCATGATTTTTCTCCTAAAATTCTGCTCTTTGAGCAATCCAGTATAGAATCTCCCTTTTCTTACATGTGATCATTTGCAGATTGCTTTATCAGCAATCTTCCTACCTGCTCCATTGCCTCCCAACAGATCCTTAAGTTGTTCCAAGCCTTTCCCTCTGAAAGATGGAAAGCTGAAGTGAGTACAGGTGGGTCTGTCAAGAAGTCATATCACATCTTTCTGGGGCAGGGCAATTCTCATAACGAAAATTTTGCATTTTGCATGTAGGCTAATTGACACATGGTACAGCTGCAGAGCTGTGGGGTCTACCTGGCTGTCAGGGAGAAGAAGAGGAGAGCAGCTGACACCTCTAGAGCTTTATTCAAGCTGTCCACATATGCTGACAGGCAGCAGTGACATATGCTTTTTTGCTGTCAAAATTCAGGCTTAGCTCTACAATCATAATGCTAAAAAATATCTATTATACATTCAGGTTCTGGATGCCAATTCTATGATTCAGTGTGGTGAATGCGAGGTGAAGATCAGTAAGAGTTTGACTTTTGTTTATTATCATTTCTACAGAAGAAAATGATTTATTTAAATGTCAGAAACTCAAATTTTGCTTCCACAGATGATTTACACATGTCTTTAGAGATGAAAAATGGAACGAAACTATATGTCCTCTTTGCTCTACTAGAAATTGATGAAATAAAATTGCAAAATAGCCCTCATCACCAGCAGAGAAATTATTAATAACTGGTTAGGCCAAGAGAAGAGATGTGATTGGATGGCAAGGGTTCAAATTTTGTTCTCAGGCTCCAGAGTTAACATTAATTCATTAGAGTTGCATATTTTTACTGAAATTTGGGAATTCTGACACTGCTAATGGTTTAAATAGTTTTTTACTCATTACTACTGTAATTTTAATATACTTTCATTAATTGAATTGCTAAATGCAATGGTACTAATTCCTCATGACACCTGTTCTGCAGAAACTGAAATTAAACTTAACATCAGAAAAGTGTGAGTAGCTTTAACTCTTATTAAAGTGCCATCCAAAGAAGTAAGGATGGAGGGGGCTGAAATAAAGTGATGTAGAGCTGGAACTAAAGGACAGTAACACAAGATGACATTCTTAGCTGCTGTGGGGAGGCAAATGGTTCTGGCTGAAGACTTTCAAAAAAGGGCATAAAGTTATTCCTGCCACCCAGACCTCAGTGCTTGGTCCACCAGGCAGCTGCTGGCACTCTCAAGCAGCTAAGAAAATCTTACTGCTCTGAAACTTCTCCTGTCTTTCTCTAGTCACAAGATCTGTGGTTACAATGCAGAGACAAAAAGTCTTGCTGCGTTTTCTCCGATTTATTAACTGGGGTGGCCTTCTAGGGAACTTTACATGCCTTGTGGTGGCTGTAATCAGGAGACATTGCAGCAGAACAGGCTGTTCTAGTACTTCTTTTTTCATAATAATGATTTTTGTGATTATTAATGACAATGAATTCATAGTAATGCAACTGCTTTTGTGAGCATGCACAATGAGTTCTCTGAGCAAAAGCTGAATTGCTGTATGATGGCCATTCATCCTGCTTTGGTGTCCCCCACAGGGATGGTCAATACTCTGCTTGCCATCCAGCACACGTCCTGT
This sequence comes from Edolisoma coerulescens, assembly GCA_013397115.1. Taxonomy (NCBI): domain Eukaryota; kingdom Metazoa; phylum Chordata; class Aves; order Passeriformes; family Campephagidae; genus Edolisoma; species Edolisoma coerulescens. The sequence goes on from VWZW01001240.1 coordinate 385,623, forward strand.
GTGGTCTGCCACACCTTCTGGAGAGGGTTTCTATGAAAGAGAGAGCAGTAATTGGCTCATTGACAGTTTTTGACATTAGCCTTTCCCATTTTGTTTTTCCACACTAATCTGGATAGCTGCTTAGCTGCTTTGGTACAGCATCCAGGAGGCTCTTTGTAGAGTAGTTTTGTACTGTGTGGTGCTGAGGAATACATTCCATGCGGGTAGCTCGGTGTGCAAGTTGAACTCTGGGTGACAGGAGCCTCAGGCAAGAGGCTGGGAACTGTGACTGGATGCTCAGAGACACGACAGGAGCCGATGACTCCAGACTTTCATGTGCTTAGACTGCAAGAGTATAAAACCCTCGGCTTCCTTTGTTTGGGGTCCCTCCTTGGAGGCAGGAAGCTTGAGCTCGAGGTGTTACTTTGTTGTTGCACCGTGGTTAAATAAAAGTCGAGATACCTGAGGCTCTGCTATGGGAAACTTTGGCTCGAGCAAGAAAGGAAACCTTGTCTGACTATGTGAGTGTGGGGTGTGTAGCTCTGAAGGGGCCTCAGTCCCAGCTCAGGTGGTGTGAATGTGGCTGTCAGAGTGGCTCCTGGACAGGCAGACAGGGAAGTTTCCTTCACAGTGGTTGACCACCTGTCAGTTGGAAGCATGTATTGATTCAAACCCTTCCAGTGCTCAGCGATCTACCTGCCAGTCTCTCATAGACAAAGTTGTAGATGCATGCAACAAAACTTGAACTTAGTTCTTGAGACATGGCTCTGATGATTTTTAATTTCATGCCTGATACACAGAGCAAAAAGCAAACTGTTTTGGCTGAAAATCACTTCTTGTATGTCTTCTCTCCGTGCAAGGTCAGAGTGTTGTTCCATCTCGTGTGCGCATTTACATCTCTCAGGTTGAGAATGTCAGAACTGGGGAGTATGTAGGAAATGTTGGTTGACATAGGGTCAGATGGTGATACAATTCCAGTCCTTTGGTTTGCCCCACACATGTCCACCTATATAACATGAAAGGATGGTAGCCAGAAAAAGTGGACTTGAAATAACCCAAATGGAGAGAAGATAAAGGAATGTAAGATACATAATGCAAGAAATAATTCTTTTGTGGTGAAATGTAAGTGCTGTGTTGACTACAATTAAAGTAGAACATACACGTGTGCATACTGTATATAGCTATGTTTGCATATGAGTGTGTCTATATATACTAATAGAAGGAGAAAAATAATGTGGAGCTTGCAAGTGAGTAAATAGATGGATGCATGCATTTCAGCTTGGGTTTTAGGAAAGTACATAGCACACCTGCTAACAGAGAGCTGGGAAAATCTAGGTGGAGACGTACTAGAGGGTATAGGCAAGATTCTGTTGCCTTAAAACAAATCTCCATCTGGCCAGTATTACTGTGCCCCTGAATACTTAATACTACTTATAAAAATTGTGATTTTAGTTATTTCCTGGCTAGTTCTCTGTTCTCTTCCCTCTGGAATTTGGCAGAAGGTGCATATACATGAAACAGTCATTTGTGTCCCTGAAGACTGCATTTCAGTCAAAACTGCATGCTCTGCAAAGCCAGCCTTGTCAATAACATGTTCCTTGGCCAAGCCCTTTTGCCTTTGGTGGGTTAACCCTACACCAAGATCACACAGCTGTTTTCCTCAGCCAGATGAGTTTCATTCATTGGTGCTACAGGGACCCTTCTCTGCTCCTGGCACTTCTCTGCTTTGGGCGGCTGGTGGTGATGTAGTGGTATTTGGATATTTGTGAATAGCAACAAATATTGGAGAGGAGTTAAAAGTAGCAACAGTGCTCAACTCTAAAACCTCCTTTTGCTGTCATTAAGACGTAACTATGGTAACTTTGTGCTACAGTGCCTCCGTCTAGGTGATAAAGATAGACAAATTTTGGGCACCTTATTCCTTCCATTTTAGAGATGATTTGCAGAGTCCAATGCAGAACCACTGACTCATTAAAAAATCCTTGAGAAGGTGTTCTAGTTTTGCATCAGCAGTGGGCTTTCAGGCTGTAACATTCAAGCTTGTCACTCCAGCTTCTAGAGCCGTTACTGATTGATCCCTGTATCATTTCTCCCTGTAGTTTCTGATTCACCTTTAAGTTACAGAGGAGTTTTTATTAAAGGTTGTTTTTCTTGCTCCCTCCGAAGGAAAGTCCTTCCAAAGATAGGATTGTTGGCACATATGAATTGTCTAATACTGAACTGATAGATGAGCTGTCATCAGGGTACAAACCTGTGACTGTTAGAACAAAGGTTGGCAAATACAAATGGGAAATAAAGTCAATTTTTTTTAAAAGCAAGGGAAATTAATAATTGAAACAACTCACCTATGGATCCAGTCAGGAACAGATGTCTTCCTAAAAGCTGCACCCCAGTTCAACAAGGTATTACTGAGCTCCATGCAGGAATTGACTGGTGAATTTCTCTGGGCTACATTTGGCAGAAGTCAAGAGCAGAGGATCCAGTGGTATCTGCTGAATCAATAAAGCAAAATCAAACTGCCTCTGAAGGAGCAGCAAACAGCTTTTCTCTGTAGATCAGGTGTTAAAGCAGGGAAACGTAGCATTAGACAAGTGTGCTGTATGTGGTAATTAAATTGCTTCTATGCTTATTTACAACTTTCTACTTCCTCCTCTCAAGTGCATTTTTTATCCTGTAGTTTCTCCCTTCCTTTTCTCTCCTCTTTTATCACTTTCTGTTCCAAAGCCTTCAAATTGGAGCTGAACTTTTGAACCATACATGGAGTTTGTTTATCTTTAATCACCAACACACACTGTAGTGCTCCACCACATGACAATTTTAGAGCAGACATCCCAAAATTGCATTATAAGGAGGGAATGGACAACCTTTCGGATTAAAATGGTTTAAAATGTCTCAGAAAAAGAAATTATGGCAACAAATCATAATGATTTAACTCATTTACTGGTGTCAGCCAAAGGCATGTGCTAGCAATTGGAGCATTTGTATCAAAGGAAAGTGGGCTGAGTTTGAACTGTTGGCAGCAGTTCAGATGAATTTCACCTTATGAGTGAGGTCCTCTCTTCCTGCAGGGAATGGGAGCTGTTACCTTCTGCTGGAGCCTTGGCTTCTACTGACCAACACACAATTCAGCCTGCACATGTGTAGACTAATGCAGGTGCTCAAACAGTAGGACCTCATTTACATGTTGCTGTCTTCTGGTGTGAACTTAGCAACAAACCTGGGGGGTCTCTGCAGAGTGTTCTGCTATGAGCTTTATGCATTGCCAGTGTGTGTTTCCTCCTGCTCGTTTGTATCCATCCTTCTGTTGTCTCATATTACAAACCAGTCTGTAAGCTTCTCACAGTAGGTACTGTCTTTCTGTTCTGTCTTTCTGTTCTGTCTTTCTAATATACAAGATTTGTAATGCCTAACTGTGAGTCCTAAGTGGTATGATGGTAATTTCACTTCAGTTACTTTTTCAGTGATTAACTGTGCCAGATACCGAGTTAACCATATTTGCGTCCTGAATCTTTCAAACAGCAAGTTGCCGCATAATGGCCTGGAATTTCCCCCTCTGAAAATAATTTATCAGCCTTAAATGTGTTTTTTAATTAAATATGGTAATTTCTTTCAGTCACTCGAAAGACTTCTGATTGTCCAGCTATAAACCTTGCTGCTCTATTTTTATGTCTGTCATAACTATTTATGAGATATTATTTATAATAGCTTTATTTATTTTTTATGGCAATCAGAGCACCATAGATCCCATTTTATTATACAGCCCTTATTCCACTGTCATGGGAATGTGCATAGCTCTCAGATAGAAACAGTTATTGCTGTCGTCTAATCTGAGGCAATTACAAGTAACTTCTGTCCTTAAGTCTATCTCCAAATCCCTTCTATACTGTCCTACTTACTCCACCTGCCTTCCCACATCAGCACACCAGTAACACATTCCTTAGTCATTCTAAGAGGAATTACCAGCTTGTTTGTTGGTAGCATTCACATTCTTGTAGGATTTACCTCTGGTCATCTGGCCCATTGCTAAACACTATTTTGCCTGCCTACATTCAAGTGTAAGATATGAAACATTGCTTCAGGGATAAATTCTTTTTCCAAAATGCCTAAGAATACCACGAAATATTAGAAGTCTCTGTCTGGCTCCTGATGCTCTGGTAGCATTATCTCTCCCACCTGTATGCTCACAAAACACACAATGGAAATGTCAGCATTTACGTGCAGCTCCACAAGAGCTGCTGCAAAGTTGGTGATTCAGCAAAATCATGTGGGTACCCAACTCTGACACAGGCACAGGTCTGTGGGAGTCATTAGCCTCGAGATGCAGTCGGTGCGTGTAAATGCTTTCTAAATGAAGTGTTCTTGGTATGGATGAGCAAGAGTCTTATAATCTGGCCAATGGCCAGGACCCAGAGACCAGGGAGCCAGAAGAGTTTGCCTCCAACATCTGTTTCCAGTGCATATACCTAACTCTCAATTTATCAACCCTTCACATTGTCAAGTTAAAAAAATGCTTAGAATAATTGGATTATATATTAAGAATCTTGAGAGAGTTGCTTATTGACCTTCTTCTACTCCAGTGAATTTAGCTGTGAAAAACTGAGTAAAAAGCAGGGCCTTGCTGAAAGCGAGATATTACATCTGAGCAGTGCACTCTTGGATAAGCAGAAATTACTGTGTAAATAACAAAATGTGAAGAAATAAGATCCAAATTGAAGCGTGGAAATTGTGGACTGTAGAAGTGATTGCTTTTGTAAATACTTTTAAATGCATATTTGCACTCTTGAGTTTCACTATAAATTGTAATGAAGTGCCTTTAAGTTCAGATATGAATAAGGCCAAATGTTATGTGGGGAAAAAAAACCCCAAACCTTTGGAAAAACAATCTTCCAAATGAAAATAACTGTGTTTTACTTCCCTAAACATAGCAGGTTTGATTCTGAATATCACAGTATTCTGCTGTCTGTTTCTTGTGCTAAGCATTTGCTTTAACCTTTTGGACCTTCCTTGTCATTCATGCTTGATATAAACTAAAGCTACACAAAAAAATAGTGGATTTTAAAAATCTCATAAATTTTGTCTATAATTATCCTGGTGGCATGGTGTGACCTGCTGATTCAATTCTTATTGAGATGAATATGAGCTGTTAGTAGACCAAGGTTCAGTGAATACATTAAATCTTGAGGCCTCGATCAATTACCTGCTTCCTCATGGCAACGTCTAGAATGTCTGGAAAATAAGAAGTATCAGAGATTATTAGAAAATACCTCTTTGGGTGCAAAATGTCTCTGAAAAGTTGAATTTCAGTTTTAGATGCACTTTTCCTGGTGACTTACAAAGTTTAACTTGTTTTTCTCTATTACAAGAGAAAGCCGGATGTTGCACTGTTTTCCATTGTCAGAGTGCGAGGGAGGGTCTGGCTAAGCTGTGACACTGATACAACCTGCTTGATTGGCTGTACTGGGTTGCTAACACAGAGCAGCCTTGTCCAAATAGGAGCAGAACACCTCTTTTTTTCCTGCCAGAATCCACTTTGTAAGTGGGGCCTGGGATGAGGGTGAGGAAGCTGTCACTTCTCAGCAAGCAGCTTCAGAACAGAGAGACAGAAAGCTAAGAGCAGTCACTTTGGTCTAAATTTAAAAGGCAATGCTTTAACCTTCCCACAGAATTGGTCAAGTGGCTCTTGTGCTATTTCCTCTCTCAGCAGTCTGACCCAATGGTAGAAAGGGATTTTTAAGTATGTAAATATGTTCCCACCATGTACATGGCAATGACCATCATGATTGATCCTTTCAGGGTGCAGAGGGGCACGCAGCAACCTATGGAGTGGTTCTGCTTGTATTCTCCTTGTCTTGTTTCAATCATTTGACTAATTTTTTTCACATCAGCTTCTTCCTATGTACTTTTCTGTATGTGTATAGTACATGAAGTCTTTCTCACACACACCCACTTTTTCTTCTTTCCTGGTGGGAGCTGTTCTGCTAATGATACAATCAGGGAGTACTGTGGAGACACAAAGGGTGAAATTTGCATCATCTGCTGAGCCTGTTAAACTCTAAATGTTCCATTTCATTAAATCTGTATGGCTGTGCTGGAAGAGCAAAAGACTATTCCCATACCCGGGGACCAACTCATCTCCTAGTAAGGTCTTTAGTTAGCATATATTGGAAAATTTCTAGTGCTAATGTGGATGCCAACCTACAAATGCACATGGAGGCAGACCAATTGGACTGACAGTTGTGGGTTTTGTTTGTGAGAGTTTGTGTGTTTTGTTAACTGGAGTGTGTAATTATATCTAATTCTTAGGGCAATTCACTAATTCTTTCATGTTAGAACAAGTGCCAAGATTCCCTTTATTTTTTGGTCTCACTAAACGTTGCAGATTTGTATGTCTTGTAGACCTCAAAAAAAAGAAGTCATAGAAGTCTATTGCTATACTGTGAAGACCATAATATTGCAACAGGACAAGTGTCTTCTCTGGGATCACTTGGCCGAACTGGGAACAGAACTTGCCTTCTGCCTTTCAGCATTATGCTCCATCCATCACGGCCTCTGAAAGAACAGTTAACTGGATAGATGAGACCTGAATTCCTGCTTCTCAGGCCTATACTTCAGTGCACCTTCTCCTAATCTAATCGGAATTTTGATAAACAGTGAAATAATTGTCTGCTTTTATAAGAAAAAAAGATGTATGCAATAAGATAGGGGAAGCTACTCTCATATGCAATGATATAATTAGAAATATTTATGTTTCGGAAGTGACTTCTCATTCAGTTTTCAGTGTATAATTTACAAAGATGCAACTAAACTGCCTTTCCTCTGGAAAACAGTTTATCTGGCTGTTCTATACTAATATGATCAGTCATATGCTGTACATCTCTTCTCCTTATCTTCCTACATATAAATTATTCAGAACTATTATAGTGAAAACTGTGAGTAGATGATTTTATTTCTGTCTTCTGAAATGCTAGAAAGGATTTGGTTTAAAATGAAAGGGATGACATCCTTGTGAGGTACTGGGAAAGCAGGAATCAATTGTGACTGGCAGGCTTACTCCTGGAGAAATGGAAAAAATGGTTAAAAAGATCTCTTTTAGTTAAAAATATTAGCAGACTTAATAAAGAATATTTAAGCCTTTAGAACTTCCTATCAAATATAACAATGAGCCCATCAAAGTTTACACAACCTTTTCCTAGAATAACTCTATCACAACTCCCTTACCTGAGATGCTGTTAATTTGGCTTTGTAGAAGAAATTTACTCTCTTGCAATAACCCAAAGATTTGGTCTTTTCATCTGAAAACCCTTGGTTTAGTCTTCTGTAATCAAGGGATTAATGATTTCTCTTGCATGAAAATTCACAATTCTGTGAACTCCCAGTCTGTATTTCTCTCAGATCCACACGCTTTGTCACTTAACTACCTGAATTACATTTCCCAGGAGCACCTGAGCTGAGGAGCAGATATCAACCGAATGCCTTCAGGTATTTTGGGATTGCGGAGGAGCTGGGCTCTTTGTGCCTCAGGATGGAATTTGAAGCTATCAGTGGTGGGCTGCTTTGTGCGAGCTTTCCCCTTCATTCCAGTGCAACGCAAGGTTAAGATAGGTTTAGCCTCTTAGTGTGTTTTCTTCCAAACCATCTATAGCAAGCTTTACCATCTTTTACCTGGAAAACCAGTCCTTTTCTTTGACACAACTTGAACTTATGCACCTTGTAGTGCCTCTACAGTGCTTGCTTTCTGGGGCTCTTTGCCCACTGGATGAATAGAGCTCTACAGAGCTATGGGCCATTTTATCTTGATTCAGCTGCATGGTCTGGACTGCAAAACATGTAGTTTTTTGTTTTAGTGGTCCGGAGGAAGTAGAGTAACTGTAGAATGCTTCTGTGATTCCTATTCTGACCCTGAGGCATAAGCTTTGTCCTCCATGAGGGGTTATATGCTCTTAATGTGAGCCATGGTGGTGTGGCCAATGATGTTATTCCCAAATCCTACTATAAATAGCATATACCTAATGTTTTCTAGATAAATTATCTCTAAAATCCCTTTCAACCCAAACCATTCAATAATTCTATGACAAGGTTTTGTGCTTTATGCCAAGTGGTTTATACTAAATGGTGGCGATGCAGTCAGAGAGAAATGAGATGGGGACGTTGTTTTGTATTGCTGATTTGAATGATTCTGAGTTGACATTCAGCAAGCCAGCAAGGAGCGGCCTATGAACTTTAGGAAGAGTGTTCAATAAAGTCTAGTAGCTCATGTTGATGGTCTGTGAAACTGTAGGATGCCTAACTAGTGATGGTCCTGGTCATAAAGTTTGTGTTTTGATTCAGTACAGCCTGAACTTCAGAGATGCTTCATTTTCGTGTGAATCCAAATATTTTTGACAACACGAGGGACTTGCAGAATCGTGTATAGGTGTAATTTTCAATTTATTTTTGTTCTTTCTCTTAAAAGTCTGAATCCAAATGTTTTTGTCTTTGCCTCATCTTTGTATGCACTTATGCTGAAAGCAGAAGTGCTGTTTCTGGCAAAAATCTCAAGTTTTTACGAAGTTGTATCTGCAAGAAGTTTCTTCCTGTTATTTTGTTTAGTGCAAAGAAAGAAATTAATTCTGTGGTGACATATAATTTATCCTCATTAGCAGGAAACAGAATTTATATGACTCAAAAGCTATTTGTTAGTCTAACATACCAGCCTAAAATTTTAGCCACCACTGATTGTGCATTGTTGACTTGACAGCAGAAGTAACCATAACTTAGACTTAATGAATGCTTTCATGCAGTATGCGCAGTCCTCCAAGAGTCCTTATTTCATACTATTTAATGCTGTGCTGAACAGTTGAGTTTGATAAAGGCTGAAACAGTCAGAATTATGCTTCCATTTGAATTTTAATTTTTAAAGGGGGAAGGCAGATGGTATTGTTTTACAGAGAGAATAGCCCAGCATGTCCTGTCATACTAAAAGTCTCTTTGAGCCCATCTGATACTGGTCTCTGAGTTTTTTCTCTGCTGGTTTCCTTAGCTTATGCATTGTCTTCAAATTGCATATATTAGTTTCCTATCAGAATAACTTGCAGGCATGGAAATCGGCCATGTCCTGTGAAGGTCACTGAAAAATTCATTCCCAAATAGGCGGCTTTTGTAAAGCATTGATGCTCTTCTTGGTGCCAAAGCCTTAACTTTACAAATGGACATGAGTTCAAAGGCAAATGCTAATTCAAAGCAGCAGCATGTCTTTGGAAGCATAGTCTCCTTGTCTAGTATCCAGGAAAAAATTATATTTAAATCATTCCCACTCAAGGTTGATAACTTGTCTGACCAAAAGTTAAAGCTTGTTTCCTAAGGCCGTTGTCCAAATGCTCCTTAAACACTGACAGGCTTGGGGCATCAACGATCTTTCTTGGAAACCTGTCCTAGTGTTTGACCACCCTCTTGGCCAAGAAGTAAGCATGCTCACAAGTAAAATAGAATGCTCTGATAATTTCCTTTTTTTTGGACAACTTCCCCATTTTTTTTCCCCGCATGTCATCTGCCAGTAATCTGCCACTCTGCTGGCTCCAGAGTTTTTAATGGATACCAGTCTGCCTCTTATAGATCTTTTCTCCAGAGTTCCTTTAGCCTTCATAAGAGATGCCATCTGACTCTTCCCACCTGCGGTTTCCTGGCTCAAACATCTGTTTTAAAAGCTGTTGTGATCTCAGTATAGATTTGCCTCAAAAGAGACAAAACTCCTCTGTCATAAATCTTTCCTGATGCTTCCACATCCTTCCTTTTCTCCAAAGCCTTAGGCAGCAATATCTGTTATTTGCTCAGCTTAGCCTCCTAGATAAAAGTTCAAAGCTTTTGATGTCGGCACAAATCAGTTTAAATGATATGATTAAAAAAACCCAACAAACAAAACCGCCCCCAAAACTCCTCAAAAATTCACCAAGAAAAAAGTTCTTTTGTTTCATATTTGGTGAATTCCATGCAAGTAGATAGAAAAAAAAAAACCCGAGAAAAACCAAACAGCACAACACTAAACCGTAGATCTGATTCAAAAGTGTTGGCTACCATCATTGGGCTGTGCAGCAAAAAGGCAGTGATTGAAAATCTCATTCCTTGCAATACTAGCGAAGGTAATAAAGAATCAATTCTTTGAAACTGAAGTCACATTTTAAAACTTATTGTGAAGAGTTGCTGGACAGTCAGAGGTGGACCCTGCTATGTTGTGGGAAGTGGAGAGGGAGAAGGCCTCCCTGATTCTGTCATGAGTGACAGTGGAAGTGGGTGAGTGAAGGAGATCTAGGAAAACAAGGCTGGAACCTAGAGAAAAGCTTTCTGCCATCAAGACAAATTTATGACTGCAGTGCACATTGCTGGGAGGTGCTTGGTGATCTTAAGGAGTAGACTGGAGAGCGATGGGTATGCCAAAACAGTAGAAAATTTGTTTTCCTAGCTGCTAGAAGGCTTCTCACAATGTTTAACTCTTCATTTGTGTGGAACTACAAGTCAGTGCCTCTCATCTGGGAGCTTCTAGTGGTGGGAGTATTTATGATAGAGGGCACCAAGCCAAGGACCTGGGCTGCAGTTAACCCAGGAAAAATACAAGGGCAGGGGAAGAGAGTGGAATTGAAGTGTTATACCCAGATTTCTTCCCCTGTTAACCCCAGTAGATCTGCTGGTGCTCGCATAGAGGGGAGGACCAATTTCAATACAATAAAGTAACATTCAGCATAACAAAAAGTATTAGGTACTCAATATTTATTTATTTATTTATTTATTTATTTATTTATTTATTTATTTATAACTGCCACTAAATATTGTGAGCATTCTCAACGTGAAGGTTTTGCCCTTCAGAAATTTTTGTGAGTTGACTCCCTGTTGAAAGCAGAGTAATATGGATGACGGCTCTCTTCAAGGGGATGTGAGATTTAAATAAATGTTCAACTGAAAACACAAATGGTTCCTGAAACACAAATGGTCTCAAAGTTAAATGCATCATGTCTCCCAGCATTTCCAATGTACACCTTGACTTCTGCTTGAACTGCTGACTCCTGTGAGAGAGATTAAAGTGGAGAGAGGGCCTCCTACACTTTAGAAGAGCTGTCCTTCTTTTTTTCCTGCTCCCCAGAAAGAAACTTCACTGGAAAACCTAACAAAGGCATAATCCATCTCAAAAAGTATGCCTATCCTGTAAAAAAGTGTTAAATTATGTGTAACAGTGCCACCTGCTGAATCCCAGCCTAACACCTTTCTTCTTGAAGGGAATGTGAGTCTTAATGAAATGGAGTTGGTTTTGATTAAGGCACTGGCACATACCCTGCCTGTTTCTTATGTAGACCACAGGGTACAACATGGTTTAAAAAATAAAATTAAATATTCATCTTTGGAGCAAAAGATTGGTTTCATTAAGTGTATCATAAGGCAAAGCCCTTGGAAATTATACCAAAAATGAGTTTGTCCGTTGTTAAATTGGCCTGATGCATTTTTCACTCTTATTAGTACTGAGGTGTAAAAAGAAATAAAATTTGAATTGCAGTGCTAGTAGTAACTTATCTAGAAGATGCCGATGTTCTCAAGTTTCAGACAAAGAGAGATTCCCTGCTGAATTTCTAAGTTTAGAAATATTTGATTCTACCAAGAACACTGTCAAATGAGTCTAAACTGACTGAGACAGGCAGTCGTTTTGTGGAAGTGAGTGAATTCCTTCACTGCATTCAGCACTTCAGTAGAACAGCCTCCATGCTGCCTAAAACCACTTTAACTTTTGAAGCCACTACAGGCTGAATTCTACCCACTTTATTAATAATTACTATGTCTTTAAATGTTCCAGGTCATTTTAATGGGATGCTGATGCAGGACAGGGCTGTTGATGGTCTGTGTAGCTGAAATGAGCTCCTTCTCCCAAGGAGCATCCCGGGTGATGTCAGATAGTGGTGAGTTTGAGTAACCTCAATGACACCACCTGGGTTAGGCTGGTATATGCAGTCCAGCACCACTTGCATGTTATCAGGCTGTTTTATGCATCATATCATACATGAAAAGATCTTTCTGTTGTTTTTAAATCCTATGCATGCCCTTGCCTTAACCTTTTTCTACCTGGTGCAGTGTTACCCTCAAGGGGCTGGTTTGTTTGATGGCCATCCTCTGCTACATACACAGCTTTGCAAATGCCAAGACCAGTGTCCACTCTGGTCACAAGCATAGCTCTGACACCTTTGGGAACTAAATCCATCATGTAAAACTGTAATATACTGTGTACTTCTGGCATTAGCTGGCCGGAAATGTTTTGCCAAAGAGCTTGTTGTGAAGCTGTCTTAATTGGGAAAGTAGAAGAGAACATAGTGTAGTGGACAGGACTCATGTAAAAGCATCTAGCAGTAAAATGCAGGATGCATGCCTCCCCTTTTCCACATCCCTACATCAGTCTGAAGAACAGCAAGAAAAAAAAAATAAAAAGCTCTCAGCCCAGGGCAAATACAGCTTTGTTTAATTAGAAAACTAAACATGCATATTTTGGGCATCAAATTCAGAAATATGAGACTTTACCTGGCAGTCATAGGTAAGATGCATGGATATTTTTCTTCTTGCTGCCCCTGGCTCTGACATTATGGCTCTGAGTGTATAAATATAGAGAGATGCATTCTTGTGTTTCCGTTTCCAGTCTGAGCTCTGTGGTATTGGCCTCAGTGTTTCTAAGCAAGGAAAAAGGGATGTTAACAGCCATGTAAATGAAACTGGACACATGCTTAACAAAATGTGACAGCAAAGTAAAGCCACTGACTTTGTTCCATCAAAAGATACAAATTTCCCATACTCCAGTGGAACATTCAAAGTGCCAGCATTCTCAGAGCTGTTTTCACTCTGTGATGTGCTCTAACAGCCAATTTGTTTAAAGGGGAAAGAGGATGGCATTGCAAATGCAGCAAATAAAATCTAGCAAGGCTGCAGCATGAAATTCTAGCAGATATCCTACTGCTGGAGTCAGACTTCCAAAAAAGAGCCATTCATACTGGCTCTGGATGGCAGTAGTAGCACAGAACAGAGAGCCTGTTTTCTTCCATCATGGAGTGCAGACGGAGATGGAAGCACTCTTGTATTTTGTTACCTGTGCTCAATACCTGTGTGCTGAAATATCTGATAAAATCTTCAGAGGCATCTTGAGAACCGTGTACCATGAAATAGATACTGTTGGCTTCAGCTTGGGCTCAGCTCAAAACCCTAGATGAACACGAAGGATTTCTATATATTTGTTATAATAAAGATGGTCCCTAGCATCTCTGCATTCACAGCTGCAATGAAGCTATAAGCTTCTGTCCATTTAATAGTGACATTGGCATGTTAAACTACTTTTTTAAACCCAAACTGATTCTAGTGACTTCCTCGATCAAACCTTTTGCCTAAATATCTCCTAAAAGGAGCTCTGGAGTCTGTACTGAGCAGTAACTGTGTTCATCAAACTACTGAAAGCAATACAAGAATCATTGCTTATGTAAAGAATAGGGCAACACAGTTTCTGTACCTTTTTTTGGTCTGAGAGAGAATTGGAGAGTAGGACTGAGTAGCAGATTAGCACAGCATACTCCAGATTTAATTGTAAGCAGAAGAATTTTCTAAGGGTACATTGAGGTTGTTCACGCTTGGGAGCTTCTACCTGTTTGCTTGAGTGAGGATGAGGAATCACAGAATGGTTTGAGAGGTGCCTTAAAGTGCGGCAGTGAGGGAAGAATGCTACACAATCAATATGATTGGTAAAGCAAGCTTCAATTTATTCCTGAATAGCGCAGCCTTTTATACACACTAAGTACAATAGTATAGTGTGAGTGATAATAATGCCTTATGCACAGTATCTGTGTATGTTCTGTCCTTGCTGTATCTTTCTATGTTCTATCCTTGCTATATCTTTCTTCAGGGTTCTTCCTCGTCCCACGGTCTTGCCAAGGATTCAGTGTTCTTGCCAGTTCAGCTATTCTATTCTTTCAGCATGGTACAGCACAATCGCCTGTGCCGTCCTGCACGTCTACAATATGGAGTGTGGCCTGCTCTCTAGCAAGCTGTTCTGCTGCCAGCCTGCTCTTTAGCAAGCTGTCTGCTGCCATAAGGCTTCCACAGACCCATGTCCATGTTCCTCGAGCCATTCTCCAACATTAAAGATCTTTTCGTTTCAAGCCCCTGCCACGGGCAGGCACATCTTCCACTAGACAAGCTTGCTCAAAACCCCATCCGACCTGGCCTTGAACACTGCCAGGGATGGGATATCCTCAGCTTCTCTGGGCAACCTGTGCCAGTACCTTGGAGGGAGCTGCTCCCTTGACAGGAAAAATGAGTGTTGAGAAGGTGTTGGATAAAGCCTGAGGAATAACAAGCCAAAGGCCCAGGTGGTCTTGTTTCTGGGAGAAAGATTAGCACAAATATTTGTTAAGACATCCATGATCTGAGGTTGTAGACCTAAAGAAACTATTTACAATGGCAAAACCTGTCCTCATCCTATGAGCAAAAGTATTTGAGATGTTGCTGTTGCTTGGTAACTTCTGTTGGAAGCAGGAAGAGCAAACCACTCCTGTTTGATGAATTTGAAATGTGTGTGGTGAAGAATGAATGACTGGAATCCACTGTAATCTTTCAGTAGTGCTGTTGTGAGTCCAAATGCACGGGGCTCAGTGGAGAATAAAACCCCTTAAAAATGATTTCAGATCTCTTTTCTAGGCACACTTTTCTTGGCAACACTTATGGAAGAAGGAAATGCTATTCTTCTCAGAGTAAAAAGTTTAAATTCTTCCCTTTTTGCTGCTGAACATTTCCTTCTTCTGTCTCTGCTCAGTCATTAGGTGTTGGGTCTTAAATTTATCCTATCCCCTGAGAGGAAAAAATGTCCATGTTCTGCAGAGAGAAGGACTTACTTCTTTGATAGGTTTACTTTTAAAAGGGATGAGGGAGAGACTTGCAACAGATTTGAAGTGTTAAAAGTAGCCATGGACAGGATGTTGGTAATGTCAGTTATGTGGCTTTTCTTAATACAAGTACAGAGCTGAGAAGGATAAGATGGCACAGGAACAAGGTGCTGTGGAGGTGATTGGGAAGCTGAGAGTGTGTTTTCTGGCCTCACCATTTGTTGAGCTGTTTGACATCTGGCTTGACCTTGAGTACTTTGTCTGCAAAGCTGATATCAGGTTTGGAATTGGACAATATTTTATGGACTTGATAGGTGTACTTGGTGAAAATGGAACTTATGGTGACAAAGACTTTGGAATTTGAAAATCCAGCAGCTTTAATTGAAAGGATTCTTTTTTTTAATGGGGAAAATAAAATGAAATTTTGTGTGGTTGTGAATATTTCTCTTACGATTAGAAAAATCTAATCTTTAAGCAAATTGCCAAGAAAATCAGTGGAAAATTACTATTACCACAATGTAGAGAAAATTTCTCTATTCTGTCAGAAACAATCACTGCTTGTTTTGATTTTGTTTAGATTCATTGCACAAGAATATGGAACAGAGGTCCCATCTGAGCCCTGGGATGGAGTGTTTGGGTTGTGTATGCTGGAAGACTGTTCCTTCCCAGGGGAACTCCTGATGATGCCAGTGTGGGTCTTTTTCAGCTGTGCAGACCCAGACAGAGGGGGGCAGAGTTGTGGAACAGGCAAATACTTCAGAGGAACAGCTAGGCATGCTCCTGCCTTGGGATAGAGAATGGGTTTGATGAACCTAGAGCCTTTTCCTGCCCTTTCTTGTGTGATTTTTAGCTTGGGGCTTTCGGGGCTTCCCTGACACAGACTGTAGATGGGGCTGAAATTTTCTGTTGGTTTGTTTTTCTCATATTGTTTAGCAGTTTCTGGGATTTTCATAATTGGGAGGGAAGCTTTCTAAAGGCACCAGCAGTACTTCCTGTGAGTTATTCTTGGCTTTTTGCACACAGACTGTGATTTGTATTGGTTCTCTTTACAACCTATGGGGGTAACCCAGAGCAGCCAAAGGGATGTGCTGGTCATTCACCTTTTTGATCTTTGGTCAAAACACATTTAGTGAGAACAGTGGGGTGTGAGGAGAACATTAGGAGTCTTCCAGCAGGTCAGTGTCAAAGGGGAGAGAGCCCATTGTTAAATTCCTCTTATCATAGTCAGTGGAAAAAGGGAGAAAGAGCAGCCTACCAAGAAACTGTCATGTTAGACCTCAAGAGATGAGCTCTGAGACTGCAAAATTCTCTCACTGAATTGATAAAATAGTAAATTAAAGGGGAGGCAAAATTTTGTTGAAATTAACATGAAGTCCCTTTAATCATCAAGCTTAATCCTCAGTAGAAAAGGACTCCAAAATTGATTTAAAATCTCAGTACAACCATCCTCTCTAATGTGAAACAGAGATTCAAGTAAATGAATGATTTGCTTAAAAAATTCTGACTAATCTTGAGAACAGTAAAATTAATATAAATGTGTGATCTCAAGTTCTATCCATTTTTAGATCCCATTTCAGTAAGTGCATATAATTTGGAATGGGACCTAAGCCATTTTGTGTGTAAGTGTACAGGGAACACATTCCAGTACCTTTAATCAGAATGTCAAAGGGAGATCAGCTTCGCTGTTTCACATAAGGTACGGAAATATCATCTGAGATGAACTGGAATAGAAAGAAAACACACTATAGAGTGGAAATGCAACAATTTCTTTCAAGGTATGAGATCATTTAAGCAGCTATTTCCATGGGGCAAACAACACATGTAAGGTTGTGAGAGCTCCTGGCCATATGTGTTCATATTGTAACACTTAAGTATTGCATACGTGTCTGAAGTTCTATCAAGGACCATGCTATGGAGTCCAGGGTCCACTGGGATAAGAGAGACCATCTCCCTATATTCCTGGCTTTGTGGAGGAATGTTTTTTGCTTTCTCCCCTCCAATGACCGGCTCTTTGGACAATTCATTGCTTCTGCTAAGGAATTTTGAGGAAGGCAATCTGAGCCATAATCTTAAGTGCTATATAGCATTCAAAGTTCATTCAAACTTATTTTATACTCTGTAAGAAAAAGTGAATTAATTGCTCAGTTTAGAGATGACATGATATTTCCTGCTGAACATCAAGTTTAACTGTCAATGTGTACTTATTAAGATACTGTCATAGGGTTAAAGGTGACACGAGGACACTGTACCACCCTACATATGAAGTAAATTTTGTATAACAGAGATCATTGCCTCTCACAGATGCCTGTACTGTCAACCCAGAGCTTTTAGTTAGACTGAAGTATTTAGCCTTTGGAAAAAGCAGACGTGTGTCACAGGCAGAGAAGTAGGGATATGCCTCCCCCCTGGACCTGCAGCACTCAGGAACACATGGGTGCTCCAGCTTTAGGGCTGGAGGTGAAGAAATCTAAAGAACTCAAGTACATCTGCTCAACTGGGAGGAAAATAAATTCTTCATTAGCTCTGGGAGATGATCAGCCCCTGAAATGGAAGAGCTGATTACAATAACTTTTGAAAACTTGAGCTGAGTACTGAGGAAAATTAAGGGCTGCTGTTGCTTGCTGTGCCTTGTGGCTAAATGGCCTGCCCAGAGGCATTCCTGGATTTTCTCCTTCTCTTCCCTTCCATTTCCAGGCTGAGTAGTGGGTTCAAACCCTGTTCTTTAGTTAGACCTCTGGTGTTTTATGATGCCAGCAATGCTGACGTTATTGCTTCCCTGGATGCTGGAGTTGTACTGGTCCTGCCATGGCTTGTCAGCTCTGCCTGCATCCTGGCAGACTTCTGAGACCAGAACTGCCCTGTTACCTACAAACTCATGTCACACCATGCAGATTTCCCATAGCTGAGATTCTCCTGTGTATTCCTGTGCTGTGGGAGGTAGATGAGAAGCACAGTAAATAAAGCAGGAAGCACTTCCTTTGACAGAATTAACTATTTCTCTTTGCAATTGTACTTTTTTGAAAACAACATACATACTAACATAAACTGCTATCAGCTGAAGTGAAATCACTTACTGCAGCTTGTAAGGGATTTTACACATTCTTCTGCAAGTCTAAGAATTAGACGTCTGCTAGGATGAGGGTTAAAGAAAGCAATACTAAATACTAAATTGCGGAATTTGGGGAAAGCCTGGAAGAAGATGCTGGGGGTTTCTGAGTTCTGAGGTTGCTCCTCAGAGGAGCAGAGAGGGTATTTAAAATTGTTGTCTCTTCATCTGTCCACGCTGCCAGATGTGGACAGGTTTCACTGAAGAAGACAAGTAAGTGTTTGTCACAGACTTTTCAGTGAACTCATGCGGGTTGTGGTGACTGAATATGCCATATTTGGAGAGGGTGCTAGGCCAACAGTCTGGGGGAATGGAATGTCCTTTGTTTGTTTCATAGACACAGCAGAGCTGTTGCAATGCCAGCTTCCCCATAATAGCCAGTGACCAATTACATTGCTGCTAAACCGAGCTACAGTAAAATCTGTGTCACGCTTAAATTGCTGTAACAAAAATGTGCGGTCAACTGTATCAGAGAGCTTTGCTAGATCAATAAATAAGGCTCCATAAATGTGGACAATATCCAGAGAAATCATAGTATCATTCCCAATGCATTCAGCTATACTGCAGTAGTTAGTCTGAGCACGGTCCCGCATCCAGAATGAACAGCAGTTGCTTAACTGGTGTATAAATCTCCTGTGAACACGTGGCTGTGTGGGTGACTCTTAAATGAAGAATGGCCAGGGTCGATGTGACCTTTTGTGTAATTTTGTGAACCTGGAGGATAACTGCTTGTCATGTAGCTTCTTTCTGATTCAGTCTGAGGGTAGAATTTGTGCTTTCATGACTGGTCAGATGCAGAGTGTGACTGTCACATATGAAGGGTTCATAGGCAGCAGGTGCCTTTTTGTCAGAACCAACTCACCCAAGACAGACCAGCAAGATTTTTCCAGTATTATTTCTTTTCTGAATTGTTACATTTTGCCCCATAAATTACTAGCACTAATACTTCAGATGGTTTTGACTCACTTTTATTGTAGAGATTGAAGTTAAATAATATTGTGCTGGTGTTGGCTGGGGTAGGGTTAATTTTCTTCCCGGTGGCTGTGGGGATGTGTTTTGGATTTGTGCTGAACACAATGATGATGATAACAGAGGTGCTTTTGTTACTGCTGAGCAGGGCTTACAAAGAGCCAAGGCCTTTTCTGCTTTCCCTACTGCCATGCTGGCAAGGAAGTTGGAGTGTATGGGAAGTTAGGAGGAGATACAGCCAGGACAGGTGATCCAGCTGACCAGAGGGATGTCCCAGACCACATGATATCCTGCTCGATATATAGAGTGGAGGGAAGAAGGAGGAAGAGGGGGACATTTGGAGTGATGGCGTTTGTCTTCCCAAGTCACTGTTACACATGATGAGACCCTGCTCTCCTGGAGATGGATGAACACCTGCCCACCCATGGGAAGCAGTGAATGAATTCCTTGTTTTGCTTTGCTTGTGTGCATGGTCTTTCCTCTCCCTATTAAACAGTCTTTATCTCAACCCACAAGTTTTCTGGCTTTTACCTTTCCGATTCTCTCCCAGTCCTACTGTTGGGGGAGTGAGTGAGTGGCTGCATGGTGTTTGGCTGCTGGCTGGGGTTAAACCACAACAAAATCACTAGAAGTCAGGCTGAATTGTTTATTAGACACATTAATAATCCTGTTTACATGATGCTTTTTCATTACTGGGTAACGTTTGAGGGAGTCAGAGTTTAGTGAATAATCATTATTATGAAGAAATTGGAAGTGATGTGTACTGGTTGTAATTCCAACTTTGTAAAATCAGCTATGAGTGCCAGACTAAGATGGGGTCCTGCTGTAGGTAATGATAGTTGCATATCCCCCATTGATTTTGTGAAGTTTGGGCTTTGCTGAAGGGATCTCATCAGGTATTTTCTGTATTTGGGAACTTGCTACGGTGTGTTCCCTCCCTTTCCTCATGCCTGTGCCTGGTTCACATTGCATAGGCATTGGTCACAACTGCAGTTATAATGTGAATCTTCTCCGTCAAAGTCTATGGATGTGTGTACCCTGATCTAATACTTTTGTTGGCCTAAATGACATGTGCTGTTTTTTGAGCTGGGGATTCTGAAACTTCCCATTCTGACTGTTGTATCCTCCTCAGGGTGTCTAAGTTCCTGGTCATTGCATACTTGGTATAAACTGCAACTCTCTGGGCATTGTAAAACAACAAGGGATATAGGTAAATTCCATAAAATATAAATGGGATGTTATGTGTATTTTACACCATCTGCCTTCTTAATGCTGACACTTTCTACCTAATAAAGATTTGGATCTGGGAGAAACAACATCTCACCTAGTGTATTCTAACTCCAGAACATGGAGCAAAGGGCAGACAGAGTCAAGATCAACAGCTGGAGCCAAGATTGTGCATGTGATATTTAACCTTCAAAAAAGTGGCAAGGACTGGGGTATATGGTGACAGAAAATAAGTGAATGGCAAATCCAGTAAATGGATTTGGTATATACGTGGAAAATATTTTTATGGGTGATTTAACACTACAGTTACCCAAGTTTGTTCTGGCCAGGGGCTTGCCACTGAAGCAATTAATTGAATGAGATGGGCATGGTAATATGAACCCTTACTGTTCTTAGCTAGGGCTGTCTAGGTACATGTGACAAATAAATTGCTGGTGACTGGCAGGGATTGTAGTAAGAGGTGGCGTGCCCCCTAGCCAGAGGCAGGCTTTGGAGGCAATTAATCAAATGAGTTGGGCAAAGATATGTGACACCCGTCACCACAGATAACACTGCAAATACACATGCAATTAATGATCTTGATGAAAGAAAGAAGAGATAATTTAAAGTAAGGTGTTCTCTAATAAGCTAGAAACTCTTAGTAGAAAATTTCTGCCTTAGCTACAAAGGAGTCCCAGCATTTTCAAAGCATCTGGTTTCCTGGCAATTCAGTGTATGTACATATGAAAAGGAAACACAAAGGATTTTCAGTGTCCTAAAATTTCCTCAGCTTGAAAACTACTTGCACAAGCCATGTGCATGCACAGGTTCAAGTATTGTAGCTCGACTGCCAAATTTAGCATAAAGATAGCAGAAATTCCCAAATACTGGAGAGTGCTCTTATAAACATTTTTGCATCAGGTACTAGATAATGTAACCTAAGAGTTTGCAAATGTACTTTGCTTTATTGACAGCAGGTATTTTAGAGCTTTTTAGGTCATGACACCTTTTTACAATCTAAAGGAATATTGATCTAACCATAGTCTTCACCAAATTTATGCTGTATTGCGCCTTTGCATGTCAAGCATTAATTTCTAATGGTGATCTTGAGATTTAAAGAAAAAATTTAAAATGGTAGCAATAATTTTTTTCCATGGAGATGTAGATCATCAGCTGTTTTTAGCTCTTGTTCCTTCTTGCCCCCTGCCCTTTTCCTGCAGAAAATCACACTTATTCCACCCTGAAACTACTTCTCCATTGAAAGAATATCCTTGAGTCACTGCTGACTTAATCAAAAGTCTTCCAATGCTAACAGTTAACTATGAAGGCTGACGATGTGTTGAGTTTTTCCTGCATATCCTAACACACAAGGTCAGGACTCTGTTCTTTTAGGAGTTTCATGTAAAGATGATGACCCTCATACAGAACATTGACAGTCTTCACTTGTTACATTTGTCTTGCTTCTTTTTCATACTGGAAAACTAGTCTGTCCCTCTCGTATAGCTTTGTTCTGCAGTGGATGCATCATTTGGGTTTTGATCCTACCTATCAAAATGATTATTTGGGAATGTTGTCCTTAGGTTTATCTTCTGCTCCTGTAGCATCACAGGCATTGCTCACCAATGAGAATATCCCTGATGCAAACTTCTGGAGACTTCCTTCGCTCTTCTTTTGTAGCTGGATTTTGTGTGAAGTCTGCAGAGCTCTTTTCCGAAGTATCCCTACCTTGCTGAAATGGATAGGAATTGGTACTTAGCTGTTATTAACCCAAGCTTAATATGTCATCAATTATCTGAAGAAGCATTTAAGATTTTTTTTCCAGACTTGTCATGGCAACTCATGGACTTTTAAGAAAAAGAAAAGAGATAATGTTAGCTTAAATGATAGGCAAACTGGTTGACAAGCACAATGGGAGATGATCTTTAGTATGTACATTAACAGATTGCCATTTCAGAGAACTCCTTTTACTTGAATTGAGTGGCGCTTTTGTTCTCTTTGCAGTTTCATTCCCACAGCAGGGAGAATACAAGAAAAGGAAGAGCAGGGCCTTGCAGATGACAGTCTGATCAGTTAATTTCAACAGCAACTGAAAAGGAATCTTTTCATCTCCTCATAAGCCTCTGTCCATTGCTTGCAGGGTCCCAAAGAAAGAAAGAGAGCACAAGAGCAGGGTACCCTGAGGCCCCCACCACTCCCACAAGGTCAAACTCATTACCTGCTCTATTGCCACTTCTAAACTGTGCCTGCCAAGAAAAGATTAACAGAGATCTATTAATTTTTTTCTCCCCACCCTAAGAGAAACATAAAAGCAGCAGAAGAAAAGTCTTAAGGAGAACCAGGATGATGATACAGAGATTCTTTAGCACGGAAGAGGAACAGTATTTAATGTGTTCACAGACACAGAAATTATTTTCAGGCTGGTTATCAATCCTTCCAGTAGTCTGCTGGAACCTGGAGACATGAAGTAGCTGCTGGAGTTGTCAGTGTTTTGAGTTAAAGAAGAATGAATGCATTGCTGTCAAATGATCCTTCTTTATTTTTTTAACCCTGCTTTATTATTCATTTGCAAGCAAAAGAAGAAGGCAACTGGATGGGAATGAGAAATTAAATTAAAAAAAAAAAAATCTTCTGGCTGGAAAATAGAGACTTAGTCAATAGAGCAGGGTTGTCTTTTTCCAGAGAGCAGCTTGAAGAGAAGATTCAAATTGGGATCACATTTCACTTTTCTTGTAGGTTTCTCACCAAGCTTGTTCTGCATGTTTTTCAATATGCAGGTGTTAATGAAATCAGGTTAATTCCATTCATTACATCTCTATCAGAATTCATCAAATATACTCTAATAACCTGCTAATTGTTTCCCAGTGAAAATAAAGACGGGTCAGTCTGAGCCTATAGGACTTTTTTATTGATTACCTGGAATCTAGATTGATGGTCTTTGCTTAGTTCTTAATGAATTAATCTGCATTAGTGATGAGAAAAAGTAGAAATAGTTTTGATTTTAGTCCTACTGAAGCTGGGGACATGTCTTAAATTTCACAAACCAGCAAAGGATAAATGAGAAGTCTCCAGCTCAGCAGAGTTCACCACAGGCCTCAGAATACTAATTTTGTTCTTTGTTTTGCTTTTGCTTAGAATGGAGCCTGAGTCTACAAGCACTTTTATTTTTCTTTATCTCTAACCTTAAAATTGCTCAATATCAGTTTTGTGGTAAAGGACAAGTCAAAGCTGGAATTTGGTCTTCCCCTTTGTAAGCCATATTTAAGTTTGCTGTAAATCCACTTGACTACTTGGTTGGCAATGAGATAGGATTTTTGTGCCAACTTAATGTGCCCTGATAGAAAATGACATAAATAAAATACAGTTCTCAGACAAGTACCTTTAGGGCCAAAAATATTCTCCCTAAAATTTAGAAAACCCCAAATTCAACAATGCTGGGCTTTTTTTCCTTTAAAGAGGGACAATTTTTCTCAGCTTGTGCAATTCTGTACCTGTGATTATAAGTACTAATCTTAAAAGAAATTTCATGGAGTGGACATATATGTGCACATGCACACATACGTATATCTGTATGCACAAACAGCTGGATTTTGAATTTAGCTTTTAGAGACTTATTAAAGTGACATGCGGTGTCGCCTCCGGCTTTATAGGAACCCTTAGTTAAAAAGATATGAGGGTAGTGATTGTAAAACCATCATGTTGCAAACATTAGTTAATGCTTCTGTCAGTCAGTTCTCTCTGGTGTGCTGTAGTCTCACATCAGAAGGCATTAATCTTACACTGGCTGATAGACAGAAATGCAGCATTGCTCTTCTGTTAAATCAAAATGTGCCCAGTCCTTTACAGAAATGTGTTCCGCTCCTGCCAGTAAGAGGCTCTGCTTTTTTGGCAACATGCTGTGTTCTTGCCTTCTCGTAAAAAGATTCTGACTTTTCACTAATGTACGTAAATCTTTGGGTTTCAACACTGGAAAACAGTGCAGGTCACTCTAGAACTAAAAGGACCCCAATTTTCCTATATTAGACCCCAAAACAAAAGGACTTGAGGGAATCTAGCTGTACTAAATAGTAAAAAGCAACAGTAAAAGCCACAATTTTGTGCTGAAAGTCCAGTTCTATTCTTGCTTCCCTTTCCTGTCCTCGGCCACAGCCTCTGTGAGCTCACACCTCTGCTTTGGTCTCCAGGAAAGTCTCATACCTTGTGTCAGCTTATATATGTCAATATACACACGTGTATGTCTGTGCATGCTTATATCTTCTTGTACGTTCTAGTTCTCGTCTTTAGAATCTTTTTTACCTCTTTTTTGCAAGACCTTCTGAGGAGGTTTCTTTGGGTTGCTTATTGTCAGCCTTGATTGCTTCCATAGCTTATCATTGCCAGACCCTTGTTGTTTGGTTTCCAATTTCTGTTTGCCTTTGTTCTCTGGACTACTTTTCCTGTGGATTCTTTAGCGTTGTTTGCCATTAGGTTTTTATCTTCTTGAAATGTCAAACCCACTGCATCATGTACTTTCTGTTTTGTAAGGCCTTTGAAGTGGGGGGGTGATATTTATTCTGTTCACATGGTACCTTGTACAAAGGGTTACCAGCTTGATAGGTCTCCAAGCAGTTCTCTGTGATATTTAATGTTAAAATATCCACTGTTATTCTATTAGGCATATCCATGGGCTGGGAAGACAGGACTGTGTGTGATGCTTAAGATGTAGACAGACAGTAGCACTGCACTTTTTCTTTTATGTGTAAGTCATTGGCTTGCAAATTACATTTTTGTCTTTAAAATGTGTGGTTTTGTGTTGTTTTTCCAGGACTGATAAAGGCTTTGGCCAACTATGAGTGTATAGGCAGGAGGCAAGCTCAATTGCTTCCTCCACAGTGCTCTTGTGCCCTATTTATTAATTGGGTCCTGTACAAAACCAGATTGCAACGCAATTCACTTCTCATTCTTTCGAAATTGAACCCATCTATTACTAATCACTGAACTTAGGTTTAGCACTGAGCTTGTTTCCTGTCTATGAGCTGTGCTATCATTGCTACACTTATTAATCTTTATATACGAGTGTTATACAGTATGGTCTAAAAAGCATTCCTGGACCTTTTATTTCCAGTACCTTGCATTTCTAGCTTCAGTCCCAACAGCTTTTTGTTGTTGTGCTCACAAAAGTTTTGCTGAGCATGACCTCCCCTTTAAAAGTCTTCTTGGACCATTTGCTACGCAGCCTGTCTGAATAGTCTTCTGTTCTTTGCCTTGTGACTGAGCTTAGGATCTTTGCCTGTGCTACAGCTCTGTAGTTTTCCAGTTTGGCCCTCAATTCTGCATTAAGCGTGGCTGCAATGTAAGCTTTCCTCAAATGCTTAGCCCTATTGAAAAATAATTGCAGTTTTCCAGGGAGGTGTACAAACCAGTGCGGTTAAGAATAGTGATGTTACAAAGGCTTTGAGCTATGTAATGCTATGGATTATTTTTTTTAAGAGAAGTTCTTTTCACTGAGGGTCCCACCCCAAGCTGAGCTTTCTGCAGTTCAGTGTGAGAGAAGAGCTCACAGTTCTGTGATATTCAGAGGGATTTGAGCTACTGGTGGTTTTGAAAGAGAAAGTATCAAAAAGGGGTGGAATAGAAACCCTAAAGCACATAAAACCGCTTCCACAGTGTTTGTTTTTTTTTTTTTTTTTTTTCCATCTCTCCTTGCTTTACAACTCTGGATACAGAATATTCTTTGTTACTTCTCTTGGACTGAATTCTTTTTCGACTGCTCTGATACTGTCCTCAGTTGCAAAAATAAGATGTGTTGCCCCACTAGCAGATGTATATTTTGTTCCTGCACAGTTTTCTCTTCCTCCCTGCTGTTCATGAGCATAAAAGGATAGGTTTTTAACTCCTGCAGTACTAATTATGTCTCCTGATCAGTCTTTTTAAAAACTACAACCTTTCTCAAGGACAGTCCTGCCTCTGAGCAGACTCATGTTGATGCTTCTGTGTTTGGACTGTTTTAAATCCTTGCACTCTTCAGACTTACCTGAGCCATCTCTTGGTATCTTGGGGAAGAACAAACTCCCCACAAACCATTTGTATTGCCCTTGTCCATTTGGCATATGCCTTGTTGCTTTAGGTCTCCTGTGTCACTGTTGTACTGGGGACGGCAAGAAATGACACGAGTTCGATCTAGGGAGAAAACGAATTATTTATTAATTTACAGACTCATTTATGTATCTTAGTTCGCTTGAATGACACAAGGCCATTGGTCCCTGACCATCCACCTCCCAGAGTGATTGGTTAAATCCTACAGCACCCATTTCAAAATATTTCTCTAGTTAATATCACCTCAATACTGCATAACAATCTTGCACCTGCAAGATAAAGGGATTGGTTTACAAAAACTTCTAACTGTTTTTGGCTGGTGTCTGTGTGAAAGCAAGGACTCTTACACAGACACTGGCAGAAAGATGGAAAATCTCCCTGTGACCAAGCTTTCAGCATCCACATCCTGGATATGAAGTGTTCCAGTAGCTGAAAACCATGGAAAAGCAGTACTTCAGGCCTTCTGTGGAAAGGTGATGTAAGAATGTGGACAGGAGGATATCGAGAAAATACTTTAATAAATTCCAACTAGATGTTGACTATCCCTCCTATTGATTTGATGCCGTTGGTGTTCTCTTTCCCTGCTGCGTTCTCTTGCTTCTTGTCCTCTGAGAGGTGGAATTTATCACCTTGCAGGCAGATGGGGCATTTGGCAGAAGCAGGATCCAGATGTAAAGCTTTGGAAAATTCCCAAGAGCAGCATCTGGGCTTGGCTCTGGCTTACTGCCTGAATTCTTTGTGAACTCGGAACAGCTGGCCCTGAAACTGCCTCTGAGGTTATCTCGGGGGTGGTTGCTACAGATCTGGCTGTGAAATCATATTCTCCTGACATACCTCTCCACTCGGAGGAAATGTACCCATAGGTTTACATGCAGAAATCTTTTTGTAGCTCAAACTTCAAATGTACTGTATAAAATATGAGCATGTATCTTTTTGTACCCACAAGATGAGTAATCTGGAAACTGCATGAGGAATAAGCTTGTGTGTGCGTGGACTCATGTCAATGTATTTCTGTGTGAGAATATGGATAATTGTTAGCAGATTCTGTACTACTATGACTGCTTTGACTCCAAGTCCATGTGCATATGCCAGCAGAATATTTGGCTAAATATCTTTTCATTTCATGTAGCAGCAGAACACTGTAGGTTTTGGGCATGTTGCCTTCTGTCCATTTGACTTAAAACACAGCCTTGCGCAGTTGAATCGTGTTGCCTTCATTATGTGAAACTTAGCTCTGTGCACAGGTCTGATAGAGACTAATTTTTCAGACTTAAGTGGATCCTAATTCAGTGTCAGACCCTCTTTGCAGTGGGGATATTCACTACTAGATAGATTTCAGTGCAGTCAAAACAAACAAATGTGCATTGAGTCAGTATTTTATAATGTTCACAGCTGTCTACATCATGAATGGGAAATAGTCTGTCTTCTATTTATGGTAAATCATTGATTAGAATACACTTGAAATATTGGGTTGAAAATACATGTATGTCATCTATGCAGATATATTTCAAATATTTATCCCTCTGTGTGTAGTGTGGAATATATTTATGATTAAATGATCAGACATGTGAATTTTGGTGCTTCAGGATACAAAAAGAAATATCTTTTTGATATATATGGTCTTTTTTTATAAAACTGTCATAAACACTTTTTTGGAATGACTTCCATTAGATTGACTACTTATTAATATATAAGAAAGAAAGGCCTAATGTTGAATTTGACTACTTCAATGTGTATCTTTGGGTGCATCCATGCTGTTTTTATACATACTTGCATGGAAAAGTATGTATGGGATAAGTTTAGGATGAAAAGTGTTTGAAAATGGTAGAATTTTTACTACTGGTTTCTACTAAGTCATTGACAGCTGTTTTTCATTGTTATCTCTACTGAAAGTTTACTTAAATCAAGACTAGTTGAGTCTTACAAGGTGAACTGGTCCATCTGACCCACTCTGCATTCATAACCCACTGCGAATTTAGTCACTGTTTCCCTTTATGATAAATTGAAATATACAAATGATAAAGGCAAGATAAGAAATTTTTCTTTTTGGCATGTTTTTCTTATTTCCTAGGATCAAATTTTGAATACAAGAAAGGGGAGCAGTTTAATTTCTTGAGGTCATCTCTGCTAAAGCACATGTCTTGGTGTTTTAGTGCTGCAGGTGCTGGATAGGTGCTGTCCACTGAGACATTCTGTCTTTGACATCATAGGGAAAGTCTGTACAGTTGCTTGTAGGGCAGATTCCCTGCCATCATCTCCTTTCCACAGCTCAGCTGTTAGCAGAGAATTTTTGCAATTGGGGGAACACATCTGTTCTTCTCTCTCCTTTTAACATTGAAGATGCTGCTCTCACCAGCTCTCGGAGTTCTGGGGGAATTTGGTGGGTAAAGTCAGAGGCATCAGACAGCACTGGAGCTGTACCTTGTGCATGACCTCTGCCAGTCAGGTCAGGTTAGCAATTGCTGCATTAGACACAGCAAGCACTGATTCCCCTGTTGTGACTCCCTCTCTTCGTAATTACTGAGATCCATCTCTTTCCATTACCTATTACCGAAAGTGCAGTACGCATGGAAAGATATTTCTATCATGTGGAACAGAGATAATGGAGGAATTATAAAAGAAGAACAGTATTTTCTCTATTTCAGACTACTTTTCTGCAATTTTTGTATTCCTTTAGTCATAAAAAAAGTAATAGTGTTTACTTTTTTAATTTTAGAACTGTGGCAGGTGGTGGGGAAAGATAGGATGATATAAAGCATTTTGCTTCTCATGATGCAGTTTGGGGCCATACTATGTTCACTGCTTTCTAGTTTCTGTGACATGATTTACTCCCACAGAACTACTGTCCCTGAAAGGGTGATTGCTGCACTGATATACCTAAATGTACAACTGCTTGGTATAGTTTAGGACAGGTGCTGAGTAGTAAGTCCTGCTGTTGTGCTAATCACCAATAACTTCCTAAAATGAGTCGGTAGTTGGGGAAACATGTTAAAATTTTAAAACCAGTAGTCTTACGTGCATATCTAAGTAGTCTTGGCTCATCAGGTATAAGGTCTAAGAAGTACAGAGTAGAAATTGGTTGAATACATTTAAAAGCCAGCCTGCTTGGTTTCTCACTCTCTGTTGTAGAAAAAGTGTGTTTTCTGACACCCTGTTGTGATGTTTTCTGGAGAAAATGGTAGAATCTATAGTAAAAACCTCTGCCCCTTTAGCTCGAGCAGTGAATCTGTTAGCAAGCATGACGTGTGAGCTGCTATCAGATAAAGCTGTGACTACAATGGAATTTAAGCTAAAAAGAATAATTTTAATATTATAATGCCATTTAGTCTGTCACTTGCAATCTGCTTTTTAAGAGCAGTTCTAGGTCACTGACTTGATCTTAACTTACAATTTCAGAATGACCATGGAATTTTGCACAAAACCCTCTTGAATAAGACAAGAGCTGTCTGTTCAGTTTCCTGGACAGACATATGCACAGCAGGAACACATGATTAATAAAAAGATATTAAGAAAATGATAGGAAAAAAAGTCTTCTTTCTCTCAGAGTGTAGTAGTGCTTTTAAAAGGGACTTTTCCCTTTTAACAGTCTTTTAGTTTTGGTGTACTCTGAATAATAGAAATTCACTTTTCCAGTGTCCCAAATGACAGGGAGAACTGTTTAATCAGCAGTATATCTTCAAAATTGCATTTAGCAAATAAATGTGTGGTGGACTTTAAGTATAAATAAGACCCATCCCTTGGATCTTCTTTTAACTGCAAACCTTCAAAGAAATTATATTTTTACTTCCAGCAAATTACCTAGGAGAAAAAAATGACAAGAGTAATCTATTTTTTTCACAGCTGGTCGGTTGGCCAGAGTTTCTCATCAAGGAGTACATGCTGTTTGCTCCCCAGATGGACAGGCTGGATGAGTAACAAATCCACAGAGCCCGGGACACAAGGTAGAAATTATACTGTCTGTGCTTTTAATCTTGCACAGCTCTGCTCATTGGTAGTTGCAGGTGGCCCATATCCAAATGAGACTCCATTGGGACAATATCCTGTATTTTGTCAAAACGAGTCCCATTAAAGCTTCAACTGGAATTCGGCCAAAATACTGAAATAATTATGGGGAAACTTTTTTAAAAAAAGTTGAAGCCCCATAATGGTGACAATTAGACATTTAAGCACCATCAACTGTACCTGCAATTTTAATTTCTTCTACTTGATCTGTTTTGTCTGTCTGGCTCAGCGCTACAATGAGAGGTACTGAGCAAAAACTACATGAGAGTGTGACTGTGAACACTTGTTCTGGGGGGTCTGTATAGTGGTGGAGCAGCAGTGCTTGAACAGTGCCTGGTGAATTCCCTGAGGCTTGGACAAGAAATGCTGCCTGTATGCTGGCACACAGATATTTGGGTCACATCTTGCTCATCTTGCTTTCCCTTTAATTTAAAGCATGTTTGCTGCTGTCCTCATTCTGCCCAGGGGTACTCCTACTTTATCAGTCAAAAGGCGTGGAGATTTAGGAGCCTTTTTTGTGAGAGTCCTATTAAAAAGTCTGAATTACAAAGTGATTCCATACATAAGCCCTGAACTGTTTCCTTGAGGACACCAACCTCCCCCTTTCCTCCTACAGTCTAGATGTTGAAGACCTGCATTTTCTTCTTCCTGTGCTTTTGAGATGCCATACCAGAGCTGAAACATCTCAAAGGTATACTAAAATGCTATTGGGCATGTTTGAAAGTGATATGTCTAATTTCTAAAGAAAGCCTTGAGGCAAAATGCTTTTCTCTTGCTCTGATGTAATCCTGCCGATTTCTAAATCATTGTACTTTTAAACTAGGCATGTAAACAGCAGAATCCAGATTCATTAGTGTAAGACTTGGAGGGCTGCTGTGTGGGATGTCATGGTAACTGGAGTTCTCTGCTTTCCCCACCATTTCATGAGAGCTGTGGGGCTGGAGCAGAGCAGAGGCCAGTCCAGTCTGGTGCTCATCTCCTCCAGGGACAGCGCTGAGAGAGTTCTGGCCTTTCAGCTTGGCTCAGCATGCCTATTGAAAGCAGATGTGATCTCTTGGTCCCTCTTTTTAAAAGCTCATATCTGCAGATCATGCTGATGTGTAAACTTGGTGCTGACTGCGTGGATTAGAAGTGAGATACTTCTAGTTGTTGTAGGTGAAACCTCCTCAGACCTCTTTGCATCTGCTCTCCCTTTCTGGCTGCTCTGGCCCTGATGTATGTGTGGGGAAGATGTGTGGACATGGGTAGGAAAATGTCAGATTTGGAAAAAATGTAATCAAATTAATTTATTTAGTTCCTAAGTCTTCTACTGAATGGAGATACTGGAATGTGTCCCTGTTTTATCTGGTGTCTGGAAATCTCTTGGTATGGATACCCACTGGGCTCATGCAGTATCCTTGAGACACAACTAGGACCAGAAGGAATCTCTCTGCATGGCCCTTTATTTTTCCTCATAATGACCAAAGCTGAATTCCTGCTGTGACATTGCTTCAGGATCCAATGTCCACTCCTGTCCTCTTTGCTCTTTCTAGCTATCTTACAGAATTAAGCAAGCTAAGGTGGATACAGCCCTCTTCCCCTGTAAATAACGGGCCATTGGCAGCATTCCTTGGTGATATATCTCAGCATGTATTTTGATAGAGCAGTTACAGAGTACGTAAGTCCTGGGCCATCAGACTGCAATCTGTCTTGGAACAGTTTTGCTGATACTTCCACAGCAGATGCCTGTGTGGGCTGATTTCTTGTAAGCCCTGTAGACTACTTTATCTTCAGCAACCTTCTCAAACCTCAAGGTAATTTAGATAAAGCATTTGTGCCCTTGCTCAGCTTCACAATCAATATTTAACTGCTTTGCTATTATAAAGATACCTTGCTAATGAGCACACGGCATACACCGTCTGCTGGAGTGCACATTTGTTGGTAATTTTTCTCCTCCATAAGAAAGTTACATAAGACTGTATGCAAACAACAGCATCAGCAAGCAGCATGTTTATATCAATGTGGGCAGAAAGGCTAAATCTGAACAAGCTACAGATAAAAAATACAGTGTAGTTCTTGTGTACCTGAAAAACTAGTGACAGGTGGTTTGATTTTTCTTTTTCTGTGTGTATGGTGTTTTTCTTTTTTCCTTTTTTTTTCCCCTACGTTGGTGGGAGACAAGAAAAATCTTCCTAAGCAAGTCGCATTGCCTGAAATAATACACCTCTGCACCACAGGCATAACACCTATATGACTAGACTTTTAATCTTTAAAATAGTTGTCAAAGATGCACAGCCTTTTGTTTGGTTTGTGTCTGCTCTGACCTGGTTTTGGCAGCAGCAAGTGTAAATGTTGTTAGTCCTCTAGAGTCTAGAATGACAAGGCCAGCTGGAGTTCTGGAATGCCAGGCGACTCTCCTGTAGTGCTGGTTTATCAGAAGGAAACTGAGAGCTAAGAATTTGGACAGTAACAATTCATGCTCCTTTATGCTGTAAGAAGGAGATGAGTTGAAGCCAAATAAAATTTCCTGAAGGGACACATTTGTTACTGACCTCAGTGAGTGCAGAGTAAAATACGCTCCGAAATAGGTAGACTGCTATTTTTGCTGCCATTCTTCTGAGCAGACGAAAAGCTCAGCTGAAGCCTGGAGAACTGTTTGATAAACATCACAGCAGCTCGGTGTTCCCCATGGCTGTGCATGAATGGCTTTAGGCGTCTGTCTTTCTGTCTGCCATTAAAAAAACCACCCAAAAAACCCCAAACAAGTATTTGGCCATTCTCTTCTTTCAGGCCAATTTTGAGCAGTGCTGTCTTATGGTTGTTCCAGCAGCCCAGCATGAAGATCCACTCTCAGCATTAATCAGTAGTCAGGTCCCAAAGGAAACTGTTCACAACACACAGGTTTCAGAGCCTTGGATAGGATGTGACTCATGGGTATGTGGCACCTACCCCACAGACATCCTGATGAGCCTACAGCATGTCACCATTTTCCCATTGTTCAGAACCACATGCCAGCAAGTGCCCAGAAAGATTTCTTCTTCCACTGGGTCATTTCTTTTGTCATCCTGGGCTGCAGTAATCGGGTCAGACCAGGCTGAACTTTGTGCATTTGCGTGAGAGAGAGGAACCTTTACTGCGTCTTTTCAGTATTATTTCAGAGTTGATTTAATTAGCCCTTTTCATTTTTAGCTCATGCAGGAAGCATTCTTTTTTCTTACCCACTTAGCCAGAAACATCATGGGCAGTTTTATGGGCTTGCTACAAAAAATATCTGAGCAGCAGCCTTGAACATTCTGTGACAGCAATGTCTGTGCCACTTCTATGTGGCTACACCTGCCAAGGCAGCTGTCTGTCTCCCAGGAGAATTAGGGTCAGACATTGCCCCCTCCTAATGATGAGCAAATAGGGGTTTTAATGGGAGCATATTTGGGCTGAGTTATAAAACAAGGAAACAAGCTGTTCATTTATTGGTTGTAGCATATTCCAAAGGTGTGAGAAAAATAATTGCAGCTTAATTCATTGGGATATTGATACATCTGGTGGGGATAGTGAATAGCAGAGAATTGTTGCTGGTGTGTAATCAGCCATACTAGAAGCCAAATGCTGGTAAAGGCTCAAACAAAATGTGATGGAATCTAGAGCTGCATCTTGGATCCCATGGCAAAGCCATGGCCTGATCCAGAATTCAATGCCAAACTTCTTTTGGCTTCAAGAAAGTTGGAATCTGAAGGCTGGAAATTAACAGAATATTTACATAAGGCTGGCCTTCAGTTTTCCATCAAAAATGCACCATGAGGGAATTAGGAAGCTGATGAAAAGATGAATCGTGAAGTGCAAAACTTAGGTACCACCCTGGCCGTGGTAAAAATAATTTAAATCTATGCATGAATATACATGGGAATATACATTGGGCTTATCTCCAAGACAGGAGTGCAACAGTAATTGCAACTTATTTATGTAAATGCTGTTATTCATTGGACAGTGGTGCATTTTATCATAAGCAAATCTTTCCTCTTCTAAGACAGTTTTAGCAAGAAAGGGATGTTGCTTCAGCTGTCAAAAAGCTATAGGAAGAACAATTTCAGGACACAATGGACTCCTTAAACACAATGCTTTTCTTTGCAGCTCAGTTTCTCCTGAGCTTAGGTTTATATTTTTCTTTCAAGAGCCTCTGCTTCCTTGAAGGCTTGTTCCACCTGAGGAGAGATGTCCCTGTCTTAGTGTCAGCTTTGATTCAGAAGGTAATACTGCATGGATCCAGGAATCTGTGGCCTTTCCCACCACCTGGCCATCTATCATTTCATTACAGTAAGGTTACCAAATTGATGTGTCCTGGCTAATTCTTCCAAAGCAGCTGTAGAGCTGTCCAGTATCTCACCAGGCAATGGTGCACGCTGTCTCAATTGATAATACTCTTTGATAGCATTAGCAGATGGCAGAACATGCCCTACCTGTGAAATCTGACCCGCAGGGATCTTCTAACAGTGCCTGTTTTCTCAGGGAATTTCTTGAGACATCCTCTTACCTTTCTGGTCCAGCATGCAACTGTGTTTAATTTTTCATAGAAATAAAGGAAGGTATCCCACTGCTGGAATCTGGCCTTGTAACTGCTAGTGACTAGGTAAGAAATGAAGATTTGCTGTTAATATTAATTATTACCATTTCCTCAAATGAGGCTGTAATGAAATTTGATATATAATTTTTTTAAGTACCGGCACAGGAGGTATTTTAGATTTAACAACTGCGGTATCTTTGCTTCTTATATTTTTCATTAATCTTGATGTGCTTAATTAGCTGCTGTTCCTCAGTGGAAATGTTTGACTAGAGTAGAATGAGACTAATGAAATCTCTCGGGTTGCTATTGCTGAAAAGGACTAAGTGGTAGAAGGATACCAAGCCTGGCTAAATACAGTTTTTGTTCACAGGTTAGCCCTATGTGGCAATGTTTGCATATTTAAAAAGTAAAATAAAACTACTTGAAGACAAAAGCACAGAGTAACATGCTTTCATCATTTTCTGGTGTCCGATTCCACAGGAAGTGGTTCTTTAATTGTGACCTCTAGTTTGTAGGTATAGGGAACCTATGTGCAGACTGAAAGTCTGTGCATAAAAAGAGCTAATGGGACAAGTTAATTTCTGTTTTGAAAGCCCAGTACTGAGCTTTGCAAATACCAGCATACCAAGACCAAGAAGTGTAAATCCCAACCCTAGGATAAGCAAAATAGGCTACAGTTTTGAAATTAGAAACAAAAAAGATAGAATTATGTTCGAGACATAACTCCATAACTGGGTAAAGTCTGAACTCTGAGGAAAAAAACCCCTCTATTCCTAGCAGTGAGATCACCCACATTTGCAGTGGAATTTGGACTAGGTCCTATGTTTCCGTACTTTTGCCTGAGAACAGTATTTAAAATTTTTAATTTTCTTGTTCAGATGTCTGCATCCATGGCTTTCTTCATGTTTAGCCAGAGTATGGCAGTTATCATGGTGAAAGGTCTTACACTGACTATTGGCTTATTTGAGACCAGATTCAATCTCTCTGTTTATTGTTTGGAAGCAAGAAGTAGCATTTATCTTCTCCCCAGCATTTGGCATTAGTGGTCACTATTGCAGAACTCCTTCCATGCTGTGATAACAGTATAACAGACAGTATCATCTCTGTCTTCAGAAGAATGGGAAATAATGAGCCCGATTCGCTTCTGTTCCGGTTCCATTGAAGTTGGAGAAATTATATCAGCAGGAAGTTTGGCCTCCTGCATGTTAATTGAGCTCTTTTCAGTTCAGTGCTTTGTCTTAGTTTAATTTTTAAATTATAGCCATAAATTGTGCCTAACAATGCTATATCGAGACCTGCACTACTGCCAAGCGCAGCCCTTCAGATCCAGTTCTTGCTGCAGCAGTGAGGTGCCCTTGGACTGGTTTTTAAATAAAATGCACAATTTTCAACTAGCAGTTACCTGCTACCTCTGTGTGCCACGTTACAGTGCCTGTTGAGACCTGTACCTCTTAAATTAGGAGTAATGCGGCAGAAGAACGGGGAGCGTATGTCTGCCTAAGGAGGCCCAGGACCTGTCACAGTGTGAAGACTACACGTCCTCGGGCAGGTGTCTTCAGGTGAGATTCATTGCCACAAGGGACCTGGTAAACAGATGAGAAGAGGTTTGGTTTGGATTGGTTTCTCCAGAGATGGCTGCCAGCCTGGGCTGATCTGTCTATCTTAGTCTGTTTTCCTTTCCTCTCATGCAAGAAGAACAGCTGGGAAGGAAAAAGGGAGATGGCATTGCTAGAGGCTCCCAGGTACGGAGCAGCTGCTGTGAGATGTTGGCAGTAATGGGGGAAAAGTGGCTCGCTGCATTAGATGTGAATGTTGGTGCCTAATGTTCAACCCAATGTTTATTAAATACTCCACAGTTCCTGGACGAATAAGCTTCATTTCTTTTGTGCATGTGTGTTTGAGAAAGTGTCTGTTTATCTAATTTATCTGGTTTTATTTTTACTTAACTTTATCTAATCAATCTTACATTACTGTATTCTCTGTCTGTAAGTGATCTCTCTTCTACTGGATTGCTCACTATTCAGCCTGAAAGCTGAAATATATGATATCACAGTAATTGTTTTTTAGGTTTGTATTAATTCATGAGCATTGCCTACAAAGCAGATTTTGGATGGTCTTCAGGGGTAAACACATTAAAGCCAGGTACTTGTAAACTCTTTTACAACATATTAGTGTAATAACATCCTGTAAAATAAGCATCTTCATAATCTAAGAACATCTGATGTTGGTCGATTAACTGCCTTCCTCTTTGGCTCAGACTGCCAGTGGTCTCCATATCCAGGCATCGTTTAGTGTTATAGCCAAGGAATTTCCTGCTGTTTTATAGAAGTGACCAAGTTTAAATAATGTACTAGGGGTTTAGATTCTTTTCGTTTAAAAATACATTATGCCCCATGTAAATTGGAAATCACCTTGAGAAATGTTCCTGTATGCAAAAACCTAATAGAATTACATCTTGAAACCCTTAATCTTGTCATTAGCAATTGTTATTTCCTCTTACACCAAGTAATTAGTAGTACATGAGAAAAATATCATTCTTCATTTATTTGTGGAAGTATCAAGGGTTACATTTGGAAATGGTATTATGGTACACATCTGTGTCTATTCAAATTAGGAAGGTTTTAATGATACCTCAAGAATTAGAAAAGCAATTGCTTAACTAAACTTTGGGAATTCCTACAAATGAAGGCATTATGTTTATACAAGGTTTGTTTAATCTGTGAATTTTAGCATAATTAGTTACATTATGCAGGAAAAATTAGATATCCTTGTTTCCAACTCTTTGTTGGTATGCTGTCATCAAGCTACAAAGAGCTCTAACTAACTGCTCTTCATTGAATATTGTAATTACTGTTTTGTAGGTAATGTCCTGCTCTGGCAATGTGTGAAATTACTGTCCTGAGACATTCTGAAAGCTTAAAAGGTGCATTTGTAAAAAGTCCAGACCAAGTATTCATTTAAACTAGAGAGCTTTTAAGACTTCACTTTCCTATTCTGTAGTTTTAATTACTGATACCTAAACCACGTTACATATAACGTGGAGCAATCTGACACTTCCTAACTGCTTTTTTTTGTGTCTTGGTGCAAGCTTACCTTGTTGGCTTTATTATATGGAAATACAATCATTACCTTTGAAGAGATGTTAGTTTCCCATATGGCTCATTTCCCTGTACCTGGCAATTGGTATTACATTCTAAGGATATCATTACATTTGTTAAGAAGAGTGAAGGTTTCAGAAGGTCTTACTGTCTTCTTCAGTGGTGGTTCTTCCCTACATTTGCCAGCCATGCTAAAAGAGAAGACCATCACAGTTCATGAAACCTCCTATTGTAGTTCATCTGTGTGCCAGAACTAGGGTTCAGAAGAAGCTAAGGCAAAAATTCATGTTTCCAAAGCTGTAAGTTGTGGGATGTTAGGACATCAACCATCAAAATAAACTCATTCAAAACTGTCAAAAAGTCAACATTTCCACCCAGTGTGAGGTGAGCCCATGGGAGTCTCCTGGGTTTTAAATCTGCTGCTGCAATAGGGTGCTAGTCCAGGAATTTGGCAATGAAATAAAAATGGTATACATATGTGGATCCATGTTTTGGCTTTTTAAACTGTCTTCCATCTCAAAGACAGCTGGGAGATGTTAGGAGGGTTTTGGTTTTGGTTTTTTTTGACACCAGTGTACATCTTTTGGAAAAATGTTCGATCTCTACTTTAAAGAGCACAAAACTGTCTTGAGAATTTGTGATGAGAGTCCAGGAAATGTGTTTGCTGGGCAGAGAGCTGACCTGCTGAAATGGCTGCTCACAAGTGGCTGGTGCTTTTCAAGTACGTTGACATCAGTGAATGTCTGGGTTCTTGGCAATGTAGACTCTTTGCCTTTAAGTAAATACATTTGAGAATAGATTAGTTTGCAAGCACTTGAATTGATTTAATATGTGTTTACTCTTCAGATATTCACTGTGGCTGTTTACCTCTGCAATATAAATATTTAAAATTGCATTTGAACCTCACATTAACATTTATGTTCGTGGCATTATAGTTTCCTTTTGTGAATGAGATTTACCTATCAGTCTTAAAGCTGTAATAAGAATGAGTCTATTTTTGTAATTTTCAGCTTCTCACGATAATCTGCCATAGGGTTGAATTAATTTTGTGGTATGTTTACTGCTCATTCATCATCAGAGTCACAGCAATGAAGCAGTCATCAAGGGAGAAAAGCATTGTTATTTTGTGAGCAGTGCCAGGATGACAAGCCTTGCAGTGGAAATCCACCTAGAGCACAGTGCAGCCACCCATTCCTAGGCAGTGAACATGTATCAGGGAACTGAATGAAGGGTCTCCAGGGCCAAAATCATGACAGCTGAACAAGAAACTGGTTACAGGCATTTATTTCATTCTGGAGCTTGTCACTAGAAGGGAAAGGACTCAGGTTATGGCCGTAGTTTTCAGTCTCTAGTAACTCATTGGCCAGGAGCAGAGTGCAGAATTTCTCTGTTTCACCCATGGCTGCCCAAGTAGTGGTTTTGTTGTGGCTCTTATGTGTACCAGGTTTGTGTCAGTAACTTAGGAGTGAAGGGGGTTCCTTTGCTGTCTCTGTGTTTGCTGATGGCTGAAAATAGTGCCACTACCTAAACTAGTAAAACGTCTTCTTTCCAAGAAGGGATTATCCCCCAGTTGCCATTTTTTCAATTTTGCATTATGTTCAGGAGTCCATCTGACAGGAGCTGGGGCACTGCAGAGTTTAGTATTTTCCCAGGTTCTCTCTTACTGAAGAAATCTGAAATTCCCTTCTGTCCAAACTAGATTTTTCTTTCTCCATTCTCTAAGGACTGATATGAATTAATATTTGGTTGGACTTTGGAGTTTATGGTAAAACGCTTAAGTATAAATCTTAATTTCTGTACTTTGCGGAGAGTTTTTGCAGATGTTTCAGAACTTTTCCACTGCATAGGCAGTTAATAGCATCATTATGAAAATTTTAGATTTTGGAGTTCATGTAGTGCTAAATTCTATCAAGTGAGCAGCATGGTTATGTAATGGTATGTGTTTCATTAGCAGGAGCTCTGTGCTTACAGAAATATTGTGCCAAAAGTCAGATACCAAGGTATGCAGTCAAGGCCGTTCCGGTTTTGTAAAGGATAAAGACTTTCATCTTTCTCCCTAATTTCCCATTTAATAATAGAAAATTATGTAATGGATGACTGCAAATACATTTTTCCCTCCCCTAAGAGTAAGAATGTAATTATGTAGCTGAAAAAGTCTGAACATCTAAAGAAGCGGATTCCACCTAGAACACATTACGTGGCAGGCAATGTCCTGGTGTGGCTGGAAATCATTGCAGGATGTGGTCAGCTTCCAAATATTCCTTATTTGGGTTTGTACACGTTGATACACAAAATAAATCATATTCTACATTTTGTCCAGCACAGAGCACACTTCTGGTATCTTGTAAAGAATAGCAATCAGCGATGGCAGAGATTTCTGTGCTAAGTACTTTTTGTGTTGAGCTTTGTGTATCGCTTGTGTGATACAATCTAAATATGCTGTTGTGCCTCTTTGCAACATGGATCAAACACTGTATCTTGAGTAAGGACAGATAATTGGTGCTTCTTCTTGAGAGATAGAAGATGGTTTAAGGCTGGACTTTCGGCATCAGAGAGATAACTTATATAACCAGGTTTTATTTTGTATCGCTCTTTTTCTAAAAGGCTATGGAAATGATACACCTTGATCAAAACGCTGATTGCCCAGAGATCTTTTAGGTAGGAGATAAACCCTCATTTTTCTGTATGTTTCTTATTTCATAAAAGACATAAGATATTCAGAACAGTAAAGAAAGATGCATTTACAAAAAGAGATACTGTTTGGACCAAATAATATGATCTTGTTTGATGTTTGTT
Source organism: Edolisoma coerulescens (assembly GCA_013397115.1). NCBI lineage: Eukaryota > Metazoa > Chordata > Aves > Passeriformes > Campephagidae > Edolisoma > Edolisoma coerulescens. The sequence continues at coordinate 426,255 of VWZW01001240.1, forward strand.
TTGGAGTGTGAGATGAAACTTTTGGATGTGTCTGCCTATTCCAGCAATGACTGGAGGACAGAACTGTCATTATTCCCCTTGCTGCTGCTTCTGCAGGAAGGGGCTGCCTGCATGAGGAGGAACTTGTCAGTGTAGGTGGAGTTGGTAGGATCGGGCTGTGTGGCTGCCAGAAGTCTGGGCATTGGCCTGCCTATAATGTGCAGATGTCTCAGGTGACCCTCCGTTGACAGTACTAAGAAAGGGGTCTAGAGCTGGCCCATTAATTCTGTGCCTATGAATCTTAACAACTGACATAAAGACATTACTCTGGAAAGCATCTACACCCAGGTGACAATCAAGTCCAGGATGAGAACAATGACATGATTATAGTTAAGCATGTTCTTGTGATATTACTGTGAAGAAAGCCAGAGCTGAATGCTGCTGCTCTGCTTTCCTGGGTTTGAACTAAAGGGCATAAACAGCAGATGAAGAGTCAGCCACATTCCACTTCTGGGTTTTTAGTGGGTCATTAAATCCTACTTTTCCATGCTGTCCTGCTTTATACATACAATTGTACTGGTAGGATGGTAAGGAAAGAGAAGACAAAGATGTAAAGAGAATTGCTACCTCCTGTAACTGGTTTGCCTCCTAGCTCAGCATGATGCTTCAGTGTAGCTTGTTTGATATTTTGGTGATATTTGGAGAATGATGGGGAAAGTTTTGCAGCCACAGAACTGGCCAGGAGCACTCTTGTCCTCCATAGATAAGGAATAAGCCTGGTCAGATCAAAATCAATTGCAGTAGATAGAAGTGCAACAAATATTACTATATCCATAACATTTGCAGTAATGGGTGTTGTGCCTCACAAATTTTGAATTATTTTTTGTCCTCAATTTCTTGAAAAACTAAAGAAAAGTCAGTAAGAAATGCCAATGTCTTGCAGTGAATAAGCGCTGAATGGTAATTCTCTACTGAGAGTATTCATTAAAGGTTTCTGTAAGCCAAGTAATTTGTCAAACAATTTTTTTTTATTTTATTGTTTTACTCCCCAGATATATAACATTTTGACTGTCTCCAAAACATGTTCAGATGAAGTTCCTATGTCTGGACTTAACCGTATTTACATTTGTTGCTCATCTGTCTTGCAGCAAAATGCACGTAAAAGTTAATTTTAGAATAATACTAAAATATTCATGGAGTTGCTGTAGGAATTTTGAATAATACAAACTATGCACACTTTAGTTGCAGAATAGAAATATAGAAACTTCATGCAGAATATAAAAGTAACTTTGAATATTGATTTTAGCTACTAAGACCTGTAATGTAATAATATGGCAGGCTGTTGTGAAAATGAATATAAAATCTGGCCCAATTATTCAGATATACAGCACTGAAGAATCTGGTTAAAGGGCTAAGAAAAAATGGTAAAATTTATCTTGGACTGTACCAATATAACATTAAAGAAGTTATCTGTGTCAAATGGAGAAAGGCACTGACAAGTAAAATATTTTCATGGCAGTGTGTATTGGAAAACAATGCCAAATTAGATTGTGTTCTGACTTCACTGGTAATACATTTTATACTTTCTAGACCTTTGATTCCCCGCTGATACAGCATGTTCAGTGAGATGCTCTTAGTACTGACCTTGCAACAAATACAAATCCACTAAAATTCACATTTTATGCAATACAAGCATGTGTTTATTGCTATTAATTCTTAAAACAGTGTATAGAGAATATAAAAAAGATTATTCTGGGTGAAATGAGAGAAATCACACAGACAAGGCTGGAGAGGTTGTTACTTTATATCACAAGATTTATTGTACAGTTCTCAACACAGTATATGTTAAACAAAATTAGTATTAGTGAATCAGTGGTGGCAGGCAAATGTGGCATAATTATGAACTGCAAAAGGTAGCACAGTCCTTTGTTACTTACGCATTTAAGTCATTAATAATAAAAGTCATACACTGAGATGTGGGTGCTGAAAGTACTTTAGGAAATTATAGAATATAATTACATCTTCTCTCCTTTTGGGTACTTTTTTTCCTGCCTGATTTGAATGTTCTATTAGTTTTAGCTCTTTAGACCCTAAGTATTCATAGTGCTTTGATCCGTAGCCAGTTCTTGTAAACTACAGTGGTCTAGATGCTCCATTCGTGACAACTAGAGCAACTTCATGGATTTTCAGCATCTTTCCTATCCTACAGGACTGTCTTGCTTTGTATCTGCTGAGTAGCTGCCAGAAGACTTGCCATTGAGCTGGAGCTGGAAAAAATATTGAACTTTGTGAGTTTTGTCATTTCTATGGAGTCTGTGGTAGAAGAGACGGTATGGGAAATGTTAATACTCCGGGGAAGACACCACAGGGCAAGGGTTTGTCATTTTGCATTTTCATTCCTGAGCTGGAGAAAGCAGAAGGTGACCCAGAGGGCTGCCTGGGGGAAGGTGTCCCTTGATGTAAGTCGACATGACAGACTGGGGTTACTCAGGCATGCTCTGTTTCCTGCCCTGTGATTTTTTGTTGGATTGTGTCCTTGCAGGGCAGGTAACAGCCTTCCATGGTGGCAAGGCACCTCTGCTTTTCTTAGCCAGGTGACCATCCAACACGAGAGAGGTTTTGAACTGCAGAGTGGGGAAGGGACTCTCACCTGTGTGTGAGAAGAAAGTGTGGTGCAGAGAGGAGACTGAGTGAGTGGTGAATGTGCAAACATGGTGACTGCCAGCTGTGGGAGGGGGTGACCTGTGAGAGCAATGCTACTGTGCCCTCGGTGCATTATTGAGGAGGCAGAACTGATAAACAAACATCCTGTTACTGTATGTGACAGCTGAACCTAGATGTAGAAAGGGAGCGAGGAGATGAATATAACCCCCACATCGTGCTAAACAGTATCAAAACATATTATTAGGGCCGAAAGTACTTGGATGAGATAGAGATTACATAAAATAATGACACCCAATAGGTGTGTTTGTTGCTGAGTTGATGTGTGACCCTGCAGGGAATTGAATTCCAAAGGGCCAGGTCAGCATCAGCAACATGTGAAGAGGGGGAAGTTGCTGATCTGCTTGAACAAATGCTCTGTTTGGGGTTCACTGGAGGTTCAGAATGACTCCTGACTGAAGGGCAATGTCCTCACCCTAGTGAAGCCAGTGGCAAAACTCCCATTTTTTTAGATATCTCTCTACATATCTAAACAACCAGAAAAAAGAACTTCAGGATTCAGTTCTCTGCTGCAGCCACAAATTATTTTGTGAAGATCATCTGGCAGTGATATTTTCTTCCTCCACCTGACATGCCCTCAGAGTCTACAGCCTGCTAGATGGAAGCTGCTTCAGGTGCTGTGCAAAGTTCAGCCAGTTTTGGGCTGGTGATGTGGAGCATAAGAACAAAAGATGTCTTATTTTTGTCTGAGTATTCCTGGCACATCCCTTTCATCCTGCTCATGCACTGTTGTACAACTGAAATGTGGCCTTAAGAGGAATGCAGTGAGGGACAGTTGCCATATGAGAAAAACAGTAACATGAAGACCCACATGCTTTTAATTTTATTTTAATATATTTGAGTTTTCAATGAAGAATTGTTCACAGCAATGACTTAAGACTGAAGTCCATATAGCTCTTCTCCTTGGCTCCATCAACTTTTCAGTCTGAACAGCTTTGTCCAGTTTGCAAAGCAATTGTCTTTTCTTCTGAGGTCTGCTTTAAGTAAGGTTTATTTTGTACCAATTTAATATTTCCTTACTGATTAGTTGACACAGTTTTATTAACTTATATTGAATGGGTTTTAAATGCAGATTGAACGGTTTAGCAAAATTACCAAACAACCAAATTACATCAGAATTAGGCTAGATAAATGAGAACAGTAAATGGATGGGAAGCTCATCATCTGTGAAATAATAAATTAACAGAGCATCAAAACCCATTTTGATTGTTGTATAACAATTAGATAATGATAGTTTATTGTTCAGGTAAAACCATTAGCTCATTACAAAGTGCTTCTGTATGTTCTCCAATATAGTATGTGAATTGCTAGCATGGGGAGCTGAGGACAGCACTTGAATCTGTCAGGATACAAACATGTGATAAAAAATTAATCTGTGCACAGAGAGATTATTTACTGTTTCCTGCCATCGGTTTTGAAACAGGTTAATATTCCAGGAGCTCCCAACTAGAACAGTGCCAAGAGTCTTCAAATCTTTAAAATGACCTTGGGAACTGGTACAAAATCCTACATGTCTAGGCCTTGGTCCTGCTTTCATGTCTCTTTTTATTTGGATTAATGTCCAAATACAGAGGTCGCTTGAAACTACAGGTCCCTTGTGACTGTGAGGATTTGAACTAGTATATCCCGTCACAGGGCATAATTAGACATGAAAGGCTAATTTAACCATGTGGAGGTTAGTCTAGGTTAACCAATGTGGTTTAGGGAATACTCAGTATAATGGGTGGATTCTAATGTCAAATAACATCTTTCAGATAACCTTAAGACTGAAAAGTAATATTAAGTTTAACTGGTAGGTAGTTTTAAGGAAGACCACTGTAACAGTAGTGAGAAATATAAACTGTGTGATGTGGTCCCTCTGTGCAGAGAGATAAAGCAACACAGGTATTGATAGAGCCTGCAGACAAATGGAGGCAGTGGTGCAACAATTTTCATTTGAAAATTAGATATTGGATATATACAAAAAGGCCTCAATCTGCACTGAAGCAAGGGTCTCTTACCATCTAGCCAGAGATAAGAGAATAGAATGCTTTGAAGTACTATTAAAATGAATAAATAAAAAAATCCTGAAGCCCCAGCATAGCTGGAAGTTACTTTTACTGATTGGGATGCCCGTTGGATGGACTGCATAGGCTGAGGATTGGCAGTTACGTCCTGTTACAGTGATGGGACATACAGTGTATGTATGTGTATATGTATATATGTGTGAGAGCGTATATATATATAAATGTATATGCAGATTTTTTCAATATTATGCTAGAAGGACGGATCTTTAGAACTCTGGAATTACTCTGGAAAGCCAAAGTGTCCAAGAGTTTTGAAAGCACTTGATCTGAGAACTTGTTGATGCCTAATACCTGAATCACCAGACTGGAAAAAAGAGTCCTCGCAGTAAGCTTTGGAGTTCAGAAAACTGGGGCAGTACTGATCTATTTTCAGACATAACAGGAGATACAGCAAGGACTGCTATAAGGAAGCATTATGATGAGATTAATATTTTGCCACATTTTACTTCAGTTTAAAATACAGTATAATAAAAGCTGCTCCCTGTGAAAGAAGAATGCAAATGAGTTTGGAGTGCATTAGCACACTGCTTTGCATACTAGGGGGCTATGTTATTTATATGGATTGAATTCACTCAAAGAATTTTTTAAATGTACCTAGGGATTGAACTACAGCACAGCCCAATTAAATTGATACCTGGGAGGGCAGTAACCCTGTTGGAAGATTACGTTACCCTTCACTAAACCTCAAAGACCAAAACAAAGAAACCCTTCCAGGGATATGCTGGTCATAGGGATAAAGTGCTTAAGCAAGGCATCCAATGTGCAAGCTTGAGATTAGCAGGTCTTTATCTTTTTCTGAAATTATTTCATAAAGGGAATCCCAGCCCAGAGCAAGAGTTGGAAGTTCTGTGTGCCACCCTGGGAGCAGGATCGTCATTAGCTGTGGTCCTTATCTGTGCTCTGTTGGTGCTGGCCAAGTTCGGAGGTCAGCCTTTCCCTTGGAATTTAAAGATTCCATTTTAATTAGGTTTAATCTTTTGCTACTGTAGATCCAGCTGTATAAATTATTTAAAAGGCAGAAAGGTTTTTTCTCAGTAATTAATGACAGGTTTGTTAGCTACCGTAACAGCCTGAGGCTTCACTTTCCTTGCGTAGTTCTGTAACCGTCTCATGATTACCGAATATAACAACCAGCCTCTATGGCATTATAAAATTATAATCGATGGTTTGTACCAGCAGCACTTGAAGGGGTGATACAGCAGTAGTGCTGGATGTATTTACTGTCACAGAGAAAATAGCCTGGGGAGGAGAGAGCAGCTGCCTATCGAGATTTCACTGCTCAGGAAATGTTGAGAGTTACTAGGATCATCGAGGCTAACCAATTTTATGTCCAGTATTAGTCAGTGTTTCACCACACCTGAGAGATCACAGAGATAGTTTGAGCAGACAGAACACCCAGGTGGTAGTGGTAATAATAAAGAGTCCTACACAAAAGCCTTTCACCTTCTTTCTTCCATTGTCTACATGGTAAGGGAATACTGTTCCATTAAGTGTCCTGTGGATGTTCCTGTGGACGACTTGCTGTCCTCCTAAATCATCATAATACCAGAGGTCAGATCCTTAACTGAAGCCTTCTCCTCCATCAGGTGTTAGAGAGTCTTTCTTGTGGGGTCTAATCGAAGGATCTCAGGTTTCTAAAATGTTAGAGAAATGCAGTTCACCTGTCAAAGCTCAGCAGTGAAAGTTATACTGCGGTAGCCTATGTATTTTTGAACATTGTACCAGGTATTTGATGTCTTTACACCTTGGTCTTAGTTAGCTTTTTGATTGCAGCTAAACTGGAGCCTGTTCCCTAGAGCTTGAAACCTCTTCCTTCCACACTCGCTGGCAATACTCGAATGATGCCCAGACTTCCAGGATGTGGAATGGATGTGTCCAAGCATACCATGGTAGAAGCAGCAGAAGGGCAATTTGTGGCTATGTACTCTTGAGGTTTTTTTTGTAACCCTTTGCACTGAAAGGCTAAAGACTAAGATTACCTCAGTGCTTTCTGGGAATCCTAAGGCAGGGTAGGAGCTGTCATCTGTGGAGATCAAAGACAGAATATCAAGAAAGGAACAGAAGGGGAATGGGGCTGGCATCTCTCAAAGTTAATATAAAAAGCTCAGCCTCATGTGACATCAGTGAATTGTGTGTGGGGTTTTTTTTTTAGTGTTGCTCCTCATCCCATGTTGCACAGGAAATATTGGGAGGAAGCTGGGTAGGGCTTTGCCAAGATACTGCATTGTGTGGTGATGGAATCACCCTTTGTGCTGGTCTTGTGAAGCCCTAGGTGATGAATTTACATTTGAAAGGAAAAAAAGAAGAAAAAAATCTGCCAAGACATCTTCTATAAATAGATCATTTAGGCCTGACTTTTTTTCATCTTCTTCCTGGCAGTAGAGAGGTATCTGATCTTATGTATGTTTGTAGATGTTTCATAAACATGAAAATCAAGAAAAAGTTAAAAGTGAAACCCAGTGCTAATACTGTGATTCTGCAGTGTGCCATGAACATGTTTTAAGTGTCTTTGCCTAGTTGTAAAATTTGGGTTTAGGGGTCTGGTTGTGGAGACTACCAAAGCTGTCGTGTAGTTTTCTGCTCTGTGTGGAGATCTACATTGCAAAGACATTGGAGAGTTAAAAATGTATGGAGTCCATGAAATGCTGTGATCTGTTCGTTACAATGGCAGAAGTTACTGTTTTGGCAGCCTGCTCTGTGACCCCTGAGGCACCGAGGAACTGGTGTATCTGCACATTGCTTCATGCCATTAAGTGAATTAGAGAGAAGATTTGAAAAGGTAAAAATCCTGAGCCTCAGGAGGCTTTACCATCTGCATTTTCCTCCTGCCCCTGCTGTGAGCTGGCATGCAGGTACATAGCCACGGCCAGTGGCCTGACCTTCCTTTGCTCACGGGTGCTGGAAATGAATGTGAATGACTCAGTGTCTGTCTGAGAGAACAAATCCCACTCCCACGGTTTCAGCTGGAAGTTATGCTTTTAAAAACTTGATGGCCCTTAAAGAGCAACTCCATTCACATTTAAATTTTGCCACCCCATGCATCTTACTTTCAGGATGATTCAGGCTGCATCAGGAGTAAATGAGGGGTGCGTGAGAACAAGCCATAAGAATTATGCTATCCTGATCTTTTGCTCCTGACAACCTTGCTGATGTGCAGTGAAATATAAAGGCTTTGGAGCATAATTCACTGTTAGACGTTAAAGAGAAAAAGTTCAGCTATTCATAAATTAATATTAAATCTGTTTTCTGCAGCCAGTGTAAAGCTGGTGATGACTCACTTGCCTGTACCTAGTAAAGAGCAATGCTCTCTAAAGAATCACATCCCATCGTTTCTGCTGACAGCTATTAAGAAAAATATTTAAAATACCTCTTAAAATTGTATATGTAATTCTTGGTGAAGTGACATTACATTCTTTTCCTTCAGTCATCACCCTGTGCTAGGACTGGAGTTTGTGACATGCTAATTAGCTCTGATTTAGCACAACCATTATTTTTGGAGTTAATGGTTAGCAAACGTTGTCTAATATTATTACATAACCATTAATATGACTAAGGTAAAAAATGAGTTAAGTAAAAATGGGAGGAAAGTTAATACGGCAGTTTGGAAATACAAATAGGATTTTGAGTTTCCCAGCACTAAGTCTAATAAAACATCTGCACCATCCATCTTTAGAAAATAAAGCATGAAGATGGACAATTTCTGATGTATTAAAAGGTTCAGTTAAGGGTGAAATTCATTCATTTGCAGATGGACAGCTCCAACTCTGTGCATGATGCATGCTTTGTGTTGCCCTAGTCCTGGGTATTATGTAGCATGTAGGAGGGAATTTTTTCCAATGAATTTGAACCCTGAAAGTCAAAGCTTTCAGGGGAGGGAGGATCTGCTCTGCCTCCCCTGACGGGTCTGTCGTGCACTCTTTTGTCTTGGGACAGTTTAAACAGTACTGGGTATCAACTGACCGGTTTCTCTAGCCTCCAGATTGGCGTGGAGAGGTGCCAGGGCTCCTGGGTGAAACAAAGGCCTGTTTGAAGTCATGACTTTGATTTTCTTTCTTTTTCATTTTGCTGTCCTGTGTTCCTGAGAGCTCCTGTGAGCGTTGTGATTTCTGCCCCTTCTGCCTGCCTGCCCCTCTCCTGGGACTGGAGCAAGGAGAGGAAGAGGGTGACATTGGCTGGCTAGGAGATGTTCTGTGGACCCTGGATCATTATGGGCAGAACTGCCTATGGAGGCCAGAAGAAAAGGGGCTTTTTTTTTTTTCACCAGCCAAAAGGCTGCTGGGCAGGGAGGGAGTAGGGAAAATGCTAAGACCAAAATTGGTACATAAAAATTGAGCCAAGATCCCCCCAAATTGGTTTTCTCAGTTTTCTTTATATGCAGTGAATTGTCTGAGACCTGAAGCCAGGACATGGAAAGTTGTCTCTCTCCTATGTCCTTCACCTACACAGACTGCAACTTAAAGAGCAGAAAAAGTCAGCCAGCCTGAGCCAAATATTCCCTGTCCCTCTCAGATCACCACAGCAAAGTAGCACAGCATGGAATAAAGGGGCATTCCCACCAAAAAGATCCAATAATGCTTTGGGGAAAAAAGGATTTAAAATGTTCTTTTAATAATAAGTTTTGGTGATTGCTTTGTTCTCTGTTTATGAAGGATATTTTGCCTGCAGGGAAGCTCTTTGCTTGTCTGAGTTTATCTAAGAAGATTAAGCTCCAAAAGTTCATGACTAAAAAGCTCATCTGTGTTCATCCGTATTCCTCACCTTGAACATGTAACCTGATGAGTGGTTTTGGTATAAATATAGAGATGGGTTTTGACTTGGCTGAACTAAGCTCAAGACTTACCTCCAACTAGCAGGAGGTGGAAACACTGCTGGGATGGTGTATTTGTCAGCAGGAGTTGTAAACTGTGTGCCAGCACACCGACATTCTGTAGTGTTTGTCTCGCCAGTCTATGCAGAGCAGGAGAACAATGCTCGTGTAACAGGATCCACTCAGGAAAGTCTTTGGTGGATGCACTGACAGTTCAGTTCAAGAAGAAGATGGCAAAGGGATTTCTGAGAGCCACTACCTCACATGCCTGATGTCGGTTCCCTGCCTCGCTGCTCTTGTGCTGTCTGGGCATGGAACAGGGAACGATTTGCAAGGAGACACCTGCACTTGCTGGTTTGACAGTGCATGTTGGGGTGTGCCTCGGTAAGAGGCCACAGGATTGTCCTTGTAGGTTGTCAGTTCAGTTCTGTTCCCCCTGTGCATTGCTCCTGATGCAGGGGGAAGCAGGCAGTGGGTTATTCCAGGCTGGCCACCTACTCCTGCCTGGTCAAGCTGCTTTGTTTTCCCTGTGGAATCCCTTATTCCTGGTCACTGAGTGCTCAGTTGTTGCCTTTCCCTGTACCTGCCTTTTGAGGACTTGCAAACATGAGCAAAGGGAAGGAGGGAGGGAGTACCTTGCTTCGAAAATCTTACTCTACTACCATGCAGATTCTTCACTATGCAATGATACAGACCTGAAAACCCATGAGGCACAATTAACTGCATTTAAAATGTTACCCAGCATCAATTCCTAAAGGCTCCATGATCTAAAAGGAATATGTGTGTCCTGGGTTCCAGCAGTAATCTAATTTTCTGTGTAAATATTCAAACAGGTTTGTTACAAAAAATTTATCTCTAAAAATACTGGTAAAATTTTGATTACTGTGAAGCTTTACAAGGGATTTTGAGTTAACCACCCAAACTAATTAAGTGAAATTTTCCTAATTTGTTTATTATGTTGATGATCTGAATTAATTTATAGTAATTTAGCATGTATTACTAAAGATTTATTATGCTTCCCACCAAATGACTTAAGAGCTATAAATCCCATGGTTAACTGTAATTAGTAGAGACATATTTATCGAAAGGGATAATTACATCTGATAAAAGTTCTTCAGTTAGGCTTAATTAAAACAGATTATTCCCCCATAAATGAAAAGTAAATATGGTAATTACTGGATAGATATTCATAGCAAAAATGAATATGTCAGCTTTTTAATTTTCTAAAGGGGTGGGTAACTCAACTAAAAACCTGATTGTCTCTCAATAAAGTGTAATTAACAATCCCTGGGAAATAGATATTTTTATAGGAGTAAACATTTTGCTAGCTAATGACTAAAGAGTAGACACTAGTCAGAAAAATCAACCATTAACTTTTTTTTTTTTTTTTTTTGAGTGGACTTGCTGCTTTGAACTAATGAAGAGCATGCTAGGAAAATTATATTTTCTTACAATAAGACTGCTCCCAGTTTATCTAAGTAGCAGGACTGAGGAAAAACCACAACTTTTGCTGTTGATAATATGGACTACAGTTTCTTAGGCATACACCAAATTTACAGTGGTTTCTGATGTTAACAATTTCTTTAATACACATCACTGCACATGAGGAAATTAGATTGTAAATCTGTTTTTTCATAATTTATTAGTACACTCTGTTAAAAGCACTTTCTGCAGAGCTGTCACTTCTAAATCAGATTCAAAAGAGGGGTCAGAGCTGAGAGTAGCAAAAATGTAAACATGCAAAACCAGATCCTTTTCTTGGCTGAAATTACTTATTAAAAATACTTGGAGACATAGGGGAATAAGAGGGCTCTTACTCCTTGATTCACAGTTGTCCAGGTATAAATGAGTGGAACCAGAGACATTTAAACTCAGATCATTGCCACAGGATGTGGCTTTCTACTGAAGAATTAGGACAGTGTTTTGGCTGGAGGAAGGGTTGGTTTTCCCCATAGTACTTAAATTTTCCAGCATTATTAATATGCTATGTGAATTGGCTGCAATTTGGCATGTCAGTGAGAGCTACTGCTGTGTCTCCTGGGATTTGTAATTGTGGTGGAATGCAGTGAAGGATATAAAATTTTGGGACTGTGTATATGAAGTACTTCCAATTGCTGTAGCTTGTGAAAGGTTTTGTGGATGGAAATATGTGGATAAGCTCAGGCAGCTGACAACTGTGGTTGCCCAAGCCCTCTGGGGGCACACTCCAAGGTCTAGCAGGGAAGTGTTGCAGGAAAATGCTGATGAGCAGAGTGGCTGGGGAGGAGTGGGGGTTCACTGGGATGCAGAACTATGGAGCGAAAACTTGTTTCAGGTGTGTCTTGTTCACGTGTCCAGAAGGTCTGGAAGGAACTGATGGTATTTTGGTGAACAGTGTGTATGCTAAGAAATGAAGATTTTGGTGATGTGATGTACAATTTACAAATTGTACTATTTACAAATTTAGATCGAGTTCTCTCAGTAACTCATAATAAAACAGGAACAGAAACTTAGAATACGTCAAAGCTCTCTTTCACAGGTGGCTGAAGCCCTCTCTCCTCCTTCAGGCACTGCCAAGCCCACAATGGGGGCTCAGACCTGCGATGTGGCAGGAACCTCACTCCAGTGCAGCATCCCCATGTACTTTTCCCCACAGTAATCAAATGAAACATTTCACTTTGGCATTGCACAGCCACACTGCATCAAGAAAAACATTTCAACTTGTTATTAAAAAGATGCATTTCTCATGAAAAGGTGTGACCTGAATTTCAAGGTTAAACAACAACAAAAAAAATTAAATAATCCATGTAGTGAAGCCAGGATTATTTTCTTTTGGTCAAATGAAATGCTCTGGATCAATCCAAAATGAATTTTGCAGAAATCCCCCAACAAGTATTTCAGGTTGAGCAAGACAAGTCCCTTCCATCTCCTTAACATGTTTTTCATTGATCACTTCCACACAGACAGCACAGGGTGAAAGTCAAGACTGGGGTCAAGAGATGTACCTTGTAGTCGTAGGAAGGAAGGAAACAAACAGGTTAGGCTCATTTACTGAAAGGAGCTGATTTCTACAGCTGCTATTTAAGAACAGATTTTGCTTTTTGCGAAAACAATCCCTGTACACAGGAGGAGGGTAGAAATCTTTGAAATCTCAGAGCAATAAAAGGTTTTTATCTATTTTGAAATGAAATTAACTGAAGCACAATATTAAATTAGACTAATATGCTGCATTCTTGGCAAATATAATTGCACAGACCTTGTGTTTACTTACTTTTTAGACAATTCATGGTGTATGTACCTGTAACAATTTGACATATAGCTGACAGTCAGTGATAAACATAATTAATGGTAAAAGATAAAGAGATATTGAATCCAAACTGAGCTAAAACTCCAGCATGCATTCATTATTTCTTGCCACTCAAATTACGAGCATTTCAGCAAGTCTGTATAATGTAGTACAACTTCTACAGCTTGAAAACCCTGAAAATGCAAATGGAAAGGTTTGTGCTACTTCTTTTGTATCTAGAAGAGAGTAAAAGGAAACAGTTTGCCTGGACTGCTCCTCATTTTCCTAACTTGTGGGAAATTATTTAGGAGAATATTTTTCAGGTAATATATCTTTGTTTTGCGGTGGATTGCAGACCATTGCAAGGAACTCAGGACTTTTTGAAATGCTGGTTTTGAAGTTCCCTCTAGTGAATTTAGTGAATTGAGCTAGGGCACTCAAAATAGTACTTAAATTCCAGTGCTCTTGGAAAGGCTGTGATACGAACCTCAAGACTGAATTATGTGTGTGTATTCTAGGTTTGCTGTGCAATTTGATCACTGTCATTGGAGACCATCAAGATTAGCAGCTTTTCCAGCAGGGATGCACTGTACCCCAGCTCCTCCGCTAACATCAGTCCTGGTCCTTGGGAGCTCAGTAGACTTTTTTCTGTGGTATTTGACTCCCTGCTCATGTAAGAGAGAATTACTCTGGAAGTGACTTGTACAAAGTGAAAGAAAAACCACAAGCTGAAGACACCGAACGTGACTGTGTCTCTCAAACAAGCCTGGTGGTACATAACAAAACAGAGCCTGGGTTGAGTCTGAAAAAGGCTGTACAATGGAAGCTGTGATTTCTTCAGAGCAAAGAGAGCTGCTGCTTGCTGTATGAAGCAGCTGAAGAACCTGATTGTTGTAGTTAAGTGTTGGTGGATTCTTGGAGTTTAATTTGGACTAAACCATAGTAGGATCTGGTTCACTTTAAATTGTAAGGAAGAGTTTGTATCTTCATTTTGACAGGCTGTTTTCCATGTTTGCTATGTGACCTGGGTGAGGAACACACACCAATGATTTTTTTTTTCAAAATCAGAAGAATTTTATTTATCATTCTTTCATTTTCCCCATATTGAATGGCAAAGACAAGACATTTCAGAATGGTGAGTTGGAGAAAATCAATATGTGTGTATAGATATGCTTGTGTTTCCTCTTAAAGACCTTCCTGTCTTGACATTGAGTTTCATCTGCCATTTTATCACCCCATTTTTTTAGGTGTGAGATACTCAGAACTTCAATCTTCTGTGAGGTATCTGGACCAGTTTTTTATATTCAGTAAAATTTTTCACTTGAGGATTCCCATCAGTTTTCCTGTCACCTGTGGATGCAGTGAGCAGATCCCATGAGACAGATGGTTCCTTCCTATGCTGGGTTTGCTGCCTCTGGCCCTGTTAGTGGGCTCAGGAATATCACCGTGTCTCATCCCAGGACACCTGAAGCTCTTGAAGAGCTTTTCATGAGGAATATGACACATATTTAGGTCAGCTTTTCTGAAGTGGAGGTAAAAGAGCTCACCTAGGTCATTTCTCCAGTTTAATTGTGAGCCAAGATTTCTTTCAATAGCCATGTTGGTGCATTCTCACAGTTTTGTATTTATTTAAGTGCCTGCTAATTCCTTTCTTTGTTGCAGCTTTAGCCAGCCAGTCAGATTTAAAGGACATAGCTCTTTCTGTCTTCTGAAAAGCCTGTTAAAAATTGCTGTCATTTCTTCATTTCTTCCTGTCTTTAATACTGAACTGAAGATAAGCGATAGGGTACATGCCACAGTAAGTGCTTTGGCAATTTCATATCCAGTACTGTGTTGGTGCTGGTAACCTGTTACTAGTAATTTTATTCATTTATTCTGAAACTTCTCTTACTGACATTTCAGTTTGACACAATTTCTCAGACATATTTCCTGTGCAGAAAAGGAAAAAAAGCCCTGACAAAACCCCACAAAAACCCACTTTGATATCAGAACATCCTTAATCTCTTCCATCAAGAAAGCTGATGCAAAGAATGCAGCTATGGCTGTATTTTTCTCCCCTTTTTTTTCTTGTTAATTTTTGCAATGGTTTTATCTTCTTTCAGTCTTTCTTTAATAGCTCAATTTCTTATCATCCCTGCAGATTCTTTGGTAGGATTCCTTTTTGAGTTGCAGATTGAAAAATTTTTGCTATTTACTTTTTGTGTCTTTGGCATGTTGATTTGTTTTTGTTCATTTGATGTATTTTTGCTTACTTTCGTAAACTTCCTATCTAATGTTTCTGAGTTGAACTTTTAAACAAGGACCTCATTAGCCCTTTTTCTTTATTTTTTTATCCTGTTTGACCATATCACCAATTAATTTGATCTTTTTGAAAGAATAAATAGCGAGTATTTCTTCTGAACGTCTCCTATGGTTTACTAAATAGCTCCCATGCCTCCCATAAATGCCTTGCCTTTTATCTGCAATTTCTTAGTTTCCTAATAATAATAATTTTTAGGCAGCGATTGTTTTTAGAGTTAAGCATTACTGTAGCTCTAATCTTCCTTATGGCATCGCTCAGTTACATTGTAAAGAATATTGCTGCTGATCCTCCTACGCATGTTCGCCATTTCAGCTCAGAGGAATTTTCTAGAATAAATACTTTCATCGCAAGCATTTTCTCAACTACATGTTGGCTGTTTGCTCTCTCTGATCTTGCATCTAGAACAAGCAGCTTTTCTGGGGTCTCCAGCATCCTGTCTCCTTGCAGGTTTAGTTTTGCCTCCTGGGCTTCCCTCCTGTCCCTCTTGGTCTTGCTGATACCCCAGCTTGCTGTCACTACTAACTCTTCTTCAAGAGTCTGCTGATGTTCCCACATCCAGCTGCAGGATGTATTTATTACTGTGTATCACTTTAGTAAAGTGTGCCTATATCATTCACCTTTTACCAAAAAGTAGGGAATGTTTGAAATATGTCTTGGAGAGGAGAGAGAAAGGTGTACTGGATACTTCTTGTGTGGAGAAATCTGGGAGGTGTTAGGAATGGTGTTTTCCTTAGGATTCTATTCAAAAGCACACAAAGCTTGGGCTTTTATCTAAGAAAAGGAAAGAAAGCTCCTCTTTTCCTGAGCAACTCTACTTGTAAATGAAAAGAGCTTACCCTAATCCCTGCAGCAAGAGGTGATGAAAACCAAGAAATCCAACAAGAAAAGGCGTTTTTCTGCAGCAGCACAAGAATCCTTGGGCCACTTAATTATTCCTTTCTTCAGCAGCTTAAATTACAAAATCTCTTGAATATTCTTGACCTATCGTCGAAGAATATGACTACTCATCCTCAGTATTACATTTCCTTATGGAATGCCCCATCCTCTGACAGCAAAAGGGTCATTGTAAGAGACTTAATAGTGCCTGAAGGTTTAATAACCTCCGAGGGAAAAAACAGCTTGAAGACAATGATTGCTAAAAGCCAGAGCATTTTCTTTGACATATTATGCCAGGCAAGATGGACTATGACTGTTATTGAATTACTACTATACAGGAAGAAGCAATGAATTGATTTTGTGAGTTTATTTTTCAGAAAATGTTTTAATTTCAGTGTGTGTGTTCTTTCCTGATTGGTACAAAGAAAAGCTTTCTGAAACTTTCTGGGAAGTGTAAGTTAAAATACAATTTTAGAAATTGAGGGGATGTTGGAACTTTTTATTTCTTTTGTGATGTGTCAGTAATAAATCATAATATGGCATGCATAGTATTGTCTT
The DNA here is from genome assembly GCA_013397115.1 of Edolisoma coerulescens. Lineage (NCBI taxonomy): Eukaryota > Metazoa > Chordata > Aves > Passeriformes > Campephagidae > Edolisoma > Edolisoma coerulescens. The sequence goes on from VWZW01001240.1 coordinate 442,829, forward strand.
ACAAAATATCCTACTCCTTTTAATTGGGACTGTTTAATTCCTTAATTTCTCTCTGAGATACCAGAACTGATTTAATTTTGGGAAGACTGTTCAGATATGCCTGATCAGTGCAAATAGTTCTCGCCTTTCAAGGCAATGCTTTGTGTTTGTGAGATTGTTCTTTGCACGTTTCATAAACTCTGGTAGCGTGAAGTTTGAGTGATGACTTTTGAACAGAGTGTTTTGGATTGCACTGCCAAAAATGTGGTAGTTTTTTTTTCTGTTGTGCCATGGGATTGCCTCAGATTGTGTGCGTAACCTCGTAAGTCACTTCTTGCAACCTTGGTCTCACTCAAGTTACACTAACCTGGCTTCAGAACAGAAATCAATCTAAATGCAAATCTGATTTCTTTAAGCCGTGTTTCCCTCATTAATTTCCTTCTTTCCCTTGCTTTTGCACACACACCTGGTCCTTTGCACACATGCAGACAACAGTCTAGTACATGCAGCTAAATTATAAGCTAATCAATCTCTGTGCCTGGAGGAAAATAGAGAGATTGTTTATTTCCGTACATAATTACTCCTTATTAAAAGAGCAATAGAACTTTTGACAGGACAAATTATTTTCTTGTGTAAGTGATAAGAGAAAGTGACAGGCACACATAGGGAGTGAATGGGAACACAGAAAACTCTTTAGTGAAGAGGATAGGTAGTTTTTGTGGGTTTTTTTTCTACAGAGATATAGGTGATACTGCCAATGTTCAAAGGATAGAAAAGGGATATAGCATAAGCCCCTATAAGCAAGAAAACTCTTCCATGTCATGGTGCTAATACCATGAGGAAATCCTGCATACCAAAATGAACAGAACAATCAGTTAATACCCACTCCAGGCTGGTATATCCTGGAAAGCAGAGGGGCGTTCAAGTCTCTGGTTGACAGCACTGAGATGCTCCAAGCTGGACAGGATCAAAGACACATATATTCACAGGAGTATATATAGTATATATTCACAGGAGTAGAAAGTCCTACTGTAAATAGGTAACGCTCTCCCTGGAAGGACAGGAGCTGAAATACTGAGTGGCTGAATACAAGGAAATACCCTCACTGCTCAACAGCTGTGAGCAGAGGGAGGACGCTCTGCGTCTTCACCAAAAAACTGAACAGCAGAGCCAGGAGCTGAACAATGCATTCTTGTGTGCTCAGACCATGCCCACTGAGCCATTCCCCACCTCTGACCCAGAGATCCAGTGATGCCAACCTGTTTTCTATGTAAGAAAATGACTAACCAAACTCTGCAGAAATTGCAGCTAGATGAATGAGGACTTGAAAGACTGAACCATTTTCCCCCTCATTTTTCTAGGAACAAGAGGACTGAAAATGTCAGTTTTGCTAAGTCGATTTAAGAGAAATCTTGAATTCTTTGCCTGACAAATAAGAAGCAAACTGAGATAAAGTCAGAGAGCAGGTAGGGAATGCGTAACAGAATGCATTACAGAAATGCAGGAACAAACAGTGATTTACTGAGGGCTGTTTCAACAAAGTGACTTACCAATTCATAAATTCACAGTAAGCTTGCTTTTGTATTATCTCTGCTATCGCCAGTCCTTAGGACTGATAAGGCACAGCACAAGTAATCTCCAGTCCTTTCAGTCTTTGTCACCTGAGTCGAAGAGTTCCTTTCTTTATGCTCATGCTTCACTTTTCCCCTTCTGCAGATGTTTGCTGCCTTTCTGTCCATCCTTCCAGCTCTGAGCTGAGCACAGGAGAAACAGGAGAGGCCTGTAAGCTGCTCCTGCAGCTCAGTGTAGCTCCCAGACCCTCTTTCCTCACCCGATGGCTTTGGCTGAGGGCAGCACCATGCACAGGGCTGGGAGACAGGCACATTTGCCTTCCAGACCATGCTGAAAGATAAGTGCTGCCAAGACAATGCCTTCCCTCTGACTTTACCTCTCAGGCCTTGCAAGCACTTCTGAGCCAGAAAGTGCAGCGTTAATTTCCTTTGCTGTTTCACACGACATCAATTTTTTAAAGCAGTGGAGAGCTCTGGTTCAGATCTTTGTTGCAGCATCACTGGCACCAGCTCACCCGGGGTCCTCAGCCTGCATCCAGCCAGGCAGCCCTGCAGAGCTGCAGCAGCCCAGAGCTGAGCAGGGGCTACCTGCACACAGCACCTACCCAGCCCTTCTTCTCCTTGGCCCTGGGTCAGTACAGCTGCACTGTGAGTATTCTCCAAGCGGATTAACAAGCTTGAAGATAAATTAGCCTGCAGATTCATGGTGACACCAGGGACAGCAAAGCAGATGTGAATTTCATTCCTTTGGCCCTAATTCATTCCCTTCTCCGGTGACTCAGCATTTCAGGTGCTAAAGGTTACCCAGGAAAGGTCTAAGGTGTCATAGGTGCTGGATGGGTACAGCTTCTATCCAGTTCCAGCCAGTCACAGGGACACTGAGCAGCATTGCTCCTCTTTCCACAAGATAATGCAGCACTCTTTGCTTTTAAGCCTCATGTTACAGCCACTCTCTGTCATGACTAACACATAAAAAAAATACAGAAGTCTTCAGCACATCACAGATTCATTCCCAGCCACACAACAGGAGAGCACAAGACAGTTCACACAATGGCAGGCTGCTTGCTATTTTACTGTGCTAGGCAATTGCCCGTGCCTCTCTCCACAGGTCATTCCAGACAGAGAATATGGAGAAAGCCAGAACATGGCTTGGGTTCTTAATGAATTTTTGCACTCTCTTGTGCATCCTCAGAGAGTCCTGTCCGTGGATTACCAAGGCTCCTGTGCTCAGCAGGCTGTAGATCCTGGCAGGGCTTCCAGCCAGTTGCATTCCCACTGCTTGATCTACACTGAGTCCCGAAGGACACTTGAACATCAGGAGTGAGGCTACATCTGGGAAGAATCATTACTGAAGCACGGTTTGGGTTTTTCTTGGTGGCAAACCCAAATCTGAGGGATGAGCATAGGACAGTGTTCAGCCCCTACCTATGTTAAAAGTGTTACACTGCTCTGGTTTCACAGACACTGAAATAATTGCTAAAATTATAAATCAACCCTTTAATAACACCAAGCTTATTATTTACACTGTGCCAAGACAACTCTTTCTCTTAAATTCTCATGCTGCTTTTGAGTAAGATGAATCTTTCCTGCTGTTTGCATGAGATGGCAAAAGCAAACACATCATCACCTTTAATTCAGAACAGAAAGGTTTAGTCATAGCTGAATTTTACACCAGTGCAATTTTATAAATTTCCATCCAGCTACTGAAGATTTGTACCTGCTGAAATGGAAAAATGACTGCTTGATGTGTAGATTAAGGCTTGGGAGCAAGGAGCACAGAAATGTGAAGCAGAGCTGTTCCATGGGAAAGGAATAGAAATGAGAAAGAAGAAGAATTATCCTGCTTTAACCTAATGTTGTTAATCTATATTGGCCATTATAATCTTGAGTGTCCTGCTTAGTGAAGTATGCAATCTGTAGTGCTGGTTCCTGCACAAGCAGTGTATCTAATATAAAGGACTGGCTCAACATCCATCATAATAATTACTGTGTCATAATTTTCTGCCCTTCCTACCTCTGTTGCAAAGAGATAGAGGAGGCCTTTCAAGTGTTTGAGAATTTTTGCTAAAAATTTCTCATTTCTTTTTTTAATATGGAAATCTGTATTTCTGCCCTATTTATTTTGCAGGTTTGACCTGAAATAATGAAATATACTTCACTGGGGGATGTAGAAACTTAATTTGAATATCTGAAACTGTGTCTATTCAATTTAATATCTGAATTTGCTCTGCTGCACTTAATGGGAGCACTAGGCATATTAGAGGTTTCATTTGAAAAATGCTTCCCCCAAAAAATCCTTAATTCAATGGTCCACAAGTTCAGAGACTGCTTGACTCTAAAATTATATATGAAGAGGTTACACATGATCATTGCAGTTCAGAGTAGTTAAAATTTGATCTCTCTTTAAGTGTTTTGTATCAAAGGAGATGAAGCAATGAGCACTCCCCCATCTGTGAGACAGCACCACTCAAAGCTGGTGTTTTGGGCCCAAACTCGTGCATATGTGCTTGCACCACCTTCTTGGCTTGATATTTTAGTTTACATTGTTAATTTGCATAGCTGTGAAATAGAGCTTGAAAGTGTGATGTGCACGAAACCAGCCTGATCAAGATGCACAGGACTGCAGCTGCACTCGGCGGGCACTTGCTCGAGCAGGAGGGGTTGTGCAGCAGCTCCTGCCAAGCACATCCACCCTCGTTTCCTTGCACCCAGGGAAGATGTGTCTGTGTGGGCAGCACAATGGTTGAACAGGGCTGTCCCTGTTTCTGCAGGAGTAGCTGGTGCCCAGGGCTCTCTGCAGTGGACCCTCAATGCATTGGTGCTTTGTTGTTTGTGTGTTTTTTACAACAGCCCCCAGGCATATTTTTTAATGTCACAGATAAGCGACATTACTGATAAGTGATACTTTGCTCTGGTTTCTCTGTTGTTTAGGGGCACCATCATAATTAATGAGTGTTGTTACAGGAAAGACACTGCAGCCTGCCAACCAATGATTTGTGTCTGTGTTTGGGATGCCTTGGTGAAGCCCAAAACCAGTGAGTGGGACCTGAGCCAGGACACAGGACAGTACATTCAAAGACCCTAAACTGTATCAAAATCGAGTGATACCTTTTGGAGATTAGAAAGGCTTGCACTTTTACATTAGTACTTCTGTAAGGGATCCACATAAAGGCTTTTATTACAGAAAAATATAATTCCATCACTGAAAAGCAATAAAGATTTCTTTGTAAATGTACTGTAGTAAGTGTTACTGAAGAAAATACAAAGTCTCAGTTCCACAAAAGGATTCACTTGACAGGAAATGTAATTGGGATCAAGACCTGAACTGACCTGTTCTCTACTCTAGTTGTGTGGTTGGTTTTGTTTATACATTTTGGTTTTATTTTTAATTATAGAAACATTTTCTGCCTCTAGGTGTTTTTAAAATTGCAGCTTTTTGATGTGTGGGTGCAGAAGAAACGAAGAATAGCTTTGGACTGTGCTTAGGAAGCACAGCTAACATGCTCAGCTATTGAAAGAAAACAAAATAGTGGAGAGTGATGCAAGCACCAAATCTTTCCATTAAGTCTGTGCAGTTTATTGATAATTTCTTTGGTTTTAAGAATTGTCATCTTTTGCTTGTTGTGCACCTTTTTTTTCTTCATGTACTGTTGTATGCAAGAGCTCTGGAAACTATGGCTGTGTACCCACCTTTACACGTGGGTTGTCTTACCAAGAGCTGAGTAGAGCCTGGGTACAGTTTCATTTTTCTCTTAACTCTGTTGGGTGGTTGTGCAGGGACCATGTGCCTGCCCAGGCAGAATTCTGTCACTGCACAAAATGTGGTTTCTGCAAAACACATAAAAATAGTATTATCTTTCACTTCTCTCGGCTACACTAATCTTAACAAGTAAAAAAAAAAAAAAAATCAAACAGGAATGTAATGTTTAAATTGGTGACATCTCTCTTCAAGATATAAAAACTGATAACCTTAGATATGAGCCCTGAATATCCCACTGTGGGATTAGCTGCCATCCCCCAACACAACCTGGGAGAGGTTTTTCTACTACAGAGGAAAATTCAGCTGCCTCTGTATCAAATGTTGAGCTCAGCTGCAGCTGTCATTAAGACTAAATTTTTGTACATCTGAATATTGAAAACCTTTTAAACTCACCTAATATTATTCTATTACTGGAACAAATCTAACAGTAAATTGGAAAAAAAAATAGGTACCTTCTAAAAAATATGCCTTCCCCATCCATTTTCAGCTTCAACATTATGTAAAGATGACAGTTATCAGCTATGTAGAAGAGCAGCTATATTAAATGTTAAATAACCTTTAACAGCACCAAATATTTAATCATAAAAATTAAATTGACAGTGGTGTGGTTCACCTAGTATCCCCTCGAAAGCCTGACAGCATCATTTCTCATATATATTGATAAGTACAAGGCATCCATAAAATCACAGGCTCTGTAGCTGCCTATTTATGAGAGGCTATCTAAAACTCATTCATTGCAGGTAATATCAGTAAGTCAATTCAGCTTAGTCTGATGGCTCATAACTTTTCAGACTGTTGTATTTACTGAGCCATGGACTATCCTTTCTTCAAGTGTACTTGAGAAAATGACTTGTACTATGAGACTATTTCTTCTCAGAGTATAATTAAGTGCTTCAAAATGAACTCCAAAACTGCAAATTCAAAACAGTATTAGACCTAGGTAATAATAAAAAAAATATTGCTTTAATAATGCTTTGAAAGTTGCACTGAGTATTGGCAGTATTTTTCTATCTGTAGTAACCCACCCAGAAAATCATCAGTGGGAGCTTGGTGCCAGGCTTAGGCATGTTTCACAGGGTGGCAGAAGTCCGTGTAATAGAGCTAATAAAACTCCACATATAAATGGAAGGTATTGCTCAGAAGGTGATGTAAATGACTGTAGGTGGAGAATCAGCTTTACAGGGTGAGGCAGCAGGGACAGACCGCTCCATTTGGTGGATGTGAAAACGCCTGGCCAAACTCAGACCTCCCAAGCAGTGAAAGCAAGTCTGTTGATGGTGTTGATTGCCTGTATCAGCTGCTGACTTGTAGGGCTTGTTGTAGAGTTTGGTCCTGGTCCTGTCAAAGTAAAAGTGAAATTTCGTGTTTCTAGAGCAATCCCTTGCTATGGGAACCTCTCATTTCATGTCTGATGTTCTGTCAGCACAGCAGAGATGTACACAATAGAAATTCTCAAATGTTCTGGTGCTGCTTTATTGAAATTGGCTTGGACAGACTTTTTTTATTTGCAATTAGGGAATAGGATTAAAACCCCATAGCAAAACTCCTATTGACTTTAATAATCTTTTCACTCAGGATAAGATCTATGTATAGAATTTACTTGTAAATAAACAGAATTGTCAGGAGACTTGTAAATATTAGCAATTATTAAAGTGAGTCAAATAAAATCACGAATGCCCAGAACTGAAGCTTGAAAGCAAGGCAGAATTTGGGCAATGGTGTTCCTAGGTGGGGGACCTTCCCTTTGCTCTCCTGTATTGCTTTTTCCCCTTGTTCACCTGAATTTTCTGGTGCTGAAGGTAAAACTAGAGAGAGGCTTTATTTCCCTTTCTGTTAGCAGTGGTCAGATTTGCTCAGCAATCACTTCTGTCCATAATTCAAGCGGTGAATTGCTGTTTTGGAGGACTTCAGGGTGGAGAATTTTGTTACCAAGCTGTTTCATTATTTTTAAATTTCTGTTTCACTGCTTTCTGGCTTCTGATGTTTAGACAGAATTAGGTTTTAGTACTGAAAACATTTCCCCTGGAGCCTGAGCTGCAAAGAAGAAGCTGCCTGCCCCTGCTTCATGTGCAGGGAGAGGGGAAGCCTCCAGCTACGGGGGCCAGGATCTCTTTTGGGCTATGTGAGTGAGTGGCAGAATGTGTGTCACTGGTGTCCCTGACAACCGAAGGCTGCTGAATTCCCTGCTCCCACGGGACTGAGAGCTGGGGCTGGGGACAAAAGCTCTTTACAAACATGGGAAAAATAGCAGGAGGTAGATTGAGGGAATAGAGAGAGAGAGAGAAATGGTGAAGTATATCAGAGAAAATACTTGTGATTCTGCCCACAGCAGGAAGGGTGTGCAGTCTGGAAGAGGGGTACTAGTCTGTCCAGGAAATTTTAAGTAATTCAGATGTGAGAGTAGCAATCAGAAGATGGAGCAGTGATTTTAGCCATGAAACTACAGCCCACCAGTCTGCGTCACAGACGTGATGGACTGCACAGGAATGACTCACTTCTCTTGCAAGAAGGAGAGGATTTGGAGTGTGGATGGGTTTTCAGGTGGTTTTTTTTTTGTCCGTGGCGTAGAAGTATGGGTGGCAGCAAACCTGTTATCTGAGAACAAAGGTATTTACAGCAGCACATCAACCTGGGCTGGCTCGGCGTGTGTGGAGCCAGTCTTGCCTGCCTCGCAGAACCAGCATCTGACAGATCAGAACCAGCAGTGGCTGACCTGCAAGAGATCAGTGATGGGTGCTCAGATGTAAGGCCTCTGTCAGCCTGATAAGTGCCAGGACTGAATGATGCCATCATCTGCCGCATGCCATGAAATTCTAACAGGAGCAATTGCCACCCCAACAAGCAGGGAGAAAAAAAAAGAGGAGATGTCCTGGACTTGAAGGTCAGAGGAAGGCAGACAAATACATGAAATTTGGATGCTCAGATATGTACAGGGGCTGTGACAGCCTGGACCAGAGCAGATAAAACGTATTCTGTACAGTGGTCCCTCACTGCAAGTGGTCAAAGGGGAATATCAGGTTTTCTGCTGGGAAAGTTCAATGTGAATTGGCTTCAAATCAGGCACATTTGACAAAGACATTTTATTTTTTTCTGGCCATCACACCATGGACTCTCACAGGGTCCCACAGCTGGAGCGGGAGGCCCCACAGTTGTCCCTTTGCCCAGGTAGGTTGTTGCTCCCGTGGCTGCCGGAGGAACTTGCGGCTGTGTGGTACAGGAGCCCACAGGTAGAACCTGTGCTGTGGAGCTCAAGAGGGGAAGGGGATTCCCGCATTTGATACAGTGTATTATCTTGATTGAATACAAAACTGTGATTTCTGAAATTTTTCACAGCACCACTGCCTTTATTTGGAGTTAGAGCTGTGGCATAACATAACTGCTACTGTATAATAAACTCGACTTCTCATATCATGCTCATCATGATCCAAAAATGCTTTGCTGAAGAGGAAGGCTACTGATTCTATCCCCATTTTCTAGATGTAGAAATGATGACAAAGAGAGATGAATTGATTTAACCTGCAGATAAATTGATTTAGTGAGACTGAGCAAAAATGGTCACAGTACCATTGTCTCTGCAAACTTGAAAGCACAATACACTAGAGGAGCAAGAGCCAGGTCTTTGCCTAACGTGTCCACCAAACACTTGATGTTTGTCTTTCTCTGGGGCAGGGATGTCACTTGCTGACACTGCTGGTAACACACACAGGTGTCTCTCATAGCTCTGTGCTGAGTCTGTGGCAGCTTGTCCTGGGTATTGCTGTACAACAGTCTCCCCTCCTCAGGGTTTGCTGGCTCTTGTGCTTTGTACACAGATTTTAGCTTTCAAAGCAAGCTGTCTTTTGGGTTGCAGGTGCCCTGTGTACTGTGTGGCTGGTGAGTGGTCTGCTCTCTGACAGCAGTGTGGAACTCAGCCAGGGCATGCTGCTAATGCTGCTGCCTGAGTGCAAAGTGTTCGGGGATCTCTCCTGGCTCTGGGGGTTGAGATCTTGTTTATGTCCTCTGAAAGGCAGTAGCTGTGGCAGCACCAACATGCTTGTTCAAGGTGAGCTCAGGCAGACCTGTGTCATCCAAATTGTCACACTGAGACCTGTCTTCATCTCCCCATACAGAACAACCTTTTTCTGTTAACAGGCCAGTTGAAGTGAGAGACACTTGGATTCAAAATGACTGAGTTTAGGAAAAACTACTGCTGTTAACAACTGTAGATGTGTTAGAACGATAATGGGTAGCAGAAATGAGCTCAGTTCAGGGAGGGCTTCTCCAGGGAGAGGATGTTGGAGCTCCTCCTTGTAGCTGATGGTCTGGCAAGTGAGTGTAACCCAAATGTGTCATGTTTTGGGTAAACACCTAAACTTAGGGAAGTCAAAATATCTGCAGCAGTGCTGTGCCTGTGGTGAAGTATTTCCACATCCTGGAACTAATTTTTTTTATTTGAGTCCTTCTGCATAGTTAACCTTGGTGCTGTTGCTGCTCCTGCAGCATGCATTTTCCAAACAGTAATAGGATTAATTGTTTTCTAAGCTGGTGCACATCTCTTAACATATGCAGTATGCAGGAGGCAGGCAATAAATAACTAAAAGAAGCCTATGGAGCAGTGGCTCCCGCTGAGGATTTTACTGAGCACATAGAGAAATTGATTCTGTTAAACTTCACTTGCTGAAGTGGAAAGTTAAAAAGAGAGAAAAAATGCTAAGAAATAGAGTAGTGCACAAAAGACTGTCATCTTCATTTTAGGATTCTCTCTATAAAACATGCACATCAGAGACTTGGAAAGGCTTCCTAAGGAAAAGGAATTTTGGTACAATGTATCGGGACAGAGGGAACCACAGCACTTGACATGCTGTTTAAGGGGCTGAGGGAAATGTTTTAAAAAAAATGCTGTCTGTTCCAGATTCTGGTTCAGGGTCCACGTGCAGTCTTTTCTCAGTTAACACTTCTGATGAAATCAGCAGGATGCCAAATGGAAAATGAAATGTCTGCAGGCTGTGAAATTTGGCCCTCACTAGACTGAGGCACTGATCTGGAGACTGGCAGCACTTGGGCAGATGGTTGTCCCCACAGACACCTCATCATCTCCAGCAGAGCCCTGGCAATCTCTGGGAAAATCCCCTGACTTTTTGCATAGGAGAATGAGTGAGAGGACCAGAATGGTCCTTAATGGCCTGAAAATCAATTAATCAAAGAACTAATCTTTCAGTTGCTTCTTTCCAAGGGTGCTCCCTTCTCCTTTTCTGATGAGAGCTTTTATAAACAGGTTTTTATCTAATATGTAGTTCATGCTCTTTGTGTGCCTCTTGGCTCTGTAAATGGGAGACCTCTGCAAGGCACAAGCTTTGATGCATGGAGTTGTATGCCAGAATCATGGCTGGACATTTGCAGGTGTATTTTAAGGATGTATACCAAATTAATCTCAACCTGAGCCATCCTAAATAGAGAGAAATAGGTTGCTGTTTATTTTTTCTTACTGTGTTTTTAAAGTGGGCAATAATAGCAGTCATTCACAGCTATGATGTGTTCCTGGAGCTGCCAGAAGGGCTTTTCTATAAAATGAAAAGCAGTGAAATGGAAGATCCCCTGCTCCAAACATGTGCATAATTTGCTGTGCTCAAATAGCTGATCCCCTTGATTTTCTGGGCCCTGTTCCCAGGTCTTGGATGAAAAGAGCACCCTTTAAAGGTTCTCCCTTCCTCCTCTTCCCTGAGGTATTGCCTTGCGCTTAGTGTGCCTAATTTCTAGCTTATCAGATGAAGGATAGGAGCAATCATGGAATCACAGAATATGCAGAGTTGGAAGGGACCCATCAGGATCATCGAGTCCAACTCCTGGCCCTGCACAAGACCATCCCCAAGGATCCCACCATGTGCCTGAGAGCATTGTCCAAATGCTTCTTGAACTCTGTCAGACTTGGAGCTGTGACCATTTCCCTGAGGAGCCTGTTACAGTGCCCAGCCACTCTCTGGGTGAAGAACCTTTTTCTATTATCTAACCTAAACCTCCCCTGACACAAATTCAGGCCATTCCCTCATGTCCTGACGATCTTGTGAATTGGCTGCTCAGGCTCCAGTCTAGTTCACCCTTCCACTGCTAATGGCTGAGTGCCCTTAATCAAGGGATATCCCTGATCAGGATCCATGTCCCTTCAAACGTGTCCCCATGGCTGGCTGCAGACAGACCCGTGCCCTCTGCACGCTGGCTGACTGCTCATGAGACAGCTCCTGCCTGGGAGCCACTGGCATGGTGCTGTGCCAGGGAAAAGGCCTCTGCTGAGCAGCTGAGCATGGCCCAAGCACAGCAGCCTGTTCATGGCTTCCAGGCCCAAGCAGATCCACAACCAGCCAGCACAGGCAGGGCAGCATGTGTCTGCCCGTACCTATCCATGTAGGCTGGACCCTTAATCTCCCTGTGTCTCAGTTCTGTCAAAGGGGTCTAATAGCCCACTGTATCACGGAGGTAGTATGGGATAAAAACCCATTAATCACTGCACAGTGCTGAGACAGATGGGTTTCATTCCCAGAAGAAGTACATATATAGACCATGATCACATAAAGCCAACATTAACACATTGGTATCTGTGATTTACATTAACTGGTCCCTGAAACCTCAGTTGGATGGTGGTATAGAAGAGTTTCTGGGCTATTAAGTGTTTAATTTGGCAGATACAATTTAGTCATGAAATGATCTGTTCTCCTGAAGTGGCAAAATTGGAGGGTTTGCATTGCTTGCTGTGTAGTACAGGAACAGAAAGGGTTACTGTTAAAAATAAATGGAGTCTCTGAGTGGAGAGGTGTCTGGAAGGTCTCCTAAATGCAGAAAGCTTTGGCTGCTTTAATCTAAGATCTGGCTAATTTCTAGGAAAATCCTCCCCTTACAACAGAACATACTAGAAAATTGTGTCTCACATTGTAAAGGAAGAGATTTATCTTGGAAAGGTATTAAAAGCTTCTGTTCCACAGTTGTCATCTGGGAAGATACAGTATTGATTGACCCTGGAACTGGGTTTGATAGGTTGCATTGGTGATTACAGTATTGATTTGTTTCACATGCTGTGTTTGGTCTGTGCACAGCTCTCTTGCAGCAAGAGTTAGTCTGACTTGCCACTTGCTGCATGTTTCTCAGGAGAGGAATCAGACAGAATTCATTTTTCACCAGGCAGTCTCACAGAGTAATTAACTGAAAGGAGGCTGGTGAGAATTCCTGAATTACCCAGGGAACACAGCAGTCAGAGGTTTTTTTCAGGCATGTGTAAATAAAGAAATTTGCATTCTCCAAATATTTAAAGCTAATACTGTATTTGAAGGGAAATGTGTAATTTTAAAAACTGCAGAAATATAATAACAGCTGCAAGCAGTTTCAAAGACTGGCTGCCACAGCTAAGGCAGAAGGAAAATCTGCAGAGTAGCTGCTGAGCTGCCCCTTGGAACATGGCAAGGGAGGAAGAGGAGGTTGACTGGAACTTCCCACATCAATTCACACCCTGGCCTGAGATTTGTAAATGGCTTGTCTTGCCTTGTCTTGATCTGCCTTTATCAGCAACTATTGCCTAGGGCCTGAAGAGCTGGTGTTCAATGCAGGGATGTGCAAAGGAGTTGGTCTAAACCCTGAAGTTGTTCTTTTCAGGTTGTGCAATGAATTAAAGTTGCACATGGAATGCAGAATCCAGGTGCAGGCTCCACTGCTGGAAGGTGAGGGCCATGAAGATGATCACAGGGCTGGAACACTGCTCCTGTGGAGGCAGTTTGAGAGGGTCGGCAGTGTTCAGCTTGGAGAAGAGAAGGCTTCAGGGAGACCTTATAGCACCTTCCTGTACCTAAAAGGTCTACAAGAGAGCCAGAGAGGGCCTTTTAAAAATGATATGGAGTAATAGGACAAGAGGTAATGGCTTTAGTGGATTTAGATTAGATATTAGGGAGAAATCATTGTGAGGGTGATGAGGCTGGAACAGGTTGCCCAGGAAAGTTGTGGATGCCCCATTCCTGGAACTGTTCAAGGCCAGGTTGGATGGGAGATCCTTGAGCAGCCTGGTCTATTGGATGGCATCACTGCCCATGGCAGGGGGTTGGAACTGGGTGATGTTTAAAAATCCCTTCTAACCCGAACCATTCAAGTGTCAAGTCAGACTAATTGTTTATGATGATTCTCTGAAGGTCCTGAACATGGCCTGGAGGTCACAAGCGTTGTTTCTTTAGTGACCATTTATGTCCTGGAAGGGGCGACTGCTGTCCCATGATTGGGATGGGGCCTGTGTCACTAAATGACATCATAGGCTTCTGCAGAAGAGAAGTTTTGCACATGAATTTTAAACTCAGGCTCTTAGTCATCCCATCTGGTATGATGCTAATTAAAAAAGTGAGACATTTCTAGGTCTACATATGTAATTTGGGAAGAAATAAATGTACGCAGAATGTGAGGCAGTGTCGCATGGTGTTGCTGTTGCACTGAACCAAATTTTCATTGGTAGAGGATACCATAATTAATTGCTATGCTAATTGTTATACTCCAGAGCACATCTAGAGTCCTTGGGTTTTCTCCCAGTGTAGAACTAAAGGTGAAAATGACTTATCCTCACTTGCTTGACTTTTTCCTGCCCGGAAATAATTAAGAAAAACAAAGAAATAAGAACCTCAGAGGTGAAAGTCTCACTTTGAATAATGTAATGTAGAAAGAGGTAATGAAAGTAGTAAAAGCAAGTGTTGCTTTTCAGTGCTTAAAGTGTATGGTGTGTGCATGTGTATGTAGGCGTAATCTGGGGAACTGGAAGACATTAAAAATGCCTAAAGTTTAGCAAAATGAAGAAAAAACCCCTTCAGTTTTAAAGAACTTTCTCCCCTTTAACAGCTGATAAGATGAATGGGACAGGATAATAATTCAGTTTTTAACTTTCATCACAAATATTTCTACAGGGAAAATCCCTAAATTCAAACAATTGTGCTTTTTGTGCAGGGATTAGTCTTAAATTTAACACATAATTTATAATTATCAATCTATTGCAATGTAATTTTTTTACTTCAGTGTTGAAAGCATAATGCTTTCTGTGAATTTTTCAAGGAGTCATACTATAAATTCGTAATTAAGATTGTTAACATTAATAAAGGGCCACTTTCTTCTCTGTTTTGCTCATTCCAGTTAGAAGCAGACTGGGATAAAGGAGTCCCCTAATGTTGAAGGTGTTGCCGGAGGGTCATGAGCAATTTGCTTCTGTGCCAGATGGGTCTGTACATGCTGGGAAATAGAACTCATTAGTGGTGTCCAGTTTTTCCTTCGGAAATCTCTATTTTTTTAATAACAATTATTCTACACTTTGCTGAAAAAGTAAAACTGAAAATAGATATCTGAAATCTGGAGGTGTTTATTTGTCTGCAAAGAGTGAGTGTTCTCAGATCAGCTTGGGAAAAAAAAAACCCAAACCGAAAAAACCAGAGTTGTGATTGGATCCCTGAGAAAAATAAAGACAAATTCATTAAAGAAGGAGGAACCATCAGTGAAAATTTTAATGTCAAAACCTCTACTTCTTTCTGAAAGAAATCTTCTTGCTGAATGTCCTGAATTGCAGTGTGGCTGAGAGAGCAGCATTTTCTCATTGCAGGGAGCTCAGTATTTGAGTGAGGGCTGTCCTGGTGTCCAGTGGGGATGTGGATGTAGGTCATGTCCACTTTTCCAGGGAGATTCTGTACTTCCCAGTGTCCATAAAAGAATCCTACTCCCAAGATACAAATGTTCCCAGTGCAGGAGGTGTCTGTCTTCCTATACAGACCTATACAGATTGTTTTCCTGTAGAAAACTCATATAGAAGAAGGGAAATGGCTCGCAATTTTTACATAAACCTATTTGCTACAGCATGGCCTTTGAGTACCTCAGTGCATCTCTGCTCTCAATATATTGACCATGTACACAGTTGTGTGTTCAGTCACCCAGCTGCCAGGACAAATGCCCAATTTATGGACAGACACAGGCATTGCATCTCTCTATCCACGACAATATGCTTCATAAGAGAGAGCTTTTATTGTTCTGACAAAGGAACTGTATTTTAATGAAGGTCACCCCTATGCAAGGTGAAACTGCTGTGCAGCATGTCTCCAACCCAGAAATCAATTCATGCTGCTGCTTTGCAGGGCAGTGGCAACTTTGGCTTGAAATTCATTCTCCACATCTTTCAATCAAGCTTTCCTGATCATTATAATACATGGATATCTGCTGTGTCATGGCTGTGTGATCATTAAATTGGGGGAAAAACTGCTACTGCATGTATGTTGACAAGCAATTTATTCATTGCAAAATAGTGAAGTGTTGAGTATCCATTCCATGTCAGTTGGAAGGCACTGTGCTATATTTGTTGCCATCATCATTATAAAGGTTATAAATGATCTACCTGGAGCTCAGCATATATCTTCTAGGAGGAAGTGTCAACACAAAGATAATGGGGGTGAATTTAGAGTACAGCTTTAGGTACACTTGCTGCTTTTCGCTGTAAGTCAATAGGTGTTTGCTGGAAACTGCACAAAAAGAAAGTAGTGGAAGCAAGTCTGTGTCAGTAATCTCTCTCTGAGCATTTTTGTTTGGTGGTTGATTGTTTGCGCTGCCTGACGCTGACAGCAGCTAAGTACAGTAAAAGTGGTTGTTTTTTTATTTTTTTTTAATTCAAGAATTTTTTTTGGTCCAAGTCTTCTTTTGTGTTGTTGTCATGAGGAAGTACATGGAAGGAATAATCAGGAGACCAGATGGCATTTTCAATAGTAGGCCTATTCAGATGTTTCCAAATCTGTAATTGGTCATTGGTTTTAAATGTTAATGCTTCACTAGTAAATCATTTATATTCTCTCTTTTTTTGATGTTTTCAAAGAATTATGAAATAATTAGATATATTATTAAGAATGGTACCAAAAAAATCAGCATTCAAGCAACGGTGCTGCATAGTGGCTGTGAGCTCCAGCAAATCTGAACAGGATGATTGTCATTCAAACTGATTAAAAAGTGACAGGCTGAAAAGAAACGCAGGGATGTGTTTTGTGTCATTACAAACTGACAAAACTATGGGTGAAACTATGCTGATTAACACCAGCAGACAATGAAGTTTGATATCTGTCATTATATCCTTGCTTCGTATGGCATTGCTTGCTTGGAGGAAAATCCATCTGGAGCGTTCCCTGCAGCACAGCACAACAGAACTTGGACAAAATGGTTTGGGTCAAAATGAACTTTCTGAACTTTCAAAAGACATGTGTGGTATTAAATGGTAGATGAAATGCTGTGATTTTTTTACTCACTGAACATGCTGAGTTCAGAAGAAAGGCACAGTGAGAAGGCCAGTCAGAATACATTCCTAAGGGTTGCTCCCTCGGTGTTTTACCTGATCATAGATTATGTGGTGGCAGCCATCTGGTCCATTCTCATTTAAAATGTTTTGGGTGCTGGAGGAGGAGGTGGTGTCACAGAGCAGGACACTGGCCTTGCTGAGATACGTTTCAGCTGGAGAGAAAGTGGCAGACATGAAGCTGTGCTCCACTGGAAAGACAAAAGTGAGGAAGGAAAATAAGCCAGCCAAAGGATGACAAGGGAAATCAATCTGATATCACTGAGAAAAATAGCTCAAAGTTGCTGTTTCTTTCCAGGAATATATTCTTGGGGAACTTTTAAGTTAAATGCTGTCTCTGCACCATGCTGAAGGCTTCTTTAAAGAAACATTTAGTAATGTTTCCGTCTATGGACACTACAAAGCACAAAAGAAGGAATTAAAGAAACTGGGAGAAAAAAGGCCTTGGAAAAGGAACAAGGACAGGTGCTACACCAAGGTATAAAGTGCAGTAGAGTCTGCCTTGGTGACTGTGCAAGAGGTTCTTTCTGACCATAGGATGGCTTCTGGACTGCACGTGGCACTTTGTTCTATGGATTGGTTGGCATGATAGTGTTTGATCAAAGGTTGGACTTAATGATCTTGGAGGTCTTTTCCAACCTTAATGATTCTATGATTCTGAGTCAAGTAAAATACCAAACATCAAATTAGTAACTGTATATTTAAAGTAGACACCCACATCCACATTTGAATGTAGTGAGAAATACCTTCGGTACCTCTGAGAAGGATGGTAGGTGCTGACATTGCCCTAAACAGAGTAGGTTAATGGAAATAGCATTAACACAGCTCTGAGGAGATGCAACAGATCCAGGCTTAAGTTATAGTTTACAGCTAAGGAAAAGCGAAGGAGGGGAAGACCAGGCAGGAGTTTGTCAAACTTACCTTGCCAGGGCTCTGTCTTTGAGTTTGATATGTGTGTCCATCATCGAGGCCTCTCACTGCTGGCTATTCCAGACATGTTAGGACAGCAAGGTCCTCAATGGGCTTTAGAAAAGCTTTGGCACTTGGTAGCTCTACAAGAGGGCAGTGCTTGGGATGGACTCTCTTGGAGGGGTGTAAGTGGTGGATGTGTAGTGAAGGAGAGGTGCTGCCTGCACAGCAAGAAAAATAAAGCTTTGTGAGTACTAACATTTTTCAGCTTCTTTTCTTCAGCAAGAAACCCTTGTCTTGTGCTGCCCACAGCAACCTCCAGTCAGTCACTGCCAAGATGTATGGAGCACTTTGGTGTCTGGGTTGAACATTTCTACACATTTAAACGTTACTGGGTATGTGAGTCAACAGTATAGTTGCCTTAAAGAAGCAGAAATATGTTATATGCTCTTGTGAAAGCAGCTTGTTCAGAGACATTTGGATCCACAGGGGTTCTTTGCACTTTTCATGATGCGGTTGACAAAATAAGATCAAGCTATACTAGGAAACAGCATCAACTCTGAAAAAAACATCATCACTATATGTGAAGCACAGATGGTGCTTTTGGTACTTGGTATTATAGCTGTTTTTAAGTTTATTGGAGAAAAATATGGATTTTTAAATCTTACACCTGCATGCTGAGAGGAAGCATATGTAGAGACTCACTGAATCCCTTGGTGTATTCTGAGTGGATCGTTACATACTTGGAGATGGAGTTTTCTGTTCTCCCTCACCATGAGCAGTATTTAATTCTGCAATGGTTCTGCTGAAGTCAGAGTTAGGCACAGTGGAGGACGAAAAGGGCATATGGTTTCTGTCCTGTGCTAGTGGTCTGGTTGCAAAGATAAAAGGCATGTACAGGTTTTTTTCTTCCACGTGCCCTATGCATATCCTTGTGCATGCATAGACATACCTGCACCCAAATGTGCACAGCTCTATTTGATGCATTTTTTGTACAGAGGTGTCAGCAGGGTAAACAGAGCAGCTTACAGGGATTAGATCAGAAAGACTTCTAAGAACAGCCTCTTTGCAAGAGCAGCAGATCAAAGCTTGCTGGATGTTTAAATACAACTTCATGCAAATTTCAGGGAGTTACTGTCCCATCACTGCGTCTGTGCTTTCTGTTGGTATTTTCCATGCTGCTGAGCCAGACTGGTACCTTATCTCATTTTCTGCAGTCATGTATGTTTTCCTTTGATATATATTTCTAGGGAAGCTGTGCCCCCAGTTTGTTGCTGGCCCTCTCAGACACTTTTGGAATTTTAATGCTGCTTTATTTCATCCATTTTGCTGTATTTCTTTGCCTGTTTCTATGTTTCTTTCCAAACCTTGGTGTGTTCTGGAATGCCCTTATGTTTCATAGAAGGGAAGCTCAGAGTTGTACTCTGCACCCCAAAGCTAGATCTTCTTAGGCAGGCCCTCACTTTTTACATGCAGAGAGATGTGTGCTTTGCACTGTAATTTAGATGTGAAATTATCCCTTGGTCCAAGAGGCTGGATGGGTGTGTGCACATAGCTTTGTGTGCACATAGCTTTGGCAGGGTACTCTCTTCTCTCTTTCTACTCTTACCAGACTTCCTCTAGGATGCTTGGATAGCTAAGCTAACTCAGAGCTGGGGTCAGCTCTCTGATCCACCAAAGCTTCTTGGGACTCTCTCTGTCTTTGCTCCCAGCTGGAGAATAACTCACTTCTCTAACTCCTTGGAGTGCTGTAAGAACAAACTCACTGAATCTCATGGCACTGTGTTGGGGAGAGCCCCGTGAGTACAGTCATACAGGCAGGTTGCTCGCTGGAGTCTTGTCTGCATGGAAACTTCTTTCCTGTTCCTTGGTATTCTTGCTGTGATCATGCCAGAGCCTGTGAAGAAAACTTGTGATTCTCTCTCACAGGTGGTCCTCCTCAGCCTTGCTTGCAATGTGAAAGGTGCATTTTGGAAACTCGATTTTATCTACATTAAGGAAAAAATTCTTATTCTGAGGCACAGCAAATACTCTGCCTTCACCCACCACCAAGATAATGCATGAGAATGGAAGATTCTCCTTTCACCATCAAGTACCTGCTCCTTGTGAGACGTGCAGTTTTCAATTTCCCTGTTCAAGAATGCAGTGGGAGGCCAAAGCAGATTTTTCTTTTCAGATTTTTACCTGTTTTGTGAGCTCTTAGATGTCTTTTTGACACCATGAACTAAAGGGCAGAAATATCAAATAGTAGGTCTTCCCCCATGCTAGAATGTCACATTCTTTCCTCCTTGGGCTGTGTGATCTGCAGGCAGGGTGTTTGCATGGCAAGGGCCATGTCAAGTCAAGGTTAAAACAGGATTATTTATTCATTTTTCCAACTCAGGATCAAAGTACAGTGCACATTGTATGGAAATCACATTTGAAACAGCTGAGTTCAATTACCTTCTCAAATAATTGTCAGAAACATGCAGCTGCTTTTGAGGTGGAAGATATTACCTACAGTAAAACCTGACCTTGGACAGACTCCCATGGCCCTCTGATTTCAATGCATGGCTCTTCAGGCAGAATGCAAATCCTGCTGAGGGTCAAATCCAAGCTGCTGAGTAGCAGCATCAGTCAGTCATGGGCCAGATACTGCCAGCTAATCAGACAACATGCCACTGGGATCTCAGAAAAAAGCAACTGTGCCAAGCATGCCTGAGTGTAGTTTGCTGCTGTATTTTGGCTTGTGTGTGCTGGCCAGGATATATCCTGGGAATGGCAGTCCATCTCTGCTGATTCCCAAACCCAGGCTCCTTGTGAGGGCAGTGAATGTTTTCAAGCTTTGGGTGGCTTTGGCCGTGGTGCTGACATCGAGGGGAGCAGGCCTGCAGGACCCCCTCTAGCACTGCTGAAGAGGCATTGCTGTTGCCTCTGGGTTTATATCTCAGTTCCAGAATTGCACTTCTCTGTGGTCCTGCCAATGACAACTTTTAAACTTCCCTGATGCCAGTTCCAAGTGGGTGGAGAGGTGGCAAAAGAAGCTGCTTTGATTTAAGTGAATGAGGGGGCAGTGCTACTCTGTCTGCCTGATTATTTATCCCCCTAGTTACACACAGCACTTGCTTTCTCTGGAGTGATTCAAGCATATCATAACCTCTAGCTTTAGCTCTTTTATCATGCTGGTTTGCTGTTACGGTGTAGTCAGAAATCTGTCTTGGCCTCTGCAGAGCAGAGGATGTCATCTCATTTTATAGCACTTTGATGTGCCTCCCCCATGTTTTTTTAAGTTTCCGTTTATCAAGCGGAAGGTTCTAAGAACTGCACTGGATGCTTTGGGGCTGGGCAGAATAGGCTCTGTCAGTAGTAAAAGCCTCCCACCAATGTCATGTGGAGATAAGTGGGTATGAGGACAGGTGCTCAGCAAGGCTTGCTGGAGAGTGCTGTCTCTGGAAATGCAAAGATCATCTCACTGTCCTCAAGGATCCTCAGAGATGTTTTAACCAAAACACGCATGGATTTCAGCATGAACAGTATCAGACTCCTGTTTTTTCTCCAGTCTCCTGCTATGCAATGGATGCATTCACACATACAAATGCTAGAAGTGATGCATGCGAGATCTGAGCTCAGATTCTGGGCCAGTGGGAGTCCTGGAGTCAGTTGCAATCTGAATTTTGCATTGTTACAATGAAGGCCATTTACTTCTTTCCTTCTCAGGCACACTTACATTTCCATACCTGGTATGTCTTGTTACTCTCCAACACAATTTGCCATGTGTAGGAGATTGCCTCACTACCACCTCTGAGTATATTTAGAATTGCCTGAAGGAATGGGGGATGCAGAATCTCCTGGAAGGTCCTTTTTGGAGATGATGCCTAATGAGAGTGTATGATGTACAAAGTAAAAGAAAGAACATGTGCGTTAGGCTGTGGTTGAATTTTTTGGGAATAAGTCAAGGACATAAAGAGGGGAGGATCCCCTAAGTGTCTAGTCGATGGGAGTTTAGGCAGCATTTGTGTGTGTGTGGAGAGGAACAGCCAGCAGAGGTAGTAAGTGCTCACATGGTGTGGCAATTCCATCCAGAGACAATGTACCCATGGCTGGAGCTTCACTACAGCACCTGAGCTAAGGGTTGAGAAGAGTTGTTTTCTCTCTTTGTGCATCTCAAACTTTAGGGAGAAGAATTGATTTAATTTCATCTCATCTGATCCTGATTAATGAAAAGTCATTTCTTCTATTTGTGGGCAGAAAAAATAATCTTTGACTATTTTGTAACTTTGCAGATATATGTAGGTGTGTGGCTGGAAGTTCTATAATTCTAGAAATTATGACAAGGCATCCATAAAGATGAGGCTGAAGCCCTATGCAGCAGCACTGTAGCTTAAAGGAGTGTTATTTAATACCTATTAATGGAACTGCTGAAGCATAAATACTCTCAGCTCAAACAGATTTCGTTAACTCCTTTGTGCTGGCAGTTTTGGAGTGGGATGGCAGATGATTCACCAGTCTCACAGGGTGGTTTTCCTTCCATTCAGGACAAGAATTGGTGTCATGGGGGCGAGAGCCAGACTGCCAAGAGGAGGGGGAATTGCAGAAGTACATGGGCAGGCAGGAGCCTTTTACAGGCTAAGTCCTGATGTCCCTGGGGCCGCAGAGAAACTGCTCTTGCAGCTGTGATTGCAACACAGATCTTCCCAGAACAGTCTTTGTTCATTGTATTTTAGGGAAGGACTTCAGCCTTCCTGTGAGGGATGCTGGGGGTCTGGGCACTGCAGTCCATGCCTTTGGATTGCTACCCTCTTTGGCAGAGGGAGCAGAGCAGGGTCACCCCTGTGCATACACAGAGGCTGAATTTGTCCTGCTTAATGGCCAGCCCTTAACACAGGGCACTCCTGGGCTTTTCAAAGAGACTCTGGAGAGAGAGGTACCACCAAGGGGTGTTCCAGTATGGTCGAGATCAGGACCACTTCTTGGGGTTCCTGAATCTTCTCAGGTGTTGTGAAGATTATAGAGCTAACAGCTCAGTCAGCTGTCTCTCTCAAGTCCTTTTGTTCTAGTTTCATTCTGTTTACACATGGGTTCAAAGATCTGGAGTACAGCTCCTGCACAGCATGGGACTGGCATGTAAATAACTACTATTTAAAAGGAAGAACAATGCACATTGGATAATTTGCATGCAAATTTTTAAGTAGTTATGGGACACAAGGATATCTTTTCATGTCATCCTTTGAAACACAGGATTAAAAGAAAGATGTAAGTTGAATTTCCTAGACAATAACATGATTCCAGAAGTTAAGACTTGAAGAACAATTGTTAACATGAAATTGATAATAAAGGAGAGTGAGAAAGTTTATAATCCATTTGCTTCTGGGTCATGCCTACATAAGGGAAGTAGTCAAATCGTTCTGGGGACTGATTTAATTAAAATTGGTACTAAATCCCTGTGTGGACTCTAAGATAGGTTAAGTTTGCATTGTGCTGTGAAATGTGATTCTCAGTATGTACAGACAGGGCACAGATTGCTAATTATAATAAGTGAGGAAGCTGCACCAGAGCAGGTTTCTGTCATGCAGTATTGATGCCCAAGTTCATAAGGCATGTGCCAAAATCTGTGCCCTGTCCTCTGCTGCCAAACCAGCCACTTGAATGTAAGAGTCACGCTTCAATGGTCTTTAAGAATCATTGAAATAAAAACAGTGACCAAGAGTAGCTAAAGTATGTTCATCGTGGAATTAGGGCTTGCTGTATGATCGGACCTTCAGCTTTGTCAGTGGCAGCTCAACAGAGTTTTCACATCATGCTGCAGCCAAATAGGAACTTTGTTTATTTCTCACATCTGCTCCTTCACGCTTTTAATTAGTTACCAGCTCTTCTCATGGTGAGGAGTTGGTGCCTGATGTTACTGAGGCTCTTACCAGAGCGTTCATGCTTATGCACATGTGTTCTTTTTATATTGGATTTCAAGCAGTCACAAGTCGCAGTAAGGAATTAGATGTCATGTAAAGAAGAAATGCGACCCATTGATCAAGCGGTGCTGTCCCACCCGGCTATCCTGGCTCTGGGTCTGAACCCCAGACAGGTGAGGATGTGTCCTGTTATACTGAAAAACAAGTATTTAGCAAAGCCTCAATACACAGAAACACTCAGCAACTTCCTACCTGCTCCCTCACTGCAGCAGTGTTGCAGCTGGGTCTGCCACCATTCCACATCCATGGCAGAGGACAGGGCAGGACCAAAGTATCACAAACAAATTTAAAATTCATCCTGATATAATCTAATTGATATAATTTAACTGAAGACTTGAGATAAGGAACAAGCAAGACACAATCTATTTCCCCCTTTAAACTTGTCCCACAAAAGGGAGCAGATCTTCCCATGATGTAAATCAGCACAGCTTCACTGACTGGAGACAACAGTTGTAATTTATCCTGCCTGAAGGTCTGCACAGAAAGTGCTTCAAGTTTCTTGCAATTCATTGGAGACTTGTGACATTGAGAGCAGGCGTTTGACTCCACTGTCCTCTGAAGCGAGTGGCAGCAAAGGCAACTTATAATTACAAATACTTGATAAGTCTCCTTCAGAGAAACTGAGGAGCTTGGTAAGATGTTTGAGTCAGTGATGGCTGATTTCACTTCTTGTGAGAAAGCCGTACTGCTGCGATTTCAATCTCAACACAAAGGCAGCATGCAGCGACACTGTGGAAGAGGTTCTGGGGGTTCAGCCATGCGTTCAAGTATTTTCAAAGATCATCTCTACCTTGTGGAGATCAGTGGGCTCCTTTCCAGAGAGCACAAAAGCCTGGGGGAGACAAAAATTTCAAGCCATTTTTGTGAAAACAATGCCTCTCCACAACACCTGACACCTTATGCAGCTGGTAAATACCATTCCCTATCAGCTACCTAATCTTTTTTTATGGGTATTTGGCCACCTACACCTGGCCACCAAATTTCCACTCTGTTTGCCTCTGCTGACACTTATATAACAAAGAGCTTCTAACTGTTCATTTATCAGCACAAGGAAATTGAGCACAGGCAGAGACAAATATGATGGGCACCAGACAGCAGCACTCAGAGAACTGCGGCTACCTGTGTATCCAGAATCTGTAATAGTTGTGTTGAGCCATTGCTCAGAAAAAAATGCTGCCAGGTGCTTGGAATGATTTAAGTCTCTTGTTCCTGGGACAAAAGTGGATGCTGTTATATACTAACTCATTTCTCTGCTGGATGTCTCATTATTGTTAAAGATTTCATAATACTGTGATAGAGAGGAAACACAGAGCTTTGGGCATGGTCTTTTCTGTAAGGCATATCTAGGGATCACTTGCATTCTGTAATTAGCAACCAGTAAGCACAGGAATGGGGCTGACAGTCTCTTTGTCATCTTTCTGCCTCCAATTCATGGGTAGGGATTTCGGAGCAGGAGAGAGGAAGAGGAGAAGGTCCTGCCTGCAAAGCTCAGCATGTGAGTAGAGCTTTCTGGACTTTTCCCTGTTCATCCTTCTGCTCTGCAGAGTTTCCCAGGCAGCAGCTGTGTCATGTGCACATCCTGCTGGTCGGTGTGCTCCACTGGGAGTGGCGTTTGATTGTGGTCTTCAATTGTTCTGCTTATGGGTCTGTGTGAAGTCTTGCATTAACAGTCACACAGACCTGGTCCTCCTGTGTACCTGAGAGTCACATTGAGGAAAACTCCCATGGTAATTTCTCACTTGATATCTGGTAGCACTGGAATGTGGCTTTTGGTTGGAGCTCCTGCTAGCTTCAAGTAGCTAAAGAATTTAAGGTATTGGAACAAAGACTGCTATCCCTTGGGAACAGAGCTGCCTGAGAGCCAGCTGACACTGAAGGATTCAATCTTGATTTCAATACCTACAGAATCATGGGGTCTTTCTGAGTTTCTAAATCTGGGAAGTGGTCAACAGGATTATGTTACCTTTTTCACTTGTGATGGAGAGCAAAGTTTTATAATGATACATCCATGCCTAGTTAGAGCTGATGTTTATTAAAGATGAATATAATTTGGCTAAGAGGTTGTTAGTGCAAAATGTATCAGGAAAAAAATTTACTGCAAACAATAACAAGGTCCCTGAACTGTCTTGAACTGTGCAATTGAGATTCTCAAGTACTGTCAAATCATCTCTGCATAAGGCTGAACTGCTGACATTTGTTTAATTACAATACATTTAGGAAATGGAGTGACATTCCTAATTGCTTGTGTATGCTTGCATTACATCTTTTGTACAACATCTTTACTCAATCTGAATAAATTTTCTTTAAAATGGTGAGAAAATTATTTATTTTGCAACAATTGGACACAGATCACACTGTGCTTATGCCTTACACAGGATTTTGGAGTATTTGCTGCTCACTTTTTGTAGTAAAAAAATGTTGCTGAGAAAAAGCTATTTTTCTGGTAAGAGAAGACCTGCAGAAACACCCTGAAACTGTGGTTGAGCTAAGATAATGCATTTTAGTAACCTCAAGGCTTCCCTCACTGTAGCAAATCAACTTATCCAGGCACTGATGTTTGAAGGTTGTGTTAGGATTTCCCATATTGTTTTCAGGGTGTTTTTCTGGTTATCCACGATTAAAAATTTAGCAGACTTGCCTAGCTGTGGGTTAGTGAAGTATGAACTTTTTCTAAAGCTTTTTTAGAAGCTGAGGTGTACAAAAAATTCTGTTTAGTTTCTCTGTGCTCCTGAAGCAGGAGTATGGAGCAGAGGAAAGCCTGGCTCATTTTGGAATTTTTTGAGAATTCTAGTTTCCTAAGGGTGTGGGTCAGATACAACAGGCAAAGTGAGACAGGTGTAAGTGGAGTAATTTCAGCATCATTGCAGTCGTTGATCACTCTTCAAACCCTCAGGAAAGATGGGGAACGGGATGTGGAATCTGCCGGTGAGTGAGTGGCAGAGTGTGGCTGTGCCTCTCTAGGAAACAAAGATAAGAACAAGCAGTGAAAGCTAATCCATAAGATGATTCATGCGATAAGAACTTATCAGGATGATGAAGTATGTGGGGTCTGTGTGGTCTGTTGCAATTAACGCTCTCTGAATAAACACAGCAGATTATGTGTGTTGGTATTCACACTGTGCTCTGTGGCACACGTGTGTCAGAACTACTGGCAGTCTGGAGAATGCAGCAATAATCAATAACTTCCAATTGGTTGGCCCTAAGCATTAGCACTTGGTGAGCCAGAATGCCTTCTAAATAATTAGAAGGATTTGAAAACAGGCAACCATGAGATTTGTTCTTCAGGATCACGAGGTTGTTACACGTCTGGATAGTTTATAAGATTGTGGACATTGGATTTTACACACTTGCACCACCCTTCACATTCCCTATTGGAAAGTCTTGCACATTTTAACACATTTCCCATCAGACTGGAAGGAACAAACCCAAGGCCATTTCAGGCAGACCTCTGAGATACTATAATTTGAAATTGCAGCTCAGAGCTGGGAAAGAGAAAAGAGTTTTGCAGTAAAATACTGATTCTGCAGAGAATTCTAAAAGCGGGGTTTGGAAACTGCGGCAGCGAAGAGGATTTTTTTTTCAAACAGCAATAAAGTACTTGGAGTATCTGTGTAACTTTTGTGAGGAAAATCTGTCCCTGGAAGCTGCTGCAGTTGTCTTTGAATGAGTTATTGTCTCTTAGCAAGCTTTAGGGTGTTGTTGAGATCCTTCCTTGCAAGGCTCGAGGGATGAAGACAACAGTTTTAAAGATTGCACTGCAATCATCCTTACAAGGCCTGGCACTGGGGAACAGGAGGGCAGTGATAGCCAGTGTTTTTTGGGTCCAGAACTGTTGTCCTTTTTTCCTATAATTTCCAACATAATGAGCATCTTAGTGTCAGGTAAGTTTTAAAAAGAGATGCTCTATTGAAAACTAATAGTCACTGCCAGCAGGGATGCAAGCTGGGACTACTAAAAGATGATCTGATGAGGATGGTTAACTGCAAATGGGATGTGGATTTCACTCTAATAGTTTATCAACAGGAGCTTTCTGAAAAGTTCTTAAGTGTGCTGCCAAATCCAGCTTCCAAAGCAAGGAAAGTAATACAAGTCCAATGTTGTTAATGTCAGTGGTTTCTAGTTAATTATATGTTACCTGGAAAAAATCACTAGAAAGTACAAAGCATTATTTAAGCCTTACTTTGTGTCTCTTTATTCAGATGCTCCTTTGTTATAAATATATTTTCCTCCTCAAAGCCCTCAAGCTCTCATAACAGACTATATAGGATGCATTATTCTCTTCATACATCCAGGAGATACTTCTGCTGTTAAAAGAAAAATACAATTTCAACAATGTGTATGTGTGCCCGGGTTTGTACATCCTGAAAGAAGAGAAAAACCTATAAGGAAAACAATAATCGCTTATGTTGCTCAAGCAATTATTTTGTCTGCCTTCTATTTTATTTCGAACTCCCTTTTAAGCAGCCCTATAAGTCTTCTAGCACTGATATCTACTCTTTGGTCATAATGTTTCCCTGCTGCCTAGTTAAAGTAAGGAGAAAAGAAGCCTCATGTTCCATATGTTTATTGAGGGAATCTTTTGTGTGTGCAGTTCACATAAAATTGCATCCATTTGGCTCAGGATCCAGAGTGTAATTCCATTAACAAAGCAGCACTCTACCTTTTGTGTGTGTTGTTATCCTTAAAGCCCATTCCTGTCATTGTGTCTCCCATAAAAATAGAAGTTTTGCAGGTGATTTAGTTCAGTTCATTTCCAGTTCTGTTCTATTTTCTTTCTTCGTAGACCAAATAACTTTTCAGAAAATATTTGATAGAATCATTTTCATTTTTCCATTCAAGATAAAACTTGTACTGAAAGTAAAATGCATTTATTTTGTCAAAATTTTCTCTTATATAAAGCATGAAGTTGGTTTTTTTTCTGCTTTGTTTCACTGTGTTCCTCCCTCCACCTTTGAGGGCTGAGATAGTCTTTTCTGTAAAATGTGAAGAACACAGGTGGCATTGTGTGCCATTTCTGTACAGCACTGAGGGCTCCCTGTGCATCTGGAGTGCATAAAGCTCTTGATTCAGCCTGAAATTGTGTATTCTTCCAAAAGAGGGACAAAATATGACCTAGCTCATAACTTCTAAGACAGGAGCACAATTTTCCTAAGTGCCTCAGAATCAGCAGTTCTTCTAAAACCAGTGTCTGCTCCTCCTGGCTGAGCTTGTTGAGTTTAATGTGGTGACACTCTGTTGTTGCTTCACAAGGGCATCCCTGAGGAAGCCCTCCAGAATTTGGGATATCTAGAAATTACATATTCAAGGTAAATCATTCCTCCTTAGCAGATGTACCCCAGCAAGACTCCTACAAGAGCACTCTACAGGACTGCTGAGGTTTAAAAAATGGGACTGAGTTCTCCAATTCAGTGCCTTGACTAGAGATCCCAGAGTAAGGCAAACTTGTTTGCCCTCTAGTTTACAAAAAGTCTGTCAGGAGCAAGGCTGTTTATTGCCTGATGTACTGGCAAAAATGGTCTTGTGGCTTCCACATGCTCTCCAGCCATCTGCCCACTGCCCTCTGGCATCTCTCTGATGGCACAGGCCATCCTTTCTTGTGCACCTCGCACGGTGAGGTCTCAGGCCGTGGAAAGTAAGAGTCATATAAACAGTAGCAATAAGCTACCTCACTGAACCTGCCTGCTTGTGCCTTCTGTCATAAAGCTTGTGGTTTTTTAGGGGCAAGGAGGAAACTGGAGGGAAACCAAGGGAGTTTAAAAAAAAAGATTTTACTGCCCTGAAGTGTGGGCTGAGAATCTGCCTGAAATATGAGAATATATGCATGGAAGCTCATGCAGACATCTAAATGAGACTCTTTAGTGTGATGAAAGCAGCTCACCAGCCCCCATGAATTGCATATACACTTGTTTTTTCGAGTGAAACTGGAAATGAGTGACTGTTTTGTCCCCTCCAAGTTAAACAGACTGCTGGGCTCGTGCTTCACTGCTGGCCGGGGAAGGTCATGAGATACTTTCTTTGCTCATCCTTTCCATGTGCTGCTGTATTACTCACTCTGGCATAGTGGAGAGAGTGCCCCTTTTTAGAAACCGCATCACTGGACATTTGCTAAGGGATATTGCCAGATTTAATAATTGATGGGCAGGAGAAGATCCTGTGTCCCTGTCTTCTGACCTCACGGAACATTGAAATATGGCAAATAACAATGCAGACATGATCCCATGGAGGTGACTGGTGCAATTTTCCATTTTCTCCCTCTCTTTTTCCCTTTTCCTCTTTTTCTAACCTTTCCATACACATTTGTTCTGTTCAGAATGTTTGCACATCTCTTCAGCTGGCTTTTAGAGTATATAACCTCAGTTTTAGGATATATTCCTATTTCCAGGTACAAAATTAAGATACTGCTAAGTGTCATCACAGATAATGATATAATAGTAGGTCTCTTTGTCTGAAATGTGCTTTTAGGTATTACCTTGGTCAGTAATTTAATTGAATTGGATAGTGACAACACACTGACATTGTTAAGGTTAATGACCCAATGATTTACAAGACAAGGCACATTTACCGGCAAATAGATTTTGGTAATTGTTCTACTGAACAATGAGTACAATTTGTACATTGATCCACAAAGTCCTGCAGCAAAGCCTCTGTTTTTGCTTTGCCAGTGCCCCTGTCCATAAATTCAGTGTTGCTCAGAGAATGTTTTCTTGGCCCTGCTGTATTTTAACTGCATTGAACTGGATAACAAATTATTTCCTTTACTGTGATCCCCAGCTTTTGTTGTCTGTGTGGGGCAGTGCTGGGTGTGGACGTGGTAAGAATGGGAGAATGTGACCTGTTCAGGCAGGGCAGTGTTTGTCTTAGCTGCGTTTGCCTAAGAGTTTCCCCAGTCAGTGGTTGCATCTCTTTGACACATGCTTAATGTCTGTTTCAGTAGATTTGGACTGTTCTGTTTTCTCTGCCAAAGTGCTGTGGAAGGCCATGCCAAATGGGATAGGAGAAATCTGTTTTAGTCAGAGCTATGATCTGTATTAAATAACTCTGTTATCTTATGCAACACAAAGCAAAAGTGTCTGTTCTTGAACTTCCGCTTAGAGCTTGCCCAAAATACTTTCTATTAATTCTTTGTTAGCTAAATTGCAGATATATTTTTTCTTTCTTGTTTTTTGTTAAATTTTGGTTTTTTGCTTTGAAACTGACAACCAATTCATTAATTTTGCTTAAATATTTTAGATACTATGACAAGAGTAACTTTACTGGAGCCTGAATGTTCAAGATCAACTGGAAAAGGTCATAAGAAGTCTTCAGCCAGAGGCTTTAAGCTCGTTGATATAAATTGTCTCTATTGCTAATTAAAGATGATGATTGCAAGAGATGGTGCTTAATATCTTAATTCATTAAGATAATAATTAATCTTAATTATTATTGGAAAATGCAGTATTTAATCATCATTGATCTGTAGTACGGCTCCATCAATGGCATTAGCTGAAACACAGAACAGAAGTGTTTATTGAACATGGTTGTCTTTCTTACAGTGTTATTGACAATGTTATCATTTCCATAGTGGTAATGGGCCAGTAGCTGTTGGTTAGATACTCTTTGTTACAACATACTTTATAAACTTCATTTTATTATCCTTAGTTTTATTGACCATTGATTTCTTCAGCTCTCCTTTTCCTTCCCTTATTAATTTTGTGTCATTCCTAGCTTCCAGTGTGTTGCTGCCAACTTTCTCACTTTTGCATTTGACATTTATTGGCATTTCCCCCATTTTTAACTACTTTCACTCCCCCATCATGTCATAATGAGATTTTTTGTTCAAGGTATTATTGCAATTATCAGCCCCGCATTCTTCAATGCACTGCATGTGATACACCCAAGTAAGATTGCAAGACTTCTGACTTTCAGCACAACATTCAGTAGTGCCTAGGTCTTAGGCCTCCCTCTGTTGGATCTTAGCAATGTTTTCAAATAAGTAAATACTTTGGTTCTATCATCAATAGTAAAAAGAGCAAATGAAGAAGAAAATGTCACTTTAAAATTATCCTGGGATAATTTAGTGTGAACTAAATGGAAGTAACTGGATTCTTTTAGTTTAAGGAACAATGTGCTTCTTATAGTTAGTTATTCAGTACAGTGACAGTGGTGCGATGTTGGTGAGTTTTTTGACAGGTCCATAGGTTATTTATTTCTCTCAGTGGGCCCACAGCCTGCAGTTCAGGAGATGAGACGGTTGCAAAGGTTGGATGGGGATTATATCCTTGGTTGCTAAACTGCTGTCTCTAATTTCAAACAGATCATAGAGACCTTTAGAGGTACCTAAAGGAGTGGAAAGAATGCCACAGGGGAAAATACATTCTGTCCCTTGTCAAACTGATACTTTTGGGTTTAGTCCTTAGTAAAATAAAGAAACAAATGGAATGAAGGACCAGCTGTAGATATTAAGAGAGTAACAGAGTGATGAATAAAGATTTTGGCCTTTTAAAGAACCAGTCATAGAGGGGTCAATGAAGACTTTGAAAAAAGTAAGACCTTGAAACTGTGTTTACAAACTAGAAAAGGAAGAGAAATGACACAAAAATAAGCTTAAGAAGAGAATAAATGGTGAAAAGATAAGCTGGAAGGATATATTAATGTGTGTCAAGTGTTCGTCTTTGCAATAAGAAGCTGCACTGTATGTAAAACTCCTACAGATTTCCTCGTTTTCTGTGGCACAGGCTTTTGCAGGTGAAATATTCAGTGAAACCATCTATAACTTTTCTGATTGCATTTTAAACATTTATGTTGCTAGTCTCTATATCTAATAAACCTGAGACTTTAAATGGAGCATGGCTTATTAAATCATATCTTTTCCATCCGTCTCATCAGTGTAGTGGTACTGATAATATTAACATTGAATGGGACCCAACCAGCATTGCATTCCCTTTTATGCTGAACCCTAGTCCTTCTACCTTGAGGGATGGTTATTTGGGATCTCCTGTTTCCAGTTGTTTTCATTCAGAAATTATATGGTCATTAGTTTCCACTCTTGCTTTTCCAACAGTCTTACTGAAAACCATGGGTTAAAGGCCTTATCCAGAGTTGCAAACAATAAGCTCTACATATGGTTATTGCTATAATTACCTGCCCAAACTATTATAAAAGGACGTGTTACCATCTGAACCTTAGATTGAAGGGTATGGTGAGTGTCTTACAAAGTCTGGTTGCCAATCTAAAATAAAACAATTGGGAAAAAATTACAAATGCTATAAACTAAAGGAAACAATGAAAGGTATATAATTTCATATAAATTTTCATAATTGATGGGCATTTAAAAACTTGAAGGAACACAGGAATAAGTAGACAGATTCTTTTCAATTCAAAGTCTTCCTACTAGTTATCAGATCACTATAAGCAAATATTTGTCTTCAAAGAATTGCAGGGAAATGAAAACTGGGCCAAGTGTTATGGCAACAATGTACAAGAGGAACTTAATCAAGGATGTTAATTTACCTGCAGCTGGGTTGTTTACATTTCCAGATTTCAGGCTATTTTAATGTAAAATTAGGCATAGCATAGATGGTAAAGCAAATTCAACTTGGTCTTAGGTCTGGATTGTGAGCAATCCTGCTGGTTTGCAATGGTCCATGTGGAGAGTCAAAGAAACTAACCCTTTTTCTTCCTCTGAATTTCTGCATAAAATGTTTAGCCAATATGGAATGTCTTGTGAAGATTTGTTACTAAACCCTACATGGTATCATGTTTTTCCTCAAACTGTGTTCACGTTCCTTTTAGGTTCAGTAACAGTGTGTTGCTTTTTTCCTTCCTGGAGCGCTGGTGTCAGAGAGCACCACACGAGCCCAGGGATTGTTTTTAGCAGGTGGGACGTGGCAGATATAAGGCATTTGGATCTACATTTCTTTAAGGACTTTGTAAAAAGTGTCAGGAAGGAAGAAATGACAAGGGCTCAACACAGCCTGGCCAGGGCTGTATCGGGGGCTAATGGCTAAATAGGAAAGTAGAATATCTGTGCAGAAGACAAGTGCAGGCAATAGCGTCAGAGCAGCAGAATGCTTCAGGAAGCTGCAGATGGAGAAAAAATTGCCAGGTCTGGTTAGCAGAGACTTCAGAGAGGGTGATTTCAGGGGAGTTTATGTTTGGTTTGGATAAGGAGAGGAGGAAGATAAGGTCAAATCTGAGACGGAGCGCTGAGGCAGTCCCTGAAGGAGAAAGCAGAAAGGTTAGAGAGCAGCATCACCACTGGCTCTGCTTAGCAGGAAATGACCTGCCCATGGGATAAACAAGGCAGAGGCACTGTAGGAAGGGTGGAAAGTGAGGGAAGAAATGGTGTTGACATATTTTGCCTTTTTGCTTCATAGAAATTGGTCAGCAAGAACAGGTGAGCTGGATGCAGTGCATGGGCTGGAGTGTTACTGCTGGCAGTCTGTCGAGCAAAATGATGCTGCTGTTAATGCAGTTGTGTGTGCTGGTGGGAAACAGGCTGGAGAAGGATGCAGAGCAGCTACAGCAGGTTTTGTGGACACGACACTGCACTCAGGAGTGCAGGAGCAGGCCTGGGTTTTGTGCAAGTCTTACAAAACCTGAATGCAGTGGGGGGTTGCTGCCGTTCTTCTTGGAGTCTGCTGAGTTCTCCCTTCACAGACACAAACCAGCTTCATTCTTCCTGCTTGATAATTTTCTCTCTTTGCCCCAATAATCGGGTCACTGTTTCTATTGCTGCTTTCCTGGTCTTGTCAGCAAGCAGTGCAAATCAAGAGGTCTGCACTAGGTCGATTTTGAATTAGTGAGTTTGACAAATGTTTTCATTTGAGAAGACAAGCTGCCTCATTGGGCTTGATTTAGCAGGAAAACATTAGAGTGATAATGCTGGATTTAACTTTAGTTATCAACACTTTCGGCCTACATTGGTCTAAGTAATTGTCCTGTTTATACGCTGACAGGTTGAAATAATGTATTCTAGAGTGAGAGTGCTTCCACAGAAGATGAAAAGCAGCCTAAGAGGCTTATCAACCATTACGATCTGTAACAAACAGTGAGAGCTAGATGTATGGATAAATTGCTACTGCTCCAGAGGTTATTCCTATTATCAGGACACATATAAGAAAACCTAACAAGGCATTAATACAGTACAGCTACTAAAAAAGCTCATCTGTCCTACCCAAGCTCTGAACTAATGGCACATTCCAGTGTTTTCTTGATGCTGCACTGACAGGTGGTGATAGACCTTTAAATAAAACAAAAACCCTACTAGGCTTTTGGAAAGTCAGGCAACTGTGAGGATTTAAAAGCTAATCTTTAAGAAAATAAATAAATAAACATATTTATCTGAGATCTAAACACTATTAGGAATGATGCTTCTGGAATCCTCTTTACTCAGAATTAAATAATGTTGTGCAGATGGGATCTTGGCAAAGTAGGCAATTGCTGATAAAATTTTCTGTCCAGGGAAAAGAGGTTTGTTTTTTATTTTTTCAGTAAGTGTTCTTGGAATCAAATAAAGCAATTATTTAAATATGAATTGTTAAGTTTCTTTTCCATCTGAAAGGTGGTACTGAATTATTGAGAAATGGAACTCAGTGGAACTCAAAGGAATTGAGCAGCTGCTGTGGGCTGGGTGCAAGGGGAATTCTACAGACTTTGGACTTTTCATGTCATTCAGTGCGTTACTTAACTTGTGTCAATCCAGGTTGCTGGGAAACTTTTAGGAGGGGTTGGCTCACTCATAGTTTAGTTCATCTATAAAAGAAATAGTGTAGAAATGTCTTTATCAGCAGAAACTCCATGCTTCTCTGGAGTCATGCAGAGGAATTGTAATTGCATGTGCAGAAAAGATGGGCAAGTTTTGTGTTATTTTCTAGAAGAAGCTATCTAGGACTTTATTTACCTTACTTGTGCTTGTGCTTGTTCCCCAACATCATAGGCATCATTTTCAGCAGTGTTCAGTGGGAGAAAGCAAACACGGGATGGGAGTGTGCATTTTCCATACCAGATGCAATGATGGAAGTTAAATATTGATGGGCTAATTTCAAATGGGAGTTGTATGTGATAATAAGAGGGCTAAAGCTGAAGGAAAGATTGCTGCAGGCTGCTCGGTTCTTCCAGAGGGAACTGGGATTGAGAACTGAAAAGCTCTGCCAAGTAGAAGAGGGCAATGCTGTGTTAACAGCAGAAACACAAGCTGGGAACTTTGTGAAGGCTTATAACAGGCACAGAATGACTGGAGGTTTGAGGAGGAAAGGGGAAAGAGGAGATTGTATAAATACAACAACAACTACTGCTCATAAACAAAAGGGAAAACATTCCTAAAATGGGGAATGATGGTGAATAGCCATATGAGTAGAAACTATGGAACTGCACCTTTTGGGAGCAGTGCTGTAGCTTTATCCAGTTGCTGAACCAGTGCCTTAATGTAAGGAAAAAATCTCCACATCAGCTCATGTACTCATCTCCCAGAAGAGAAAACCTATTTAGTTTGATTATTGCTGGAGTCCTACTTTGCAGCAATTAGAATACAAAGCTCTTTCCCTGCTGTAAACTGTCTGCCTTTCTGACACCCTTTACAACAAAGGAACCTTACACATGTAATTGTGTGATTATTTTTGACATCTTTGCAAATGGCCTTGCTGTAGGTGAAGTCCTAGGGAAGACCGGGGCCTTGGACAGAAGCAGGGCTGATGCACCTGTTTCCCAGTGCATAGTCCAAAACTGCAGAAGAATAAAAACCTGAGCAGTGAAAAAACACCCGGAAAGCTGAGAGTGCAGGGGATTTGAACCCATATTCACTAAGACAGTGATGTGCTCAGGCCATGGTGGTTAGAGGGGTGCCTTCCCCTTCAAATTAGAGCTTCCATGCTGAAGAAATCAACCTGCAACGGCTGGGAGGACAGAAGGATGCTACACCAGTACTTGCTCACACACTGAATTGGGAGCTGGCAGAGGTGGGCTGTGTTTACCCAGGATTACAGACAAGCTGTTCATTTTATTTGTGCATTTTTAGTATGTGGCTTGGATTGTAACCCTTTGCAATGCAAGGCTTGGCCTTCTTTGTTACATACTGCCAGGATGGGCCTACTTAAGTATGTTTTCTGGCAAACACAAAAAACTTGGGTCAGGTATCAGGATCAGTGTTGGTTTTAAATGGCTGTCATGGGGAACCAGGTATCGGAGAGGGGAAGGAGTGTGAATAGGTCAGCTACACCCTGCATTCTTGGAAGCTGCTCGTTGCTAGCCTGGTGTTTATTCATGAGGAGACCAACATTTCTAGGAGGCACAGGTTATAAATATTTAGCACTGTCAATGGAGAAGGAAAACACTGTTGAAACAATGTTTTCATTTGTCAGAGGAAAAACAGGGACTAATTTTTTTGGAGAGAGATCATAGTTAACTCCTCTCTGTGCACTATTTCTCTAAAGATTTTGGACAGACGGATGCTCATGCAGCCAGAGGACTGAATGCCAATTGAGAGGAACATGCTTCCATTTATAAAGGCAGGGAAATCATTCTGTCAGGCAGGATATAGGTACAAAAATTAAGCAGGTATCAAAATTATATCTTTTCTTCAATGGCAACTGACTCTCAAAAATAGCCTATAGACAGGAATAGCTAAAGATCTCACAGGCTGTAATTTAACTCTGACAGGCAGCTAATAATAATGGCAGGCAGATTTGCCCTACTGCCCTTCAAATTCCCTTCTGTGCTGTCACTGGAAAATTCTAGCCTGCAATTCCTCTGCACAGAAACCTCCTACAGAAACCCTGAACCATCAATGAGAAGATTGAGGAATTGCTGTGGGGCTCTGCCACATGGAAGAGGCTTCTTGGCCCACAAAAAAATCACTTTATTTCAAAGTAAATGCCAAGATGGACTCTGAAGTGAAGTCTGCAATTGCCAAAAGAAATTTTTGTGCAGAGAAGAGCATATAAGATAAATACACAAGATAGATGAAGGCAGGGGATGGGAGGCAGTGGTGAACACATGGTCATGCTCACTTTGGAGCAAATTGAGGAGAATGCTGCTCTTTGTCCCCAGTTTGATGCCTTCCTTGGTGCCCATCCAGGGATGTCACAGTGCAGCCCTGAGCTACTGAGCCTCTGACTTTGCTCTGAAGATTCCTACACCTTCTATAATAAAAAACATTGTGTTATTTCCAAAGGAAACGGGATTGGACTTAAAAGCATAATAAATGAAAAATATCCCTCAAAATATTTTGAAGTCAAAAGCTTGATATTGAGTAATATCAAAAATTGTGATCATAAGCTTTTGCTTTCTTTCAAAATTCTCAGTTTCACATTGGAAGATGAAAAGTCTGTGCTCAAAAACCATTTTGTACTTAGTATTCCTAGCTGTGGTTTTTGGCTTTTGACATTTGGAAGTAAAGTTGAAAGTTGCTGATGAAAATTTAAGTTATTGCCCTCTAACTTTTGACAGCATTTTCCATAGACCCAGCTATGCCCAAACTATTTTCTACAGAGCCCATTCTTTGAAATTCAGTCACTTTTGCTTTTTCCTCATAAACATGTATGAGTCTATGTCTGGCCTTTGGTAAAATACGAGTAAGACCTATTCCCAGCTTAAATCTTCCTAACATCCAAATTTCTTACTAAGCTTCTACTGCTGCTGAATTTAATCTGCTGTGAATTATCAGAGTTCAGCTCCTAGTATAAAGTAGGTTTGACCTCTGGCTGTGCAGTTTCCTTTATTATCATTTTCGTGTGTTTATTCACGGACATTTTATTGTCCAAAAATTCTTGATAGCTGGATCAGGATCTCTCTCACCTTAAAAGAAACGATTCCTGGCAATTGAAAGGTCTGAACAGCTTATTAATTTTCAATTAAATAAAATAAGTTTCATTTTAATCCTTATTCTTTTCTTCTTTATGAAATTTTCATCTTTCTGGAAAATACTGGAGCTATAGGGAGTTTTAGAAATGGGTTGGAAGTTTGTGTTCTTGCATTGTCCTTTCTCTAACCTCTGCTGAACTGCTGTTTTGCAACTTTTAACAAGTACAGTAAATGACAAATGATATCCCTTGAGGTTTATTCATTCCTATTCTCATATACCACATTTAACTTGACTGATTTCAGCAGTCTTCATCTCCTGGAAATGCTCCCCAACTGATTCCTCAAGGGAAACAGCCACCCTGTGGGACTTTTTAGGGCCACAGTTCACAAGATAGGCCCCATCACCAGGGCTTCAGGCACAGGTTAAGTAGGCAGTTGCCTAAGGTGGGGACCTGCCTGGGAAATTAAATAGGGATCAAGTGGTGGCTGTGGCTGGGCATCCTTATGCTCAGCTGGTTTTCTGTGCCTGTCCCTGCCTTCTCCCTGCTTGGTGAGTGCAGATCCCCCCCTCTTGCAGCCCTTTTCTCAGCTGCCTTCTTACTCCATCCCCTCTGTAGCAGAACCATCCCTTTGAGGATGATTTCTAATGGTGCAACAGTGGCAACACAGAGAATAGGGAATAATGGAGCAAGAATTGGGTTTTCCATGGGAAGGTGTAGAGTGGGACTATTCATATGGCAGTTTTCCATCCTGACAAGGTCTCATGAGGCTCCCACACCCATGATGCCAACTGCACTCCTGCAGGAAGTCCTCCCTTCTCGCCATTCCCCCAGTTCCTGAGAAGTAGCACAGGCCCCATGGCAACCGTGGAACTGCCCCTGGTTTAAGACGATGCTGGTAAAATTGCCTGCAGGATGTATAAAAAAAGGTTGAGTTTGAAAAAAAGGTTGAGTTTGAAAGGAACCCTTTTGTAGCTGCAAAGTCCTGGACCATAATAGGAGACTGTTTTATGGACACGGCTGATGTGGGTTATATGGCTGAAGGATGGGAATGGTGCTTTTTTAAGAGGGGTGTGAGCCTTGGACTTCCATCTTTTTATAGACTGCTGTGCTGCTTTGAAAAAAAACCTTTGCATCTTCAATGGGATACAAAAAGAAAACGTGATTTTTTTATCTTAGAGCTATATTGTTCAGTAGACCCTCTGTGATTTCTTGTTCTGTCACTCTTCAACCCCAGTGTC
Source organism: Edolisoma coerulescens (assembly GCA_013397115.1). Lineage (NCBI taxonomy): Eukaryota > Metazoa > Chordata > Aves > Passeriformes > Campephagidae > Edolisoma > Edolisoma coerulescens. The sequence goes on from VWZW01001240.1 coordinate 482,319, forward strand.
TGCAGTATTTCTGTAGTCACCCTGAGCATGCTGAGGGAAGGATTTGCATAGAGCTGCTGGAGGGGTAATGTTTGCTTTGGAAGAAACATGTATTTTCCAAATAAGTTTCTCTCCCTGATTTTAAGACTTCTAAATAATTATTTTCTTTCACACATACCCACCCATGCACTCTACTCCCTGTAGCATTCCTGCTTGAATTTACTTCCTGTGAAAGAGAGACTTTCCAGGTCTAAGAATATTGCCTTGGAAATTGGTACATTTGCAATTAGGACAAAAGAGATTATTGTGACTTTTCAATACCTCACTCTCAGGAAAATTCTGTCCTTTGCAGAGATAGAGCTGCTATGGCTCATTGTGCCACCGTCCCCCTCTGTAGGGAAGCCTTCAGCTTTTGGAACCCATCCAGCCTAACCTTCGAAGCTTGGATTGGAAGTGAAGGTCCCAGCATGAGGTCAATGCCTGTCTCCAGACAGATTTCAGCCCCTACTCTCTTTGCAGTAATCAGAGTTTGCCTGGTGCACCGTGGGTCTGAGTGCAGGAAATCTTCCAACAGCAATGCCACAACCATCTCTCTGTTCCCTGCCTTTCCAAACATAAGTTCTTCTCTTTTGGCACTAAGGGGGAAAGAATTTGAGAGCAAGGAAACCAGAAGACAGATTCCTAGCAGGTGCCTCATCAGATTACCAAGATGCAGTGAGGTCTTTTTATAAAAGCTGGAAAACACATTGAAAATACTTTATTAAGGATCACCCCAACTATTACCTCTGAATGCAGGGATTGCATGGTGAGAGTTTGCCAGGAAGTGATTGTCCTGCACCATGTCTCACCCTGTATTCCTGAGAGGCAGCAGGCTACTGCATAATCCTAGTACTTAAAAGACTGTTGGGATGTTCCAAAAGGTTTGAAAACCTGTGCAAATGAGCAATGCCCTTCCATGGCCTCTTGAGAGCATGTGATATAAAATATCTATATAAAATCTCATAATGTATAAAACTGTATTGAATTAATGTAAACTGTGACCATTGTTCCAATGTTTGTTCTTTAAAAGATGTTCAGAGAGCAATTTTAAAAAAATTTGTGCCTTAAAAAATTTCACATACCCTGTTAGTAGACTGAGTCTTATTTCACAGCAGAGAATAGAAAAAGGCATCAAAGTTTGCAATGGAAATAAGACCCATTTTTTAAACTATTAGTGTAATTAATAATTGAAACACCTCGAAGGAAGACGTGGCAGATTTTCCACCAGTGGGTTGTTTAAATCAATAGGGGATGTCTCCCAAAGACTCACAAAGTGAAATTGCAGTCCTTGTTCTGTTGGAGAGAAAATCAGAGAAAAAAAATTAAGTATCTCTTTTGTCCTTGATCCTCTATAAGGTCTATGAACATCTGCCTCCTCAATCTGCATAAATTTGCAGAACTGTGAAAACTTTTTGTAAAACAAAATATTGTAAAATATTATAGTTCTGTGTTAACCCAAAGATTCCAGAGTTTCAAAAGCATTTTCTTTCGTTCTGTGCATCTTCCCTGCTTATGGGTATTTTCCCCTTACACAAAATTCTTTTTATAACGAAGTCTTTTATATTGTTCTTTTGTGCCTTTTCTACACTGTAATCATTTCTTCATCATCATTCTTTCGTTGCTATGTGATGTTCCATTTCCCATGTGTTTTTCTTTGCTGTAGCTGTTAGGATCATTTTAACTCTTGATTTTCTGCACTTGCCAGTGCTTTTTCAGTAAATATATATCAGAGAAAATAGACTGGAATTTCTGAAATAACAAGAAGGATTCATTGGTAAATACTGAATGGATTGCAATTGCACTTAGAGCAGCAAAGAACAACTGAGGTCACAGGAACAATTTAATCTGGTTTAATTCAGTCACTCCTTCCTGAAACAGCCGCTTTCCTCTTAGATGGCTGCAGTGCTCTGCTCCATCAGAATTAGAGAGGGAATTACTTGGGCCAGCTTAGACAAGGCTGGTGATGGCACACTGGCAGCAGGGCTTTGACTTTGCATTTCAGAATTCACTCTGTGAAATGCATTCAGCAAAATATGATGATATCAGAAGCTTATTACTTGGAAAAGCCAATGAAGTGGTAAATTTTCAGCTGCATGGCTTGATCTGTGAGTTGCAACTGGGTTAAACCCCTTATTCCTGAGAAAATTTCCGAGAAACTCAATTTGAATTTTCTAATCATTGAAGAATTTGCAGAGAAAGCAGCCCTCCTAGCAGGCTCTGGGTGGCTGCAGCGGTGGGGTGCTCACAGCCAGGACCTTTCACTGCACAGTCCTCAGCACTACTGGGATCACTATTTCCCTGCAGGGAGTCAGGGACTTCCACCACATCCCTTGCCAATCCCACTGCAGCTATCCAACCAAAGCTGATTTAACAGCCACAATGTACATTATGTAGCTTGCATGTATTCCTTCCCTATTTGTCTCCCTGGAAAGGCCTCATTGTTTTCCATACCAGTTGGGAGCATGGAGCAGTCCAGACTTGCTCTCAGCTCTGTGCTTGTCCCCTTCCTTGTTTGGAAAAGGCTGCCTGTCCATTAGGATGCTACCCTAATGCCTCACAGTTTTAGCCCTCTGCTCTGCGTTCCTGAGTACTCTCAAAAGTGTGTTCAATTTGCATAGGCCAGGTAGAGCTCTAGTACAAAATCAAACCTGCAGTCAGAGAAGCCTGCAAAGGAATATAATTCAAAATCTGGAGGCTCCTTAAGATATAGTTGAATTCCTAAAGGAAAAATCAAAAGCCAGCATCAGCCTATGCATCTCTAAAAGCCTGCTCACCACGTGGCTTTTTTCGGTAGTTTCCCAGCTCAGAAAACTCTCCTGAGTTACAATTGTGACAGACAAACTGCCTGTCCTTAGGAGCATCCTCCAAACTTCCACTGTATCAGCTTCACACTAATTGCTTTACTGATGCCCACTTAGGCTAATGATTGCTAAATATTGCACAGCAGTCCTGGTGCACTTGGAAGATTGGTTTGAGAAACTGTGCCTTGGAAACGGTGCAAGGCAGCATCCACCTGCCTTGTCTGCAGGAACAGAGCACCAGCTGTGCGCAGGAGGTACCTGAGGCTTCTTGTGTCCTGCCAAGGCATTGGAGGCGCTGGAGAATTTTAGAAACCCTGAAACACTTATGACATTGCACTCCATTGGAAACACAGCCTAGAAAAGGCAGTGCTGAGGACATGAAGAAAGTGGAGCACTTAGGACACTCCCAAAGGGACCTGCACTGACCAGCAACTCTGTGACCAGTCTGGCAATAAGGAAACAAATGGTCTGTGATGCTGAGAGCCATTTTATTAGCTAATTATCAGCTGCTTATTTATCAGCTGTGTTTGGGGAAGGGAAGATCACATCCCACTCACCTATGGCAAATATTTTATTGTGATAAACAACCCTGTGCTCTGCTCCTGCTGGGTCAGAGGGGGCCCTATTCAGAGGACTATCCATTTCATTTTGTTCTTTAAAAGGGGACCTAAGCTCTTCTAACAGTGTGGGTCATACCTATTCAAACAGTGCCTCTTTGACTTGCTAGTCCTTTTTTAACTCTCCCCCTGCAGGGCTTCCTTTTTCTTGGGGTCTTTTTTCCTAGTTTGCTTTTTCCATGGCTTGCTTTTTATATGTGGGAGAGCAGCCTACCAGATGCTGTTTTATTACTGGCTGTTGTCTGTCTCTTCAGCTGGTGAGTACTGCTGAGCTTCATTCTTACTGTTACAGGGAGTCAATACAAGCTTTGAGCGGTTGCTTTTGCTTGGAAAATGGAGAATACCATGTTACTTTTACAAGCATAAGCACGCTTCAGTGTTCCTCTATAATCCCATCATCTTGCAGCCTGTCTTCTGTGTACAGAGACTGTGTGTTCCTTACTGTAGTGGGTGACCTCAGACCTGTGTGTCTGCTTCTGATAATGTACCTTCACTTTTCTTGCTTAGTGTGAATTACCAGGGAATAATTGGCTCGGCGGTTGCTTGGTGGTGAAAGTGTCTGTTGTGGCAGGACACCTTTAGCAAACTCTGACAGCACCAGAGATGCAGTGCAAATGATTCCACTGCCACTGTATTTCTTCCTGCAAGTAAAATGCACGAATGCTCTGTGTTCTGCATTGCTCTGGTCTGTTAAAATAGCTGCAGAAGTGTGCTCTGGCTTTGTCCATCTCTCTAAGTCCATTCTTTCCATGCATTCATTCACCGAGAGGCTTCTGTTAGTGCTGGATGTTAGACTCACAGGTCAGGCCATGTGTCCTAGACAGCTGCTGCTTGTTCACCTTACAAAGGTCACAGTAGTTCTGAGCACTTCTGAACAGCTTAATCAATGTACACATGAGCCTGTATGGGAAGCATTTTGCATTTAATTGATGAGCACATTCTGGGAGTCATACGTGGCTCTTATTATTATTTCTTTTGTAAGTAAATTTTCTTTGTTTAAAAAATGATTTTTAATTTCAGGTTCCTGGAAATGTTTGTTTGCAATAATTTCCCCTCAAATACATATTGTCCCAAACCCAACTGTATTTCTTTTGTTCAGAAACATTGCTGAAAGGGAGGATGTGAACACTGAGATAGAGCAGGGCAGCACAGAGAGATGGCTGAGGCTAACAGAGAGTCCCAGTGTATGGTCACAGCTAATGTACCAGAACACGTCAAATTAGGCCTCCTTCTCTGTGTTTAAATACAACTTGCAATATTTCCCCACCATTTTAAGGCATTATTAGTACTTGCTGTATAAAGTATTAAACAAGTGCTCTCCATTTATCCACATTAATGATTCAGTGCAAACTCCTGCCTTCCCATTAATATCCACTAACCTCATTCAGTGATAAAACTTGATTTAGTCTCCAAATTACCTCAGCACAAAATTCTTTAGCAATACCTAATAGTTCAGGACTACATGAGCTATTGTGATAGCCAAATAACAACAGTGGTAGCATCTTTTTTTGAGACTTGGCGGAAAAAATAATCAATCCAGAACAGAAAGAGAGACACAAATAAATTGCTAAACAGTATAATCCAATGATCCCATATATCTCAGAAATGAGCGCCTCAAAAATCAATAAAAACTGAAAAGGGAAGAATTGTACTTGTCTAGATGCAGGTATGTCAAAGAAGTTGCAGGTGAAGGTGCCAGCAAGGCAAGTGCCAGGCTCTGAGAACGGGGAGGGAGATTGGCTCTGGAAAAAGGGGGCCGCACTGCCAGGGCATAGTACAGCAAGGAAAAGGTGATATTGTCTGCCCTGGAGGGGGTTGTGGATAGAATAGGAGAGGGAATTAAGTTCTCTGGGATTTGAGGGACACCATTGCACCACTGATTTTGTGTTTTGATGGCCTTCTTCCACTTGGATGCAGAGGTGGGGACAGCACAGGCTGCTTAGTGCGTGGGCTCTTGTCTGGGTTTGCTTGGATTGGAGGGTAAGGTTGGGTTTGGGGCATCTCTAACTACAAAAAATCATGTTGCTGTGCCTTGGGTCCATTTGCAGTGCTGTGGATCCTTCGCCTCCAGAGGTACTCCTTGGACACTGCTTCCACGTGCCTGTGCTGGAGCTGGCGTGGGGCCGGCGCTTGGTGTGAGCTTTAGATGACGTAGATGCTGCTTTATGGGCTTGTTGTGAAGAGCCTGACTTTCCTGCCTTGCACAATGCACTGATCCAGCTCCCCAAGGACAAGCTAATGTTATGTGGATTTTGTTTTTCTCCCTTGACTGTTCTTCCCTGGACTTTCTTGTGGGCTGATGCCTGCAGGTTTTGGTGCTATGACTGCTGAGTGGTGGGCGCTCAGGGATCCATCAGACTTTAATTTTTGTTCTGGTTTAGCATTTTTTAAAAAACAGCATTAAATTCCCAGTCTTTCTACAGAGCAGGAGCAGATCCAAGCTGTGCTGCTTGCTAGCTCAGATCTGTTTTCTACCCTGCATGCTCTTCTTATTGCTCTCTTTGGAGTCTGCTGGCAGCAGATCAAGCATGGCCTGTCCTCTTGGTTTGCGGCAGCCTGCTGTCTCCAAAGGTTTGTGAGAACAGTAGGGCCCTTGCCTCACTCTGGTAGCCATTACTCTGTGTATCCTGTTAGAGCTGTATGTATTTTAAAAGAATCATGGAAAAAAAAGAGAATAAGAAGAAGAGAGAAAAAGGCAGAAATAAGCAGAAAAAGAAAGGCAAGGTAGACATGTGCCAGTCACCTGGCAAGGGAAGGAAGAACCAAATAATCCAGGGAGTGACTTTGACAGTCTGAGCCCAGTGATCCTGCTGAATTGAGTCTGCTGTCTCCCAAATGGCATAATTTAAAATCATTTGCTGCAGTTTTAGGCAAGAATTATTAAATGAATATTAATCAGTCATTAAATTCTGTGAAACTGCTTCTTCATTCTGGGCTGAATGAGGCCATTTAGCTGAGGTGTATTCAGCATGTTAATGTCTCTGTGAGCGGCTTCCCTCCTCCACAGCCAGCGCCACTCTCAGCCCCACTAACGGTGGCAGTTTCTTGCACCAAGTAGGTGCCTCTGGGGCTGGACACTGGCTGTTTTCTCAATTCCTACAAGCAATGAATGACTGAATGAAATATCAGCCTAGTCTCAATTCCAAGTCCATCCCTATCTGTACTGAAATCAGTACATTACCTTCTAATTAGGATGGTTTGACTGAAATATCTTCCTTCTTCCCTTTCCATATGACCCAATCCAGTGTATATCTCACCTTGCTTCTGGTGCATTCAGTTCACAGTCTTGATTCCTGTGGCAGGAAAAAAACCTTTCCCAGCTCCTGAGACATGCAGAAATTGAGATATTGAGGGGGAAACTGCAGACATCTTAATGGTGGCTGTATTTTTGCTGCCAAGACTCCAAAGCCATTGACCATGAAGGAGCCGATGTTAACAGTTGTTTGGAAAATAATCCCTTTAGAAGAAGAACATCTCTCTGGCATGACCTATGCCCTCTGCATTTGATCCATCCAGCACCATGTCTGCTCTCTCCTTTTGTAGGAGGCAGGAGGTCACATGTGAGTGGCACAGGGTGGGGAGTGCTGGCTGTGACCCCACGTCAACAGGCTGCTCACCTAGAGTCCCCTGAACTTTCCCTTTGCAGCTTCTGATGATTTCTTGGCCCTGGAGAAACATGAAAGGCCTCAGCTATTAAGAGAACAGCATTGATTGACTGGTGACAACCAAATTCATCACCTTTCCAGAGCTGCTGTGGTCCTCTAATTCTTCCTTTTTGTGCATAACATCTCCTTTTCCCATATATAACAGCAACATTGGGGAAAAAAGGAAACCTTGGATGAATTCCTCCAACCCTCATTCTCTCTCCAGGCTCTGGCAATTGTGGGTCAGCAGCATATATTAGCTAAAATCCAGTGAGGTGTGCTGATCTAGAACAAGCCGTGGAAGAGCCTGATTGGACAGATCATTACAGAACACACCCAGTGCTCACTGGTTATCTCAGAAGGTGTGTGTTGGTGATATCGGGTGGCTTGTCTTTTTTTCTTACTCTTTTATAATAAGCAGGAGAAGGAACAAGGCTCAAAACTTTCTAGCATATGTCAAATGCATATGTGTGCATGTGAATTTTATCTAAGTGTAGAACGGTGAGTTTTCACTAGCCTAATATTCCTGGCCCTCCAGGAATGTCCAGGCATTTTGCATGGAGAACCATTACCCTTGTAATTGTCTGCAGGTTATAAAAGGTAGAATGCTTATAGTATTTTTTTAAAACTAAAGAAGCCTCTTTTAGGTATGTGTCACTGAGTTTTTTTCCTTATCAGCCCTTGTTTTTAATGATACATAGAGTGAATAAACCAGAAGGAAATCCCTGAGCCCATGCAGGCAAAAAAATTAACACATTCTCTTGCTCTCAGGTCTAAAAAATAATGGATCATTAAATCTTGAATTCACATTGACATTACCAAATGGGTTTTAAATCAGCTTGGACCTAAGAAGCTATAGAAAACCTGCCAGGTGACAAACGGATACTGATGGTGATGTAAGAAATTGGAAACATCTATTAAACAGGTGCAGCTTTCCATTTCCTAAAAGTTATTGGTTGGAGCAGTGCAGCGCTTCCCCTGCCTGGCACCTGCTTTGGGGGGAATGGCCACAGGCAAAACCTACTTAACTTGAAACATCACAATCAGTGAAAGCACTGTGGTTTTCACTGTTCCTGGTTTTTTGACCTTTATTTTGTTGCAGCAGCAGAAGGTATTGGTTCAGTATCAATTCACCTTCTGGGTGGGGAAAGGGATACAGGTTCCAGCTTTGAATGTGTGCTGAAGTTTGTGACAATGCTCAGCTTACTTCAGCTTGGACCAAGTGGTGTGTGGTGCAGCACTGGGCACTGACCAACCCTGTGGTCAGTACCTGGGCAAAGCAGACATTGTTTTTGTATCGTGCTTTCTAGCCAGGAACAAGGAAGGGGTTATTTTTAATTTAGTCCTTGCTCTTGCCAAATTGCGGAATCCCAGCATTTCTTACGTAGTGGCTGTATTGAAGCTCAGCCTCTGATACAGGAGTGCCTTATTCATTGGAGGGGGTGCTCCTAGCCAAGAGAGGGCTGTCATGTCTATGCCTTTCATGCAGATGAGGTGGAGTTTTTACCTGGCTTGAGTGTCCCTGTACTCTGGTGGGGTTTGTGCCTGGTGCTTGGTGCTGTTCAGTGCCATTGTGTGCCCTTCTCTGGGGCCCTTCAGCTGTGGGAGTGTCCTGTGAGCCGGGTCAAGGACAGGTGGCCTCAGTGCCTGCCAAGCAGGCATCTCCGTGTGGTTGTTCTGCTCCATGATGTAGTTTTAAGAAAAACAGCTGGAATCCTTCACCTGGGTGATGTGTTTGCATGAGATTCTGTGCATCACTTAAGTCAGCAAAGTAGAACCACACTGGGGCTGGATCTGATGGAGAACAACTTCACTGATGTGCTTTCTATGCTCCATCCCCTGGAATGGTCTGCTCGGGTGTGAGCTCCTCCAGTGAGCACATTAAATGTGCTGCTCTGCTGGCTGCAGCTATTATGGCCTTCTCATGGCAGCCGACAGCTCTTCATGTGAGATAGTCTAGTCTGACCTTCTCTTTTTGGAAGCTGATTGCCAGGTTAGTTGTCCTTTTCTGCCCATTTGAGAGGGTAATGTGAGAAATGAGAACTGACAGTGCATTTTAAGTGCAAGTCCTGACAGAAATTGGGTATCCACACATCTTTGTGGAACAGTTCCAGCTCAGAGCAGAAAGAGGAGCACTGCCATAATACTGACCTGGCTCTTGGGCTCTGCTTCTCAGAGTGAAATATACTGCACCCGAAAGCTAAGTCAGCAAAGCTTCTTATGACCCAAATTCTAAAGGGAAAACCTGAGGGAAATGATTGCTGGGAAAAGAGGTTCATCAAAGGCAGAGAAATACAATATTCTCTGTAAGAAAACCTATGTAAAATATAACAGAGGAAACATTTTGCTGATTCTGATCCCTGGGCAGTGGAGCATTAGCTGCCAGGCTCCAGCTCATGTGCTCCTGCTGTGCTGGAAGAATGTTCCCTTGAGTAAAGCAATAAATGATCCCTTTTCAGAGGAGTGTGCTGTCTGGCTGTATCCTGCTGGATCCTGGAATCCAGGTGCTTAAGTGTGTTGAAAGGCATTAAAAATACATGAAATACTAACCTTTGTGCTCTTTTTCTCCACATAACTCCAATGGCTGTTGCAGAGATGCTATGTGATTCTAAATGCACTAAGAAACAGGAGAGGGTACATGTGTGTAACTTCTTTTATCTTTTGGAATTTAAAATTGACGCCAATTGCAAAATGAATTGACTTGGAAAACATGTGAGCAATACCTTCATAACTTCTGAGCACAGGGTATAATATGTGCTCATAAGGTTTTAGGAAACATCTCTTGCTGAAAGATCTTTGCTGAAGGCTGGCAGAACTTTTTTTCACTGATCTAGGTATGATTTCATTTGTTTTCTTCCCTGACCTCTACTGGCTGCCAATCCAATAATTGTTCACGGTTTTCCTTTCTTTTTCACTGTGCTGGTTTGGCCTGGAGTGGAGTGAATGTTCTTCATAGTAGCTGGTATGGGGTTGTGCTTTGGATTAGTGCTGGAAGCAGTACTGGTTACTCAGGGATTTTTTTGTTACTGTTAGGCAGACCTTACACAGAGCCAAGGCCTTTTCTGTTCCTCACCCCACCTGTGAGGAGGTTGAGGCGTGAGTGGCTGGGGTTAAACCATGACAGGCCCTAAGGCAATTTCAGACATGGTATTGTCCTGCTGGTTGGTTGCATCCTATTTAAGCTGTTTAAGTACCGTGTGTTATGTGCCCATCAGTAGACTTGGCCGATGGCATTTTTCCCATCTGGTCCCACCTTGATTTCAGATTTTTCTTCTTGCCCTTTTGTTGTGCTAGAGGACAAAACCAGGTGATTTATGGACTATGAGCTGTAGATACACTCACTTTTGGAGAAATTTGAAGACATCAACATTCTTTTCCTGACCCCCCCCCCCCCCCACCCCCATCCTTTTTAAAATGAAAGACAGGTGTTTTTCTTTACGAAAGCACATACCATCTTAGCACTTCCTAAAATATTTTTCTTTTTGGTGAAGCGATGTTGTTCAGAGAAATTGGACTTTTCTTATGTAAAACTTCTTCTCTTGTTAATGCCACCCATTGTGTTTGTCCAGTATTTATGACTGGCCACTGTGTTTTCTGAGGACATTCTCTTGAACTCCTTTATCACCTTTGCTTATGCTGCACTAAGACACACAGGAGGGTGAAGCGCAGAAGCATTTATCAGGTTTTTCTTTTTAACTTTGCAAGATTTCTTGTTTTAATACAAAAATAGGCTTTGATCATTATCTTTCTAAAGCAATTGAATTTGCTTTATTCCAGCTTGGGAATACGGTTTAAATTTACTTGTCTTTCTCATATCACACACTGTGTGTCTTCTGGTGCATGCTTTCAAGTTTTAAAGTTTGATTTATTGTAATTTATTACCTAGAAGGTATTCTTAAATTACTGCTTCAATAATATAATCTACTAAAAACTCTGTGGTTTTATCACATCATACCTGTATTTGACAGCAAATTGATCTGACAGTATTATTACATGTTTTTGACAGGCTTATTTGAGATCCTTGAATCCCAGTTCCCTCTTTGTTTCATTACCGTAACATCACTGGCGTAGCCTTGTGATCAATTATCCACTTAGGAAGACCCAAACGTCTGCCAGTTTGGTTTCCAGAGAGGTATTTACTTCAACATCTGTTAAATATGTTCATTTTTTTACAGTTTAAAGGAATATTTCCTGCCCTGTTCTTGCTGGTGAGCGTCAGAGCAATGCTCTGACTTCTGCTGGGACTCACCCTCTGGGCAGGTCTGGTGGCAGTGGGAACCCTGCAAGGAACACAGAGATCTCTCCTCATGCCACAGTATTACTTTTTTTTAAATGGAAACTGCAGAAAGGGCAACTTGCCCAGCACTGCTGTGGCTTCTGGAGAAAGCAGCACAGGTTTGCTTGCATTTAGTTCTGACTAGACTCAGTTTGGGAAAAGGACGTGGTCCTCCCCTTGCAAACTGGGTACCATGGTGTGGCCGATGTCCCTGGAGGAAGGGGTTGAATTTTGTGGCAGATGGATCTCTCTGTCCCAGGAATGAGGAGCACCTCCAGCCATCTGCCTGGGTGCCCGTGTCATGTTATCTGCCTGGCCAGGCCAGGGCTTGGGCTCGCCCTGCCTCTTGAGCTGCTCCCTGTCTGCCTTCTGCCCAGCACTCACTGGGGTAGGAGCTTGTATTAAAAACTGAAATATCTGGGATGTCTCTTTTGGTAAAGCACAGGTGTGGCTTCAGATACAAACTCTGCCCCACTGCAGTCAGTGCTTACACCAGGCTGAAGCACCTTGTGGTGTTGTCTCTCCACGTGGACCACACAGGCAGGACTTTGTTGGCAAGGATGTGCTTGCTGTTATTAATAATTCATTTTTAGGGTATGAAAAATGCAAATTTTTCACAAATAGCTATCCTACAAAAGGGATAATAAGCTATTTTATCACTGCTAGGTAGTCTCAGGGGCTATATAACTATTTTGATAGTTGAACTTTTCTCCTGGTGTTTTTGCCTATGTTATTAATTTGAACAGATAGCTTGTGTACAGGGTTATGCTCTTGTTCATGATGCTCACATTGCTGGATCATTATTATACACTTTTAATGTAATAAGGAAAAGTCTTTCAGCCATAAAAGAAAAAAATCTTATGAAGTGAGTTGCCTTCCAGTGAGAAACATGCTGTTGGCAACATATTTAATGTAGCACCTAGAGAGTTTGATAATCACTGTGTGTCTGTGATATTAGTATTCACATTGCTTATGGCATTTGGATCAACAACAGGGAGAAAACTATCTTTTCCCAGACTAAAAGTTTAAAAACTTAGAGTTTTACTTTAAACAATCAAGTCGGGACCCTCTTGTTATGTTGCAACATTCTATGAGATTTTTGAGCTCCATGTTGGCCTTTTAGCTCCTGAAGCAGCATGTGTGACATGTTGTATTTGGATTTATACCACATAGATAAATATGGCAAATGGCCAGGTGGACTAACAAATGGAGGAGCAAAGTCTCCAGAGGAGGAGTACAACCAGTGTATTCTGTAAAGAGGAGAAAATTGCTTTAACAAACATGGATGCTTCTCTACTGAGGCAATGTTAGCATAGCTCTTGGCTGTGAAGTCATCTAGAGATCAACTGTATCCAGAGTAAGCTGCTTTAAATAAAATGAGGATTTGACCCAAGAAACATGGTGTGTTTTTTTACTAGCCCTACTGTGCTGAATTGGGTTGGATTAGTCAGTATTCTTCCTAGTAGCTAGTATGGAGTTAGGTTTCAGATTTGTGCTGGGAAGAGTGTTGATAATTTGGGTGTGTTTGCTGGGCAGTGCTTACACAGAGGCAAGGCCTTTGCTGCTCGTCTCCCCACCCCACCAGAGAGAAGGCTGAGGGTGCACAAGGAGCTGGGAGGGGACACAGTGGCAACAGCTGATCCCAACTGACCCAAGGGATGTTCCAGGCCACATGGCATCATGCTCAGCATGTAAAGCTGGGGGAAGAAAAAGTAGGGGGTTTGAGGATCAGTGCAATGGTGTTTGTCTTCCCTAATCACCATTTCTCAGTGGAGCCCTGCTTTCCTGGGGATGGATGAACGCCTGCCTGACCATGGGAAGTGGGTAATGAATGCCTTGTTTTGCTTTGCTCTTATGAAGCTTTTGTTTGGCCCGTTAAATGGTCTTTATTTCAACACAAGAATTTTCTTTCACCCTTCTGATTCTCTCCCCTATCCCGGGGAGTGAGCAAGTGGCTGTGTGAGGGCTGAGCTCCTGGCTGGTGTTAAACCACAACACCTGTTAATGTGGAAGATGAAACACATTTTATTTTAGTTTGAAGCTAAAATCCAGCTTCACATCCTAAAGGGTGCTTCCATCAGATTGCATTTGCCAGCAGAGCCTGACTTGAAGTTTAGTGTGAAGAGAGTGGTGAGCATCACACACCCGACAACTTGTTATAATGACATGTGACTTCAGCTTGTGCTTCTCTTTAGGGGATGACTAATGAGTCTTTGTCTCATAGAAGACATTAAAATACAATTACATTACGTTAGATCAGCTCTCACAATTGCTAAATTAAGGAGTGGCAGGCAGTGGATTTTCTGCAGTGGATTCCAGTCAAACTCCTCCTGACACAAATGTATGTGATAATTCACCATGTGGACAGAAATGTATGCACTATTGTATTTTACAAGGCAGATTTTTCTTATGTTTTTACAGGTTTTTCTAGCTCTGGTAAAGTCTCTAATGAAATTCCAGTCTGGTAGTTGACTCATTAAGCTTTCCCTCAATCCATCACTGTAAAACTGATTATCAAGATGTTGTCTTTTGCTGTTATCAATCTTGAGTGACTTTTTTGGAGATTGATGCACATCCGTTCTTATGACTGGCTCAGATGATATCTGCTATTTATCTTGATCTCCTTTTATTTAGTGTTTTAACTTAGAAGGTTATACTGCCTTTTTTGATTGAATTTTAATGATGAGGTCTTGACTACAAGACAGACCTTCCACAGCTTTCAGACACATTTTACGAAATAGTGTCCTCAGGCTTTCCTTGCTGACACATTTCCAGATTGTCTTTTTCATGCAGTCCCAAAGGGGGTTTGCTTCACTCTGTGTGTGCTTCTACTCAGGTGGATGTGCTGCAGCAGTGCAGCTAGCTTTAAAGAAAATTGGGCACACAGAATTACTCCACAGTATAAAACAATTATTTTCCAGCTTCCCTGTGGCTGTTAATGGGTCTGCAAGGGGCAAATTCAAGTTAAAAGGAAAGTAGAAGAAGCAAGACATGGTTCTGTCAGCAATATAATTGTAAATAGACCAACATGTCAGTGAAATGGCAGGTCAGTTGTGGCCAGTAAAGTCATGCTCTGGTTAAGCACAGACAAAACCAAGCAAAGAAAAGTGAGGAGACAGAGAGAAATAAGGGAGGAAAAAAAGCTTTGGAATGGCAGCAGCATCAGACTCCAGTGATGGGATAGTTTAGGGCACAGGCCAGACCAACTGGGGGATGTTTTTGAGGATGATCTCTGAAAACCTTTTGAGGGGCAGGACAGAAAATCTTGGCATTAAGGGATGGAAGTGGCTTGTCCCTTTGGGTGTTCTTCACCATGTGTATCTGACCTGTTACACATACCTTTCAAGTCCATTCATTTTTAGGACCTACACCTCTTGTATTTGAAAGGACTGTAATACAGTCCTGTGTTACAGGACTTAAGGACAGTTCTCTAATTGGAATAATTAAAACTTTAAATGTACCCCTTTTTTTTCTTTTTTTTTTTTTTTTTTTTTTTTTTTTTTTTTTTTTTTTTTTTTTTTTTTTTTTTTTTTTTTTTTTTTTTTTTTTTTTTTTTTTTTTTTTTTTTTTTTTTTTTTTTTTTTTTTTTTTTTTTTTTTTTTTTTTTTTTTTTTTTTTTTTTTTTTTTTTTTTTTTTTTTTTTTTTTTTTTTTTTTTTTTTTTTTTTTTTTTTTTTTTTTTTTTTTTTTTTTTTTTTTTTTTTTTTTTTTTTTTTTTTTTTTTTTTTTTTTTTTTTTTTTTTTTTTTTTTTTTTTTTTTTTTTTTTTTTTTTTTTTTTTTTTTTTTTTTTTTTTTTTTTTTTTTTTTTTTTTTTTTTTTTTTTTTTTTTTTTTTTTTTTTTTTTTTTTTTTTTTTTTTTTTTTTTTTTTTTTTTTTTTTTTTTTTTTTTTTTTTTTTTTTTTTTTTTTTTTTTTTTTTTTTTTTTTTTTTTTTTTTTTTTTTTTTTTTTTTTTTTTTTTTTTTTTTTTTTTTTTTTTTTTTTTTTTTTTTTTTTTTTTTTTTTTTTTTTTTTTTTTTTTTTTTTTCCCCAGCAGTACCTTGCACATTTGGTAGCTTTTGTTAAGGCTGCTGCTGTGGACCCCGGTGCTGGAATAAAGCTACCAGTCTCTTTCAGGAGAAACATACTGATGCAATCCTGGACTTCATGGTGGCTGTCTAGTTCCTGCTAGTATGGGGTCAGATAGCTGCCTTCGGTGCAGGGGAGCTGTGTCTAGCATACAGCAATCTTGGGAGGTGATACTTTTGTGTGCATTACTTAGTCACTTGCTGGGGGTTCCTGTTCACCCCCAGGGAGTCAAACCCCTCCATGGAGGACTTGGGAACTGGTCACTGCTTGTTTGTGCTGCAGGACACCATGAGGGTTGTACTTCATAAATGGACCCTTCTGCATTTATTCAGGCTCATTGCAGAGCTCTTACAATAGGCAGAAAATGAGGTGTGTTTAGGTCAGTATTTGACAAGCACTTAAAGCATGTGCCCATATTTGCCCCCTGCTCTGCCCCCGGACACAGCTACATGTGCAGTCATTTGTAACTTGCTTTCATGGTGCTGTATTCAGAGCTTCTGCCTGTTCCCAGCTGTACTTCAGTATCCAACAGGGATTGAAAATCAGATGATACATTTTAAGGTAGTATAATAGATTTCTAGTGAAGAAAGAGCTTTCTTCTCTGTGCCTCCTTGGTGGGATTATTTGCATTTTTTCACTGTGTCTGCATGTGCACCAGTAGTTCTGGAGATTAACCTTAATCTCTGATTGAAAGCAAAGCAAAGTGACATTAGCTTGTAAAATGGATTCTGTGAGAGATACATTTAATGATTTTCTTTTTTTTTCTCTCAGTAGTCAAAGGTAAACTGCTGCTAGCAATGTTACTGGACCCAGATTTCCTTCTTTTTTCCTTTTTTTTTTTTCTTCCCTCTTAAAGGTTTTACCATTCAAAGAGAGAGAGAGCTTTTGGATCTAATTCCATTCCATTCTTTTACCATTAGAGAGCTTTTGGATCTAATTCACAGTAGCTCCCAAGTGCATCCTTTATGATAAGGAATCAGTTGTTTGAAAGTATTTTCTCAATAAGCAGGTTCAATTGATTCTCTGTGGCTGCTGCCCGAGCTGAGAAACTACTTCTTGTTGGAGATGAGGAAGAAGAAAATGTGTAATAGAGAAGCTGGGTACTTTGTGGCATCTGTTTGTCCAGAGATAGTAAGTTTCTTGGAAAGCCTCATATCTTGCCAGGTCACACAATTGTGTAGCTCTTCTGGGTGATTCATAAGTTCTAAATGTGTCTTTAGCTCTCAAAACAAGAACCTTATGATTTCTCCTACTTTTTTCTTCTTTCAGTTGTGGGTAGATGTACAACATCTTGCCCTCTGTTAGTCTCCCTTCTTGGGGATGACTCCAGCAGACCTCTGGGACAAACTCCAGTTGTGCTATAATGTTTAATTCCAGAACATTAAAACCAGCCTCTGTATCACACAAACTGTGCTCTGTTCTCATGATGGTCATCCCTGCAGGGCAGTTGGAGCACTCCATCTCAGCTCCTGGTTTTGCAGTGCCATGAGAGCAGGAGATAGATCTGATGGGTATGAGGGATCCCTTGCCAAGTGCACATCTGCACAAAGCAGACCCTCAGTGGGCCGGCAGTCACTCTGCAAGCTACCACAAAATGCTAATTCCAGTGCAAGTTATTTTTTCATAACTCTGCTGAAGAAATAAAGCTCAAGGCAATGCTTAATGTGTCAAATACTTCCTGGAGGACTGTTAGCTCATGTTTCTGTCATACTCTGGCAGTGCTCAGCTACTGGGAAAAGGCATCTATTCAAGCAGAGGCGGGGAGGGGAGGTTGTCACCAGGGCCTGTCCACTTCTGCTGTGTGTTACCAAAGCACTAAAGGGGAGTGTTTGCAGGTTTTAGTGTAAATGAAAGGCCCTACTAAATTGTCTTGGCAGCAGGATTATCACTGGCCAGCCAGGAACTCCTTCTCCTTAGAGGATATCGGCAGTGCCTGGTCCCAAGATGCAGCTCAGACATAAATCCACTGAAGCAATTTGAGGAAAACTGGTTTTAGTTGCCTGAAGATACTGACCCCATAGTCGGGTAAATGCTTTTGGTGGCTGGCGTTGGTAGAACTGTGCTGTGTTTTTGTTCCCAGTGCTGGTCTTTTTGGGATGGTCCAGTACTATTGACATCCGCAGCTCAGACTGCAGTATACACTGCTACAGTGGAATTATACTCTTACACTCACTCTGCTCTCCATATCATGTTTTTCCAGCTGTTTTTCAGAGGGCAGCTGTTTCTCCTTGGCTTGCAGCAATGTTCAGAACATGCAGAAATTTCACCTTTAAGTTTTGCAGCCAGTCTGGTATCTGTATTTTAAAATTTCTTCTTTTTATTGTTGCCTACTTCCAAAGGTCAATGGAAACAGTCTTTAGTGCCTCTTTCCATAGCCTATCCTTATAAAGATCTCTCATTAAATTTTGTGTCAGTTCAAGAGGAGGAAGGAACGTGGCCTTACCTTAGCCATGTGCTATAAGCATTTGTTATGTGCCTGCTGCAGTTCACCTCCTTGGCCAGCCTGTGCTTTCCTTGGCTTTCTAGTTGCTTAAATGAGTGTGGTTTGGGGACCTTGTGCTGCCCCATGACTGTTACTGTCATGGTGAATTACACTGGCTGCTTGTACTCTCCCAATGACAGCCTCTGACAGCCATCCTGGAGGTACCGTTTGTCAGAGGCTGTGGTGGGTGATGTGTCTCAGGAAAGGGGCTGGCACCTGACAGAACAGTTGCCTCTCTCTCTTTCTGCAGCACAAGTGCTTTGGAGCCCCAGAGCTGTCTGTAGCAGACTGTGGCAGTGCCAGCTCCTGCCGGTTTTTGGAGATGTCTTCACTGCAGGAGTAACATTTTTTCATAGCATTCCTTGTAAGGATCTACGTCTTTTTAGGGAAAAGTCTTATTTTTTAAAGTTCTTTGAATGACAAATTCACTGCTTTGCTTGTATTACCCTGTTGCCTTCCTTCCTGCCTTCCATCCTTCCCTTTTTTTTTCTCTTTTTCCCCCCCACTCTTTAACTTCACTCTATCTAAAGAAGTTCAGTGAAAAATTTGTATCAACTGTTTAATATTGGTAACAAGCTGACAGCATTAGAAAGCTCCTTCTCCCCTACTCACCCCAATACTTTCAGGAGCCCCTGCATCCACGGTGCAGTGTTGCCTCTGTGCTGCAGAGGAGGTGATCCAGCCTTCACGAGCTTCTTTCTGCTCAGTCTCTGGGTGCAGCAAGTACTGTGGTTTATTAGACACTGTTATGTGCAGAGAAGCTTCAAGTGCTCCAACTTTCCCTAGACTTGCAGTTTCAAGAGCATTCTTGAAACTTCCCATGCAGGTCAGTTTGATCTTGAAGGAGAGAGATGAATGCTGTTCGTCTGGGTTTACTTCCCCTAACGAATGGTTCATTGATCCATGCTGGAAACAGTCAGCCTTGTTGACTACAGGGAGCAGAGTACAGATGGGAGCTGTGTTTCCCTTTCTCTGTAAGCCGAATGGCATTGATTGCCTTAGAACCAATACATTTTCATTAGGCTCATTTTAGTTCTCAGATTTTTGTCATTCACAGTGTTTATGAAAGGAAGAAATTAATGGCCCTTGCTAAGTAGTGCAGAGAAGGACTGAGAAAGCTTCTCAAGGTTTTGGTCTGATCCTTACTTTCTTGCATTATATCCTTGAGCCCTTGCATGGGTTGTTCTGGTGGTAAAGGCTGGGGACTGATGTCACTCACAGACCCTGACTGCGGGGCTCCTGCACTCCCTCTGGGTCACCGCCTCTGCTCCTGTGTGTGCTGGAGGTGGGCAAGGTCTTCAGGAGACAGAAATACATTAATTTTCCCCTTATAGGCACAGTGCAGACAGGAATGTTTGGACTGTTGACATGAGTGGTCCCAGAGGGGATTCCAAGGCAGTGCTGCCCTTCCCTGCTCTAATGCTGCTCTTTGCAATGCCTGAAGCTGCAAGGCTGAGATCAAAGGTTGCCTCTGCTCCCAGCTAGAGTGGAGAGGCTGCCTGGGTCCAGTCCTATCCTGCATGGAGCTCTGTGCTGTCTGAAGCAGCAGGAGACCCTCAAGTTGCAGAGAAAGCCTAGGGTCTGTCTATGGGGTGTTTAATACCAAAGCCTGCTGGTGTTCCAGGATACCAGTGGCTGTGCATGTCCAAGTCCTGTCTGAAACTCTGACTCTGGTCAAGGTCTTGTGAGGACTGAAAGCTGGGGAAAGCAAAACAGACCCCAACAAGGTAATGCCTGTGTCCATGGGCTGGGAACAGGAGGCCTGCCTGGCTGCTGCGTGCTATGCTCACGTGTGGCTGCTGCAGAGCACGCAAGCCTTTGGTCCTACTCCATGGGAATCCCTGCTTGCCTCAGTTTCTTTCCCATTGAATTTCACTCGCCATTTGTCAGCAGCAGCTTTCCTCAGCAGCCCTTCTCCCTCCCACCTCTTGCACCCATCAGCCCCAGAGGAAAGCCAGCACTTCATATGGCACCCAGGGCGTGGGGCTGCTGCCATGGCAGGGTGTGATGTCAGTGACCACTGCCTGGATCCATCCCCTCTGCCCTCCGGCTTTGCAGCCAAGCAGAGGCTTAAAACCAGAAAACAAAACAAATCTGTCAGAAAACCTGGTATTTGTGTTGTTTCCCTGAAGGCAGAGAGCTGTAGCAGGCAGCTCGGTAGCAGCGGTCGCTTTGGAGAGCTGGATGGAGGCTGTTTCTCTTATAAGGGTCTGGATTTTATCATGTACTTCTTATTCTGCAGGTTTGCTAGTCTAGATGTATTTACTACATGGTTTCTTGGCTAATTATTTCTAGCATGGCACTGATTGAGCTGTTAATAAAGTGTGAAGGTGCCTCGCAGGCACTTTTTTGAGTCTTAAAGAAATGATCTACATCTAAATTGCAAATAGTAAAATTTCCTTACCCACCAATATTAAGGTGATAGCATCTTCACTATTGTAAAATTAATCAAACTTCTCTTGGTGACAGAAATGTTAATTTAAATTTTTCGTCACAATTACAGAGAGAGTTATTGCAGCCTCTGACTTGTAATTAATTTCTCTTTCTTTTCATCACTATGTTACAGCCCTTTGTAATAGTGATAAATGGAGTATCTACCTGACCTTTTTTTTCTTACATAATATAAATTGCTTTTCAGTTTAAATAAAAATACTTCTGGTTAATCAGTGCTTTTCCATAAACAGGAGGATAGGAGAGAATTGGGGTTGTTTCAAATAAGCATCTCTGCAGTTAATATGATGTGCAGCAAGAGATGAGATCAGGAGTAGCAGGGACCAAATACAATGTTAGACACTGTCCCCATGTTATATGTTGTCCCAGTGGAACCACATGGGCAGGAAACAGATGAGGAGAGATTTGCTGCTGCTGAGAAAGGACTGAAAATAGGATTGGCAGAGGATAGTGGTGCATCACACCACTGGCACGAGCAAGAACTGGGAGAGGTTGAGGGATAATTGTCACAAGAAGAGAATGAAGGGGTCAATCAGTCAAATGTTTTAGGTATGTCAGCAACAGGAACACAAAGGAGGAACTTCAGGTCTTGTATGTTATCAATGTTGTAATTTAAAAGCTGTAGCAGAGGCTTGGTAGAAAATGCCCGTGGATAGAAGTCCTGATAGAAGAGCTACAGCTCATTCAGGGAGGAATTGGCTGTGGGGAAGTGGCTGATACTCAGACTGAAGTTATGGTGTGTCTGCTGCAAGGGTCCTGGTGTGGGTTTTTAGAACAGGCATTCTGTCAGGGACAGTCGGCTGTGGACCACCAAAGAGGTGGGGCAAATGAGGCTGCTGCTGAGCATCTGGCAGATCAGTTGCCTGGTAGGCTGTGGGCAAGATAAGGAGCTGAAGGAGAGCTGCAGGAAGCCTTGCAGGGCAGGTAGGCACTGCTGTGTGGAGAGATGGGGAAGATGGACTTGCTTAACGTGAGGTAATGGGAATCAGAGTGCGACAAGGTGGTAGCTTTGAAACTCTGCAAATGACTGCAGCAAGAGAGAAAGTAAGTGAACTATTCCCAGATCCTGGTGTGGCTTGGAAAAGGGAGGTTGACTGTTCAAATGGATTTGTTTGAGGCTTATCCAGGGATATGGTAAACTGTTTTAGTAAAATCACCTGGGAATCATATGTCACAAGTGGCTGTGCATCCAGCAGTTGATAGCATTAATCCCTAATTACAGACTACCTCATCTGAATTACTCTATGACATTCAGTGATCTGTGTTACAGGGGAGAATAGAATAAATTATGAGAATACTGCCTCAGGCTGTACAACCTCATAGATCAGTAAATATCAAATTTTGTGTATATGTTTGATAAGTATCCACTTTTTTTGATGCTTGTTTGTAACGTGCTTCCTTTATGGTTAAGTTTCCCACCTGTAAAATTTGTATGCCTGTGTTGTGGTCTCTGGGTTTCACCCAGGCAAGTCTCCTGTTAGAGGCATTTGGCCACCAACCAATTTGCCAGGCAAACTACATTTTTCACTCAAATGTAGTTAATGACCCAAATGAAATGAAATGCTTGTTACGGGTGGATTTGAACAATGTGGTCTAATGACAATGTTCTCTCCTTTCTGCCCACTCTCAATTACAATTCCACTTTATTTCAACTAGGCAAAAAGAAAATGAGCTTTTTAAACAAGGCTCAGGAATGTGTCTGTTGGCTGGAGGGAAGCAAGGAGGGGGGACCATTTAGCTGGAGATTTTTACTTTGAAATTTTCTGACAAAAATTAATTAGAAGAATCATGTAATTACAATAAATGTGTCTCATTGGTCCCTAGTGGCTTGTTTCTAAACACTAAAGGATTACTTAGGCATTCGTGACAGCAACAAAAAGTAACAAATAAATGTAATGGGTTCTTTTTATATACAATAAAAATGACATAGAGTAGCTGCATGTTTTACTAATTTTGCTACAAGATCTTAAAGAGGTGGGATGGTTGTGCAATTGGTTTAATTTTTGCTGTGGATGCAGAGGTTGGATTTGGGATGAGATGCTGACGGGTGTTCCTGCTGGTGTCCCACAAGATACTTGGGAAGAGGGCTATCCCAGCACCCAGAAATGTGGATATCTCCACTTGCTGTGTTGCCCAAAGTGCACGTTCCTCCCATGAGATGGGAGGTGTAAGTATTCCCTGCAACTGAAGCTGAGCTCAGTGGCTGTTGTGGGAGATGGTGGCTTGATTTTCATCATGCCTGTGATGAACTCACTGTTTCTGGCAAAAATGGGTAAAAAAAGGCCCTTGCTGGGGCGCTTTTACCCCAAAGATCAGCAAGGCAGGAGTGGTGTACCTGTGGAGCTGGAGAATACTGGGATAAATCCACCTCCACCGCTTCTCTCTGCTTGTTACGGGGCTTGCATCTGCCGAAACCTGAGAATTGTGATGTGATTTAGCCACATAAATGCCTTGAGTTCAGGTCTTTTCAGTTATTCTTGTTTCACTGTGTTTCCAGGGTAAGTGAAGCTTGAAGGGAAAATCTCACTAATATATCATGCAAGTTGGATTAAACCAGTTATAAACATATACATATACATAAGGTGGACTGTCGCCCTGAATTTTGCAACTCTTCGATGTTTTCATTTCTGTAACAAAGTTCTCACACACTTTCTGTAAACATAGCCATGTTTTGCTAACCGTCCTTATCGTTTACATTCCATTCTCCCTAGGAGGAGACTTTTGATGGATCTTTCCTTTGACCAGTGTGATTGAGAGGTGGTAATTTCTCCCTCCAATCCACGGTGATTTCTAAGAACATATATAATAAAGAGCGGGCCAATTTGGCCCCCCTTTTTCCTGCCTTCTCTCTGAGAGCGGAGTTCGTGTGGTTCTTTTCGTGTCCAAAGTGCGACAGTGGACATGTATCATCTTAACACCTCCCCCCTCACCCCCGCATTCTAAATTATGTTGCTTACAGGGCAGACTTCTCTCTAGTGTTTCCTGTCCTATCCTGTTGAACATCTATAGCTTTGTCAGATAAGTATGTGACTTCATCCCGGCTAGGATTCATCAAGTAGATGGTTGAGCTGTATGGAAAGACACATGATCTGGACATGCCTCTTCTTTTTTTGTTTTCTATAGAACAAAAACCCCTGCAGCAAAGCTGGCCTGGTTTTGGGATGTTGGTTAGGTGAGGTGAATCCTACCCTCTAACAGTGTTTGGATCTTAAAGGTTGTGCATAAGAGCCATTGGTGGAGACATATGAACACTGTAAATCTTTTTACTGCATGTACCAACCATAAAGAGAAGTGATCTTCAAATGACATCATCAACACAAAGGGCACCAGGAGAAGTTCCAATTTATGACACAGTAAATCATCAAGCAGTCTAGTAATGAACATTGAGCCTGGACAGTTTTGCAAAGTGAGTTCTCATATAGAATGGTATTGTGCACTGAAATGTGGGCTCCAAACCTGCTTAGCTAGTACCACTTAAGCTGCTTTAGTGAGACCATTTTGGATTTCCACAGTCGACCAATCTTCCCAAATTGCTCAGTGTCTAATGTAATCCCAGATATATTTACCATACTTCATTGTATTTATAGAGGTGACTAGGCCATGAAGACATGGCTTATTTCCAGGGACAAGAAGTCCAGGTTCTTCAGTGTATTTTCCTCTAAAAGCAATGCTATGGTGCTCTTGGAGTGTGCGGTGAACACATTTGTCTTTGCTCAGTGATGATGGTTGATCATTAGCAAAATGTATTTCAGTATTTATGGTTACAGGCATATTGACCTTAATGCTCCACACAGCAGTGATGGGATCACATCCAGCCACCATGGGGGAGGTGCCATGTTCCTGTGCACAGCTCTCCCTGAGCAGAGAAAATGCCTCCAAGGCATGGCAGCTGTGAAGGGCAGTACAGAAGAGGAGCAAGTCCTTGGTTCAAGTATGATAAACTGGCTGCTACAGCCCTGATCCTTTTCCTCTCCACTGGTTCTTGCCCTCACTTAGCACACAGGCACTGTTAAGCCACATGCTCCCCTGGGGCTCTTATGCAGAGCTGCCCTGCAGTAAAGGGATTACACTAATCGGAACCAGTGTGAGGATGTGGCCCATAGACAAGTCTGCTGGTGGTGCTGCCAGAACTTGTGCTTGAGAGATGTTCTGCTCCAGCAGAACTGCAGCTTTGTCACGTCACTATCAGTGGATGTACATCTGCATATTCCTTTGTTCTCCGAAGTGCCTTAAGTCAGGTTACGTTAGCAAGACAAATATATGATGTCCTGAAGCATAATTTATATTTTGCTATAGATTTAGTGTGATTCCCGGCAGCAAAAGGGTCTGATCAAAGCCAGGCAAAAGGCAGGTTTTTCTGTTGAGCAACATGACAGTCTTGTGACATAATGAATTACACACATCTGGTTTTCTCTGGCTTAGGAATTTTGTTTCATTATTACTGTATCTGTGAGATTTCTTAATATTCTTGCATCTGGACTCCGCTTACAGGCATATCGGATTATTCATATGCTAGAGTGAAATATGATATGGAGAGGAGCATAGAATGTGCTTTATTTGTGGGTAACTGCATATGTAATGGTGTATAAAGACTCAGGAGCAGCTACTTAGATGCAATGTCTCTTCTGCTTTCTCATTCATCATGATCATTTGTAAGCTTCCTCTCCTAGCACTGCTTCTCTTTTTCACCTCACTTTCCTGAAGTTCTTTCTAAGCTAACAGCCTTTTAGACAGTTGACAGTGTTAATTAAATAAAATAGACTTCAAGGGGATGGCTGACGTGTCTTGTGTTCAGCTGCACATTGTTACCAAGGCTGGGCCTTTGGGATTGGATCTACAGCCTCCACAGGAGTTTGTGGGACATACTGAACTCCAGCTGACTTCATAAGAAATTGAGAAGGTATTTAGTATAGGACAGGGCTTTGGGCGGTGCTTTTTCTGGCCTGCTCTGGGATGAAATGGAGGCTTTTGAAAGGGAAATCTCAGAGGACAGAATATCAGTACTTGCTCCCCAAGCCAGCCAAGGACACAGGAGTTAGAGGTATACAAGGGGACAGATTTAAGATCTCACTCTACACCTCAAATATCT
This sequence comes from Edolisoma coerulescens, assembly GCA_013397115.1. Lineage (NCBI taxonomy): Eukaryota > Metazoa > Chordata > Aves > Passeriformes > Campephagidae > Edolisoma > Edolisoma coerulescens. The sequence goes on from VWZW01001240.1 coordinate 507,763, forward strand.
GGTTTTTACATGTGAGGCTTGGTTACTCCTAAGTAGAATGTTAGTCTTGTAGAAAAAAGGCTGAGGTGCAAGTCTCACCTATTGCAAAACAGGGATGTATGATGGATGATATGAAACAGCTTGTCAGAAAGTGTAAGTTGGTTTGTTTTGTTAGTGTATTGGTAATGATCACTTCTGACTCTTCTTCTTAATGAAGAACAAAAGGTACAATGACTTAACCCTTTGGGTGCTTCCACTGGTCAATCACATTCCCTAATTGTATGCCCAATTGTATGAAATGTCAGTTTCCGATTGCCAATGCCCTTGAATTTTCTAAGTGTTATTTTGTTGATGCAAACGCATCTTGCTTTACCTTAATGTTTTACTGCATTTTCACCAGCAGTGACAAGAAACTCTCTTTTGTGTTTTCTGTCCTTCTCCAGTGATATGTATCTTAATAAAATACTGTGCAGTTTATTATCAAATCCAGTGTGTCTACAGGTTTCCATTTAGGTAATAGGGAATGCCCAGCTTGGCTGAGTATAGGGGGACCACTTGACTCTTGCTGTTACGGGTTCAGTCTGTGTCAGGTTTCTCTGGAGAGCAGCGTTGTGATTTAATGGCTAGTCTGCAGTTCCATGAATTACATCCAGGGAATTGTTCAAGAGGGATGATAACACAAATGGGTTACTTGGGCTAACGCAAGCCACTCTCTTGAGCACACTGAATCAATTTTCTAATGGATCAAAGTGGGTGTGTTTTGGAAAACTGCTGGCACATGTGTATGTACACTCCCATGCTGCATCACATAGACAAACTCAATTCCAAATTCTGTTCTATTTTAGTCTGTTCGCATTTCATCTGTATTTGAGACTTTTGAAGTTGAATAAAGCACTGGTGATTGTGCTAAATGGAGTGACCTGGGACTGATGAGTGAGTGGTCTAAATGTCCACTTCCTGTCTCTTTTGTATTGAGAAGTTTATATTGTGGGGACAGGGAATACTGGTGAAACAGAGTCCATAGCTTGAATTGCAACTTTTGCTGCCCTCTAGCCTGGTGGTTATACCAAGCAATGGAAATGCATGCAGTTAGATGTCTGGATATTTACCCTAAGCCTTTCTTCTTTAGGATCCTTTTCCTCCACTTGGTTCATCAAGTTGGAGAAAAGCCATAGCATAAATCCATAGTTTGCTCTCAAATTAAGCTAAAGCAAAACCTCTCCTTACTGCATAATTTAGAAATTTTTTCATCCCTTTACTAAGTGCATCTTGCTTGTGTAAGCTCAAACATGCAGCTGAGACCTGTGGACACCCTGACATATAGAGATGGAGCAGAGACAAAACCTATGGAGTGACATTGGTTTTACAGGTTTGTCCATTTAAGTGCGCAAGAATCTGGTGGGTGTTTTGTGCCCCAAAGAGATGTAAAATGTTGTTATTATGGCACCTCAGGTAAACATAAATTCATCATTTTTCCCCCCCCAGCTTTTGGTACTGCATTGTCTCCATTTTTTGTGGGGCTTTTTGAATATACATAACTTGATGAATTAATGTGAAGATTTTTTTGTTTCCAGTACTGAGATTTTTTTGCCAGGTGAAAGAGGGGCTTATTAATGAGTGTGATATAAAGTTAAAATTGTCTATGTTTGTGGCCCAAACTTGCAGTTTTATGTGTAAAGTGGTTGTGAGAATGAGTGTGGGTCTTAGCCAAGTACGCTGCTCCTCTGTCCAGGTTTGGGTTGTTGTGCAGAGCCCTCACTCACTACTTGACATCAAAGAGAGGAGAAGCCATTAAAGGGTGCCCAGCCTCCAGCTATTTTGGGAAGATAGTTCTCAAAGTTTATTCCTCTCAGGAGCCAAGTATCAAAGGAAGCTGATAAAGTTGCTGGTGAATGCTTTCTAGTCTTCCAGTGTAATCATTAAACGGAGGATACAAAGGAGGTGACATATCAGGGGCACTTATATTTCAAGTGAAGTCTGGGGATGGAAGAGTGTCCTCGGTTGATTTCTGTGCAACTTCAGGAGTGTTGAGTGAAACTGGCTTACACATTTGGTATGGCATACTACTCTTTTTTCCTTATTATTATTTTGCATAACTAGTTTAGTTGACAGCAGACTGGTTTTGCTCCTTTGATCTCTGCTCAGTTTGACTGTATTTTCAATAACTACTTAGTATAAAAATAAAATGTGCAGGCCGCATCAAATAAACTAATTAAAGATTAGAATGAAAAAGTGTCAAAATATGGGACCTTGCTGAGGCAGATTAGTCACTGCATATGAGACACAATCAAATAACTAATGGGTTGCTGTAGTAACGGGGGAATCGATACCCCCTCGGCTGGTCGGGGAGTTGACAGTAATTTCTGCTGGGTCATAGATTCTGGAAAATGAAGTGCCACCTACTACAGCACAAGTAATCTCTGTAGACTTTTTGACAACAGAGCATACTACAAAGTTTATATCAAAGAAAATGTTAATCCCTCAAGTCTGCTTGTTTACCTCTGCAGGGCTTATCTGATATTGTTACAGCCACAGAGAATTAAGTTTAGCCTCCTACATGGGCTCTTGATGGGTTAGCTCTGCAAACAAGCCTTCGGTTTTACTTCTTAAGTGATGGGTTCGTAGGACATGGCAGTACCAAGATGCTGGACTGTGGGAAGGGAACCTGGAACAGTCCAGTCTGCTGTGCCAAATCAGCTCCTCTTACTTGAGGAAAACTTCTTCTGGAGTCAAGTTCAGCTTGAGTGGAGAGGAGGAAGTGCACTCGGGTACTTATAAGGTGGTTTGTAACCCAATTGAAAAGCCAGGCTTGCTGTCGGCTGCATGTATTTGTGCCTTGGAACCCAGAATTTCCAAGATCTTTCCTTGTTTTCTCTGAACTGGTTTCAAGTCCTCCGGGATGGGATCACTCTTATGTGTCTGGGCAGCACCTAGAGCTGTGTCAGCTGCATATCCTGACTGCTGATGGGTGGCAAAACTGGAGTCTGTGGTGGGACAGGCAGCACAGCTCTCCATCCAGGACTGGGAGCTACAGCTACCCAGTGCAGACTTAAGAAGGAAACCAGCAAGCAGAGAGGACTCCGGCAGGATTTCCCAGCTGCAGGCAGGGAGAGAGTCCTGTGAAGCACAAGGAGTTAATGTTAGCCAGAGAGCTACAGGGGGATAATAAGTCCTTCTTCCAAAAAATTTAGGGGGATAGTAGTGCTGGAGAGAAAGTAGGCCACTCCCTAATGAGGGGAGTGGTGGTGTTAATTACGTCTGGAAATGGCCTGAGATCCTGAGCTCCTGAAATTCATCTTCAGCAGAAAACGATCAGGAAAATGAGACCAAGCAATTAGGAAATGGGGGGATGGAGGGATGGGCGGGGAACTGTAAAAATACCCTGGGTAATTAAGAGCAGATAAGGGACCATCTAAGTTCTGGCAAACACTGCAAAGAGAGGCTGCTGCCTTTGCTGAGCTCTGCTTCCCTGATCTCGCGGATGCGGGGCCGGGAGCGCTTGCTGGCACAGAGGATGAGCGGGAGGTTCCCAGCCCGAGTGATGCCTGTGCCGCTGGCTCGGCTGTGCCAGGGCTGCGGGGTGGCCGGGACGCTTCCCATTCCTCGTACCTCGCTCATGGTAGTGCCGCTGCCACTCCTGTGCTCCAAAATCAGGAAATTGGCTAGGCTGTGGCTGCAAGAGGGCCATTGCGATGGAGGAATTACAGCTACACGGGGTCGGGGGGAACAAACGCGGCCCTGACTCTTCCAGGCGGGCTGTGCTGTGGAAAGGCAGAGCTGTTTTCTCTCCCTGCAGCCTCGTGCTGTAGTATCGGCTGCGAGGCTGCCTGTGTCCTGCTCGGCACAGGGTGGGAATGGGGAGCTGCTTCCCCTTCACCTGTTCCCCAGTTTATGGGACCAGTGTGTGGTGGGGAAAAGGCCAGCGATAACTCTGATACTGAGCCACAGCTCTGCAGCTGCTGCTGGCGTTCGTGCTGGTTAGAATATAATGTTGGTGAATAATAATACCGGACCTAGTAGAACAAGAACTCTTTTATCAAACACATTTAAAGAAAAATGACAGTCTGTGTAGCATGTAATGGAATGGATGATAAATCACAAAATAGGGAAAAACAATTGTTACTCCTGCTGGTACGAGTTCCCGTTCAGAAGGTCCATAAGTTATGTTTTTGATGACATAAATTTAATGAAGTTCTCTGGAAATGCTGACCAGAAGTCAATATACAACTCAGTCCCAAGAAGTTTCCTAATACCTCTGTTTGTTTTAGGTAACAGATCTGTTCATGTGTATCTATCCTATTAAGTGCTGTGATATGATGGCATGATGAAATTACAATATGGAGCTTGACTAAAACGGCATTATCATAAATGTCACCCCCTAACAAATTAGCAATTGTGATGTTTGCCCTCTGGTTACAAAACCTTGTTCCTTTTGTCTTTTGCTGTAACTTATAATAACAAAGCCTGTGATGTAAATGTCTTCAGGGTAGGTTTCCAGTAGCAAAGTGTGAAACGTGTTTCAGCGGGGATGGGGGCAGGGGGAAAACAGACTGCTTTAAAATTCAAGACAAAGGATTTTTTGCCTTGGGCATTCCAGCTGCAGCTGCTGTTGATACCCACATATCTGGTTACGTAATCCACAATCTTTAAAATGGACAAACAAAACAAAAAAATAACCCCCAGAAATGTAGTTACTAATTTCTCCGGAGATTGATTTATGATGGAAAGGTTGCAGATTTCAAATGAGTGAGCTGCTGTTTGTATTTACAGCTTTAGAGCCTGGGGATCAAGCAAGAAAATGGAATGAGGTTTGGATTTTTTTTTTTTTAAACTGTAAGTAGAAATTCACAGGTCTCACTCCAAAGCCAGCGCAAGACCTCCATTGGGTCCTATGTTTTTCCTTCAACAGAGCATAGGAAGAATTGCAAATTTTAAAAGAAATTTAGAAGAAACCCCCCAGGCCCCAAAGCTATGGCTAATCCAGTTCTGCTGGTGTTGTAGCAGGTCAAGGGGGAGCTCCTCTCTCTGGCTCACCAAGGGAGGCAGATTTCTGAGACACTGTCCCCAAACTTCTGACTCTGACAGCAGGACATGCATCATCTCACTCAACAGTCCACCTGGCTCTAGTTCTCTTGCCCTTGTTGGGCTGCTCTGTGTAGGTGGGAGAAGATCTTGATGGGAACTTCTCCTCCAGTCCTTTGCCAGGGGCAGTGTTCCCAGAGGAGCCAGTAAAGGATCACAAGCCAGCCTGGGTGTGCAGGGCTTTGGGCAGGGACCTGCCTTCTGGGAGGTGCAGTGCAGGCAGGACATGAGAGGGCATGAACCCTGGATATCCAGGAGCAGATGGGAAAAAGAGATGGTGGGTTTGGTGAGCATGATGAGCTGGGATCAGCATGTGCATGAGTCAGTGTGTATGGCTACGCAAGCCAGCTGTGTGGAAGGGTCTGGGGATGGGCTTCTCTGCCAGGGGTTTTGTTTTACCAAGCCAGCACATTCATGGTTAATAATCTTTGCCATCACCCTTCCTGGGAATCAAAGACTGAGCTAACTTGTGCTCCTCAGGAGCAGTACCTGCCTTCATTTCAGCAAAGGAAACAGTAAGAGACAGAGACAGTCTTCGGTTAGATATAACTAAGTGTTGCTTTTTATTTTTAAGATGCCACAGAGGAAACTTAGAGTGTAGAAGCTTAATCCATAATGGTGACACTTCACTGATCCAAGCAACTGGGAAGAGCTTAAATAGTGAAGCCTGTGGCTTAATTATTTACCTGTGGCTTAATTGGGTGTAATTCTACTGAAGAGTCTGTTTATTTTCCTATGGAGAGGCTCTAAGATGCCTCTAAATGAAAATGTTACTGGTCTCTACCTGTGTGCCCCTTGACTTCAGTAGCACAGAGCTCATTTAAACACGCAGAAACCTGAAAAAACATGTTTTCTCTGGTGCAATCAGCCTGTGTTTTCCTCTGGTTCTGCAGCTGGGAATGTGTATTGGGAGGGGAGAAAACCCCTCCCATGTTTCTACACATACTGCTCTGCTCAGGAGCTATTGCTGATGCTGTGCTGGGGAAGAGAGGCTCCCCAGAGGGGACAGAAAACATCAGAACCCCCTGGAGCTGTCTCTGGAGTGATCCCACACTGGAACCCTTCATCTGAGCCCAAAGGTCTTAGAAGTAAGAGTCTAGGTGGGCTTAAGGAGGCTTGTGCTCTTCTCTTGTTGGTATTCCACATGGTTTTCATCCTCTGCAAACTCCATGTTGGTAATTTTTTCTGTCCCAGAGCTGGGAAGGATCCTTTTTGCAGGATCAGATAGTCAAAGTTATTCTCATATTACTGTGTCTGTAGATATTTGCTGTTTATATTCCAGGCACAAATTCCTGGTGAATAGAGGCAGACCAGGGGCTCTACCCTGGCCACGCATCCTTATTTAGATGACCCTTTTGACTTCAGTGTGTTATTCCTGCATGCCTAAGAATAGTTTTCCTGTGTGAGAGCTTGGAGGATTGAATACCAGGGCTTTCAATTTGCATATCCTGGTTAGAGGCTAAACTGTCACTTGCATCCAACTGTGTGGAAAATCTCTTCCTACTGTTCTGCCAATGTAAAGTCCTAGGAAAAGATTTTTATCTTGAATATCCATTTAATTCAAACTAAATGTGCTCATATACATTCTGGCTGCGTTTTCAATTCAGAAAGCTGATTTTTCTTCTCCCCATTCCCCCTCCTTCACACAGAGGCTCCTACCAGGAACCTCCTTTTGAATATCTGTAGGCAATTTCCTTATAGTACTTGGACCTCCAAGCTTCATTGGACTTCTACAACAACAGAAGCTTTATATCATTGGTTTTTCACCCCAAAATTCTTAGTTTCTATTAACAACCTTACAAAAGGGCAGTGTATTACTACGTGGTGATCCCAATGATAAATGAAACACATTACATGCGAAGTAAAGGCTCCATTTATCCTTGCTTTTTTTTTTTCCAAAGTCCCAGCAGGTTTAATGTGAGTAGCTTTCGATGACCTTCATAACAAATCAAGATTAAACTTCAGTGCATTCTCACAAAGGTGGACAGCATCGCAGACATTTCTTAATTGAAATAACAATAACAGCAACGAGCTCTATTAGTAGTATTTGGTAATGCAAAAAAAGTTAATGTTCACTGAAAGCCAGGTGCCAGCACTGTTTGATTGTTTACCAACACAGTCATAAAGAAACAGAGTTATTAAAGCATCTGAAATCACTCAGTAATTCAGCTGCTGACTTTGATGGATGGAACTTGGCTGTTCCTCTTTGCTAAAGCTGCTGACTGGATAAATGTTTTATTCATGAACCCCAGAACAGGAAGGGATGCCAAAGGTTTAAGAATATTTTAAGAAACTCTTTGAGATGTCAAGCAAGTTAGCAGGTGTTGTTAAGCAAAGGAGCTAAAGTACTACATTTAAACATAACTGAGCTCTCAACATATACAACAACAATACATCAAAAGCCAGGATTCGATTCTTGTCTCAAGCAGTGTATGGAATGATGAGTTGGGAATGCAAGTCCTTTTATTTCCTGCACCTTTGTACCTTCAGTCATCTCACAGCCTTGTCTCTTTGAGCATTGTTATACCACAGGGAATTTTCACACATCACACTGTGAATTTAGGCTTGGAAACAAATATTTGGATACTAAACCCTACCAGGTAACACGTTTATATCACAGACAAAATGTTCATGGAAATTGCAGCCAGGAACAAACAATTTAGGTCAGAATAAGTGGGTTCTGACTGACTGCTCAGTGGGAGAAGTTGTTCAAAATGGTAGTTATTAAATGAGGCTATTATGAAAATACAGAGTAATGAGGAATTTCCCTTTATCCTCTTCACCCTGCACCTGCCTTCTCTTTGTCCAAGGGCAATGTCTGCCAGCAGCAAGTCCAGAACTTCTCACCTTTTTGGTGGAGCTTTGCAGCAGTGAAGGACTGGCTTGTGATTTAAGTGATTCTTTCAAATGCCTTGGTTTTGGTCTACAAGAATTCAGATCTGGATCCATTGTTGAATTTCATAAAAAAAATTATTTTAATTGAAAGGTGTGTTTTGCATAAAGAATTTTAATGAAGAGATCCTTAGCCCCACAATCTCCTGCATGGGCAAGTGTTTGAATATTTCATAATCAATATTAATAACTTCTTTGAAGTTGCTGCAGTCTCGTAAGAGCAGAACTCTGAGAAGAAGATGAGCTCTTGATGGAACTGAACTGTCAGTCCGAACACTGTGACATTAGGAAATAGCTCCATTTCCAAGTCTAGCTGTGTGAAATGTCCTTTCTTGCCAAGGGAGCAGCAAAGTATAGTTTAAATGTGCCTTCTTATGACATCTCATGAGTATAAAAATTGGGAAGGGTATTAAAAATGAATAATTAAAACTGGAGACTGATAGATAATGGCAAATAAAAAGCAGGTAAGTGCTGTACTCCCACTGCCCTTTTGATTTGAAGAGATTCAGTGCTAAAGACCAAAAGCATATTTCTCATGGGCCCCAACTAAAATTCAAATCCAATAGACTGACAGTGAAAAATACTGCCAAAAAAAAGCTGTCAAGTTGTATCAAAATAAGTCACTATATTACCTCCCTTTATCTGTCAAAGGCATCGATTATTTTCAATAGAGGAGCCCTCTGACAGTTGTTGAAACTGAAAAATCCTGTGTTGGAACGTTTTGGTTGACACATGTCAGTATTTCTTAAACAGATAAGTCAAATATGTTATTTTTGACTCTCTGTAGGAGCAAGTGTGTTTATGTAGTATTTTATGAAAGATAAATAATGCAGAAGGAAAGGAACATCCATTAGCACTGCATTTTCTCAGCTATTTGTATCAGTGGGTATTTTGTTGCATCTTTCAAAAATGTTCTTTGCATAAAATCATGTGTTCCTTTGGTAGCTGTGATACATTGCAGGGATTTGCTAAGATACCCTGAAGTAATTCAGATAATCAGTGAACCATATTGGTGCTATTCTTGATCGCAGCTGTCAGTTTACTGTTGACTACGCTGAACTTCTGTTTTCCACCAGCCACACGTCCGTAGCAGTGATTCAGACATTAATGTCCTGCCAAATGCCCGCTTGTATTGCACGTGGACAAACCGAGAAAGGCAAAATAAGGACTGCATCTGGGACTTGCTGCCGGTTCTTGGAGTGAAACTGGGGCTCAGCCTCTTCTCAAACTCTTTCTGTGCCTGTCAGTTTTCAAGTGGTGGATTTGGACAACCCCGGTTTACAGGTGTTGGCTTTGCAATCCTGCAGGGCATGTTTAGCAGAAAGGAAAGTCTGTTTTCCAGCTCGATTCTTATGTTTGGGAATAGGGAGCTCTTTCCAGCTGAAACCTTAGCAAATGGGAGAATGTTTCCAGTATGGTCCCTTGGGAGGGTCTGTTGAGTGGCAGAGCCATTGTGACTTGCTAGCACTATCAAAAAGGTGAGAACTGGCTGAAGCAGCAGCAGCCAGAGACAGGCTAATACCCTTGGAGACAGTCTTTATTATTCATTAGCACATATTGTACTTCCTCCTAAATATAATTCAGGCTACACTTGTATCGCATTAAGATAACACTAAATCTTTCTGTAATTTGAAGGAAATACTACTCCCAGCTGTTGTTGCAGAAGTGAACTAAACAAAATCCGAAGAGGTGCTAAAGGAACAACCATAAAACTCCAACTGCATTTGGCACACATCTCCTTTGGTGCTGTTTATCACAGAAGTGGTTGGAAGCGAAACTCTACTCTTGTGAACGTGATGCTTTTGTGCTACTGGCATCTCACACCTTGGGAATTACTCTGTCAAAATGAAACAAGCTCTCAGACCCCTCAGGTACTTGAGGACTGCTGCTTGTGGGGGAGTGGGGTGACTGATGAACCGAGCAATCAAGTTTCTGGAGCAGGTTGTCATGAGGGACCCAACAGTCCAATAATTTGACTGCTGGTGAAAATGAGGTGCACAGGAACTGAACTTCAAAGACATCTGGGTGCCTAATCCTGTCTCAGTGTAACAGAAGTGGGGCCCTAAACTCCAGTGATGACCTGGGCTGTGCAGCGTGGCTCTGTCTACACCAACTCAACCTGAATGAAGGCCAGCATTTAAACAGCTACTCTGTTGCAAACTTGTCCTAAGGCTGTAAGGTCTTGTCATTTTGGTTTGCGTTTTCACAGCATTTGGTGGGATAAAGTCCTTACCCATGTGGCTGCTCAGGCGTTGTCAAAATGAATTACTATTAATGGTAACAATAATAAAAATAAACATTTGTAAATAGGGATAGCGACAGGCTCAGAGTTCTGACAGACCTGGAAAGCTTTGATCTTGTGTTGGTAGAGATCAGGATGTGCTGCCTCCCCAGATGAGAGGCTTGGATGGAGGAAAGAAAAAAGAGCTATAAACATCGCCTGTAAATTGTGCCTCCATTGTCCTCCTCAGACTCCCTCCCCCATTAGCTCTGATGATTTACTAAGAGTGTGTGTCTAAGTACCAGCAAAAAACCAACTCAGAAATTAACCCCAGCAAACTTACAATCTCACACCTGACCCCAGAAGTGTGCGGTGCTGGTCATCCAAGTGGTAATGGATGGTTCAGTGTAAAGCAGAGAAGAAATGTGCCATTAAAAGAGAAGCAGGGACTGAGCTGCTGGGTGGTGACAGCCATGAAAAGACAAAAACCAACGTGGGGCTCTGATAGTGTGTTGTGTTCAGAAGATAGAGAGGCAGAGAGAGGAAAAAGAAAACAAAAGGGGTGTCTCTATGCATATGGCCAAAAGGGAATTGCAGCATAAGCAAGAAATTCCAGCGTGTGGATGGGCTGCCTATCAGGGAGGCAAGCACCAGCCTCTGGGGGCTGGCACTGGCCAAAAGCCTCCTGGATAAAGAGAAAGTGCTGCAGGAGTTTGTGGGAACATTTATCTGGCAGCAGGTGCTACCCTTTGTCCGTGGAAATGAACTGAGGACAGGGAAGTAGCTTAATTTACAGGGAAGTGGCAGACTGATTTTTCTCTAAGTGCAGACTTGGTTTCTGAGCAAATCAGATTTATGCTTCTTTCAGACAATTTTGCTAATAAGCCAATGACTCAGAGCCCACAGCAGATGGGATTCTTTAGCTGAGGTAGAAACTATTGCTTTTGTCCTAAAAAGAAAGTTGCTGTTTTTCCTTTCTAGAAAACTGGTATCTGGAAAATGTGATGATTTTTCCTTCCCATCAGAACCACAGCTTTTTCAAATAACACCCAGCGATGCTTATGGACTCTTATCTAATACGCAGAAAATCTCATTAGAAAAAAGTAACTTGTGACAACTTATTATGTCATATGTTGGGGAAAATATTTTTTAAAATAAATTCCTATAATTAATTGTATCCCAGAAGCCACTGCCAACAACCACGGCACTAACTGGTGATTTGTGGTGAGCTCTCCAGGTGTCTGAACAACAAGATGCCTCCTGCAGGAGGCTGCTGCCAAGAACTTGGGAAGGAAGAGGCTATCTGTCTACTTCCATGTCTTTGGCCACTGACTTGATACCCAAGTGGAGACCAGTGATGAGTGGAATTTCTTGGAGCTTGGTGTGGAGACCGCTGCTGCTTAACATTCCTGTTGGCTGTACCTCTCCTACAAAGGCAGGCTGAGAGAGCTGGGGCTGTTCAGCCTGGAGAAGCGAACGTTTTGGGAAGATTTTATAGCACCTTCCAGTACCCAAAGGGGCTATGAGAGAGTGGAGGGGGACTTATTACAAGGATGTGTAGTGGTAGGACAAGAGGAAGTGGATTTAAACTGAGAGTAGGTTTATATCAGACATTAGGAAGAAGTTCTTTACTGTAAGGGTGCTGAGGCATTGGCATAGGTTGCTCAGAGAAACTCTGGATGCTCTATCCCTGGAAGTGTTCAAGACCAGACTGGATAGGTGAAAGTTGTCCCTGCCCATGGCAGGGGTTTTGGAAGTAGGTGATTTTTAAGCTCCCTTCCAACCCAAACCATTCTATGATGAAATCCTTGGAAAAGGACATCCATCTAGATGAGAAACTGCTGAAGATTCCTTTCACCTCTCTTCTTCCTGCTGTAGATGTTCAAAAACTTGATTCCCTCTAAAGTAATTCAGCATCTTTTTTTTTTTTTTGACAGAAAACATCCACTCTATAGGAAGTTTCTGATGGATGGTAGTAAGCATGAATATATCATTATAAAAAGACATTCTGAATTCAAAAACCTTATGTGATCTGAATTTCACTGAGAGGGGTATTTCTTTTCACGGGCTATAGAAGTGTGTGGTACATGGGGTGGTGAAACCTTTCCTGACATTGTTTTGTTTAAGTCCCTTTGAAGACTGTCATGTTCACCTTTCTTGAAAATTGTGTTACAGCAGCCAGAGGAGGCTGGTTTGTTTGGCTTGGTGATGTGCATGTGAATGCACCCTGGGAAGTGACAGAGGCTCCTTTACTACTTCCCTCTTTGTAGACTTGTGGTACAGGTGCAGAAAGTCGAGTTTTTAGATTTGAAAATGCTTTAAAAATAAATTAAGTTTTTATTCATGTTACGATACATGCATTCTTTGAAAATCATGTCTCTGTGGAGAGCTTCAGTAATTACATATACAGACATTTCTGTGGCAGGCACCCCTTGAGCCTGTACTCAGTATTTTATGATAATCTGAAAAAGTCTCAAATTGCTGAAATTTGATGCTCCAAAATTTAATCAAATCTAAGTGTGACTAAGAATTTCCTTTGAATATACCAAAGCTATATTGATAAAGATACTGATAATAAAATGCAATGTGAGTAAAAGGAAGTTAGTATTAATTGGATGGAACAGTTGATTGTCTAATAGGGTGAACTTCAAAACAAAAAAATATCTCAAAGACCTCAATGGAAAACATCTGCTGAGGTCTGAGCAGTGATCAGGAAAGCATAAGTATAAAATGGCATGACATGAATTTGTTGAATGGAGGACAACACTGAAAATATGACAGTGTTGTTCTTGAGATGGTGATGTGGCCTCACCTTGAGACTCATGTTTGATTTGGTTACCCTAATTAAAAAATGATGGAGCAGGAAATAGAAGAGGTTCAGTGAAGAGCAGCAAACCTAATCAGAAGCATAGAAAATACTTTAGAGGGAAGATTTGCATGCAGCAGAGACTGCAAAGGTTAGGTCTGTTTATTTTAGGGAGAACAATACGTGGGAAGTGCCACTGAGAGACAGACCGTGATGGATATGAATAAAACACACATACCATGGCTTTTTCCTCTCTTGGATAAGGAAGAGAAATGTAAAATTACATTTGAAGTCAATGCATTGAACAGCTTTAATAGGAAGCACTTTTAACCTAAGTTTTAATTAGCCTATGGGACTCATTGCCGCAAGGTAGGCTATTGAGACTGACAGACTGGCATCGCTTGTATGATTAGCAGTATCATCTCCAGTTGGGTGGGATGCAGTTTCATCCTTTGCTCTTTGGGCCATATGCTAAACACAGCTTATCCCTCAGGCATACTGGTGTACAATTCTCCTTTATGGGATTTTACAGGGCCTTTTGAAGCAGCTGGCACAGGTTGGTCTCTAGGCTGTCGCTTGACTCCAGCACTTTGAGTTCTGTGTTAGTGACAAGGACCGGGTAATAATTCCTGGATAAAAAAATAACTGCAGAAGTTTGGATTGTTGTGGTTTCCCCCCACCCCATCTTTTTGGACTTCCCTGTGAGTTGACTGTGAGTACATCAGCTTTGAGGAGAGGTTTTGGCTTCCCATGGAAGGTGTCCATTTGCCCATTCTGGATCAATTTATTTTGCTTTCTTTGTCCTCTTAATAGCTTGCATCCCTTACAGTCTTTAATTATTGCACATTTTGGACTTTCTCACTCCAAACCAGCTGCCATCAATAAACTGGTCCAGTAATTATTTCTCTGGCTTCAGAAAATGGCTATCGTGAAGTCAGAGGCAGTAGGAACAGGTGGGCTGCAGAATGCCTGTTTGATTTGGTAAACAGCATTAAAAAATTGACTTTGTCCGTGTATCAGACCAATTCTACAGCTTTTGTTAATCACATGCTGCATGTTTTCCAATGTCACAGCATACGTTCTTTGCTACTGCAAGACATTCATTGCTTTTTTTGTTTTCTTTTGAAAATGCAGAAAGTTAAAAACACATATGAAATATCCACGGGATGGAAATCCTTCAAATGTACATTGATGTTTGGTTAGGGAGAGCCCTTTGGGAAAAGAGGAGGGTACAGATGGATGGACAAAGTCAGAGCAGGCTGAGCCTGGGGTACAGCACCGGCACAGATGCTCTGCTCTGTGCAGTTCCAGCTCCATGCCCAAAAATTGTGCTCTGAGGCACTTTATGCTTGTAGGACAGTTTAGCCTAATGTAGAGCTGGTAAATTGGCACGCAGGAGTCCTGCGGTCTGTTCTTGGCTCTGCTCAGGCCTCCTGGGTGAGCTTAGGGAAGTCACTGCAGCAACCTCATTTCTCTCCAGAATCGGGATCGTGAACCTCCAGTCCCACAGAAGGGCTCTGCGAGCTGCTGGGGAGCAGTGAGACTGAATTTGGGGTGAGCTGGTTCCTGCTCCTCCTGAGGGTGGGGCTGTGCATGGGGCCATGTCAGGGTGCAGTCACCCCCACCAGCCCCCAGTGCTGCGAGCTGCTGGCTTTCCTGCCCCTCACGGCATCGCAATGCAGCTTCAGTAACAAATAACACATCTGGGTTTCTCTGTTCATCTGTTCTTCCTGCAGTCTCAGATTTTATCCCATGTTCCCCTCAACAGTCACATTTGGAACTGCTGTTTTCCACTGAGGCTCTCTGTAACGAGGTCCTGCAGGAAGGTCTTTGCGGGGCAGCCGATACTGAGGGGCTCAGAGGAGGCCATGGCTAATGAGAGAAACAGTCCTGTCCCTAAGAAAGATCTAGGGGGCTTCAATTCCCTTGCTATCCTCTCCACACTGCCTGGAGAGAAAACTTCATCTCTTTGGGAGAGGAGGGAGCAGCTGTTCCTCCTGAGAGCACTGTGCAAAATTCATTCTCCACTGCAGGTCACAAAGGAGCAAGTAAATAGATTCTTCTATTATTGTCCCCCAGGAGTGGCTGAAAAGTGGTGACAGCGGATTTGTTCCTCCTGCCACTGCTTAGCATTAGGGCACATATGTGGGGACCCTATGCCATGAAGGATAAAGAAGGGGGAGAGAAACTCTTGGGGGGCTCCCCCTGCCCCTCAGATGAGAGATTTGCTTCTTCCTAGCACAGCACTAGTAGCTGTAGCTCTTCCTAGCACAGCAATACAGTGATTCTTCATCTTAAGGGCAAGCTGGATGACTAAAGTGGGCCAATACCAGCTTTGTACGAAACCTGGTGGATTTTAAACAGAAGAAAGCGGTGTCCCTGCACACATGGACATCTAAAGATCCTGTTGTTCTGCTTCCCATGCTAGCAGTGCAGCTGTTAAAGCTCTGGGACATTTTTGGACAAAGAGTACAATGGTCCTGTGAGACTTTAAAAATGAATTAATAGAACATTGATTTAACTTACTGGCTTTTTGCAATGCCTTTGTTTCCAGGCAGTAAAAGTCTACTTGCCAGTTGTCCAGCCAGAAGCCAGTATCTATAAAAACCTGCCCCAGGCAGTTTGTGGAGGGCCTTAGTTAATTAAGGTATGCATTATCATCTCTGCTTTGGGCTGCTCGTGAGAGAATGTAAAAAGCACAACCAGACAACTGTCTTTTCTTCCTGTTTTGAGACTCATTCTTGATCCCACTGTGATTGCCAGCAGCAGACAAGGAACAGAGCCAGAAGAGTGAAAATTAATAGTGGTGGCATCTGAAATCTCCATCCGTGAGCTTAAAAACATGCCTGCTTTAGACTGGGCCTTTATTTGCAGGGGGCAACAGCTCATTCCCCTAGTCTGAGTGCTGCAAAATTTAAAAATAGAGGGTAAAGACCCCTGCTGCCATTCTGCACAAGGCTTCAGACAGCACGTGGACTTCTTTGTGATAAAAAGGGATATGTCCTGTTGTCTATGTAACCGTATCTATTCAGGCATGTGCATTCTACAGAGTGGCTCTGTTCTTAATAGTCAAGGGTAAAATGGTATCCTGAGAAGTTTCTCCTCAAGTATTATAGATGTTTGGTTCTTGACATACAGTTTTAGTGAATGAGAAAGCAGCAGTGCTTTGTTCTCAGTTTCCATCTTCCCCTTTGCCACCTTTCTTCTCTCACAGGCACTCTGCTTCCCTCCCTCTGGCTGACTTGCACTCGGGCATAAACCATCCTTGTCCTCCCCATGGGGACCTTCCCTGCCTGCACACCTTTCCTGCTGCCTGCCCAAAACCACAGAGTGCCTAGGAAAGCCCCAGTGTGCAAGTTTTAGGTTTTTCATGATGCAAAAGTGATTGGTGGCCACTTGGCCTGGGAACGCAGCAAGCTCCAAGCTTTAGCATATCAAGTGTACTCTTTTCTTTGGAGATGAATGTATCAGGAAAGGTCTCCTTGGGTATGGGCACGTGGTTCCAGTAAGATGCTCACTACCTCTTTCCTAGGCCATCAAAATTTGTCTGGTTTCTTCCGCCTGCCATGGTTGAATTGTGTTTGACCTAAAAAGGGGTTAGGGAGGGCTCTGAAGGCAGTCAGCAGCTTCCAGAGCCAGCTACTCCCCAGGGAGGAAGTAAATCTCCTAAACCCTAGATAAAACGCTCATCACTTAGACAAATGAGCCGAGATCCTCAAATCCTCCCTAGAAATAGGGGATTGCAATATTAAACATAATTATGAAATGTCTATAGAGCTGCAGCTACAGATGGAGCTTTACGAGTGGTTTGAAGTAATGCTGCACCAGCATCAATTATCCCCAGCAACTGCACGAAGATATTTTTAGGGTGATATTTTCATTTTACAGCAGCACTCGGTCACTTGCAGCCACCAGCCAGGTGCCACCTTGCCATTTGCACCCCAAGCATGCAGTGATTTCTCAGCAAAGCATGGCCTGTCCTGTTCTCTTCCCTCAATAGTCAACAGCTCAGATGAACATTTTCTTCTATCTTGGCACCTCTGCTGTCAAAATTGCTGTGAATGAGGGAGCCTGCCTCTCTTTTCCTGCAGCTGTGAATATTAGCTACAGAGTAGCACTAAATCTTGTTTAAGCTACAGTAATTCCACCCAGTGATGAATGTCACTACCTGAATAATTTGGGTAATTTCCTGCAGCTCTAGTGTACTAGCAGAGAAATGAATGTTAATTTACTGCTAATTTAGTATACTAACCCTTAATTAGCAATGAGCAAGCTCTGAAGTATTTGATTCTGAAAGCTCATCAAACTTTTACCAGAAAAAAAAAATTCACCCCTCCCAGCTGAACTCTTCACTCTATTTGAGGTTATTAGCAAAATGCTATGGGTGTGCTGTTCATTACCTCTCACTAGGATATATGTAGCTGGGAACACCCCCATTTTCCCCTCATGCTGCAGAAATCCATTAAGAAGATTCTTGCTCTTTTGTGATATATTCAGCTGTAGTAGGGTATTGCCATGTGCAGAGATGCTGTAGCTTTACTGACAGGCAGGATTAATCATAGAATCATTTAGGTTGGAAAAGACCTTTAAGATCATTGAGTCCAACCGTAAGCCTTACACTAATTGCGCAGATTATCAATGACTGGTGTCTAAAGAGGTGAGAGAAGGGCTGAGTGTGTCTAATGGGCTGGGCTGTTGCTGCAGGAGGCAGCACATGGCTGTGTGGAAAAGCTGGATGTGACATGACAAGATCATCTCCCACTTTCCTCTCTGGGCTGTTTTGCTCTTTTCCAGTCAGGTCTGGAGTATCCTTCTCAATAGTTCTATCGATTTTAATTTTATTCTTTTTTTGTGATAGCTTGCAAAATAAGGCACAGCACGGCCTGAACAGGGGCCCGTGTGAGCAGAGTAGGGCATCACAAGCAGCCCTGCCTGTGAATGGACAGTGTGTGTACGGGGGTGAGTGGTGATGGAAAGTGGTGGGACAGGAGCAGAAGGGACTCTGGGAAAGGAAATGAAAGAAAGATGTGTGTTTCAGCTGAACTGCTGAAGCCAAGCCAAGCACTAAGCTGGGCAATGGGCCAGTGCATGACTTATCTGTGCCTCTGTGTTGGTACTGGAGGATTTTTGCAGAGGAAAGACCGAACTGTCAGGTGAATTTTCCTATTGTTGGAGATGAAGTCAAACAAAGGTCCATAATTCTGGGGTGCCCTGCTAATTGTCCAGCAGAAATTTCCGCTGCTGTGCAGGATTATTCAGGTGTCATCTGGCCCAAAAGCTCAGTGATGAGTGGAAGAGGTTTCGATGGTGAAGAAAGACACTATGTGCCTTTCCTGTCCCCAGAAAAGGTAGAACTGCCTCAGAGGGGAGAGAGGGTGGGAACTGCTCATGGTGTGTTTTTATGCCCTGACTGGGGACAGGTTACCCTGCACCCATCACTGCAACTTGATTTCCTATAGCAAAAAATGAACTTTCCTGTTTCACTCTGTGCGGACTTACCCTTCCTAAGTCCACTCTTGGTGTGGGCTGCTTTGATGTTTCTGCCTGGGACCCGAGTATTTACCTGACATTTGTCAGTCCTGCTTGTTCTACTTTCCCTTCTGCCTCTTAAGCTCCTTTTCTGGCCTCCCATTTGTCACCTGGTTGAGTGACAAGGACTGAATTTCTAGTGCTAGGGATTATTAAAAATGTCCTCTGTAATACAGAAGTCACTGAACAGCTTCAGTCAAATCTTTCAAGAAGTTAATGGGAAGGTCTTCTCCTGGAAATGACCAATGCTGGATATTCAGAGAAGTGGCCATGGCAGATAAGCTCCAGTTTATCTGCTCGGGGGGTGAGGTTGCTGTGAGGCTGGGTGTGTGCAAATTGAAGCCTGTCCAGCTGGGCCAGGACTGCTGCAGCTCCAGGTGGGCCAAAGACACCGAACTACAGTGTTTCACAGCCTTGCCCCACTGCCAGTGCCTGGGCAGCCCCTGGCAGCACGCAGCTCCTTGCCCTGCATCCATAATGCCATGTTCCAGATTCTCCCCATTGCCATGAGACCAACTCCAGCTTAGGTTCCTTGCGAGGAATTCACAGTCAGACAAGTGCAAAAGAGCTGTGCTGAGAAAGGAGCTCTTTCAAAGGTGAGGGAAGCTGTTGGATGACAAGCTGATTTAAAATGTAGGCCAACCCTCTACTGGCTATGTCCCTCTTCCCTCCTCTCCCTCTGTTTCCCACTGTGTCTCTTGCCCCTCCTCAGGTTTCACCAAACTTCTCTGCAGCTGATGAACAAAACAACAGAAACTCCAACACTTTTATTCCTTATGTAAATGCCCCCATTCAGTGCCAGAGGACACATTTCACACCAAACCCGATACCAGTACATGGATGACTCTCTTACTCTCAGTCCTTCATAGAAGTTCATGTTCAGGGCCTGAGACATACATGAATTTATGCAAATTCTACCTCTTCCTTTCAGCAGTTCTCACCAGTTTCTTTGCAGCTCCTGTAGCTGATTGGCAGGGTAAAAACCCAAATGCCTCGTGTAACCCGTCACCATGGCAGGCACACCTCTTTGATTTCATTTTTTGAGATGTTTTCTGTTTTTAGGAGATCAGCATTGCTCCATTAGTTGCTCCTCTGCTCCTGCCAGGAGTAGGGAACTGTTTTATTTGCATATTAGGAAAAACAGATGAAAAATGGCTGTGTGTGCCTTCCATTCAGCTTTCTCTTTAAAACTTTTTGTTGAATTGTTGAGCCTTTCCTTCACAGAATATAGTTTTCTCAAGGAAGATTTTGCCATTGCTAAATGAGCCATTCCACAAAATAGAGAAGAGGAATGTTGCTAGATTGTGATCTTCTCCCGCACCTCTAGGCAGAAAATGACTGTGATGTTCATATACCGGTGAGGGGGATACATTGTCCACCCCACTTTGTGCTGCTGACCTTGTTGGAGAACCAAACAACCATCTCTGTGTGCCTCTTCTTGGGAGGGGCAGATCCTACCCAGCTATTCTTTACAAGGGCTGAGCTGGGAGAACTCCTTACTTACTCTTGTCTAGTTAGAGGCATGTAAGAGCAGAATCTGACATCCAAATTAGCACTTAAAATACATTATTTAAAGAAGTATGCACTTCCATATTTATGGGGTGTTTTACTACTGGAACACTTTATTAAAAGTCATACACATTATGCTTTTCTTATCTGCACTGTTTTACTTAGACTCAAAGGCTGAGACTCACCTAACCTGATGTATATGTGTTCATCTTAGTTTGGACATGTAGTTTCTACTACAGCCAGTGAGAGGAAACTGGTACTTTAGAGATGTCATTTATCATCCAAGAAATGGATGTGTAAGAGTGGTGAGATGAATCCTAAAAGCACCTTTTTCACTCTGTTGATCACAAAAGACATTCTGGGCTCTGGGCCTCGATGGGTCAAGCCTGCAGTAAGGTGGGTACTGCCCCACACCAGAGTCTTCTGCAGAACTCCAGGAAAGAAAGGGCCCTGGTGAACTCAGGAAGAGAAAATTCGAGTTTAATATGTGAAAACTCTTGTGTGTGTATATGTGTGCTTTCTTAGTTGCTGTTTCATGTAACAGATAACTTTAGGATCTGTGTTACCCCAGCTAAAGAGGGATCAGTAGTCAAGTTCACAGAATGAGAATTGCTAACCCTGGAAAGCATGATTAAAGTAAAATTTAGAGCACAAGTTGGATAATATGTGGGATGGGAGAAAGTCTAATGCAATGCTGTGGTCAGAAGTTACAGAGCAGATAATTGTGTGTATTAACAGGACTCTCAGTAAAATGGTGCTGCCCTAATATCTGTCACTGGGTGCAACTACATCCTGAGCTTGAAAAGCATGATAAGATGGAATAGCCTCAGAGGACCATGAGGAAACTCATGGCCTGTTTTCATTCCCATTTAATTGAGAAAGTCTGGAAGATCAGAGCCCTAGTAATGAAAACTCACTCACCATCTGTAAGTTCTTGTACAGGGAGCAAGGGCTTTCCAAATTGCCCTTGATCCAGCAGAAGGGAAGGCCAGCAGTGGGTGGAGTATGGAACTGAACAAATCAGTGGTGGAAAGGAGCAGGGCTTTCAATGGGAGCCCGTGGTACAGCACACCCCGATGACACCGGCTTCTGATTCACTGCCAGTTTTATAATCAGGATGGGGTGTTTTTCTAAAAGAGCTGCTGTAGTTCAAAGAGGGATTAATTCCGCGAAGTTTGTGCTGTGCAGTAGGTCAATATAGCTGATCACAACAGACTCTATGGGAAAAAAGACTTTGTCTTCATAAATCAAGACTGTGGTTTTGTCCAAATGGTTCGGAAGCAGGCTCTTGTTTACTAAGCTGTAAAGTCTTTAAGCAAAAATTTAAATTTTCTTTCTGGAAGCTCTTTAAAATTGATTCCCACAGTAAACCCAGCTTCAGGAAATCCAGGACAATGCCAGTTAATTAATTAAGGCGATTAACAAGTAAACTGGTGCTTCCTTTGACTGTGGGCAAGCAGTTGGCATTTTAGCAAACTTTTCCTCATAATAATAGTAATACTTCTTGGGGCTGTCACACTGTCCTCCCCCACCTCCACTATTTCCCAATTATAATTCTCTTCTTTTGATCTTGGAAATGTTTTCTTTTTTTTTTTAATCTAAAATATGCTGCTTGGAGATGACATTTTATGAAATGTTCATTTTAATTATACGGGGATGGTTATCACTGCAGGGATGTTGGCACTGGCTTTCGATGCAAAATCCTTCTTTTCTGCTGATTATATTGAGAAAGCTCTGTGAGCCTTAGGCACCTGAAAATTGTAATGCATCATTGTTCACTACTGAGAGCGGCAGGGAATAGAAATGAAAGCTGAAGTGGGAGGGCAATGTGGTAGCATCTAAATCAGCAGTCCATGAGGACAGTGGGGAGGCTGGCAGGCAGGTGTGCTGCTCCTGGCCCCAGCAGGGGCCTGGGACTGTACCCTGTGCACACACTGAGGGACCAGGGTGATGGTAGTGCCTGCCCATAGAGGCCAGAGCCAAGTGTCCCTCCTGCTTTGTTGGCTGCTAAAAGTGAGGGAGGAGTG
This sequence comes from Edolisoma coerulescens, assembly GCA_013397115.1. Taxonomy (NCBI): domain Eukaryota; kingdom Metazoa; phylum Chordata; class Aves; order Passeriformes; family Campephagidae; genus Edolisoma; species Edolisoma coerulescens. The sequence continues at coordinate 529,808 of VWZW01001240.1, forward strand.
GAGTCATGAAGGTTTTCTGGCTGGAGGAGCACGAACGCTACCCAGTGGAATAACTGCCAGAGCTCATGGCTGTCCATGATTGTTTTGGTAGGGGTCTACCCAAGCCTTAGGGTGTAGCACCAGCTCCCCACACAGCTGCAGTGCACACCCCTGTGTCCCAGATGTGCATGAGGATGGTAGGCCTCCATCCTCTGCCTGGTGCTGCCATCAGCCCCTCTGACACGCCCTGGCAGAGATTTGCCTTGCCAGCAGCAGGCTGACACAGAGCTGGTGCTGGATAATTGAGTTACTCTCTCAGGTGCAGCAATAGAGGTTTCCTCTTCAAACAACACACTTGTGACAGTGGTGTTTACTCTGGGCCAAGCTGCTCCCTCCTGCATATCTAATATTTCTTGAGGCTTTTATCCATGTCAGTGGGACTGCCTGAACAGAAAAGTGCCCTTTGATACAGGTAGGGGTGGTATAATCTAAGCACACAGTAGTAACACTCCTCAGCATACTGTTGTCATGAGGAGATATGACAAACCTGTAACAAATGAGGCTGGGGCAGTTTTTCATGTACCATGCCCGGGGCAGACATGTGAGACCTGCCCTGGGACCCAGGCAGGCAGTTGTGGCTTTCACCCACCCCGCTGGATGCAAAACATGAACTGTGGTCATCCTTGACATGACTTTAAAACAACACTATTGCAGCTCTGACAGATCCCCCCTGTCTCCAGATAAACTTTCGTGGTGTCATTCCGTGGGTTTAAATTTGGCCCGGGGTACCCACATTAGCATTTCTGCTTTTAGTGCACAGCCCGTCTAATGGATCCCACAGCCATAAGGGGTTCTCCTTACACACACTGCAATATGGGCTCACAGGGAGCTGAGACCTGAACTTAATGCTGAACAAACATTTGACTAATGGCAGGTCCTTCCCTAAGGACTTTATATTAAATAGATTCCTCTTCAGATTATTAAAACTTCTGGTTTGCTGCTCTAGGTGAAGATAGAGCTGAGTAAATCATAGGTGTTTTGGATCTGTAGTAAAAATGAAAAATTGGCGAGGTGGAATAAGCAGCCATAGTTTAGTGGCCAAAAAGAAATACTCTGTACTCTGAAAAAGTACTTAGTTTAGTTCTAGTGCTTTAATTTTTAAAACTGCCCTGTCTTTTAAAAACCTAGCTCAATATTTAATTTTAAAATGGCATTTAAAAAATTAATGGTGCTGACAGTTTGTTTCCTTTTTGGGGCAAGATGAAAGGGAAGAGAGTGACAGGAACAACTCATTACAAGTCTTTTTTGCCCTTTCATTTCTGGTCTTCAAGAAATTTCATATTCAGAAAAATTAACAGATCTCCACTGGAATAACATAAAATGAGGCCTGTCTGTCTAAGGCCACCCCACTGTTTTACTGCCATGGAAAAGAAATAATGAATTTCATTCATAAATATAAAAAGTGACTCTAAGTGCTTGGTATAAGCCACCGCTGTTGCATCAGGCAGCCCAGGCAAACTCAGCTATTAACTGAGATAAAGCTGCACTAATGGAAGGGATCATTAGAAGATTAGCTGAGACTCCTTCATTATTAATGAAAACTAGTTCCAAGTGTTAAAAGACTCCAAACATCTTTTAAAGAATGAAGCATGTATCACTTGGAGAAGAAAGCTCAAAAGTGAAAAGGTAACTTTAAAAGCTTTTTGTCTTAACGCAAAACCCTCTTAATTTCTTCTGCAATAGGATGTTTTGCCTGATTGGTATATTAAGAGTGGGAGGGGGGTGGGCAGTGAGGGAGCTGCCATCACACCTCAGTTCCAGCTGGGCTTGCAGGAGAAACAGGTTTGCAGAAAGGTCCAGGATGGCAGAGTGCAGCTCCACAGGTCTGAGCGTGAAGGGCAGTGGGGAAGATGCTACTGCTCTGAGCAGGGGATTACAGGATCCCTTTATACTCTCGGCATAACAAAGGGCTTGGGGGGAAGAAGAGCTGGTGCAGTTCAGGGCCTCATCTCAAAGCCCATGGTGTCAGTGGGAGGTGCAGAAGAAGGGCAGAGCTGCCTGACAGCCCTTTCCGTGTGCAATGCCCTTTCCTGCAGCTCCACAGCTCCTACCACTCTGGTTTGTTATAAAATTGAAAAGAACTATTAGCAAACTGCCTGGAAAACTAATTAACCTATTGTAGCACAAATCCTGGCTTTACTGTTAATCTCATCCAAGGATTCCTTCTGTCCTGTTTGGCCTGGAGCTTAAGACCGGGAGCAGCATGAGCTGGAAGTTTCAGCACCTTTGAGAAAGAGACCACATGCAGGTAGCCTGCATTAAGGGATGCTGGAAAACAATCCCCCGGCACATTAGCTTATGGATGTGTGTGTTGGCAGAGATCAAGCCAGCGGTTCATGCTGAGCAGCTGAATTCACAACAAACCCAAGTTCTGTAAAATAAAGCTGGCTTTTTTAAATCCATATTTATTTCCTGCTTTCAGGCGCTTACGTAGGTATTGATCTGATCAATGCGAGTAACTTTTTGGACAAACAAGCTTCTTAAAATGCCTTAAAAGCTTCATTATTAGGATAATGGAACCAAAGTTAAAAACAAATCAAACAATGCACATGTAAAAGGTTTCCCCCAGACAGCTTGAAAATAAATTGAAAACAAATTCAATTAAAATAACAATCAACCTTTTTGTTCCTTCAGTGGTATGATTTCTCTGAGGCAGGTACACAATGATAAGAGATTTCTTTGAAATGCTCAAGATAGCAAACCCATAGGCAGAGCTATGACAGATCAAAGCAGTATTTGTGCTAAAGAACAGCCTGCTACTATTAAGTTTCTACTTTAAGGGCTGAAATGTTTTGGTTTTTTTCCCTCTAATTTTTTTTCTTTTCAGTCCCAGATGCTTTTGCATCTGTTACTGTTTTTTCCTCATGGCTTTTACTTCACTAAGCCAGGCCCTACAGCTTGACCCAAAGGAAATGTCTTGTCAAGATTTCTTTCTTCATGTAGCATTGTACTTTCTGTGTTCTATATGACCGGAAGTTTTCTTTTTCTCTGCCTACTTTGATACCCTTCACCTGGAATTTCTTTGTGCCATCAATCTTTTACACCGCAGCTGTAATGGAAATGGGGCTGTCCTTGGAGCAGTATTGGGAAGCAGTGTGGCCAGAGGCTGGGCTGCACAGCAGGGACTGGTCCTGCCTGGCCCATGAGTGGTGCCAGCAGCACTGGGGCACTGAAAACAGGCTGCCTGTTCCTGTCATGGTCCTCTTGAGGAGGTTTTGCTGTTGCAAATAGAATTAAAACTGGGCTGAGGTTTTTGCATCTCTGTTATTTGGCATTGTGCTCGCGACCCCACATCTGCAGCATTGTGTGCAAAGGTGAAAGTAATGAAGGCAGCTGCTGATGAGCTTTTTCTTTGCAAATGATTGTGCTGTATTTGCTCACAGCAGTAAGGACATCCAGTTCCTTACTGCTTTGTATGTGCTACAAAGCACCTTGGCCTTGCAGCCATTCTGGAAAAAACACATTTTCTTTTTTAACCAAGACCTGGCACTGCAAGAACCATCCTTGTATTATCCATTGATTAGGTGCCCCTTGGGGTTGCCTGTGTAGTGTGTTCTTGTAAAATAGGAGCCTCTCAGCCAGGCTAGTGATGCTTCGAGTAAATTACAGTGCTATCTACGGAGAGCATGTGATGCTGTTTGCAGGAGAAACTTGCTGGTTTTGTTCACGCTTTTTGTTGCAAATTTGCTTGATGGCTACTCTTCTCTGCCAAAGTACCTTTTAGTCTTGAAGAAGCTGATGGGCTTTCTGTTTTGAAGATCTCCTAAAATGAGGTATGAAATACTCCTCTATTATCTAGTGTGTGTTGGGACATCATGTTCCCAGTGCTGTAACCAGAACGGGTTTGGATTGGTACTTTGCATGAGGTGAGTGTTCAGTTCTGTGTATTGTCAGTGCACTGGTAGGCACATAAGGACCTATTACACTCTTTCAGCAGAAGCAAACAGAGGATTAGAAGGGTTGAGGGCTGTATTTTAATCTCCTTGTTCCTGCAGAAATATAGCCTGCTCCAAGAGCACCATGTCAGACACTGTAGGAAAGTGCTACTTGGGGCAGTCTTGAATGTTAAGGCAGAGCTCTGTAGTTTCATGAAACCCAGGAAAGAAGTTGGTGTTGCAACACTGATTTCAGCAAGCATTTTTACTTCTTCAGGAAAGGCAGTTCTGTGTAGTGGCCGGGTTCGGAGGTACCTCTTGTTTGGCTTGAACGATGGTGTCACGTAAGTGTGGTTGTGGTCAGAGGAAGAGCCTATCTTGTTCCGAATACAAAGTGTATTCCTTGCTATTCCAGGCACAGTCACTTCCACAATCACAGATTGTTTTTTGAGTCATCAGAATTGATTTTTATGCCCACTAATTACTGCCGTGTCTGTTCCTTGGAAACCATGGGCAGTGAAGGTGCAGTTCATGGGCATTGAACTAGTACAGTTTATATTGAAATGAGTTAATATCTGGAAGAATATTTGATTTTAAATAATTGAAGAGGTCTTGCGAGGTTACTTGCTACTTTGGAAAATACTACGGTTGCAGTTACTATTCTGCAACTTTGCTGTTTCTTTCCTCTTCACTACATGATCCAATCAAACCGCAAATCAGCTGGCACTATTTGCGAATTACACCAGCTCTATGTTTTACTAGTTTTACTGAGGACTCCCAATAAAATGGGATTTTTAAGATAATTTTGGATGATGTTTCCTTTCTGTTGACTCTTGTCAGCAGGCCTGCCAGAATAAAAATGTGAATTTGGGCTGGTGATGGATTTAGAACTGTGCTTGGATATATCAAAGGAGAGCCAGAATATGGCACTAGTAGGGGTAAAAAAGGTCACTGTGCTGCATTCTTCTGTAAAAGCAGCTAAATCTGCAGGATATTCTAGAGTACCAGAGTAAGTTCTGGTAATAGGAAGATCTTGGTAACTAAACTGGTTGTACTGGGTGAGAATCCAATGGGGATATTATATGGGTAAGATATATGGTGGGGATGTCTGTTTCATGGCAGCAAGGCAAAGGGAAGCAAAGGTCTTTGGTTTATTCAGCTTTCAAACAATCTTGATTTTTCTTAAGACTCTATTTCCCCACCTTCTGGAACATTATGCGACTTTCAGTGATTATCAAGCCTTTCTTTTTGAATATGGAGAACACAGATATACATGAAATTGATGGGAGCACTTGTGATTAAGAGATAAACCCAGGCAAGCCAGCTCTTAACAGGGTCTTTGGTTAACCCAAATCTTTGGAAAAGTTTGAAATATGAATCTGAATCTAAATTTCACAAATAACCTTTACTTTTTCAAGTGGCTGAGCCAATGTTCCAAGTCCTGCAAGCACTGGCTCTGAATATCATAGATTGACCCCCTCTATGATGATGGAAAAGAATCAGTTTATCCTTCCGTAGAGTGTAACCATTCCCAGGTGAAATGGCTGGAAGATCTTTTTAACAGCATAAAGCACAATTTTACGTGAAGAGCAAATGATTTCACAGCCTACTCTGAAAGTAATTAACAGAAACAGGGTGTAAACACCGGCTTCTGTGCTCTGTGAAGTAAACAAAATCAGAATTTATGCTATTGACCTTGTTAAGTAACTAGCATTTTTCCTCCTCTGCATTAGCTTTTGCCTTCTCCCACAGTTCAACCCCACCCAAGCCTGAGGCCACTTGCTATACCAAAATGTTTTATCCCACATTTGAATAAGCTGAATAAATCCAGCCATACTGCTAAACATATGGTAAGTAATAGCATCATTAACAATAGCATAGTGCACATTTGACAACTGAAGGGATTTGGCTGCTTTGTGCCAGAGGAGTGACAGCAGAGGAGCAGTCCTGGCTGCTCCTGCCATCCTGTCCTGTCCCTCCCTCTGCTCCTGCCTTGCCTGCTTGAAAATTTGAAAGGCTGCCCATCTTCTTACCAGTGACTTGGGCTCTTATCTTACGCTGTCAGCTCTGTGAGGCTCCATTTCACCTCCAAATGTTGCTGTTTATTCTGCTCAGGTGGGATGAGAATGTGGAGAGGAACAAATAAATGCCCTCAGCATCTGGTCAGGGCAATTGCTCCAGGGTATGCCTTGGCCCTGGCTGTCCGTCCATGGCCGAGCACTCCTTGTGGCATTCAAACAGACTTTGACACACCAGGGAAGCCAGAAAGTCCAGCTACTACAGCATGGTCAGGAGCACAGAGAATTGGCCCTGGTGTGTTCTCAGCTCTGAACTAAGAGACTGGCAGCCTGGGGCATGTGGGGGGATTGTTGGAGTGGTGTGTGTTAATTTTGAACCTCTTCAGGGAGAAGCACATTACTCTCCCTTTATACCCTCCCTGACCTATCCTGAAGGCACAGGGGCTGTTGTGGCAGTACAGCCCCAGAGGATATGCACAAGATCCTGCCTCTCCTCTGCCAGGAGTGCTCCTGGTGGCAGCCTGCTGCAGGATGCAGTCTTGCTCACGGGTTTGTGGGATGCTTTGGCCCCCCACACCTCAGGTGTCAATATGGGTTGGCAACCACTCTTTATTGGCTTGTTCCTGTTCTTGCTGCAGTCACTGGCAGCACCTCATAACCCCTGTCCTCTGCCTTCCCCGCTGCCCTTCTTTCCTGCCCTGCTCTATCTTTGCTTCTCCTCCAAGATCTCCTTGACTTGCTGCCTCTCATTTCCTCTTCTCTCCTTATCAGATTTGAAGTCTATAAATGCATTAATCCCAATCCCTGCCCATCCCAGAGCTGGAGACCCTAGGAGTTACCTCAGTTCTCAGTTCAGACCAGACTGCTGCCTTCTGCACCTCAAAGGGCAGCTGACACTAGCAGTTGTCACTCCCCATCACCTTGGGGCCTCAGCAGCAGGGTGCCTTGTGAATTTGTTTCAGAAATGGTTTTAATTTGTATGTCCATGTTGTTGCTGGTCTGGTGCCTCATGGAAACACCCACAGCCATATAAAACTTTCCCGTTCTTGACTGCCAGCTTGGCAAATTCTTTTAGACTCCTACCCCTGGAAACAGCAGATGGCTTCTGACCAAAAAGTCACTTCATCAATATAATGCTTAATGCTAGGGGATAAGACTGCTGCTTTACTATGCATCCTGGATGCATAAACCCAGTTCACTTCATAATCTCTGAGCTCCCTTCACTTGCCACCTGTTATCCTGCTTCTGTGGATCAGTGCGCTCCCAGATAATCTCTGTTTCCCAGTGGTGTGACGGCCAGTGCTCACTGCTCGCTGCTCAGTGCTGCAAGCCTGAGCTGGCTTAAGGTGAGCAGCAGAGGCTTCTGCAAATGCTTCCTGCTGCAAGAGGTTCTCCCCAAAACTCTGTCTGGTAATATTCATATCCCAAACTTCTGAGTTTAAAACCATCCCTGAATTTTACAGATCGGTCACCAGGTCACCCAGTCCCTCTGTTTTGGTACTGTTCTCAACCTCTGCTGGCTGCTGGGTTAATAAAAACACCCCCACAAATCACATTCTTTTGCTTCTTTATTTTCAGCAGAACGTTTTTTGTGTAAATGAACATCACCTGGCAGCATTTGCAATCCAGATGTTGGTGCTTTTTGTTAATGAAAAAGGACCCTGAAGTTAATTTACTACAAGGTTGTTATATGTATGTTAAAAAGTAAAAACAAAGCCAAGAAGTCAGTTCCTGTATTTTGCACTGGCTGAGCTCTTAGAAATGCAGGAAGAGAATAAAGCACAATAAAAAGAGAAGTTAAATGGAAATGTCTATTTTTTTTTTTTACTTGAATCATTGAGTATGCTCTGAATAATAATCAAGACCAGGACTTTTTTAAAATAAGAGGTTTTAAACAGATTGTTTCAATGCAAAGCCATGCTATGTTGCAGGGGAAAAACACTATTTTATTCATCTAACTCACAGTTGTTTCTGAAGGAGTATGAGTGTGTAGGGGGCAGAGAAAGATACTACCCACCTGCATTGGAAGATCAAGCACTGGAAGATGTGTTTGGATGTGCCTCAGGTCTGTTTTGACTGTGCAATTTATTGTGTGTGTATATACGAGAAACCAGCACAGAGAGCAGGTAGTGGAAGAGACTCACTAGTAATAGTTGAGAACTATCGATGCTGTGGGCTGAAAGTGTCATTTATAGACCCATTAAGTTGGCTTTTGCATAATTGTTTGAGAGTTAAAGAATTTAGAGTTAAACTGTTGTTAATTAAAGTTAAGAGTTGAGTTTGCTGTAAAGTTCTGTAATCCCCCAAAAGTTTGTATTATTCCCCAGTTGTTTGTCCCCTTTTTGTGTTAAAATAAGTTGCACAAGTTAAGTTAAAGGTTGAAGAAAGCAGTTGTGAAGTAAGATAAGCCCCTCAGGAAAGCTGGGTTTCTAAAGCCAACTACCCGACCCCCACAGGAGAACCAGCCACCTCGGGCTATTTTTAGCTGTCAGCAGCCAGGCTGTAACTTGCAACCATGGCAACCAGCATTTTAATGAGGCGTCTTTCCCGCCTTTTGGAGAGGCTTACATCGCCCCTTGACACCAGACGAGCCATTGGTGGGCAGAAATGACTTCACCACGAGACGCTCCAATCGGTGAAGGCCACAGAGGCGGACCTGTGAGCGGGCCAGGGAGGGGCCAGAGGCTTTAAAACCGGCTGCACAGGCTGAGGAGCTGCCTTTCCTGCCGTGGACTTGGCCCTGCCTGGAGCTTAGCAGTGGGGTAAAGGGTCTTTTTCCTCTTACAAGAGGCAGATTAAATTCATTTCACTTGGGATTAGCCCAAGTTGACCCAGTACCGTACACCTCCGCTCTGGGTGTGTCCTACCTTTTTCTTTTAAGGTTCTGGACAGGTCTTTGATCCCCGCGTTCCTGGACTTTTTGTTTGTACCTGTTTTTCCAATTACTGTTTTCCCTGTTTTTCCAAAGTTGATTTTTGTTCCAATAAACGATTTTTCTTCTACTTCTAAAAACGAGTCTTCTTCGCTTTTCACAGAAAGCAAAAACAAGATTTATGTGCCACCAAGAAAAAATGCTTTAGCCAAAAGGGATGGCCAGAGCAGGGGTGGTTGCAGAGGGGCTGTGATTCTCAGCAAGGAATCTGTGGGAATCTGGAATGCACCTTGGGAGCATCAGCAAAAATGTGTGCCCTTACACGGGGCATCGTGTTGGGAAGGATGATGTGTGTAAGGAGTGTTTGTGTGCAGTCACTTCTGTCTGTGCAGCCGTGGTTTGCATCCCAGCACTGCCAAAGGGACGGCACTTCTTTTGGGAAGACACGCCACGCATTCCCTGCGCTTTGCTTTGGCTGACTCGATGGATTTAATGCCCTAATGCCAGTGTCAATATGCCTGGGATTTGTCGCTCACACTGAATGTTCCTTCGGCTCTCACCCTGTCCCTGTCCTGGTGCGGGAGCCCAGCAGATGGAGCAGTGTTCCTGTTCTGAGGGATGCTGGTGGGGGGTGGGTGCGTGTCTCAGTTCGGGGGGGAGCGGGGCCGCACCCGGAGCAGCGCTATGAAAGTCAGTGGAATTCAGCTGATCGGCCCCTGTGCATCTATAAAATACAGAATAAAAGCTTCAGTATAAAAAAAAAAAATAAATAATAATAAAAAAAAATATATGTGAGATTCCCATTTTCTGTGAGGGGAGTGCTCTGAAGTATATATATCTGCGTAATAGAAGAGTTTGTATAGAAATACGTTAAAATTTCCAAACTTTATATACTCTACTGTAGACTGTTTTCACCTGAGCTCTAATTTACAGTAGAAACTTAGACAAGGGCATAACAGAACAATCCTTTTGATCACATTGGTATTTTATGATAACGATATACTTTATTATTTTTAATAAAACCTAGTAGCTGCTGTTAGCAGTATTCCCCCAGCAGCAGCCATGAGAGCTGGCGCAAACAAGAACAGAGAACCCTTCCTCCACCTCTTTTTTTTCTTAATAAATAATTGAAGGAGAAAATGAGAAAAATACAGTGTAGGATCCAAACAATAAACAAAAACCAGGGTCAGAAAGCAGGGCACATGCTTTCTTCTCCTTTAAACCTAACTACCCATATTTTTTTTTTCTTGCTGTGACAGAGAAATGTTCTCAGCTCTTTTTGTAGTGAATTGTATCTTCAAAAAATATTTTTATATATGGCAGTGCTGAGCAGCATAACAGGTCTAATGGCATATTATCATCTGTGTTACTGAGACAGGTCTCCTGCCACACAAAGCACAGCTCTGCTCCAATTATGTACTCATGGCTGTGCCTGCCCTGAACTACCTGCTGCTCATCGGAATGGTTGTTGCACCCAGGTAGGTTTGGAATGAAAGAGGTCAGCATTTGGCCCCTGTAAGATAATGGGAATCTAGCCCTTTGTAGGTTTTCTCATCTCTCTCTTAACTTCACTGATGGGCCAATAGCATCATCTTCCAGCTGCCTCTGGACACTGTGCCTTGCTGTGTCTGCGCACCTCCTTCCTTCCCAGGCTTCCTTGCTTCAGTGCATGTCCTTTGGACATTTCCTAATTTTCCCCTCTGAGCCTGCACTGTCGTGATCTCCCTCTACAGGGTCTTGCTGTCAGTTTGTCTCTGGGTACAAGATACCCAGTCTTCAATGTTAATTCTGCTACATTTCAAAAGCATTAGAAGTTTTTAGCTGCAAAGCAGACCTAACAGGAATGTAAGCAGCTTCCTCTGAACACAGGTATTTTTACATTAGCAAGGCATGTCTGTTTGGCAGGCTTCCCTCCATTTCAGGAGGGCTAAATTTGGCTTCTTTTCAACCATCCTACCTGGTTCCACAAGGTAAGCAGTAGAACTGAGCTTTGCATTGTTAACCATGCTGTATGCATTTCATTTGCCTGGTGTCTATATTTCTAGTTTGTGCCTGTAGCAGGAAAAAAACAGTGGTCCCTATCACATTATTTCAACTCCCTTTAAAAACTAACGGGAACTGCTACAAAATCTTAGCTAACAAGTAGACTTAAACTTCAGTTTGACCTCCTTAGCCAAGAAAAACAAAAGCTGAGAAGGGGTTACTTTTCTGTGAGCATATCAAGGGGCAAAAGCCCAAGCAGGTGGGGAAGAGCTGTTTCAGCTGGGGATAATACTATCAGGAGAACAAGGAGGGCTAGATTTGTCCTGAATTAATTTAGGATGCTAGAAGCTCCTTTATGTCTGGTCAGGGCAATTCTGGGACAATGGCTCAGTAGGAACATCAGGGAAAAACCAAAGCTGGCTTTTTAAAGAAGCATTCTCAGGGTGTGAAAGGGATTATGGGGGTGAGTCCTGCAGAAGCCCAGGCTCACTGCCCAAGGAGTCCTTCACAGTCCACTCATGCTTATTCCTGTGTCAAAACCATTTAATGTCGCTTTTGGAATTACTCTGAGTATAGAAAAAAGCATTTCTTGTGGTTGCATTTTTTGGGAAGAGCTACTGCTGAGCTGGGAGGAGTAACCAGCAACTCCCAGGCTCTCTGCCTGCTGCTGTTTCAAGGCTCTTGGCAGATAGGTTGAGCTCAGGTTTCTGCTGCATCTGGTTCAGCCCACTGCCTGCTCTGAACCCTTTTTTGCTTTTCCATCAGACCAATGCTTCTGACTTTGAAAGCCACTCTGTGCTCTGGCCTTGCCTCCCTCTCTGGAAATCTTACCCCGTATCTTTTTACTACTCCAGCCCCTCAAATTCATCCACACCCCCAGCTGCCTGTCATCTTCCCAGGAGCCATGATCTGTCTCTGCCATCTTCAGGGGTCACATTTGGACCCACAGCTCCATTCTCTTTCTGCTCCTCCTCAGAGTCTCACCCAGTCCGAGCAAGTGCTGCACACCTGGAATGACTCAATTGCCTTCCTCCCCCTGTGCTCTGGGCCTGTCTCTGCATCTCCTGTCCCTGTGCTAGAATATCTTACATCTGCTCTCAACAGGGTTTTGCGGACATTGGAGCCAAATTTCCAAATGTGCCTGGTGGACTGGAACATTTTGACATGGCGTATACTTCGGTCAGTGTTGATGACACTTGCTCAGAGCTGCTTTGCTGGGTATAGCCCTAACACTCAATTTTATTATTGAGTGCTCTGTTTGAAGTTGGGTACAGGAAAGGAACTTAGATTAGTGGAGTTCTGGGTGTGATGGATGTATTTTCTATGAGAGATGGTCCAATTAGAATATCAGATGTTTCTCTAAGTATCTGTCTTCAATATTTGATCAACTTTGCCAGCAGTTGGAAGCCATGAGAGCAGATGTGGCTTGGTTCAGAGCAGTCCTCTGTAGTCTGATATGGGCTTATGTGAAAGTGACGCTTCTCCCTGGTTTCCCATGACTCTGCCAGTGTAATTGTGCCCATCAGAATGAATCTGCCTGTGAGAGTCTGTAGGTCAGCAGTACCCTGGGATGGACCCATGGATCACCAGCCCATGGAGCAGGGGTATGCAGGGCAAAGGGGGACTGTTGTGCAGTCAGGCACTGCAGCAATTCAGCATGCATCGCAGCAATGTATTCCAGCTTTGTACTGCTAAAATGGGAGGCCAATCTATCTGATCCATCTGCTGTCAAATTAATGTCTAAAGCTGCCTTTTGAATTCAGGTCTTTCACAAGGAGCAGCCTGAGTGACAGCTATGGGAAAGAATACAGAGATGCGAATTTCCTGCACTATAACTCTTGAAGACTAAAATAGTTGGTATTCATAGTTCAGCTTAGCTTTGGCAAGGTGCTCTGAAATCATAAGTTACACAAAGGAGAAACCATGTGTGCTCAGATACACTAGATCTTTTTTTATTGTTATTGTACTAACTCTTCATTTCTAAGTAGCTGCATGCCAGGTGCATGCCATTTCCCATCCCACCTTACAACAGAATTTTAAATTATGAAAACATTTTTTGTCTGAACTTTGGCTAAAGGACATCTAAAGCTCTCTGAGTATTGCTGGTCTCCCAGAGACAGAGTCAATAAACTTCTGGCACTTTGCAAGTACCACAAGATAATATTTTACTTGATTATGAAGTTTGTGCACCTTTCATTAGTAGTACTAATACCTCAGAGGAACAAAAGAACATCTTTAGCATTTCATTTGCATAAGGGCTGAATTTTTTACCTGTTGAATAGGTACCCCGGGGATCCTTTGATTTGCTGTGGAGTTCTGTATGGCATGGAAATAGCACAGGAGTCAGTAGCACCAGTGGAGTTTGGGTACTTTCTGGCTTGTCAGAGTCTTGCCACTCAAACCCCATTAATTTGTCCCCTGCAGATTAGGTGGCTTTGTGGATTTTATTCTAGTGTTGCTGATTAGCCAGCCATTAAGTGCAGGGACAAACCCCTGATTTCAAGGTGAGTTTCAAAGAAGGCTGTGGACATCAGTGCATTTGGGAGCAGGGTGCTGTGAGCCCGGGTGTCCTGAGCCCACAGACTGGATGGGCATTCAGCAGGTGAAAAAAAGGTGTTTCGTGGGCCTGTCTTGGAGCAAACTGAGGACCAGGGAGAGAGTTTCTCCATCATGCAAGGCAGCACAGCAAGCGAGTGAGCCCTGGAGCCAGGAGCCATTTAGCAGAGCAGCTGTCAGTGCAAGATCCCAGCGAGGATGATGTTGATGGCCTGGGCATGTTCCTCAGCTCTCACATTCCCACTGAGGCTGTCCAGTATGACAGGGAAAACTTTTGTTGGAAATGTGAATCTCAAAACACTGTCTTCTATTGCTCAATGCAGTAAGCTAATCACAAAACCATCCTTACCCTACAACTTGCTTTAACAACTACTTCCAGCATGGAAACAGTGGGCCCAATTTGTCCACCTATGTACAAAAAAAAAAAATTCCCATAAATTTATTCAAGAATCTTTGCTACATAAAGGAATGCAATATCTGAATAGTTAATTTTTAGTATTACATGTATATCTTGGCACTTGCAAGCCTAAAAAAAGAGGAATGTGTTGTGGTGACATAAAGGGGAAGTAATGAAAATTAAGTAGATACATGCTTTAAAGAGAGTTAGTTAAACTGCATTTAACCTGAGTGTGAACAATCATTCAGAATTAGCAAACTCTTCATTTGCTATAATTTACTTTGAAAGTGGATGAAGGTAAATTGAATTAAGGCCTCTTTAATTTTAAATAGAAGCATCTACATAGTGATGCAATTAAACTAATATGTTCTGAGGGTTAGTTTGAACAGCAGATCTAGACTGATGAAAAGGGCTAATGGGGCAGTTGCTTAGTTTGAAGAATCCTATTAAGATGGACACTGGAAAGTATTAGCTCATTTCAGAGATGGAGGAAAACATCCTTGGAACAGATTCCCCCTGTTCTGAGCCATGTAAGGACTCTTGGACATCATCTGCAAAACCTTTTCAAGCAACTTGTGCCCCTCAAGCTGTGGATCCTCTGCAGCTGTCTGAGCTGTTTGGCTCTAGGCTCCTTTCCTCAGTGAGGAGAATACAGCAGTGGCTGTGTCATGGGGCTGTAACTTCAGAAGCAAGTAGAAACTCAGAGAAGGTGGTTGGTACGAGTTATTTCAAACTTTCACCAAATTTTGAATGACTGAAAATGTAAAGTGATTATTGTTATCCTTCTCTGGTTCCAGAGCACAGAGTCAATGTTTGCTTTTTTTAGCCTGTTTTCTCTGTATTCCAGCCCAAGAAGGAACACACAGGTGCAGTGTCTATACTGCTGTAGACTGATAGATTCTTTCTTTTCCCCCCCAAAGACTACACTTGTCTTAATTTCTTCTCAGTTACACTCAGGCATTAACTAATGCTGACTACCTACGGCCCAAAATAATTATTGCTATCCGTTCCCTTTGTAAATATAACTTCAGTGTTGAGCTAGAAGAATAATGGCATATTTACAGAAGGCAGCTAATTAAATTGAGCTTCAATTGCTTTCAGTTTGCCAGAAGGAGCCATTTTCACGGCAAAAAATGTGTGCAAGCCTGCATGCTTACCAGGAACAACTTGGTATAACATAATTCAGAGTTCCCAAGACAAAAATTCAGTTCAAGACAAATTTACACTGGCAATAAAAATCTCATTAAGGAAGATATGAAGATCTCTCTACTACACCACGACAGTTAAAAGAGGTTATCATTTTTTTCAGTTTATTTAAGGAACAGTATATATTTCATTGTTCCAGAGCAGCTGTAATTGCAAGTGTCTTTCAAACACTGCTTGCAGTGATGCATATGTCTTATGACTGTGACTTCAGAACCAGCCTGTTGATGCATCTTCATTAAGACAGGAGAAGATGCTGAAGTTTCCAAATTCTTCAGTGCTCTGGTTCAATTTTTCCCTCTTTTTCCAACCCTGAGTCCTGGAAAGTCTCTTTCCCTGCTATTATTCAGCCACTTGCAAAAACTTCCAGTGGTCACAACTTGTCTCCAAGTGTTTGCACTCTCTTTTGTTCCTTTGAGATGTTTAGCGAAAACCATTCACAATAATTACAGAGCAGCAGTCCTTTTGCAAATCAGAGTTTGAAAGAACCATTCTTGCTGAAGCCTGTTGTTACCAGTCCCCAGGGCCTTTTCTGTTCTGCAAAAACAAAAACAAGGGGATTGTTTCAGAATGGTTTTTTCCTCTACAACAAAGAATGTGTTCCTCTTGTCCCAGTGCTCAGATGCAAAAGTCTGGCCCACTGATTGGTATTTACAGTCTTCTTTGCCATAGTTCACTGCATTGCTGGATGGAAAACTAATTTTCTTCTCCTGTCTGCATATCATTCCTCAATTTGTTTTTATCTGTTGGAAATAACAATTTGACAGATATCAGCACTTTTCCCATGTTTGTTTAATTCATTTAATTTTATGGTAAATGAGAATAATGGGGCTTAATTTTGCTATTTATTTATTGATTGATAAGTATAGAGATTGCATGAGATTTGGCTTTACAAACCAAAATTAAGTGACTTCTCCATGAGGATGATTTGGCACATGTCCTTCACTCAGTGCATGGAAGTGGAGATGGCACGGAAGCAGATGTGGCTACGTTCAGCTTACAGGAAGATGAAATGTGAAAATCTGTAATGTAAAACTCTATTATATGACTGGAAATTAGTACCAAGTGGGAAACACAACTTGCTCGCCAAAGACTGCTCTGATCAGCTCCCCTTCTGATACAGCAGTGCTTTCCTTTATTTAATAGGAGACTGGCACTGACGTGCCCCAGGGGGTGGAGGAGCACTGAGGAATTCAGATAAATGGATTGTAGCGAATGTCTGAGCTTGAAGCTGGGGCTGAGGATAACTGGCTTTACTTTCTGTTTCTGTTTTTGATCCATAAAGACTTCTGTGCACTTTAGCAAGTTCCTTGGATTTTTTTCCATCTGTAATGTTGCATTTATAATGTTTTTGGTCTACCTTGCTTAATTTGACTGTCAATTCTTTGTGAAAGGATTTATCATAAAAAGGGTGTAACAGAGGCAGTCCTGGCTTTCTTTGGAGCTTTTGACACAGAGATGGCAAATAGCACCACCAGACCTGCACCAGTATCTGGTGGCTGGAGGTTGTCTCTGGTGTCCAGGACCTGGTGGGATAGAGATGTTGTAGGTGAGCCCTCACCATCCTGCCTCTGCTGGTGAGTTGGCTTGGAAGAAATTTGGAGTTTGGTTTGCACATTGAGCAAACATGGGCTGAACTGTGCCTGCCTCTCAGGGTGGCTCTGCTGTCACTGCTGTGAATTTGCAGTGCTGGTTTGGCCTCCCCTGGCTGCTGCTGCTGCTGGCCCCACACAGGTGGTCAGCTGGGCCAAGGCTCTGGGATGAGACACAGTGGGCTGAACCCAGCAAGAGAAAAGAGCTTTTGTTACCCTCTGCCAGAAGCACTGTGGTTATTTGAGAGACTGGGAAAAGCTACACAAGCTTCTTTGAATTTAACCTCAAAATCTAATTTCAAAGGTAACCGCTTGCAAATTTCCAACTGTCTTTTAGTCTTAGTATTGAAAGCCCCTTGCATTCCCCCAGTGGCAATGCTCAGCAGCCCTTGAAATTATTTCCAGCATGTATTTTAAGTTTCCAAAGAAGAAAGCATAGGAAAAAAATCTAGATTCTCCTCAGTGATGTTGCATCAATACTTGGCTGATCTGTGTAATGCGAAGCACAGCAGAGCAGAGCTGAGCTACCAGTTGCTCGCTAACGAGAGGATTAGATTCGCCTGCAGATGGGCTGGCATAACTTAAGCAAGAGAGCAAACGTGGAGTAAAGTCAAACTTGGACTCTGGGTGAAGGTGATACAGCTTTTCCTCTGAAGAGCATCTGCTGCGCAAACAGCGGGCAGGAAAGCAATGCAAAAGCAGTTGTTTGGGTAGGGCTTGAAGAGCATTCTGTACTGAGTCAGGGCAGCTTTGCTTAATATTTTTTACTACTACTAATTGTATTTATGTTCCTGGCCAGCCCAAGTGCTCTGAGGTTTAAATGTCATAGTCAAATCCAATCCAAATACACTCACTCTCTTAAGTAGGATCAGTTTAACAAGTAGCATCCTCCGAGGTGGGCTGGAGAACAGGGAAACCAAACTGGCAGCAAAGAGTTTTCAAAGCCAAGAAATAATGTAGCAGTGCCTTTTCCCACTGATCTGGGGAAGGGTAGGGATGAGACCCCAGCCTGTGGATGTAGGGGGGGTAAGTGCTGTGGTCACCCTGTAAGACCTGCTCAGTATGGGGGTGGTCCTGAATTTCTTGGAGTTTCTTTGAGGCTTCCTCATTGAGTGCAGATGATTCAAAAAAATGTGGCTGTTCCAGGGGGATCTTTGTCAATTATTTTGATAGTTTGCAGAGCAAATTATTCAATCTCATACTTAAATGTTTACATTTAATATCTATTTAAAATCTGTTACTGTTGAAATAGAAATTGCTGCCATGTCTCTGTAAAAGATGAACAAATTTTCCACCATTTTAAATACAGAATAGAAATGTTTGCAGTTTCCTGCATGATGTCTGACAATTTTTCCATCCTCATCTATTATGAAATTTGCAACCTGGCTAGGGTTTAATATCATGATATTACGTTAAATTTTCATATTTTTATTATTCTACAAGTTTTAGAATTTACATTGATACCTTTAGGTTCCTTTTTCATATTGTTTGCTCTTCCTTGCTGCTGATATATACTCCATAGCCATGGCTTTTCCATTTGTAATTGAATTTTAAAATTATTTTTACAGCTTTCATTTTAATTGGATATTTTTCCTTTTTAACTAAAGAAACCTTCTTTCATGGTTGAAAGGGTTGTTTGTTTTTCTTGCCTCCTGATTATTATTCACTCAGTTTATTTGCCTGAAAAGCATTTTCAGTTTCTGTTTTGCCCTGTTGGTTTTCTAGAGTACCAGCAGTCAGCATTCATGGTCAAGCTGGTATCTGCAGAGCAGAATGAAATGTGGCCATGACTACTAGTAGTTAATCCATGATGAATATTTAGGTTGGTGATTCGTTCTCTTCATCTGTTTTTTTTTATCCAGGGAGATTGACTGCTGAACCACCTCAATGCAACCGCTGTATTTTTTTTTCTGTTAGAAGGATATCAGTTTCCAAAGTGTTTCCTGAAGCTGAGCCCCTGTGGTAATGTAACTTCTTCCTCAAATCATGGTAGATGTATTTCAGTAGGTCTGGAGGGGTCTCAGAGGGACAGCTCTTAATGCACCATGGTAGCATCCTATACTAACCAGGTCTTAAATTTAAAGAAAAGCCTCTAATTCTGTTTTCTTTATGTTTAGGAAGGAAATACAGCTGTTTGAGTCCAGACAGAGTAGGAATTACAGCCATGGGTGATAAAAAGGTAAAAGGTCCAAATTCAGTAAAGGACCAATGAAAGCTGTTGACTCAGGAAGGGCCAGCGGCTGAAATTAGCTGGATTATCCAGCTAAATAAATTATCTGGAAAATCCATCTGAATTAGCTCAAGTTGAGCCAATATCTGATATGTGGGCAAATTACTCTCATGGGTTGGCAGGTGGAAGATGGACATTTCAGAGACCATCAGGCCTCCTGGAGGAATGAGCAGAGGCTGAAGCTTCAGGCACCCAAACATATTACACCGAGACTGAGGATGGGGCTGCCTGGGGGGGTCTGGTTTTGGCTGTGGGGAGCAGAGCTGGCAGCTCAGTGCTGCTGTCTCACTGCTCTGGAAACAGCAAGGAGACCATGCTCTAAGGACCTGCTCCATGGAGCTCTGCAGCCTAGATCGAGCAGGGGAGGGATCAGTCAACTGTAAGAGCTTGCGGTGGTAGAGCTGAGAGAGGAAATCATAATTGCAAATAGCAGGTGAAAGCAGCTGAAATTAATTAGTACTGCAGTGTGAGGTGAAGTTGCGGAAAGCTGCACACAGTGCTGTGTGTAACTACCTGCTGATTATCACAATCTCTTTGTCCGTCCACAATTCCTCAAGGCAAATCGTAGCCCCTTCACTTAGGAGTTGGAGGAACAATTTGATTTTGGCCTCAGAGAGAAATTGTTAACTTGAGCAAGTAAAACATCCATGCTGCTTATTCTATGCTTTTCATGTGCTTGCTGGCTGTTAGTTTAGCGTTTTACAAGTGAAGCCAAGAAGAGATGACATTATTTTTTCTTTCGACAATTTTTTTTCTATAAATTTATTCTTCATGTCTCTGCAGAAACCAAGTTTCCCCCCTATTGTTCTTGTTATTGGCATTATACATAGATAAAGCAATTTCAGAGAGTATTTCTCCTAGTTAGGCGGAACAGAGTTCCAATATACCATGGGCACATCTGTCAACATGATGCCCGTGCCTGTCTTTATTTTCTCAGTTTGCTTGTGGTCCATTTAAAATTAGATTACGACTGATTGGTTCCTGCATTCAAACTGCTTTGAACAACGCTCCATCCATGGGCATATAAAACAAAACTGAGGCGACTGGAAAGCCTGAGGGATCAATTCCAAATATCACTCTGTAATAAAAACTGTATTTCCTTAATTTTTTTATTGATTCAGCACTCATTCTCCTGTAATGTTGCCATGGTAATATTAAAACTCAATGACTGACATTGGCATCCCATAGAGGTAATTTAAGTAGCAGTACGAGGGAAGAAAGCAGGCTTTGCTTTTGTAACAATTTTGCTCAAACTGGCACAGAGGAACTCCTTTGGATGGAGGGAATAGACTGGGCACCTTTTTCCTTTGAAATATGTCATTTGTATTTCTCCCAGCTCTGTACTATACCTGTGAAGCCAACAGGACACCTGCTGTTGGTGCTGCTGGGTGCAACCCCTGAAAGCAGGTATGAATATTTGGGTTGTAGGTGGGAACAGGTTATTTGTGTAGGGCACAGAGCTGCTGTCTGTTCAAACAAGCCCCAGCTGATTCTTCACGTAATCCATGATACAAAGCAAACGAAAAGAGCATTCCTGTGAAATTGAAGACATTTGGCTAATTAATAGCCAATTTTATAGCCAGTTGAGATGTGTTAACCAGAATGATTCACAGAAGCAAAACAAAATGGGCGTGTTTGAAATAACCCAAACCCATTTGGTGGCAATTTGTGAAAGAGGACTGTGACAAAGCCTTTGCTGGACTGTGTGCTAGGAGCAAAGCCAAAGGCCTTATCCCTTGGCTCAGCCTGATTAAAAAGCAAATCAAACCCGTCTCTGAGCAATCAAGAAGCTGAGATCTGGTCCAAAATCAGCGTCTCTGCACCCAAGAAGGGAAGTAACACCTGCTTTGACACTAAGTGGCTGTTTCATTGCTCTGCAAACTGTGCTTGTTGTTGATATCAGATGCCAATTAAGAGTGGAAAAAACATAGCTCAGACTTCATGCCACTCATGGCTGAGTGGCACAAACGTCCCCTTGAGCTGTGCAGGAACACGGGCATCTTTGCCTTGGTGCAGGACAGGTGGGAGTGAGCAGTGCCACACGCTCAGCTGACAGAGGGGGACACAGCTCACTCCACCTTCTACCACACCAGGGAAGTCTCTCACCCTGGGCCCAGCGAGGGGGGGAAGTGCCCTGTCCCATCACTGCTTCCCAAAGTGGAGGGCTGTTTCCTCTGGACTTGTTTTCTGTTGACTGAGGCAGGCAGTAGTTTTGTTCTGGTGCAATGCTGAATGAATATTGAGTGTGCCTCTAAGATAAAGTCATTACTTAGGAGCTCATTAAAGTACTGGCCTTGAAAAAATTTCCCACTGCTAATATCCTCTTCCATCACTGTGTCAGGGATTGGAGCTGTTTAGAGGAAATGCTCTGTGCTCTGCAGCCGTCTCCCACCTCTTACCTGGGGGCCACTGGGACCAGGGCGGGGATAAAACTTTTTTAAGCCTAGAGCTAAGAAAGGGCCTGGTGTTAACATGAGCTGTAAATTGATAAGTAACCCTGGTAAAACCCCTCAGCACCTTCATTTCCAGAAAAGATCCTGAGGCTGTTTTCTCTCTGCTCCTCCCTTTAGTGAGCTGGGGCACTGCTCACTGCTGTGAAAGCACACTCCTCCCTCTTACTTTTCTGCCCCATGCCCCACTTTTCCTCCTCATCTCCTGAGATTCACCTCTTGCTGTACCTGCAGGTTTTGCAAGAGGAAGGGAGAAAGCAGCCCTGCCATTCCCACACATTGCTGTCCTTTGTGCTGGGACAGAGTTGGAGCCCCAGGGGACACCTCTGCCCGTGGGGCCACATCTGAGCCTGCAACTTGCGAAGCAGCTTCGGGCTACCTGTGTCCACTGCCTGAAAGTAACTCCAGGAAGGTCAAAGGTGAGTTGCTGAACTTCACTGTCAAGAAATCCTCCCTCGTAGCCCCAGTGTGGTTTCCTAGGTGGACACTGGCAGCGTTATTGCTGTGTTGGCAGATCCCAACTCACTACAGTGGGATTCAGGATAACATCAAGTGTCCATACTGGAGAGCCTGTCGGCAGCCCACCTTTCCTCCAGGGGTTTGCAAAGGCCTGCTGGAGCTTAAATAAATACTAATTTGCAGTAATGATATTTAATCCTCTTCAAACCATAATTTACAGTATCAGATTATTATCATAATATCTTATCTACAGTTCCTAATGCTTTATTGTTAGCCCATTACAGGGAGTTCTGCTGCCAGTGCATATTGTCTGTTTCTCTTACAAATGTTCTACAGAAACCTTATTAATTATTAGTCTCATAAAACACCTGTTAATGTTACCATTTTAATAAATCTCCTCCTTAATTAAATTAGGTTGTTCTGATAGTAATCCTCTAATGTCCACTGCCTTTCTGCTCTCATCACAGTCTGATTGTAGAGTGGGAAGCAGCATTCAATTATAATTGATGTAGGTCATAATTCAGAACCAAATTATAACATATAAAGCCATATGATCATTGAGGAATATAATAGATCTCTACACTAAAGTGTCATTTGGATTGATTAGTGCTGTTTCTAGAGCCTTGTTAGAGGTGAGAAAAGGCCTAATTCAAAAAGATCTTTTTTTGCTTTTCCTTTTCTCTCTTTTTGTCTTGAATTCATGTACTCTATTTCCTCCTTGATAGGCAGCATCTACTTCAGCTACTCTGGGACAGACTACTTTCCCTCTCTTTCCCACTGGTGTTTCAGATCTGAAGCTGAGCTTTTTTTTTTATGATTTTGTAAAGGCAGACCACATGATGATTTTATTTAATGATTTAATAAAACCGTTCCTCCTGAGATTAGATGCAAGAAGTCTTGATGCTGATCTATTACTGCTGCTACCCAAGCATGAAAGTATAGTTATATATGATACAGCAATGCTAAAGATATAAGCAGATAATTAAAAGTATACCAGAATGAAGACCTTACCCTATCTGTAAAGTTGATTAGGCACCAGAAAGGTTTCCCACACTGGGCGCAGGACAGTCCCTCTCTGCTAGGGAATGTCTCAAGAGAAACCTGTCCTGGACCTTGCTGGTGCTCACACAGATCCTGTTTGCATGGGAGGTCTGGGCACCTCTCAGCCTTGACTGCTTCTCTCCAGCTTTCTGGGCAGAGATGTGACATGTTCTATGGGATTAATGGTGATCTCTTATCTTACAGGAAACCCTTGGACAAAAAGCAGAACTTTCCCAGGACCATGATGAGAACCTGACTCTCAGCTCTCCAGATCATTTCTGCTGCTGGGAAAAAGCCCTGTTTCAATTGCTTCACTGCCTGCCTCCCCTCCCATCATCCTCATTTGCCTTTGTCATGACAGCTACAGTCATTTATTGCCCAAGAAAGCTACGTAGCAAAATGCTATCTGTGGTTTTAATTGATTTTTATATAATTTAGAAGCTCAGGTCCTTTTCAGGGTCTTCCCCTTGCCCTGTGCACATCTGCTTCCTCCCTACCAGTCCTCCTGCTCTCCTGTGGACTTCAATAACCGGTCCCTGGGGAAAGCACTGACTGCCTTCCTCAGTAGGATATTGGCTTCTTGCCCCATTTCATGAGGTGGATCCCATCTCTCCCCAGTTATCCTCATTTTTCAAAGAGGATACCCATGGCTGCGATTTCTGAATCGTGCGACTTAACCAAAGGATGCTGTAGCTACTTTGTATGTGATCTGATCCTTAAAAAACCCCCCTTACATTCTTCCTTTTAAAACTGAATTACACACCAAAAAAGTTTTGGAGAGAAAAAGCTGTAAGCTTCATTTGGATGATGCCAAAATGAAATATTTTTACTTTTTAAAATGAAACATTTTGGTGTGTTTGGATTATTTGCCTTGTGTTTTCCAACAATGGAAGTATTTTATGAATTTTTATTCCACCTTTGCTTGTAGCTTGCTGTAATTGTGTTATTTTGATTCCTTCCACAGTATTGGCTTTGGTTGCTCATTTGCTCAGTTCCAGATAAATCAGTTTTGAGGTTTCCATTCCTGCCCCATGTGTTATCCACAGTATTTAAGATATGGATACAGAAGATGAGTACTGCAATCACAAGTCATTGAAAACAAAAAATAAGTGGAAATCCTTGGAAAGGAGCTGTGGAATTTGAACTATTAAGGGGGTAGGTGTGACACTTGCAAGTGATCGAAAAGCCCCATGAGCAAATTAAGGTGTTGGTTTGGTATAGGTGTGGTACCTCTGACTGAATTACAAGTTACTCTGTGGCATTTTTCTATGGCCTGAACTGCAGCCGTTGCCTGCTGTAGGCCTGCAGGAATTTTTAAGGATCAGATTCTGTGGCAGAGGCTTGCAATGAGGCATTGGCTCCTGGAGTACATGGTGAATCTTCCTGTGGGAAAGAGAAGGTGCCTCTTCCTCTGTCCCCTCCCGGGCACCCAAGCGGAAGATCCCTCATTCACTTGTGCACAATGTGATAATTGAGAGGGAGTTTCCTGGAGCTGAATGCTGCCTGCCCCGGGTCAGCACCTGCTCTTCCATCTTGCCTTCCTTTGACATCCCACATGAACCCCCAGCTTGGAGTTGGAGGGAGTCCTCTGAACTGATGAGCCTTTTTGTTGCTAAGAGACGACTTCTGGAAGAGCAACAGTCATCAGCTTGTTGGGAGCGGATAACGAACTGTGAGTTAAGGCAGTTCGAAAATACTTCTATGTGTTAACTACAAACAGAGGGAAATTACCCTGAAATGTGGGATATTCTGGTTGCTCTTGGACCGTGGAGGTGTTTCAGCCATGCAAAGTATGGCAGAGCCCAGCATCTGCTGGGCCCTGTCTCTGCTCTCCACGCGTCACACAGACATGCGGAGACCATTAACAGGTCAATGTGGTGCTGCTCAGAAGCAGTGTGGGGCCCAGCCTTACTGAACTTTGGCAGATGAAGCGTGTCTGCTGAGTTAAAGTCCTACTAGAGAGATTCATTGCTCCTGCAAGGAGATAATGCATTTCAGGGTATTTTTTGGAATGTCACACATCTCTGCTGGGAGAGCCGAGGCAGGGCATGGAGTCACTCATCCCAAGCACACTGCACTTTGTGCCTCACCCTCCCCAAATAATTCTTTGGACCATTTAACAGCAAAAAAATCATGCCTGCTAGCCCTTTTCAAGAAACAGCATGGGATTTATTCCTTGTGAGGCCTCATCCTGTCCAGGAACACCTTCCTGGCTGGTAGGAAACCCCTTGGTCAGTGCAGCTTCTTCTCTCTCCTTCATCCCTGTGGTGTTTTAGCAGTTTGGGAGGGGAGGGGCTGTCTCCAAATGACCAGTGGAGCAGCACTGGCATCCCTTCTGCTCTGGCCCAGGGCAGCACAGAGCACAGCACAGAGCACAGCATACAGCAGGGCTGTGCTTTGCAGTGAAGCGCCTCTCCCATGTCCTGCACAGTCACTTGCTGCACATTACTGGGACGTGGTGGAAAATTTATGTACAATTTCTCTGCCTTCAGATCAAACAGAAATACCATTCTGTCAGAGAAGTGTGCCTCAACAGATCTGAATGGCTCAAAGAATGGTTCCTATCAAGGCTGATAATCTTCCCTGGCGATAACGCAGTGGATTATACAGCGATTGGATGTTGAGAGTACGCTGACCTTAATCTCCCTTAACTTTGGTTTTCTTTCCCATCTGATAATAATGGAGAAAGTACAAGTGCCATAGAAGATTACACACATCCTGCCACACTTTGCAGATGGCTGATACAAAAATCAGAGACAATGCTAAAATAATTTAAAAGCCCACAAAAAATGAAACTGTGTACTCAGCTCCTTTCGTGAGGCTGTGGCTAAGGAAACAGCCAGCCAGCATGAAATGGACAATATAAATGTAAGTAGATCTTATTAAGATTCTGCGTGGCTGTTAAAGCATCCTCAGCCGTTGCTTCCAGCTTAGCGTCACTGCTAATGGTGAAGAGAGGAAGAGATTAGTTTAGGCTACTTTGAGACATCACAGATATATGTGGGAGGCATCCTCTGTTTCTTGAACTTGTATTTCACTGACCTGCTATGTGATGAGTGGAGTGCCATGCCAAAAATACAGAAGAGTTGGCACATAAAATCCATGTCTACTCTATCTACTCTGTCAAAGCTAAAAAAAAAAGTCCTGAATGAGCCTTGGAGAGTCAACAAATCACTAAAATAGCAGCTAAAAGAGGAAGTTCAGCACGAGTTCAAGTCATTAAAATTCCCTCTAATGTATGCTCTTGCAGACCAGTGGGCTGAGCATGATCCTGGGGAGCGGAAGGATGTCTGTGAACTTGTGGGCAAGGAGAAAATGGACAAGGTTGATGTTGCTGACCTTCAGTGTGGAAGCCTGTTGTTTGAGATGGCTGTGTGGGAAGAAAAGGTCAGTGGAGCAGCTCTGAGCTGGAAATGGGGAGAAATGAGCTTTTGCATAGCTTTCTTGGGCAAATCCCCACCTGTGTGCAGAGTGTGGCATATTTATGTCTCGGACTTTTGCTGGTACTTGCACAAGGTCTCAAGGGGAAGGCAACTAGGTAAGGGAATGGCTGTGGTGGAGTGTAAACACAGATTCTTCATTTAGGAAACACTCTTTCCTAATGGCAATATTTGGCTACAGAACAGACAAGGCCTATTAACTGTGAATGTGTTCCTTTTATGTTCTTCCACACAGGCAATGTGGGGAAATAAAGGAGACTTAAACCTGCATTGTCCATGTTAGCCACATTTCTCATTGCCTCCAAAGGGAGTTTTGTTCAGGAAGTGCAAAGCAGGCCTGGTAAATATATTTCCATTTATTCAGTAGTTCTGAGATTGAAAATGACAGAGACTGAGCAAAAGAAATACCAGGGGTATCTCATATCCATGTGTTGCTTCATTAAACATCTGAAAATGGCAATGAAAAAGCAGAGATTGCAGAATGAGATTACCAGGGAGCAGGATGATAACATGAAAGCCTCTGTCCTCTGCTTGTACAATACACATGTGGTCAGAAAAATAAAGGCAGCAAACTATCTTACTATAAAATAGACAAGGATTTTCATAGCTGTTATTTGGGATGCATGGAAAGTAGAAAATGGCTTTACACAAGAGAGTCACTTGTTAACTTTGGATATGCGATATGTGAATGTATAACTGAGATAAAAAAATCATCTGATTTCATCCTTCTTGTCAGGCAATATTTGCATTCAGAGGCTCCCGAAGTAACATTGAGTAGTTAAGGAATATATGACAAAATATTGTAAAGCTAACTGACATTGTGCACAAGAAAATTAGTTTCCTTTTATTGCTGCTTTAAATAGAAAAGATTTGATCAGTCTTGGCCCTCTCAATAGACAAAGAAAGGTGACTAGACCATGAATGCCTGTGAAGCTGCCTGAAGGCATGACAGCTGCTGGAGAAAGGGTTGCTCTTTCTTACTTGCAGAGGTGTCAGGTGGCAGAGGTGTCTCTGCCACAGGAGAGCTATGTGTAACACCAGCATCTTGGGACCATGCTGTAAGAACTGGGGTTTAAACCAGTTGCCCATCATTCTTGCCAGTCCAGTGCTGGCATCACCCCTGGAGCAGAAATCCCCTACCCATGGCACTCTCATCCCCCTGCCCCTCTCTGCAAACTCCCATGAAGCTCCAGAAACTGCATCACCTCAGGAGCAGAGGTAGGAGCAAGAGTTGGACCTGTTGTGGAGACTGGGGTGAAGGGACCTGCCCAAGCCCTGCCTGTGTGTGGATGACTTGTCCTTTGGTTCAGCTCAACTTCCCAGCCCCCAGCACTGCCCTGATGGTTCCTAAACCAGCCCTGCTGTGGTGGAGATTCTCCAAAAGCCTTTTCCGACAAGGGAAAATTTGTAATGTAAATGCCTACTTGACCATCACTTTTTTTTTTTTTTTTTAAGATTTGTTTTCTTTAGGAACAAAGGGATATATGCTTTGGCTTGTACTTGTTTGTGTCATTAGGTCCTGAGGCAGACAATGAAAGCTGTAATTCCAGCTGTGTGATCTGCTGCCATCCATCCACCTCACATCCCTGGTACCAAATCTCCTGAGACAAAGCACCTCCTCAACCAAATTCAAGCCCAGCTCACTTGCTGGGAAGGAGCTGCCCCTGACCTCCTGCCATCCTTTTGGGACCCTCTGAGTGGCTGAGCTGCCAAACCAAAGGGAGCAGATGGGGCAGGAGGAGCCCAGCCAGCATGGGCAGGTCAGGTGTTTGGTCACCCAAGCCTCACCTGCTCTAGGTGGGCTGCTGCTAATGCTGGGGCTTGTCCTCATTAGCTCCTATGTGCTCTTCAGTAGTTGTCATCAAGGACTTTGCATTTTCATTTTGACTGTTTAAAGGGCCTTTTAAATTAGGTTTTCGATGCATTTGTGTCTGTACAGCATTTCAAACGTTATAGTGGTTTCCTGCACCCCTTTGGTTTTTGCTGTAATTCTGTAATTACAATCATGGAGAGGGATTCTCCAGGAGCTGCCAGCCTTGCCAGTGCGTCCTTGCTGGTGGCACCAGACTGTGGGCTCTGGGCACACGGTGATGCAGGGGGTGAGAGCAGGAAGGTGAAGTTGAGTATCTTGATCCTTTTACCATCCAACCTAAAAGCAGGTTGGGAAGTAGCACATATCCCAGCGACAGTGAAGCCTGCAGCCTCTGGAGTCCAGATGCATTAGAGCCTGAAGAGAGCTGAGCTCCCTAATGGACACACACCGTGTTTTTGAGCATCCTGCATCTTCTGCTGATTGTCTGCTGTCGAGCCCTCGTTTCCAGCAGTGCTGGGCTTTCCACGGTACGCCAGCAGTGGCTCTTCCAAACTTCCTTGATTGTGTCTGTGCCTGTTGCGTGGTGCTTGAGTGATGAAATGGAAGGCAGCAAGACTGACAAAGATTAAATGAGCAGCGAGAGGAACCTGAGCTGAATTTTGCGAGTGTAATTATTGGTGCCAGTGGCTCCAAGCAGACTAAGGGGGTTTGTTTTCTGCTATTATTTGTGTGGCACTGGGGAAACGCCAGGCAACTCCCTCCTGATTCTTCTTCTCTAATTAAAAGGTTTTTATGTGTAAGGACTGGAATATATGAGGAAGTGATAAATTAAACGTCATGAGTTCCCCACTCTGTGCTCGTGCTGCAGCAGGAAATAAATTCTGCATCTCATAGTGAAGCCAGCAAAGAAACTGCTCCCTTCCCATTGCAAACAGGACCTTGTGGCACTTCCAGCCTGGAGGCATCCTGCCAGGTTTGCTGTGCCTGGGGACAGTGGCCAGTGTGAGCCAACTGGCTATGGGATATAGGAGCCATCCCCTGGGTAAAGGCAAAATAAATGCTCTGAGTGTGGTAGAGGTCTGCTGGCGTGAGTCCAGGAGGGGAAAGCAAAGGAATTGCCTTCTTCCAGCAGTGAAAATGCAATAGTAGAGCTGCTTCAAGCAGTTGCTGTGGCCCCTGGGCTGCACTGGCATCTTTCCCAGGACACAGGGTGGAAAATGCAGCTGTTCTGCCCAACTGTAGCAGCTCCGGCTTCTTCCTGATGCCTTCCCCCACAAATCCCTCGTGGTAGGCTGGGGAGCTGGGAGGAGACTGGCAGCCCAAAGGGATGGAGCAGGAAGAAATTGCATCCATCAGCCCCCCCAGGGTATGACATCCCTGCTGGGACAGCTCCAGGAGACCATCCAGGGGCTATAACCAGGAGGTGTCACCCTCTGCTCCCAGCTGTCCTCCTGAGCCCTGGGAAAATAACTAATGCATTAAAGCAAAATGCACACAGACAAAAAAGGAAATGCTTCAAGATGATCCTAGAGGATTATTTGGAAGTTTTCTCTGAAACATCAATGCTTTATTATATTTTTTAAAGGCTTGGTTAGATTGAAAGAGAAAAGGGAGGTTGCTTTCCTGTGGCTTGGAGTCAGTGTTTAAAAAATATAGCTGTAGGTGAAAAATAAATGCAAAATAAAATTTAAATCTGCTCCTCAATGCCAAAAGAATGCCAAAATGGAACTTTTTAGGTTTTAAGACCAGGTTTCAAACCTGATCAAAACAACTCAACAGTTTGGTATAATTTTTAAATACTTGAGTGAATCCAAATCTGTGTGTTCTAGAGAAAAAGCTTTCTTTCCAAAAAAGTTCATTAAACTCTCCATAAGCATCACCTCTTGGCCTGTCCTTGCAGTAGAAGGAATGGTTTGTTACTATCCTTCTGAAGGATTTTTTTTTTTTACTAAGTAAAACTCCTGCACAGTATAAACACACCAAAAAGCACACACCCTTTTGAATTTTAAGAGACAGGTATTTTAAATCCAGCCTTTTTCAAAACTGCAGACATGCATTATTTACACTGGAGAATAAAAATGTAACAAAGCTGTATTAGATTAAAATTGTTCCATAAAATATTATGATTATCATTTTTTGTAGCTTGACTTAAGGTGAACAATTTATATAAAAATATGAATTATTTTCTGCTGCAAAAAAATTATTCAGTGTGGGCTCTCTGTATTACAGTTATTAATCTTTCTATTTAAATGCAAATTTTTCCTTTCAACTGAGAGTTAAAGATACTTTTTATACAACTAATAAAACACAACTCTGATCTTCTGATCCCTCACAAGGGAGATGGCTTTCTCAGCTGTGTTTGGGATGTCTCTGCTGGAACATGGTGTCCCTTTACAGCAAGGATGCTCTCTTCATAAATACATTGAGAGTTACCTGTTCAAAATGAAATATTCATTTGTACAGCAAGGTGTGACTTGGACAATCCTTAGTTGCTTCATTTTTGTAAAAAGAGAAAAGAGCTAAGAAGAGCAGTGACCTTTGTGTGGCCATGTGCTGTGCCTGCAATCTAGGAGGGTCATTTATCCTTGGAAAATCTTGGTTTGCATCCTAGTGGGTTTGGTGCTATGAAAAACCTGATGAAAACCTCAAACTGAGGTTTCTTTGAGAGGCTGGAGTCAGCTCAGGTGGGAGCTGGTCAGGTGGCTCTGGGAGGGGAGTCAGACGGGGTGGTCAGAGGTGTTTCATTCCCCTGTGAAGCAGTTGTTGAAGGTATGTCAGGCTTTACAATCATCGCAGTGTTTGTGCTGTTCAGAAACTCTAGAAAGCTTTGTGTCATCCCCAGAATGCCAGATACCCCCAATACCACCAGAAACTCCAGGGGTGAGGGCGCAGTTTGCTCTGTGTAAGTGTCAGAGATTCTGTCTGAACTGTTTCTCTTCCCATTTACAGAAGGGAGTGGAAGTTGCCCCATTGTACCTGGAGGAGATTTCCAGTATCTGATCCCTGGGAGCTGCAATCAGCTGAGGTCTCTGCAGCTCTTGCCGTCCATGCACGAATGTGACAAAGAGAGAGGTAACTCCTATCTGGCAGCTTGTATCCTGAAGCAGAAATCAAAGTTATTTATGTGATTTCAGGCTAATTTCTGCCAATTTTTCATCTGAAAAAGTGCTTCTATTACCCTGAGCAACTCCAAGGACAGCTTCCTTAATAATGTTTATATTGTTGGACTTTTACTTACCAGTATGAACAAAGGAAGTTGAAAACAACTCTGCATCTCCATCTTTCATTCTTGCATGATCACAAACTTCCCATTCCATCTCCCAAGAAATGCTGTTTCCAGCTGGTGGAAAGCTTTCTGATGGTGTTCCAGGTTCTGCATGGTCTGGCAGAGTGTGTTATTCTCTGGCCACCCCTTGGTCTCCCTTGTTAGTGGTGCTCTGACTCACCCTGGGGGGCAGCTTGGCTGCTCCAGCTGGTGGAAACGCGGGTAATTGAAAAGGCTGAAGTAGTGAGTGGTGTTCTAATTAACTGGCTGTATTAGGCATTTTACAGTTCTGACATCTCGCAAGAGTGGAAGTTTAATGAGAATGGAGAGAGGCTCAAAAGCAATCCATTTTCCCAGTAAAGATTGTAATGAAGGTGTGAAATGATGCACAGCTAACTAAACCTGTCTGTAATAGCCTCTCTGTTATAATGTAGTGATCTGACAGACTCTGGAAAAACAGTACAGTGCATATGTATATATGTCGCACTAGGACAAGAAAGAACCACACGGATTCGCTGTGAAGGGTTGCCAGAGAAAAAAAAAGGCCGAGACGAGAACTCGTCTCTTTATTTATACAGTTCCTAAAATCACTGTGGATTGGAGGGTGAGGATACCACCCCTCAATCTCACTGGTCAAGGGAAAAGTCTATCACAAGTCTCCGCCTTGTGAAAGTATGAAAACAAAAGATAACAAAGTTAGAAACATGGCTTATGTTTACATAAAAAGTGTGAGAAACTATTCTGCAGCAAGTAAGCAGATTCTGCAAGAATCAGGGCGACATATATATAGATTATATCTATCTATCTATCTATCTATCTATCTATCTTTCCTTGCAGTGCTAATGTAATGTATCATGCAGCTTGACTGGGTGTGCCATGTGTAGGTCAGGTGCCAAAGTGTGTAAAGAACTGACTGTTGACCAAACATGCTCATTTGCAGTGTAAAGATGAATGCAGCCCAAGGAATGTCCCAGAAAATGTCTCAGAGAGGACATTTAAGTGGAGCACAAGGGGCTGTGAATGCCTGTGCTAGGGCCAGCTGTGGCAAAGCACAAAGGACTTCTGTGACCCATTTGCACCAGCACGGCCTCCTCACTGCGGTCCTGTCATGAATTCCTTGGGATCTGCCCTGGAGGGGCAGGAAGAGCAAAAGTGTTTTCTCACTGTTGCTTCACATGAGGCTCAGTCTCTGTCTAGCAGTTTAAAATTCAACAGCAGCAGCTGTATGTACAGCAGCTTTAAAGCTGTAAAAAAGCTGTACTCCCCACAGCAAAACCCTGTAGTCTTCACTGTCATTGCATCTCTCTGTCCTCATTTGCAAGGAATGCGTCAGATTCGGGTGGCTGCAGAGGGAATGGCAATGAGGATGGCATGTATTATGTGGCTTCTGGTGGCACTTGGGAGTCAGTGGCCCTCTGAGGATATTTTTGGAAACGGCTGCTTTTCTCTTGGATCTTGTGTCTCCAGACTTCATCTTCACAGGTTTTCATGTCCCACCCCTGCAGGGTTTCACTCTCAGCTGGTGAGGAGCTGAGCACCTGTTGAGCCCTGTGCCCTGCTGGAGCAGGTGCCCCTCTGCACACCCCGACAGTGTGGTGTGTGGTCAGGAGGTCATTTCTGCCCACAAAGTGGCCCAGAGCTGTCCCCAGCATGGAGCACTGAGGGCTGCTCCAGATGTATTGCACTTACTGGGCAGGTTTCCTTTTGAGTGGGTAAATTTGTTTGCTTACTTGGGAGCCATTTGTCCCCATTGTCACCTTCGCTCTGAGGCATGAGCCCGCTCTCACCATCCTCACCTGGGAACATGAGCCTGCTGCAACCTCTGTATTTCCAGCCAGGCTGAGGGGGCTGAGGGCCAGATCTCTGGGAGCTCACAGGTCTGATGTTTACCATGCTAGAGCCTAAATGCAGACAGGCATGAGGGGCCGCTTCCATTCTGTGCAGCTCTTGCTCCAGTTTGATCCCAAAGAGCTTTTCCTGGCTGACCTGAATTACCTTTTCCTTTTTTAAGTATATAATTTCTATGGCTGATATAAATGTCAAGCATATAGATGAAGAATAAAAATGGAGATAAACACCTTGTTAATTGTAATCATTATGTAAATACCTGAGCCCATAAATTTTAATAATTAGTTTTACTTTCTTTTTTTTTCCTCTCCTTGTCAGGACTTGCACGAACAGGGATGAGCTTTCTCATAGCTGCTTGTAGGATAGAGCCTTGACTGCTACACTGCATGAGTTTTGTGTGTGGCATATGGTGAGGTCTCATGAAACAGAATTGTGGAGCACTAATGTTCAGCTCTCCTGTGGGGAGTATCGCATCCTGAAGGGTGACTCCTTTCAGTAACATCAAGATCATATATGAAAAGAGCTTCTTTTAAAGACCTCAGCCATATGATTTATGGTAAATAACACTTGTATTCACATATTATGTGTTTCTGCTCTTGAGGTTTGCCCTTGTTGGTGCTCAAATTTGTTTTTGTTTAGCATGTCACAGGACTTGGAGCAATACAGTTTTGGCAAAATGTGTGGGAAGGCTATGTAAACACCATCCAAGATTTCTATACACTCTGTGCATCCTCTCCAGTATGTTTAAATGTTCCAAATATGCAGCTAAAGTACACCTACTAATACAAGTTAATACAAAGACATGGTTATATAACAGGAGCACTTTAGTTAGATTTTTATAACGAGAACAAGAGGATCCCCTGAGATATTGTTGTACAAATAACAAAAGACAGAAGCTCAATTAGTGAAAGCATGGAAGTGAAAAGTGAGACAAAAATCATGTAGAGTAAAATTCAGCAGGTATATTAGTTTGCAGAGTATACTTTCTTATACATTAAAGGGCTGCATTGAGGAATGAATTACCTGCTTTCCCTATGACAGTTTTCTAAACTGAGGTTGTCAGAATTTTTTTGCAGTGCTCTGACTCAAGATAGGAAAAGTCAATTCTTTAATTCTACTAGATGGAGGTGTCACTTTGATACTTCCATTTACTTTTTTCATTACAAGAGAGCAGAAATTGTCCAGAATTTTTTTTCCTTTTTGTGTTCCCCTGAGACTCCAGCAATAACCAGTGATAGTTTTTTTGTTCATATTATTTTAGATTAACGTTTTCCAAACAGCAATATATAGAAGCATGGGCCTCAACAGTTGGCCAGCAAGTAAAGCAAGCAAGGATTTGGTTTACAGAAATAAATCCAATCCCTGTTCTTTTTCCTTAGAAGCTGACAGTGTGTTTCCAGCAAGGTGAGAATACATAACAAAATGCTGCACTCTGGCCCATGCCTGCAGAGCTCTTTGGTAATGTGACTTCTGAAGCCCTTTATGCCTTTCCTAGAACAAAGCCGTGGTTTCCTGTCTGATCTCCTAAGAGAACCCAGGAGCCAGCAGGACTGCCTGCAGCATGTGCAATATGCAGTTTGCACTGAGTTCAGACACTCCACAGCCTGATTTCATGCAGCTTCACATGCTTTAATGCTGCTCTCGTGGTAGCTCTCTCTCTGGGACTGCCAAGTGTCCATACCAGCCACTGGTCTCATGGGGAAAGTCCATCTGTGCACAATCCTGGGAATAACCCCCGGAAAATATGGCTGCTAAGAAAAGAAATTATCTGTCAAAAGTGTTTCCCAATTAATTGGTTCAAAATGATTGTTTTTGGTAACCTTCTTCTGTCAATCACTGGTCCCATGTATTTACATAGGGCTTAGTGATGAAACTACTTGGAAACGTGTGAAATTATGTATTTTGCAACTTGAATCACCCTTCACCAGCTAAAAAGGAAAACCAAGGAGAACACTGACACTGGTTGAAACAGTTTGTAAAGGAACTTTTCCAGGGTGAAGCTGGAGCTGTCAGGACCAGCTCCTGGTCTGGGGGAATGTGTGGGGCAATGAGATTCAATCCAGTTTAGTGGAGTTTGGCTGCAGCCTCCACCTCTGTGTGCTGCTACCCTGGGAAGAGAAAAGATATTTTCAGAGCAAAGGTTGTCTTTGTAAAGCACCTTGAAAGAATGTATGAATGTGTCCTTTTCTGAAATGGCAGTTTGTTTCTCAAGTAATTTTTTATTTTTATATGGAATTAGAAATTATACAATTGATTTGACTCCTTACGTCATTATCTTATTAAATGTTTCAGAACTGGAGTTACTATTTTGCCTGTCACCAAAAATTGACAGCTCATTGCCCCCACTACAAAGATGCTGTGACCCAGGGCTTAGTATGGGCTTGTTTTGATTAGGGTTGATACCAAATTTTAGAGGTTTTATCAGTATTTTGCCAGCATTATGATTGGATTTGCATGCATGAAAACACAGTTCTGTTCTGTTTCTGAGCAATGACAGTGCTGGTTCCCTGTGCAGGAAACCCAGAAAGCAGTCTCGAAATTTTCTTTCCAAATGTGATGCACTGCTTGGCTGACGACAGCGCCCAGAGTGAAGCAATATGAGCAGCATTGCTTGATTTAATAGCGTGACATCCGCACAATGTGTTTTGGTTTATATTATTCCGGAGATAAGAATCTTTAAATACCGAAGGAGCATACAGTGTACAAGTATTGTATTGACATTTTTCTATGCTATCATAACCACAGATTCATCTGCTTGTCCTTATGTTAGCAATTTAATTTTAATCCAGGGCGATAATGAAAAAGTGCATTACTGGGGAAAAACAAACTCTTCATAGCCTGTGTTCCTGATATTTTTAGGGAATTGAATTGCATTTTGTGTTGGCAATACTAGGCTATCTTTAGGCCTTCTGTGAATATCCATGAACAACAAAAATGTGTCTGCCAATGTATTGTCAGCCAGAGGTAAACAGACTATTTGTAGCTATTGTATTGGGGGGCGGATCTGGAGGCCTGTCTGTGCCCTGTGGCACTTTTACTCTGCAATTTCCTGTGAGGAACTAGAGCAGCTTCTGGTGTGTGGGAAGGCACTTCCGGATGTGCTGAGCATGAGCTGGGAGCCTGCCCTGCTCTCCAGGCTACTGCTAGCTCTGGATGGGTGATGGAGCGGGGCTGGGCTGAGCTGCCCCCGGCTCGGGTGAAGCTGAGGGTCAGGGCTGAACTGCCCAGGCAGGGATGGCTGTTTCTACTCAAATGGGTCAAAATCCCCCACATCTCTGGGGAGAGATTTTAACTGACAACAGCGAGAGTCCCTTCTGATGCTGAAAACCAGATCCTTTCTCCTTTTTTTTTTTTTTTTTTTTTTTTTTTTTTTTTTTTTTTTTTCCTTCTTAGGAGCAGTTTGGTGGTACAGGCTTTTGCTGTGCACAGTACAGGTGACCAAATCTGTGACAAACACTGGCTGTTCAGGCATAGGTTTTCCTTGCCACAACACAACTGTAGCCACAGATTTGTTCAAAACTAGGAGCAATCAAGCATTCAAGAGTATTGTAGAAGCAGAATAATTTGGATTCCATTTTTTAAATAATTTAATGTCTTTTTTATATAGAGAGATAGAGGACTCAAAAATCCTACAAGATGGAGCACAATATGAGATCTATTTCCCCAAGTTGTTTTTTTCTAAACTCTTGCCAAGAATCTTCTGCTACAATTTTGAGGTTTGTTTAAAAAAATCCTAGGAGAAATGTGTACTATTCTTTATCAAACTACTTAGGATATATTCCTAAGAGTCACTCACACTCCTACACGCACCTTTCCATAAGTGAGATAAATTGAGAATGTCACTATCTTTAATGTTAGAAGTATTTCCATCTTCCACTGCAAATATGCAGTGATGCATCTAGAATAGCACTGTCAGAGAAAGAAATCTTCGCATGAACGGAATTTAGCTATTTGTGTTCTCTTTCTACGTGCACTTAGTGTTTTTTCTTCAGTGGGATCATGTTGGCTGTAGGGAAATGGAGAAAGAAAACTGTTTCTTTAGCTATGAGCCTGGTCTGAGTCCTGCCCCTTGGCCAGTCTCTGACAGCCTGCACCCGGTCCTGAGAGTCACAAAGCTGTGGGAGATGTTGACTGAAGGGCATCGCACTTGCTAATAGCAAGGTGGGTGCAAGGAAATTGGTTTGACACATGCTGGTGGTGCTGAGCGTGGCCTTCACCTCCTGGGTCTGCACAAAACTGCTGGCTCCAGTGGGGAAGCAGATGGGAGTGAGGACTTGAGAACTAATCTCCTGTCTGTGCTTCTGCCTCTGTGACTAATTGCTCTGAAATTTGCACATGTAATAGCTTTCGCTTCTCCTAATGCCTCTTACTAGGTTAGCATTTTAAAAAGATGTATTTTCTTGTCATTAACAGCACTAGATGCAAACGGGGAAGCAGATAGATATGCATTGCTTATTAATTAAAAAAGGATCACAAATTTTAGGGAGTGCACTCAGGCTCCAAGGAGTACCTGATCCCCTGTCCAAGGCAGAGTACACACCAAGAAATGCACCCCCTGCACCACTCCTCTGTGGGGACACACAAATTAGAAATTTCAAGGGCTGTTGAACACTGTGAATTTCCACTGTGGATCAGCGCAAAGTTACTTGGCACGGGAGGTTCTGTAACTGTGATACATTGGGGAAGTTCATATTGTGCAATGGCCCTAAAACTCACCCGTCCTCCTCTCGTATGCAGAGACCCAGTGCTGAGATGTGTTTAATATAAAGCAGGTAGGATATGAGCTGACTGGAGCAGTTTTTCTGTCTCTTGTTGCCTTTACATTATTCATCTTAGGATTGTCTCCTGTGCTATTTATATTCAGCATAAATAATACTTAATTAATAAATAATTAAACCAGGGGACAGAGGTGTGGTGTGAATGTGAAGAAAAACTCCATGTCCCTGATGTTGAAAAGTTGGAAAGCTAGCCAGGACTGGGGGAGTCCTTAGTTTGAGGAAAGGTGGTCTGCTGAAAATGCTTTCTTCCTACAGGAAAGCATTAACATGCAAACACTACTCTTAAGTGGCCAGAATGTAGTGATTAAAGTGCTCTTACTGTGTGATCTTGGGCCTCTTGCCCTTTCTGTTCCTTAATTAATTTCCTCTATCATTTATGTATTAATAAAAACAAATTACCTGCTCCATGGGAGGTGAGTGGTTTTATTCATTTATGTTACCAAACACTGTTGAGATCGAGGGAAGGAAAGAAGGATGGAAGGAAGAGGCTGCAGAAGTGAGACGGCTGTATTTAGTGCATGAATGATATATGACAAGCTTTTATTCCTTGGCAGTCTGATAATTTGACATAGCAGTCAGTCTTTTTCCTTTCTACTGTTTAACTTTCTTTTTCTGACATTGTCCTAATAAGGCACTACTTCTGCCTCTGTGTTGGTTTTGCACAGCCTTGTTTTTGGTATTGGGGGGGCCACAGAGGTGGCTTCTGTGAGAAGCTGCTGGAAGCTTCCACATGTCTGGCAGAGCCAATCCCTGATGTCTCTGAAGATGGACATGCTGCTGGCCAAAGCTGGGCCAGTTAGAGATGATGGTAATGCCTCTGTGATAACATATTTAAGAAGAAAATCAAAACAAAGGGGGCACAGTTTTTTTCTAGCCAGAGAAGAGGAGGAGGTGAGGACATGTGAGGGGAACAACATGGAGACACCAAGGTCAGTGGAGAAGGAGGGGGAGGAGGTGCTCCAGGAGCCGGAGCTGAGATTCCTCTGCAGGCCATGGTGAGGACCATGGTGAAGCAGCTGTGCCCCTGCAGCCTGTGGGGATCCATGGGGGATGCAGAGATCCAGCCTCAGCCCATGGGGATCCCCGGGGGATGCAGAGATCCACCCTCAGCCCATGGGGATCCACGGGGGATGCA
The DNA here is from genome assembly GCA_013397115.1 of Edolisoma coerulescens. Taxonomy (NCBI): domain Eukaryota; kingdom Metazoa; phylum Chordata; class Aves; order Passeriformes; family Campephagidae; genus Edolisoma; species Edolisoma coerulescens. The sequence continues at coordinate 568,802 of VWZW01001240.1, forward strand.
GAGATCCATCCAGAGCCCATGGGGATCCACGGGGGATGCAGAGATCCACCCTCAGCCCACGGGGGAGGTGCCCACGCCAGAGTGGGTGGATGCCTGGAGGAGGCTGTGATCCAGTGGGAGAGCCGGTGAAGAGAGGGGGCCCTTGCTTCCAGGCTGGAGCAGCCTGTCCTTGCAGGACTGCACCCCGTGGAAGAGTGACCCATGCTGCAGCAGTTTTGGGAGGACTGTGTGCCTGTGGGAGGGACTCACGTTGCAGCAGTTTGGGGAGGACTGCTGCTTGTGAGATTGGAACCATGTTGGAGAAGTTCATGGAGAACTGTCTCCCCTGGGGGGGACCCCACGGCCTCACAGGGGAAGGACTCCTCTCCCTGAGCAGTGGAAGAAAACCTTGGGTGATGAACTGACCAAACCCCCACCCCGTCTCCCTGCACTGTTGGTGGGAGGGAGGGAGGGGTTGGGGGAAGAAAAGGTTTTTTAAGGGCTTCTTTTACTTCTCATTATCCTCCTCTGGTTTTGTTAGTAATAAATTCACTTTGTACTTCTAAGTTGAGCCTGTTTTGCCCTTGCAGTGTCTTTTCTCAGTCCTTATCTCAACTCATGAAGCCTTCATCAAATTTTCCTCTCCTCTGCCCAGCTGTGGCAGGGGAGGGTGAGCGAGCAGCTTTCGTGGGTGCCTGGCGTTTGGCCAGTGTCAAACCATGACAGGCTCTAGTGTGATTTATAAATGAGTGGATATTTGGACAATTTGACTTTGGGTTGATCACTACCTTTGTTTCAGCCTTCTTTCTTTCATGATCATTTATGGAAAAGGGCACTGCCCAGTAACTGTGGAGTCACCTGCCAACAGGTCATGTATTTGAAAATAATGTTGGGATTAAAAATTGTTTCCATGTCCCGTTTTCATGGAATAAACATGGATTTATCTCCTGGAACAATGCTCTGTTTCCTGCTATTACCAACAGAGTAGAAGCTGGGGAGGTTCTCCTGCAAGGGGCAGAGGTGCACAAACAAGACAGTTCCAGCTAGATATGAAGAGCTGGTTGTTGTCTACTGACACAAATTGCTCTACAACTCAGATTTTTAGTGTCTTCCTCTGAAAACAAACTGGATCAAGCTCTTACAGTCCATATACAACATGCACTAGCTCTGGCCAGATGCTGCCTGTGGTGGTTTTGCTGGTGGAGTTCAGCAAATGCTGATGCGTGTCCATGAAAGACAGAAATGTGCTATCAATGGATGCTTCTGATATCTTTACTCCGGGTGAGTAATGCAAACAAACACAACATCTTTTTACCTGTGCAAATCAGTCTCAGGATGGAAGAAACATGAAAAGCCAGCATCTCTTCTCTTGTAATGTCTAATAGCGATGTCTAATTCTGGATTTTCAAAGCTCTTGCCTTAAGGTGATGCTGTGATATGGAGCATGTTTGTGCACAGGCACTGCTGCGAGAGCAGCTCAGTGCAATTCCGTATGCAGAGAGCTCCTGGGCTGGGCTCCCCTTGGAGTTCCTCAGCAGGCACTAAGGATGTGTCATCCTTTGAGTTATCTCTTACTTTTAACTCAGCTTTCCTCCATGAAAACTGTTTTGGTCCTGACTCCAAAACACTACACAGAATACTGCATTTTGCAGTGCTTTGCCACAGAGTTTTGCCAGGGGAGCAGTGGGGAGGGTGAGGAGATGAGAGCTGCCTTTGGGGCTGGGCCTGCCTTCACCCCTCAAGTGTGTCATGCCATTTTCATCAGCAGTTTTCTTTGTGCCACTCCCAAGTTTGCTTCTCCCAGGGATTTTAAGAAACGGCCACTGCCCTCTTGGACTGAGCTGTGTGGGAGAGGGAGCTCATGTTGCTCTTGGGTGTTTGTAGTTTGCTTCTTAAATCTCTCCTTGGAGGATGCTGCTTTCACCATCTCCCAACTTGCATTGAAGCTGAAGTGTCCTGTTACCTTTCCCCTCTGGAATGTGCAGGCTTTATGTTTCTTTTGTGGTTGTGACTGAGGTTCACCCTGGGGCAGAAACATTTGTGGGGCAGGGAGCAGTGGAACTCTCAGTTTTGCAGTGTGAGAGTGCTCCCAGCCTACCCACAGCAGCCTCCCCTCATTTTTTGGGAAGATTTCCCAAAAATCAGGGTGGTCTCTCAGCCGCTGGCATTGAAACCCTCCTGGAGACTCTGGCTGAGGTGCAGCCCAGCTCCCCAAAGGCAGCAGTAGTCTTGCACTCCCCTGCCAAGCTCTCAGGGCCAGGACCCTGGGCAGCCCAAAGTGGTGGGTTCGTGTCACCCAGCCCTTCAGAGCTGAGTCCTGTTAATGATGTGTGTAAAGACTTCACGCTGCTGAGGCCACGGTGCTGCTCCAGAAATTCTGAGCTAATTGCATGAAAGGTGAAGCTCCAGTACAGTAAGGATTGATTCAGCCTCAGGCCACACACAGCAGAGAGCAGCTCATGGAAACCAAAGACCAGGCCTGTGATTGGAGACCCTTAATGCAGCTGAAATACCATGATGCCTGACCTCATTAGAAAAAAGTCACAAAACACATCTCCCTGTATTGTTTTTTGCTGTGTCCAGTGAAATAGTGGAAGCTCAGCCAACCAGCCAGGTATTCCTCCCTCTCCTGCAGAGTACTGTGTTTTCCTCTCTGCCTGGGAAACACTGGTAGATCCAGACTGAAGTCCTATAAGCACATGGGGAGGAAAATGTAACTCACTAATTAATACACAGACATAAAGTGATTGTGGCCACAATTCTAAAAGCTGATACTGGATGTGTAGGGTGAGGGAGTAAGGCAAACAAATAGGGTACATGCAGTGTCTTATCAGGGGCCAGGAGAATTTGTAAGGGTTAGGGTTAGATTCTCATATTATAGGGAAGTTAATGCACTGCCAGTGCACAGTTGCAGTCTTCCAGCTCATAGTCTGAGATAGTCCCTGTCACAATTCTCCCTCCCATAGCAAACCTGGTGCAGTTCAGAGCATAAGTTTGGGTTGCACACAGAGTGGGATGGACTTTGCAGATGGGAATGTCATGCCTTTGCTTTCAATGCCTATCAGCTTCCCTAGCACAGACGAGTCCCTGCTGCTAACACCAGACAGCTCTTACTCCAGCCTGACTGTTTGGATGCTGAGGTCTCTTTGGATGCTGAGGCATTTGAAATTCACGTATGGGAAAGGGGGAGGAATGCTGGCATTTCCATGCACGTAGCTTAGTTCTTCACAGTGGTTTTCTGCACTCATGAATCATGGATGAAGTATTCCTACAAGGCAGCTTGGTTCTACAGAGGTACCTTTGCAGCGGAGGGAGCAGGGTGCTGAGCAGCAGGACTGTGGTTTTTCTCTCTCAGTTCAGCACAGGTAGGTGGTCCCAGCAGCGCAGAGTAATCTTCCCTCTCACAGCTGCACTGCAGGCAGAGGATCGAGGGGACGAGGGATTTGGCTGGCATTTGTGGGCTAAGGATGATTAATGCTTCCCTGTCACTAACTCATCACCACTTGCATCAACCAGGACCGCAGAGCAGCTTGGTGCAAACCAGCCAAGCATTGGTGGTGATTTGTTGTGGTCATGAGCGCAGCGTGAGGCGCTGTGGCCACAGGCTCCTGTTGGGGTGTGGCGCTGTGGGGTGCTGCCTGCAGGGCCTGCAGACCCCTCTGGGACACCCCAGGCAGCAGCTCCCATCTGCACTGCCCGCTGAATGTCAGTGTGAGCCTGTTAGAGAGGCCGGAGGGAGCGCGGATGGCAGCACAGTGGGCAGCGACGGATCATGCGACGGATCATACGCCGGAGAATGATTGATTTACTTATTTAGGGCTCTGTTCAGCAAAGATTTGGATCCATGGGGCTTGGGCTTAATAAGAATTGGGGAGATGAGGCTATTACAGCAGCAGAGGAAGCCACCAGTGCTTCAGGCATTTCACAGCATGGCACTGAGGCATTTATTTAACCCGCTGCACAGCATTGGGGCCAGCCCTGCTGCCAGCAGGGAGCCCTTTGTCCTGCCACCAGGTTCAGCCGCCGTGAGAGTTTCAGGTGCTGCATGGAGAGGGGTCTGGGAAGTTCAGGTTTGGAGGCCCTGGTCTCAACCCAAGCCTTACAGCATCACTGCTGGGCAGATACAGCCCCTCATTGCAGTGGCTTTTCTGTTATGCTTCAACTTTTGCTTTGCTGCAAGGCACTGAAGGAAGAAGAGTTGTGTCATGGGCTTTGTGAATTAGGAGGACCATCCTGGGAGTAGGGTGGCCCTGGGGCCACCTTGCCAGTCACCATAGTCAAGTTAGTAATTTGGGAGACCTTGCGAAATGCCTGTTAGCATGCCCCACACTAACTTGGACAGAGAGACACAAGCTGAGTCACCCTGCAAACCTCTGGTGTGATGTAGCCCAAACTCCATGTCCAGGCTTTGCTATGGACCTTCTGGATCCAGAGTATTTGTCTGTCCTGGTCCAGTTTGGTAGGAATTGTCAGGCCTAATCAAGCCAGTGACTCTTGGGCTCTGAGAGGAAGGTGAGCTGCTGAGGGAGTTGTGGAAAGCCCTGGGCAAATAGCCAAATGAAATCCCTGGGGAGCTGTCACTTCCTGGCAGCAGTGTTTGGCCTGGAGCATCAGCTTTGTGTCAAGCAAAAATGCTATAAAGCACAGTCATAAAGCACAGAAATTGTTAGGAGAATGTCTTGAAAATCTCCCTGTTTAAAGCACTACCCAAGGAGAGCAGCTGCTCTGCCTTTCAGCTGACTTTCCTGCAAGAGAGTTGGAGCCATCCCCCTCCTCCTCCAGACAGGTCTTTGCCTGACAGCAGCAGCTTTGATGGGACTGCCTGGCTCTCCTGCATGTCTCTAGTCTTCCAGGACACCCTTTAGTTTAATTACATTCTCTGTGCCCATTTACCTTTCTGAGACTGTTTCTTGGCTGCAGCTGCCAATCTGAATACTCACCTGGAACACCAAACTAAAGCAAAGCAAAGCAAACCAAACATCTACTAGAAGTAGCCAAGTTGTTCATACAGACAGACCGGGTGGGGAGTGCATCACCTGAGGGCTCAGTAGGAGGAAGAACTTCACTACTTAAGAGAGGGATGTAAAACTGTGGGGGTGAGCTGGAAGGCACATGTGGAAAAGAGACCTTCATCTGGAGGATGCTCCATCTACCTGTGAGAGTTGTCTGCAGCTCTGCCTAGTCTGCTAATACCCCACTCACTGGGTGGGTAGGAGAATAGAAAAATGAGTGGGAATAAATCAGAAAAGCTGGGAATGTAGGGAGTTATCTGCAAAGTGCAGGTGGAAGAAATGTGTTCTCTCTTAAAGACTTCCCACAGATTTAATTCCCTTGTGTCTTTTCTTTTAATGTCAGTGCTTAAAAATAGGACTGAAGAAGGAATATAACATTTTTGCTAGTGTTAAGCTGGCAGCTAGTTAGTGCTGGCTACTTATTGTATAGGCCAAATTGCTCAGATGAGACCTGCTTTATAGAGGTGCAAAATGGCTGCTGCTCTCAGGAAGAAGGAAAATTTGGAATCTTTTATCTTTTTTACTTCTTAGGAGGCACAGTGACCTGCAATGCCTTAGCTTAGAGTAATGAGTCTCTTGTATCTGTGCTTACCCACCAGATAACAGCAGGTCAACTGGGCTCCTGGTAGAGTTGGGGAAGCTTAAATAAGGACAAGCAATGCCTCTAATGATCTCTGCTGCCCTCCTGGGGGAGGCTCACCTAGGATAATGCCGTCCCCTGCTGAGTGACCACTGTCATACTTTATTTCCAAATCTGCTTCTTGCACTTCTGTGGTTGAGAAGGATTTAAGACCATTAGCAAAAGGCAGTGTGCCGTCTGGGAGAGGTTTGGCCCTGTGATGCACTTACTTCTGGGTGCTGGTCTGAGCTCTGTGCTCCTGAAATACCTACACACATGTTTGAGGACATCTGTGGGAAAGGACTCTGCATTTGGCAGCTGTGTGGTTTAGCTGCCTGCTGGAACAGAGTCTGCTCGTCACCTCTGACATGCTGTGCTATGCCGGCTGGAGTCTGAACACGCTGCTGAGTTTGCTGTGTAGCTGATTGTAAGTTCAAAAGTTACTGGTTTGGGGGAGTGGTGTGACTGACTGGGTGGTTTTGTGATAGACAAGGGGAGCAGGAGAACAGCTGGGGTCCAGCACTGGTTGTGCAGCAAGGCGAACCTGGGCCCAGATTCACTGGCTGAGCTGAGCGAGTTAAAGGCAGGGAAAATGGTGACATGAGGACAGGTGGAGAAAATGGGAACACAGTGTCTCTCAGGGACTCCCACCCCTTCCTCCATCAGTGGGTGTGTTGGGTAAACTGGTTCTTCCAACCTGGTACCTTCCTTTGTGTGATGAGGAACACTGGGCCAAACTGCTCCCCTGTGAAGGTGTGTTCTCTGCAGTGTCTGGAGCTTGGTGACCCACGGAGAGAGGTAACAGAGGAATAAATCCTTGATGGGTGGGTGGTGCTTCTCGGCAAGGACATACAGCCCCCTTCTGTCAAAACCTTTGGAGAATTAGTTTGATTTTCATTTAAAATGCATTTAAAAACCTCAGTGTGGTGAGATGGGATTCCTCTTTTCAGCTACCTGCAAACCAGCACTTCCTATCACATCCTGCTCCTTTCCCATAGCCAGCTTGTCAACACAGATATGCTGCAGAGCACGAATCCCAGTGGCTATGGGAGAGGCAGAAAGAGCCTGTCTACACAGCCCTTGCTCTCTCCACAGTCTCCTCAGGCCAGTTCTGGGCCAGCCAAGCAGCTCTTTTCACTGGTAGCATCAGAGGATGCCTTTGCCTCCTGCAGGCCAGGCACTGGCGACACTCCATTGGCATGAGCAGTTGCTGGCACTGCCAGTTTGGGGCTGCATAAAGTACATTTGTAGTGCCTCAAGAAAATATATCCCTCTTTCTGAAAACTATATGAGGTGGACCAGCACTTTCTGTTTATGCTGCCTCCTGCCAAGCTTTTTAGCATTATTTATTAGCAGCTGGAGAAGAGCTCACCAGCCAGCAGCACCTTCCCTTTGAGCCCTGGTCCATGCTGTCCCTCATCGTGGCAGGCTGCCCACTTGCCGAGTATGTTTGCCTTGCTGTTCAGCTGTTTTAAAGCCCCACTCACCAGCTAGGATTTGGAGAGATTAATAATGTCTCTTTTCTGTACAATGTCCTTGACAAGCCAGAAATCCGCCCATTTGCTGTTTTGAGCAATTAAAATGATGACATGAACATCCACCCCCAAGCAACCAGTTGGCGAAAGCGCTCTGTGGTGGAAACTCCAGTGCTTGGTGAGTGAATCTGTGTGTAGTTTGGCACAGAACAGCCCTGCTGACTTCCTAGGCCCACACTGCTTTGTTACTCGAACACAAACATCTAAACCCAGCGCTGGCACTGCCAAGGCCGGCTGTTGCTGTTGGGTAATAAACCAGCACGTTGGGGTTTGCTGCTCTCTTTGGGCAGCCAGGAACCACAACGGATGGTAGGGCTTATGTATTGATTGCCCTTCAGATCAGAAACTGGATGGCACCACAGGGAGCTGGTAAGGGAGGAAAACCATTTTAAATACACTGTAAGTGCTCCTTTGCAGGATTAGTGAGTGGGAAATGGTAATATATGTTTACAGGATGCACAGAAAAGCACAAGCTGGTAAACTTGCTTGGGTTCCCCTTCCACATAGGAAATTCTGCTTCAGCAGAGATGGGGAAATACTTGCTCTAATAAATGTTGCTTTATTTCTGGGGTCTTATAGCAGAAAAGAATCTATATTCTTACAGAGAAGTTTTGGGAAAATTGGCAATTGTTTAAAAATATGAGGGGAAACAATAAACAAAAGAGGATGATGAGGAGTTGGAGTTGGCAGAAGTGGAAACCTTTCCTGTTGGCTACTTCTTCCCTCAGGGCTAGTTTGCAAAAGGCAAGAAGTGCATGCTCTGCTCTTATTTCCTGCATAGCTGGGAGGCATTCACCAAGGCAAGTGGCTGCAAGTGGGCAGCAGGGACAGGTCCCCGTCTCTGCAGTGGCCACAGCACCATGAAGCATCCCCCTGGGTCACCTCTCAGTGTACCACATATTCCCATCCTCAGCAGCTGGTCTGGTCAGTGTGAGAGAGCAGAGCGGGTTGTGATTCCGTTTATCACTTTGTTGAGTGCTTGGAACTTCACTCCAAGGTTTTGTGTGGCTCTGGTGTACTTTCAAAATGCCGGGGAGAGTGGCTGAGACACTGATGCACAGATGTGCAATGAAAGTATAAAAGCCTGTGCTGTCATTTCAGAAACGTGTGCTGTTCCCTTGGTTTGCCAAACTCTTACAATTATCGTAACACCTGCAGCTTTCCTGCAATCCAGTCCTGGGTGTTTTTTTCCTGCTTGCTCAGCTCATTTCTAGCTGCCTGTCACCTGGGAGATGCCCTCTCCAGCACCGCGGTTATCGCTCCTGGAGCAGCTCCTGGGAGCAGGGTGGGCAGCAGGCGGGGAGCTGGGATTACTCCCTGCTTCCCTGGGGTGTTTTGTGATCCTGGCTGAAGGACACAAGTGACAGGCACACCCAGGGATTAGTATGTAGAAATCTTGAATTTTAGGAAAGCCTAATATCTTTGTAGTGACCCAACTCCTTGTAGAATTGCGAGTGAAATATTAGGAATGTTAAGGAAACCAGAAAGATGCTGGAATTTCTCCGTGTAAGGGGCTAGTGTTGGAAGGGCAATAAACTCATCTGCAAAGCCTGCTTTGTTTTATGTGATATCACCCTCTGCTCGCTTCCCCCAGCACATTCAGTCAGAAATATGAGCAGCTTGGACTGGGGATTTTTTCCTTTGTGTTTGCAAAAGCCTGGAGAGCTCGGGCTTTGACATCCAAAAGAGCCTGGGTGATCTGGTGGAGATAGAGCTGACCCTGAACTGAAGGATTATCCCTGAGCTTAATGAATCAGACTCTTAGACCTCAGCAGCCTCAGACATTTGCCATGCTGTGACTTTTAAGACAGTGTTGACAGCATTTGCTGGGACACCTCTTGGCCCACCCACACGTGGGTGTTTCCTGGGCCATCCACCTGGAGGCAGCTGCCCAAAAGCATTCAGTGCTCTGAAATGTGCTTTCAGGACATCTTGGCAGGCTTGAATGCAATGGGCTGGGCTGTCTCCACAGGGCTGGAATGCTCTGGTGAGGACATGACCACTTCATTGCTAGAGCCACCAGTTCAGCCATGCTGGAGAGATCCCCACTCAGGCTTAGACCACCAACCACTTTTGCAAATGAGAAGGCTCTGTTTTTGTTATCCCATCCTTCTTTGTGGAACATGAGGGATTTCTTATGCACACAGAGGTTTGTGATGCAATTCCGCATTATCCACCCTACTTTGTTACAAATGAATCATGAAATAAACTTCATGTAACAAAGCACAAAACAGTGGAGGGATATTTGGATTGGCTTGGCTTGATGTTTTCTTTCCTTTTTTCTTTCTTTTTTTTTTTTCAGTTTGGCAAGTTTTTATCCAGCTTTGTTCCCTTCATGTCATCCCTTTAGTTTTACGTAGATCACTCCAAAGTACAGAAGAATCACGTAAAACAAGAGAGAAACAGACAACACTGAGGTGAAAACAGACCAAGTGTATTGGGATGTATTCTTCCAGCCAGTGTCTTTTGGACCTATTTGGGGTTTTCTTGACAAAGAAGTTTAATTTCTACAGTTGTGGGTATTATTTTCAGGGATTTGCCCTTTGCAGAATGCTTTATTTTGACTGAAGAATATTGCCATGCAGCACTTGGGCTGCCAGCTATGGAAGGCCCTGGCATGGGGGGCTTTCCTAGGGCACATCCAGAGCCTCTGATGCCTTCTGGTGGGCCCAAACTTTTATTTTTCTTGTTAAGAAGCCTCCCAAGGGGGCACGAGAGGGGACTGGCTTGCTGGGTGGAGAGAAGCACAAATAAAAGCCACGAAAAAGAGGAATGGAGAGTTGTTTTCAGGCCATGTCTGCACTAGACAACACATCTGTGTTCTCTTAAAAATAAAAACCTCATGGAATCAGTCCTCTGGCAGTAGAGAGCCTGCTTTGGTGAGGCTTTCTTTCTGATTACCTCAGCAGAACAAATACACTCAGGGCATATCTCACTCCATGGACCAGGTAACAAGCCAATAAAACCAATCAGCCCATTTCCAGGTGGCTTTTGATGCCTTTTAGCAGCAACCTACCTGCCTGCCAGGAGCATTGCTGCTGCCCTGCTGAGAGCTGAAGTGCTGACTGCCTGGTGCAGGCACAGCTCTGCAGTGCTGTGGTGTGTCTGTCCTCTGGGCAGTACAAAGGCTTGCAATCACGTAGTAATTCAGTTTGGCAGGGGTGCTGAGGGCTCTCAACTTGCTTGAGGCTTCAGGAGGTCTCATCCCAATCCTAAGCACTTGGAAACCTGTGTGTTGGAGGCCAAGATCACTGCCCTCGAAATGGGTGCCCAAGCCAGCATTGATTTCAGAGGACAAGTGTGGTTATGTTTGCTGCTGGCTTGGATCCATCTGGGATCCAGGTGATAAAGCCGGGATCCAGGTGATAAAGCCTGGCTCCAGCATGCCCTAGGTGGCTACTTTGCAGGCAGAGCATTAGTCTGGTGAAGCTAAACCTTGAGGGTCAAACACTCAGCAGACAGGAGCAGATGCAGTTGTTAGTGCTTTTGGAAAAGCTGGGCCATTAATTATGAATGGAGCATGTGTACTTCCTGCTTCCAGGGGACACAGAGCATAAGGGCGTCTGCCTTTATACAAGATGTGTACAGGCCCACAGTGAAATACAGCCATAGTTAAATGTTAATGCTCAGGATCTGATTTTTGGCTGTCTTCCTGCATTTCTATTTGCAGATGTGAGGGGTTTTTTTTGTGTGGTTTTATTTTTTTTTTTTAATTAGAAAAGAATTCCTGAAGAACAAGGAGCCTGAGAGCCCTCTGTGTAAGATCTGAAAGCTCTCCTAATCAGAAAGGAGGGGGGAATAATTTAGAAGCCAGCCAAATAAAACTCAGGTGCCTATTAAAAAGCAAACAACCTTCCAGTGACATTCAGAGTGGTCTCTTGCTGCTGCAGAGGGAACAGCATCTATGTAAACCTTCCAACACAGACATTTGAGAGTCACTTTTGTTGACATTGACCTAATGACGCAGGTCATTTGATTTGTTATAATGGGACTTTGATTAGTCCTTCTCAGTGCATCATAGTGAAGTCATGAGACTTCTGGACAGCCTACAACGGTCCTTGGCTGCAATACTGTGATTATTGGATGGCTAATTGCAATAACACCCATTTAGAGTTGCTTAAAGAAAATTAAAGCCTGGGCAATCAGTGAAACAAGCCTTTTATGTACTCAGAGTAACATAATGTTTGGTTTTTGTTATTACCTAACAGCAAATATACCAAAATACATGGAAAATGTGTATTTTTTTTTTATTGCCCAGGCAACTGGGCAATTGTTTGACAACTTGTGAAGCAGCACTGAGGTCACACAGTCCTGTGGTCTGCAGATGGGCAGTGGCAAAGAGCAAGAGCATATTCAAACAGGTGCCTGTGGCCACAGGAGAGTGAGGCAGGGAAAAGCCCAGCCCGTGGAGAGGCTGCTGGAGCCCACACAGGTTGTCTGTGCCCTGAGGAGCCGCCTGTGCTGCCCTGCAGGATCCCAGCACAGAGCGGGGTCTCATCAGTGGGATCTGGGGTTCAGCTGGGGCTCATTGGCTTTGGTGCAGGCTGTGAGTGGACTGTCAGGGGGCCTTGGGATTTTCCAGTTGCTTTTGTGGAGCTGGGAATCTACCACGGAGCCTCATTAATTGTGGATTAAGCAGCAGGTTACTTTTCCAGACCTTGGTGTTCATGGTTCTTTTGCCCCTTGTTTGGCTGACTCTGTGTGTGATAGATCTCTTAGAGAAAGGAGGATGTTGTGCCTGTCCAGCCAGGTTTTAATCCTCCCTGTTTGTGTGTATGTGATATGCTCCTTTCTCTTTTGTTTGTTTGGTATTTTTTATTACTTTACTTAGTATTACTGAATTGATGTATTTATATAATTTTATAATCAGAAGTGTCTAGAGTACTGATTACTAGAAAACCACATGAGAAGATTGGGCTTTTGTACCGACACGCTAATGTAGCAAAAATAATCTTATTTAAACATCACTAACTCTAAAACACATTTAAATTGGGACCATTGAAATTCACCTCCTATTTGTGTCAAGGGCTCCAAAACATGTCTTTTCTAAAATACAAGAAGTAACATAAAAGCCTAAGGCTTCTAAAAAGTCGTCTCTTGAAAAATAATCTGGATTTCAGCTGGAGGTTGGTAGAGATGCAGTGAACCTTTTAGCAATGAGCTAAGCAACCCTGAAAATTAGGTTTATAGTACTTTTGTCAACAGATTTGTTAGAGAAGCTCAACTTCATTATCATGGCAACATTTTACAAATAAGTGGTGGAGCTGTACAGAGAAGCTGAGGTTGTGCATTCCCACAGATGAGCTGGAAGTGGCGGGTGAGCACCCAGGATGTGGAAACCTCTGCCCAGCATGAGAGGCTGTGGCTTGGGTAGCTCACAGCCCTCGGTGGGAATGGCAACCCTGGGACACAGAGGGGCCATGCTCAGCCTCCATCTGTGAGCAGCTGCTCTTCTGCTGCCCTGCTCTTCTTGAACAGCAAAGGGGCAGAGAACAGGACACAGCCCTGCACTGTAGTGCTCGGGGGACATTTGATGAGATGCATTACAGTCTCCAGATCATTCTCACTTCTCTGTGCTATTACTTCTGTATTTGTGTCTAATACAGCAGCATCTGGCTGCTACTGTTGTCTGTCTTCCAAAGATCTCCAGTTCTGGACTAGCAATGCAGAAGGAGCTCCCAAGAGCCCACACCAACAATTTTTCCTGCAAGACTTCCTGTTCCCTCTCTAGTCTTTAAAACCCAGATGCTCTGGTGGAGTTCAGATGTCCCACAGAGGTCCAATCTAAAGAGCTGAAGTGACAGAGAATCTGTCTCATCCTCAGGTAAATTATCTTAATTGTTCTGCACCGAGAACAATTTTCTTTCTCTGTAGAAATGCTTTTAGTTTCCAGCCACTGGATCTCAAGATGCCTTCGCCTGCCAGATTAAAGAGCCTCTTCTTATTACTGCTCTGTGAAGGCATTTGCTGACCACTCTCGAGTCACCTCTTAACCTTCCCAGGGACAGATTAAATGGATTGAATATCTGTAGTTCCCCACCCTAAGGAAGGTTTATCAGCCTCCCATCCTTCTAGCTTTTGCCTGCAGAAACCCCTCCAATTTGTTCTTGTCCTCTTTTCCAGCTGGATGCAGCAGGGGCTTGTGCAGTTTTTCCTATCTTCCACCACAGATAAAGAGCTTCTGGCCATCCACTGAGCCTTGCTCTGGTCTGTGCATGCCAGGGATAAGCTTGTCCTCAGCTGCTGCTGTGTCCAGAGTGAAGCTGAGCCCTTAATCCCTCTCTGATGTCCACAAGAAAAGGGGATGGGAAGCATGGTGAGGCCAGTCCTGAGCTGAGTGTAAGCCTGTCATGGCCACGGGGTTTTCCTGCCTCTAACTTGGCATCTGCCCTGGCTCTGCAAGAAGAAAAGAGAAGTCCTGAGACAGGCAGCTGTGCTGGGCTGGGGAGGAGGGACAGCAGAGCCAGGGAGCTTGGCTGTGCTTGGAGTCTGCTCACACAGAAGTTCACCAGCTCCAAGTCAGTGTAATTGCAGAGACAAAGTAGGAGCAGCCTGAAAATCACAGGGATGGCAAAACATCCTGCCGAGGAGAAAGGGGCCTTTCCAAGGTCCTGATCCAGTGTCCGTGTGTGCTGTGCTGCCGTGAGGTGTGTGAGCACTCAGCCACTCCGCTGCCAGTTAAAAATGAGAAATTTCAAGGGCTATTGAGCACTCTGTGAATTTTCACAGTGGCTCAGCGCAAAGTTATTTAGCACAGGTGTTTTGGTAATTGTGATGCATTGGGAAAATTCACAGTGCTCAATGGCCCTCAAACTTCCACCTGCTTGGTGTGGTGGTTAAGTATTAGTGCAGTGGATTATAGGATAAAATATGCAGGGAATACTTGCTGGCTGTAGGACTTTTTCTGGTACTGGTTGTACTTACTCTACGATGAGTTTGTTTATCCAATGTGTATTAGAGGACAGAATGTTGGCTTCAGTGGCTCTAAAAGTTGAGTGTTTTACACCTGATGGATCTACATCCCCTCATAGGCCAGGTGAGAGCTCTGGGGAGAGGAAAGGGGTCTCTGGACCTCATCCCTGACTGTGCTCAGCAGAACCTCTGGAGATCCATTCTGGGGCTGCATCACTTCTGAAAATGCCCAACCATGAGGCCTGGGAAAGGGGAGAGGGAAGAAGAGGGGCCTCTGCCCACACTTTTCTAAATGTGTGCAACAGCACAGGGGCTACAAGTCCTGGGTAAATTCTCTTTTAATTGTCTCTTTCCGGGTCACCTCTGTGCTAGGAGGGGCCCTTTGGGAAGGATGCTCTATCTGTCCTTTCATGCACAAATGAATTGATGAGGCATCTTTGCGAGGATGTGATATGGCCAAGTACAAAGGATCAGAAGAAAACCTTAATTTTACTTCAGCTGTGTAAAAATCAGGCAAACACAAATGCTGAATTGATGACACAGGCCATTATTGCAAAGTAATTAAATACAGAAAATACTGTTTTCTGCTGTCTCCTAAGCTGACTTGTTGGACTGATCCTGCAAGCTTTGCTGGTTTTGCTGTGCCATGGATGGGCAGCTAAAGCAAAATGACCTGTGATAATGTGGGATGGTTGAGACTGTTGGCTGCTGCCATTTGCACTACAAACTGATTTTTCATTTTTTTAGTTTTTGAATGGATGTTAGCAGTTTGATTCCCCTCCTCCCCCCGCTCTACTCTCATATAAACACACAGAGCTGACTGGCGTTGCTCCTCCCAATCCTCTCCATATATTCACCCCAAGCCCAGTTATCATGGGAATGTGCCTGCATACAACCATTCAACTGAAGCTTTCAAAATCTTGCCACTTGCAAGCATTTCCAGGAGATGAAAAGCTGGTGTGCACCTAGAGTCCAGACATGAAATGCAAGTAGGCTTAATGGATGGATTTTATTTTGAGCTTATTGAAATATTTCAAAATTCCTATTTCTGACAAGGTTTCAAATGGAAGTTGCCTCCCCACTTTCTCCTCAGTCTCCTCTCTCCCTCTCACACCATGGTTTTTAGTGTTATTAGCATGTAAATTAAACTCATTTATATAAAGTAACATCTTGACAAGTTGACAAGTGTTGCACGTGGCACGGGTTTGGACTGAGAGGCATTTCTTTTGCCACAGTCGCTATTATTCCCTGGAATGGAAAATGTGCAGCAGTGGTTGGGATGCTTATGCTGCATTTTAGCCCCAGTTCCCTTGGCACTGTGCAGCTGGGGCACCGTGCTGGGTGCAGCCAGCAGTGTCTGTGCAGGGTCGCTCCAGGTCCTATAAAAGCCACCAGAGGATCTGCTCAGTTGCTGCTGCTGGAATCGTGTTTAGACTTGTGTGTTGCATAGCAACCCTAAATTATTAGAAGAACCCACAAAAGGCTATTAATGCTACTTATGCATAAATACAGTTTGTCTTGCTCCCGTTTATGAATTGTTTTTATGCTGTTTCTCAGCCAAGTGAAGGCTTTCATCTTCCTGAACAATGAAACTCAGTCTGTTTCCAGAAGGCTGGTGGCTCTCGCTCAGTGGCACAGTGCCTGTACCTGGTCTTTCTAGGGCAAACTCCTTGGGTTTCGTTATAAGCAGGGCTTTAACTTGTTGCTTATTCCTCACTGCTGACCAGGCTTAGCTCCCACTTGTGAAATGGGTTTCCTGGGAAGCATTGGGAGAGGTTGTGTCTCAGGTGTGGGAGTTTCCTGCGTAGGTCCTCATTACCAGATAGAAAGCATTTACAGCTTGTCTGTCTTCACTTCTTCCAGGAAAAATCATCCCTGAAAGCAAGGGATGTGTTTTGCTTTTTTCTCCTACACTTTGAAAACTGTCAGTACTAATTTAATTAGTTGATGCATAATCACAGGTTATGATTTCCAAGTCTAATGTATTATAATGTTGTTTATACTGATTTGGTGATTAAAGGCGTTGTCAGAGACTTTGTTTCTTTTCAAAAAGAAAAGGTATTTATCAACCTTAAAAAAAAAAAGACAAAGGCTTTGTTGTTATGCAAATGAGACATACCAGATTAGGGAGGTTTATTTTACCTGAACAGGTATTTATGGTTATTTTCAGTATTCTTGCTGTCATTTTTATTGTCTGCAGAGCCCTTGGCTTGCTCTGCAAGGCAAATTCTTGCCAGGCCCAGCTCTGTCATGCAGCCTGTGGCTCTGCCCAGCCTTGGCCCATGCTCATGTCCACCCACACCCTTTTCTGCTTTGCCTGGGAGCCCCATCCATCCCCAGGAGGGCTGTGCCTGCTGATGGGGTCTCACAGACCTTCTGCAGCATCACCCTGTTTTGCACAGGGCTGTTTCTCAGGGGTGCTCCCAGTGCACTGGTCCAGCTGTGGGTTCCCAGGACGGTCAGTGCAGGCGCAGGGGGACTGTAGGACACACCACCAGTGGGTCAGCCTGTGCTGATAAATCAGTGCTGGTAAATCAGTGTGTCCAGGGGCAAAAGGCCCAGTTTGGAAGCTGAGGGAGCCCTTGATGATGCAGGAAGTGTTGGTGGGTGTGACACTGCCTGGCAGAGAGGTGCTGTCATGCCTGAGCTGATGGGTCTTCCCCAGCTGCCCTTCTCAGGGATTATGGAGCCTCCACCAGGATTTTACCAAAGCCCACTGTATTTCTCCAATCTCCTAGCAAGAAGGAACATCTCCACTTTGCATCACAGTTGGACTGAAGATCCAGCCAGGTGGAATGGGAGTAAGCGGCAAAGGGCAGGAGGCCTCTCTGCTCTGAGGAGGATACTGTGTAAACCCTCCTGCTTTGGGGGTGGTCTGTTTATTTTGCATATGGTGTCTTCCAAGAGATGTCCATGGCTGCAGGCTGTGTATCTGTTCCCTGAAAAAGCAAACTACCTTCCTGCTGAAGCCTTCACTGTCAGTTTTCTGCAGCTGGGTGAATGACCGTGTGTGTCTGTCATCAATTCCACAGTCTGTTATTTAAATTACAAAGCTCATTCTTTGCATCAGCATATGCACAGCAAGTTAGCAATCTATCCATAAAGTCCCAGCAGGCAATGATTGTCTCCTAAGGAAGGCAGAGGGAAAGGCAGCCCACTGGATTGACAGAAATATCACTGAATTCAGATTTGCTCCTGGAACAATTTGGTTTTCTTTCGAAGAAAGTTGGCATTAACATGGTTGTGACTGAGCACAGGTGAGCACAGTGTTGAAAATTAGGCTGCCAACACAATTACAATGTGGTGTAAAAAACCCCCAGTGTTATCAGCTTGTTTATGACTTCGGTAAAAACAAACCCCAGACCTGAACAATTATGCTAATTCTGCTTTGATTTACAGCAGTGATAACCAGCAATGTGCTGCCAGAGCTGCTTGATGCGTGTGCCCAAGGAACCTGCATGGATATCATGGGGCTTTCTGCAGTGTTTTTCCTTAATGGTTCATTAAGATTTGGGTTCTGGTTAGCCTAGCTCCCAGGCTGGGTATCTCCTCCAGCTGCGGGTAGTGTGAGCCCACTGACTCATCATTACTAGCAGGGGGAATGTGGGTGTGGAGAGCTGCACCCTATGAAATGGGGTATCCGTGATCCAGGTGACCTGGCAAAAAATTGTTATTTTCTTTAATTGCAAGCCATAGTATGGCTGTTCTCTCCTTAGCTTGGGCAGTGGCCAGGCAGGGAGGCAGAGGAGACTGTTTTAGCCCATTTTGCCCCTGTGGTATGGTCTCTGCAGGACACTGCCAGCAGACAAGTTTAAGCTGTGCTGGCTCTTCCTCAAAGCCTCGAGCTGCTCTGAGACCAGTCCCCTGCCCCACCAATCCACCTGGGAGTGTGGTGGAGACACACTCCAGAGGTGCTGAGCCACCTGGATCTTAGAGCTTTCTGTGGATAAAAAGGCTCTTTTCACAGCAATTGCTATTTACACTTTCAATTGTTAAAAAGGAGCTATAATTCAAAAGTAATGGAGCCCTCCCAGACCTTTTCTAGGTATCCTCCCAACAGAGAGTTTTGAGGCCTGGCTGATTAAGCTGTCAGGCACTGAGGGGTGTGTGTACATCTCTTTTATGTCTGTACACACGTGTGCTTGCATGGGCAGGGAGATGCCTGGAGGCCCTGAGCTCTCTCTGGGTGCTCCAGGGAAGGCAACCCAGGGCTCCTGCACAGACTGGGCTGGGGGTCCAGAAGTGTCACCTCCTCAGGGCACCCTGGCTAAAGCCCCCCATGCATTCTTGCCCAGTGCTGAATTTGCAGTGCTGCCCTAACCGCAGTTCATGGTCACTTGCCTGTGTGGGGTTCAGTTGTATTTGCTCTTGCTCAAATGAATCAGAGGAAGCAGCTCCTGCCCTGGAGATCCCCCAATGCCCCTGGATGAGGAGCATTGTCCCCTGGCCAGGCTGCTGCAGCAGAGCCCACTTGCCCACCTCCACACCCTGGGGAGTGCTGAGCACGTGGACAAACCCCCCCTTAATATGTTGTGAGTAATTTCAACCCTTGGAACAATTTCTGGATCCTAGTAATGGTCTGTCTCCTTGCAGCAAAACGATTTGGGAAAGGCTGCCCTTCACTCTCAAGCTTTCAAATGACCTTTTTTTTTCCTCTGACAGAAGGATAAAATCACGAGAATTAGTGTGATAGCTTTTGTTGTTTGGGGGTTTATGATGCAATATATATTGGCTGGTGTGAAAGTTCCTCTTGCTGGGTGTAGCCCCTGCGTGCTTTGCCAAGCAATCTCTGAGCCATAGCGTTACGATGGCACATCTTAATCTAATGAGTTTAAGCACAAACAGTTATTATTTCTAAAGAAATACATGCTATTAAGTGCTATCAAGCTTCTACAGATATTATTATAACATTGGATGAAAAGCATTAGAAAAGGCTGAACTCTCACCTGCGAAGAGGCACATAATGCAAATCAACAGAGCTGTGTTTCTTTACCACTTCATTGACTCACAAACATGCAGCTTGTAGGAGTCCTTCAGGATACCCCCGTGTTCACAACTCTGTTTTATTTCCAAACACCACTAAAGGAACAGTTTTTTCCCTCAAGGTAGTTGCATAACTTCCTTCTGTTTCACACTAAAAAAGCACCATGCACATCAATGGACTGCAGAGCATGTTTAGGTATCTCTTACCCTTCGCTAATGATGTTCAGTAGATCAATCAGGGGGAGAGAGTAATTTATTTTTTTTCTTCCTTATAGAGGATCTTAATCTTTCTCTGAGGGAAATGACCTTGACTTGATAATGCAGCTAAACTGGGAAAGCTGTTTTGCTATTCAAACTGAATTTAGACTAGCTAAATAAATAACAGGCAAAAGAACAAATCTTTTCCCTTAAATAAATGTAAGATATTAAGACCTGGCTTTGCAATGATTATAGTCTAATACACAGCTTGTTGAGAGGCGGTATTTTGCCCGTGTCTCTAACCTTGAATTTTCCATTCATCTCTGTGGAAATGCTTGCTTTTTACTATACATTTTGTGCATACAAAGAACAATTTAAAACTTACATGGCATGGTCAATCAGAGATACCTAACTGGCTCTTTGGAAAACATGAATTGTGCTTTTTGGTTTTTTTTTGTTAATACAAACGCAAAACAAGTCAGTGGCACCACATTAATCATTCAAGCCAATTGGAAAGCCTCCAAGCACCATTTGAGTTAAAAAAAACCAAACCAACAACTAAACAAAAACCCCACACACTTTGATAAGAGCCAGCTGGGAATGAGATTCTTTTTTCTGTCTAAGTTTCAAAAAGAACAACAAAAAAACTATTTGAAGAATTGGCAAGCAAACAAATTGAACTATCATGGCCGGTTGTAAGGGCCATGCTTTGGCTCTGGAGAAACAATTCATAAATATTCATTAGCCTGGGGAAACATGAAAAACAAGATTAGACTTGTTCGCGGGAGTTCATCTTTAGGGTCAATGCTAGGGTGAAAGAGACAAGACAGGCAAATTGCAGTTTTATAATGTATTTCCCGGGACAGACAAGATCTGCAGTCTTCTCTGTTAAAAACAAAAGAAAAAAAAAGAGCCTCAAAAGACAGCAAAAAAGCCTTTTCATTTCCTTACACAGCAGAGATGCTGTCTCAGCTCAGGCACACCCGGTGCGCTCCCGAAGTGCCATGGGACCGCGCTGGCTCTGGCTGTGTGTCCCCAGGGGCTCTGTGTGGCCTGTCCCCACATGCTGTCCTGTCCCCAAAGACTGTGGCACTGCTGCCATGCTGTGTTTGATACTTCTGAGGTTGCCTTATCCCATATTCATTGCTGGCATGTGGGATGTTCCCGGGGGTTAGTGCCTGTGGCGTGTTGTAGCTCTGTACAAAAATTGGGGTTTTACTGAAGGAAAATATCCCAAGGTTTTGAAGCTGGCAGGGTCGCTCCTGGAGTCCTTCCACACAAAGTCAGTGCACAGCAGAGAGCTAATAAGCTCAAAGGCAGATAGGACAGGAAGAGTCCACAACGCTTCCAGGAACCACCCCCAGCTTGCTGGGGGAATAGAAAGCTGTGACCTCTGGCAAGACAGCCAGGAGCATGAAGACAGCCATATGCCACCTATCCCAGCTAGAGGCTGAGATGAAGAGGGATGAGTCTCAGGGAAATGCAGCCAGGTCCAGATGATAACCCAGTACTGTAGGACTTGGAGCCACTGCCTTCCTCTGCTTCCAGGGAAAAGGCTGTTCTTCTGTTTACTCCTGCATCCCTTGGTTGCTTGTTTAGAAGGTGACATTGGTATCCCCTGTTGCCAAATGTGTGTGTAATTCCTTAACAATTGCTCTCCACTGCTGGAATGGATGGCTGTGTGCTGCCATGAGACACACACAGGAATTAGCAGCAGCACTGTGGAATCTGAGAGTGAGCCCCTGTAATCATAGGAAACAAAAAATACAGCATGGCTAGAACCGATGAAAAATCAGCCCCTCCACTTTTCTCTCCACTGCAGCACGCAAAGTTAATCTTGTTTTAATGCCTCTAAAGCGACTGGATAAGGGATTTTAGTGACTGTATCCATCCTCAGTTCAGGACAGATACACCATTTGTGATTTCTACACTTAGAATCTTACAGTCATGCAATCACTGTATCAGGTTTGCGTGTCAAGGTTTTGGTAGCAGCGGGGCTACAAGGGTGGCTTCTGTGAGAAGCGGCCAGAAGCTTCCCCAATGTCGGTTAGACAGACCTGCTGCTGGCCAAGGCTGAGCCCATCAGTGGTGGTGGATGGTGCAAGTGCCTCTGGGACAACAAGTTTAATAAGGGCAGACAAAACCAAACCCCTGCACAATTGCAGCTGGAGTGAGGAGTGAGTGTCTGTGAGAGAAACAGCTCTGCAGACAGCAAGGTCAGGGAAGAAGGAGGGGGAGGAGGTGCTTCAGGCACCAGAGCAGAGATTCCCCAACTCCAGATATCCAGCCTAACCCCCACCCAGCACAACTTGAGGAAATTTCGTCTTATTGCTTTTTACTTGGGAGAAGATATGAACCCCTACCTGGTTACAACCTCCTTTTAGAGAGGGATAAAATCTCCCCTAAGCCTCTTCTTCTCCAGGCTAAAAACCCCAGTTCCCTCAGTTGCTCCTCATCAGACTTGTGCTCCAGACCCTTCACATCTTATATTTCAGAGGAATATGATCCTTAAAACCTGGTTGCTGGGACAAGGTGTTGGAGCCTCTCTGCCATTGAACTAGGACTAGGAATTGCAAAACACCTCGCCAAGTGTGGGTGAGGAAGTACAGTCCAAGAGTCTTGCCAGAAATTGCACCAGTTGTGTTGACAAATTGGGCAAGGATGAAGCTGAATTTAGGAAACCTCTAGCTATAAGTATTTTCTGCTTTGCTATAAGTAACAAAACCATGGAAGTAAATTAGTTAGTCTGCAGGATCCAGCTGTTAAATATCAGCTTTCCCAGCTTTCCCAGTTCTAGTGGGAAACGCTTTGCCTTGTGGTGCTCGGGATACTGTAATATTGCCTTGCATTTTTGTTCTCTTCTATGTCTGTCGAGTAATTTCCTCCATCTTTGCAGAAGAAAGTAATCAAGAAGTAATCTTTGCAGTTACTTCTGTCATCTCTGGTGCCTTTTAATATTCCACAGTAACTCTTAGCAGAAGCACCAGAGGCTGAGGGAAAATTGGGCTTTCTCCACCAGAGCCTCTTTGTGCAGGGTTTTCTGTTTGCTGATTATTATCTTGAACAAGCAGGATCCTGACAAATGAAGGGGGGGAAGGCGCTGCTCCTGTTGAGCTTTTGTACCTTTCCCAGGTTGTTTTCCTCTGCTTGCTGGGTTACAGAGATACAATCACAAAGCTTTAATACTCTTGCTTTGGGGTGAGGGATTTCTAGCTCTGCAAGGTGGATTTCACTGAGCTTGATGATGTGGGAAGGCAGAGGCTGCAGGACAGGCTGTGCAGTGCTACATCTCTTCCCCATTTTGATTAGAGCTCATCATGTGCTGAGTGAGGATAAGGCTGTAAGGAGTGACCAGCCACAGTATGGCAATGCCAAGCAACCAATTGCACTTTTGTTAGAGAGCATTTAAAAAACTCCTTTGCAGCGGGTCATTCTGAGTCTGGGTTTTATCCCGGTCCAGGTATCTCACAGGGGTTTGGGTACAAGAGTCATGGGAATAGCATCCTGACTCAGCCTCATGGGAGCTGCTGGTTTTGAAGGGCATATACCTGCTGTTTTCCCTTCATGCATGGTCAGGCATTCCCAGCTACAAACAGGGAGTCTGAGCCTCATCCCTCCCTGCTCTGTGCTTCGCTTTAGTCTCTTGCTGTTTCCTTTTGCTTGCCCTACATTGATACTTCCTTCACACTTCTGCTGGTCCTCGATCACCAGCAACCAGGGCATTGCAACTGTCTATATTTTAACTTAAAGTGAGTGGCATCTTTTCTCCTGGCAACAGGCTGCTTTGCTTTATTCCCTTCTCCTTCGATAAAAAGTGACAAGTGCTCCTTCACAGAGCAGCACAATCAAAGGATCCGCTCACAGAGAGCTGACAGTAAGTTGTGCACTGGCTGCAAACTGTTTCACTGTGGGACCACTGAAATAGAGTTCACATCCTTCCCATCTCTCTCCCTCGTGTGACAGTGCCTTGCACCCTTTCTGATGATATCAGAGCTTATCTCATCGTGGCTTATCTGAATAATCAGCTCTGGGTTTTTGAAACCATCTCAGAGGGATTTTTGTGGCTCTGCAAAGCTCCACAATGTGGAGGATGCGGCTGAGAGCTGTACAGAGGGCTTTGCTCCCTGTTCTGACACCAGCACCCTGCTAATTGCTGGGTCAATATATAAGGAGCTTTTCTAACCATTTCAGGATGCACTGATGTGCGTCTTCAACAGCGGTTCAGGC
Source organism: Edolisoma coerulescens (assembly GCA_013397115.1). NCBI lineage: Eukaryota > Metazoa > Chordata > Aves > Passeriformes > Campephagidae > Edolisoma > Edolisoma coerulescens. The sequence goes on from VWZW01001240.1 coordinate 592,267, forward strand.
AATCACAGACACTCTTTGGATGGAGGATCTCATCTTGCTGAGTGCCAGTGCTGCCTAGCAGCAAGGGAGCCTCTCAGCAATGCTGCAAATCAATAATGTCTCTAGTTTTCCTCCAAATTCCCTGGAGCCTGAGAATTTACCTCTCCCATCTTCATCTCCAGCAGCGTTCCTCAGCACTGATCGGCATCTGTTACCCACTGTCTCAGTGCCAAGCTTTTGTCAGTGTGTGTAGGAGGCATCTTGGTTGAAAATGCTGCTGTTCCTGGTCACAGGCTGCTGAGGGTCTGTGTTACCCGGGGCAGCCCCACTCTCAAAGGGAGTGTTTGTCAGGCTACTTTTGGGCTGCAATGGCAGCTTTCGCAGAGTAGCAGTGGATTCAGCAGAGACCATTGATGGTGGATATGGCTGTGCCCCTTTGCTCACCACAGTGGAATTGGGAAGGGTGCAGGTGGGGCATAAGCTTTACATGAAATGCACGAGTAAATTCCACTTGGGGTAAGGCTGCCTTTTGTAACCTGGCCTTGCAATTAGGAAGGGGAAGGACTGCCACAGCCATGTGTGCTTGCACAAACCAATTCCTGGTGTGGAGATATTGGCAGGAGAGTTTGGCACTATTGCTGACTGAGCAATGCAAGGATGGAGAGTTCAGGGATGGCTTTTTGACTCATGCTTAAATCTGAGTCTGGCTAGTTCCTGCTAAATTGAATTTTAATTTGTTTGGACCAAGTGCATTTTAAGATTAAATTTAGAGTTCAAAACTAGTCACAAAGTCTCCCACCTTTATATGAGCAGCCATTTCATTTTGGTCTGTGTTCCTAGAGATGACCCAATAGTGTGCACTGGAATCCAGCATTTCTAGGAAGGCATTGCTCTCAATATTTCTTTGTTTTGTTTTGTTTTATTTTGTTTTGTTTTCTTATTTGTATCTACAGTATTGGCATAGTTTAATCCCAGCTGGCAACTAAGAACCACACAACCACTTGTTTGCTCCCTGCCCTGCCAAGTGCGATGGGGAGAACTGGAAAAAAAGGTAAAACGCACGTGTTGAGATAAGAATGGTTTAATAATGGAAATAAAGTATAATAGCGATATTAACAATAATAATAACAACATGTTGTTGTTGTTGTTGTTGTTGTCGTTGTTGTTGTTATGAAAAGAAAATAGAGAGTGGAATACAAACCAGGATGATGTTATTCAAAGTGATCCACAGTACCATTTCTCACCACCCACAGATGGATGCTCAGCCTGTCCCCAGGCAGCAATCAGCGGCTCCCCCCAGTTAATACACAGCATATGGAATATCCCTTTGGCCAGGTCAGGACAGCTGTCCCAGCCCTGCTCCCTCCCAGCTCCTCATGCACCTGCTCAGTGCCAGAGCATGGGACACTGAGAAGTCCTTGATTCAGAGTAAGCACTGCTCAGCAACAGTTAAACATCAGTGTGTTACTGACATTATTCTCCTCCTAAATCCAAAACACAGCCCTTTACCAGCTACTGAGGAGAAAATTGACTCTATACCCGCTGAAACCAGAAGTATGTTTCAGTGAGTTATTACCTTCATTGTTAGGTTATTTTTTTTACCCTGCTAATTCAAATGAATGTTGCTTTATCGAGCATAGATGTACATTGGTATGAGCAGTAGGAAGCTCAGAAAACTACTTTGCAAGGATTCTCTTTCTGCTGCTGTGCTAATGAAACTGAAACACACTTCCTTGCAGTGATCTGTGCAAGATAGCTGGACTTTTTACATTTTGTAATTAGTTTCTAGATGATTATCTATTAATATTTCATGCTTGATTCCATGCCAATGTCTGCTTTTGGCCAAGGTCTCTTTTGACCATCTAATTTTGCATATTAGTACTAAGCTTCTGAAGAAAACACTGCTTGTGCTGAAATCTGGGAGACTGCACTTGCTGAGCAGACTGGGGTAGCAAATTGGGAACTTCAATAATTAGTCCTTCGTTCCCAAAAGTCTGCTTATACAGCACATAAATGTGAACTAACCTTTAGGAATCCTCTGCAGCTCTGACACCCAATATCAAACTTACACATTGCAATAGGACAGAGAATGTATAATTTATGAGCTAGTGAAGTATCTTTAATTAAAGCAGTATTTTCTAAATTTTGACTTAATTTAATTCTAATCTTAAAGAAAGAAGCAATCTGAGTCCAGCTGAGGTTTTCCTTAAATACCACCCTTGTTATCTGGGAGACTTTGAATCAAGTAAGATAGATGGTTTTAATTTCCATGTTCTCTAGTGTAACACTTGGGGTCAATGTTTGCATACTTATCATAGGCAGTTTACCACTGACAACCACTGTAATTGTCCAACTTTTCCTTGGTGAAGACCTGATTGACTATTATGAACTGTATTTATTTTGTCTCACACTAAAATATAGATGATTGATTATTCCATTATTCTATTGACCAAGGCTGTAACAAGGTGTGACAAATATGTGCCATTACAGTCCATAACCAGCTATGGAGGGTGGTGCAGTCAGGTAGAAGAATTTCAATGCACACGACTCTCTGGAAAGCCTTAGCAAACTTTCAGGACACTGTATTTAAAAGATGTTACCTGAATTAATGGTCTTCATTTCTGCTAGGTACTTTCTAAGGATGAAAAAAGAAGATAACAGGTCCTGATCTGAAAAGCTTAGAATATGATTGAGAGTCCACAGGAGTCAAGGGAAATTCTTCCAATGAGTTGCCGGGCTTTGGCAGGGTCCTGAGGGTAATTCTTCTGTTTACTTCACTGAGAGTTGATTCAGCCCTGAAAAAAATCTCCATTTATTAACTGCATTAAAATGTGCAGAGAAAGAAGTGTCTTCTGTCACTGATGTAGCACATTAATGTGAATTATATGCACATATCAAGGGGACTTACAGTTGGAAAGAGAAAAATCCTGTATTTTAAATCTCTTTATCTGCAACTTGGTATTTGAAATGCGTAATTTAATTATCTTTGAACCTCTTTGTTCCTTCTTAAAATAAATCATATTTAATTTTCTTTTTAAATATCATGCATTGATGGACACAGCACTGGGGATTGTGGCAACAAAATGGTGTTGAACCAGCCACTGGAAATTAGTAGTAATAAACAATGCATTTGCTACCAGTCTGTCATATTAATTAGTCTTCCAGATGTGTCAGTGCTTTTCATTTGTATTTAACATTGCCTGAGCTTACTGCCAATTAAATACAATGTTGTTATCAACTCAACTCACATGTGATTACATTAGATTAATGTGGTTCTTTTCTTTGATCCACTATAATTAAAAATCAGAGATGTGATTTTAAGCAAGTGTAAAAATGTAATCAGTTTGTATAGCAGCTGTCTATTTCTTCTAATATACTTTAATAACATTCACCTCTAATTAACAGCTGTGGAAGCCCTGGGCCCTGTTTAGCAGCTCAGAGGAGATGGTAGCATTTTGGAAGTGCTGGAAGAAGCCCCACATGTGTCCCTGTCCTTGCCCTCTGTCCAGATGTTTTGGATGATGTTTTGGAGCGGGACCTGTGACCCTTCAGCCCCCAAATCCTGCAGGAGAACTCATCAGATGCAAAATGAAATAAAATACTGCCTTAAAACTCCATTCTGTTTCTCTTGAAGCCTGATGGCTGCTCCATGCCTAAATCCTGGGGAGGCTCTAATGGCTAGGAGCACCACAGAGGGATGTGCTGTGCGTCCTCCTTGTCCTGTCCCCCAGCAGTCACAGAGCCCAGGGGCATATAGAGACACGGGCTCGTTCAGAATGGGCCCCTGTGACTGTTGGGAGGATGTGAACACCTGTGTGATAGCCCCAGAATAACCAGTCTACCCAGTCGTGACTTTTGAGGCTCCGGTGTTTCACTGAGCTCGATTTTGGGACCTGCCACCCAGCAGGGATAAGGAACAGACAAAACGCCACTGCTCAAAGCAGAAGGACACTGTTTCCCATCACTTCCCACTTCTCTGCTGCTGGCAGACAGGGCTCACCCAGCGGAAAGGCTGGAGGAGGCTGCTCTTCTGCTGGAGCAGATAGAAGTAATTAGTCAAATCACTGCAGTGCAGAGAGGGAAGCTGGCCCTTCTCCTCTGCGCCACAAATGACTCATTGCATAACAACTTCAGTAAAGGGATATTTTTTTTCCCTCTTCTGCTTTGAGCAGGGAAACAGAGAGATGAGTTTTTCAAAAGGCCACCAAGGCTTTTTTTTGAGAGCTTTGCCTTCCGGGTCTCTTAGGACCACTGAGAAAGTCACGACCTGAATAAATGTCATCAGCAGTTGCTCTGGGAGGGACAGAGACCAAGAGCATTGCTGCCTCTTGAAGGAGCATAGCCATGACCTGGTGAACAGCTGGCAGATAGCTGGTGACTTGTTATTCACCAGCCTGATAGACCCAGTTGTACCACATACGCCCCAGTAGTGCTGGATCCTGTGGGAATAAGGCAGCCACCCCCTTGTCCATACCAGCCACGTGAGGTGTGCACATCAATGGCAGGCAGCCTCTGCAAGAGCACTGCTGGTTGGAAGAACATTTTCCCAGCAAGCAGAAACAAAGAGAGACTTGCTCTCTTACTTTTTGCATTGCCTCCCAGGCAGTGAGGAGCAGTCAGCACTGTGTCTGCTGAAACTTGCCCAGTTCAGCTGAGTCTTGCCCACTGTTGTGCTCCATCAGCTGCCATTGAAAGGGCAGAGTGCTGCAAGAGGCAGAGTTTGCCTGTCACACCATTCTCAAAGTGCCCCCCATGACCTTCCTCACCCATTCCCAAAGCAGAGGAGTGGTAACTAAGCAAAGAATTAAGGCTGAATGAGTGGCAGGTAGTGAAACATGAGCCACTCCTTGCTGGCCCCTCGGTAAGTAACACACAGTGTTCTGCTGAGGCAGTGCTCTTTGTGCACATAATAAGTAGCGTTCCAGTGAGATGAAACCTCAGGTTCCTGATTCAGCTGATATTTCTGGCAAATTGTTGAACTATTGCAGTTTATTCAGGATTTTTCTTGTCCTGGTAGAGTGGGTCTAACAGTGACAGATTTGTCATTCTGTTTCTAACAAATATGCAGCTTTTGTGACTCTGAAACTTGTGCCTTGAAGCATCCCAGATAATAATTGCTTCTGTGCTCCACAGTAACACTCTGTGTTTAAGGCAAGGAAAATAATTAATTTAATATTAATTAATAGGATTTAATATAGCCAGTGCTAGCTTGTGTCATAGAATAACTCATAAGGACAATTTTAATTTCACCTGACGTGTATATTGATGGTTTCTTTCCTGGGCTGCAACCAGAGGACGGTGTGGCTGCACCCTGGGCAGTGAGAAGGGCAGCCCTGCTAGCAAGAAGTGTCTGTAGGGAAGGGGTTCAGGAGAGCCACTTGTCACCTGGAAAAATTTTAAAGGAGAAAGCAGGACAATGGCCCTTCCTTTGGATCACCTTGGGAAGGAACAACTACAGAAACAGTCTCCTTGCCTGGGTGTGATGCAGTGGGTTTGATGGATTAAATGCTGCTCTTTTAGAGTTTTCCCTGCTTTATTATAGCATGAGCAAAAGGGCATTTCTTATGTCACTTCAAAGAGGAGATGTGTCAAATCATAAAGCACCAGGCTGGAAGTGACCTCAAGGATCACCTGGTCCAACATTTCTTGGCAAAAGCACTGTCAGACAAGATGGTCCATCACCCTGTCCTGCTGAATCTTAAAGGTGTCCAATGTCAGGGAATCCACCACTTCCCTGGGGAGGTTATTCCAATGGCTGATTGTTCCCACTGTAAAAAATTTTCTTCTTGTGTGTAGTCGGAATCTTCCCAGAAGTAATTTGTACCCATTATCCCTCCCTTTTCCATTCGACTCCTGTGAAAAGAGAGTCTCCGTCTTCTTTGTAGTCACCCCCTAAATAGTGGAGCATGGCTATACAGGCCTTCCCTAAGGCTTCTTTTCTCAAGGCTGAACAAACCCAGTTCTCTCAGCCTTTCTTCACATGGCAGCCCTTCCCAGTCCTCGGCTCATCTTTGCAGCCTTTCCCTGGACCCTCTCTGCCTGTTCACATCCTTTTTGTGTTGCAGGCCCAGAACTGAGCAAGTATCCCAGGTGTGGGCCAACTAGTGCTGAGTAGAGTGGGATAATGCCTCCTTTTTCTCTGCTGGTGATGCCCTTGTTGATGCCACCCAGCACCCTGTAGTGTCCCTTTGCTGCAGCCGTGCACTGTTCAGTCATACTGAGCTTGTAAAGCAGCGACAAACCAAATGCTGCCTTGTGCTTTGCGACCTATTAAACCCAGCAATTGGCTCTGATCAAACCCCTTCTCTGAGAGTTGCTAAAAGGCTTTTATTAGCAGCAAGATGCAGCCTGCGGGGACCTGTCACACTGATGTTTCCCTGACAGGGGTCAGAGATCAGACAAACTTCAGTGGTGTACGTCCAAGTTGTCTTTCAATATTCTTTGGCCTCACATTTCATGTCATATTAAGGTTTTTCCAAAATACTCGTGTTTAAGATGAAACTCAGGCTGGAGCTTGTACCAGCCCAGAGGTGTGTACTGGCAGTTGCACACTTTTTTGGGGTGTTTGCCCTGAAGTCAAGGCAGTGCATGGCTCATCCTTGGCTGCCATGGGCTGGAACTCCAGTGCAGCTCAGCCTGCATGAGTGAGGATGCTGCAGACAGCCGAGGTCTTGGGAATTGCTAATGAAACCAACTGCTCCACCAGCAAAGTATCCTGGGTCCCCCACTGGCTGTGTAATTAAAATGGGGACTGTATGGGTGTGAAGTTAATGCTGTATACATAATATATCTGTCCCAAGGTAAGCCTTCACATCTGTTGTCTGTAAAAATGTAAGTGCAGGATATAATTAAGCGAGTGAGAAATAGTTTGAGTGGAAAGCAGCGCTGTCCGCCAGCAGCTCAACCCATGCCTTGCTGCAGAGAGCAGTGAGTCTAACCAGCCAGAGTTAGAGCTGGCATAAAAACAGGCTGGAAGTGCTCCTGGTTAAAAACATTCATGGCTTAGTTTTTAAATTTTTCCCCTTTATTTTGTTGTTGAGGACAAGGAGAAACTTCAGCCTGTAAATGCCACTGGTTCTCCATTTCACACTGATGTTCCCAGGGACAGCAGAACTGCCCATAAAGTGTCTGTCACCTAATAAAAATTGGAAAAAAAAAATCTTCCAGGTTTCTGCACACCCCTGTCACTTGTAAAAAAATTGTTACTTAACCCTTGCTTGCCCACCTCCTTCTGCTGCTGGAGCTGAAGATGGTGACAAACTTTCCCCAGCACGCTGCTCTTCTGGGTGAGGGAGAGCTGCTGCCGTTCAGGGAGAGCTGCTAATGAGAGGGAAAAGAGGGGGAAATACCTGTCCTGGCAATTTAGGACTGGAAGTGTCTGGAAGTGCATTTGTGGAGTCAGAAAGGCTCACCCAAAAGATTTGCAGCCGTAGAGAAAAACTGAACTACCCATCCAGGCTTTTCTTCCCACCTCACCTACTTTTTTTTTTTTTTTTGCTGAATGTCAGTTTTCTTGTCAGCCTGTGGCTGGGGTTTTCATGTTATTCCCTCACTTCTTTCAGTAGGATCCCTTTGCCAGAGAAGGAGAGAAATGTCATGGCATGACAACTCTGTCCCAGCTGTGGGGGTCTCTGGCAGCAGCCAGCACACAGCATCTGGACAGACAGACAGCACAGCTCCTGATGGGGGGCAGCAGGAACAGAAAGGTGTAAGGGCACCTGTCATGCCCAAAAGCAGCAGCTGGTGGATTTAAAAGTAAAATGTGCAAATTTGGTATCTGCACTTGGGTGGTTTCTCCTGGCACAAAGTGGGGTGCCAGATGCATCCTGGCCTCTTTTTCTCCCCCTCCATCACACCCCAGCACTGACTCCTCAACACTTTGAGATGCATGATAGTATTTAGATAATTTAAGGCTTTATAGTATATGTATATATAATCATATTTATTGCTTATAATAATTTTATGTAGTATATTTATATATGCATATAAATATATATCTCTACATATAGCCCTCTAAAAGACCTTTATATACTTATGTTTATATATTTAATACATATGTAAATATAATATATGTGTATACATATATTTAGAAAGGTGTTACACACACATAAGTATGTGTGTATATATAAAGACCTTTTAAATGGTCTTTTTATGTATATATACAACCAGCATATATATATATATATGCACATAAATATACGTATATGCACACATTTTAAACATTAAAAAACACTGGGGTTTAGATATGTAAAGATCTTCATATATAAATACCTGAAAACTTTCTATACCTATATGTCATCTATATCTAGTGAATATAAGCTTTTTGCAGAGGGCTGTGGCTCTGGTGCTTGGCTCAGCTGTGCTCAGCAGTGCCCTCCTCATCTGCCCAGAAGGTCTGGGGGAAGTCCCCATCTCTAGGGCTGCTGCTGCTGTTGCTGCTGCTGCCCCTCCTGTCCAGGGAACTGTGACTAAGTGCCCAAAACAGCTCTGGCTGAGCTTGTGCCTGAGCATTTGTGTTTGTTTCTCTGTCCCTTGATGCCACGCTATAAACAATGAGATTTCAATTCCTCCTCTGCCACCTCTCTGAGCATTTCCTGGCATCTGTCTGTGTTTAGACCTGATAAACATGGAGTGTGCTGCAGTCTGTCTGATGGGAGATGCACAGGTGTGCACACACCCGGGGCTTGCTGTCTCGCCCCTGTTAATTTTCCCTCTTGTTTTACTGACAGTCGGTGCCTCAGCCTAGTCCAAAAGTGACTCTGGAGAGTGGCTGAGGACAGGGCAGAGCCAGAGCCCTGCTGCAGGGCCAGCAGCAATGGCTGGGTCTTTGGAGAGGAGACCCAGGGGTGGAAAGGGATGCTTTGCTTCTCAGCTGCTGGACTTGACTAGAAGCCTTCTGTTTAGTGTCTATAGCACAGATAGTGATAGTTGGTTTATCATCTGCAGCCTGGTTTACATCAGGAGAGGCTTGGGATTCAGCGTTCTCTTCCCTTCTGGTTACGGGACTCAGTGGGGCTTGCAAGTGCTGCTGGAGAAGACTGAGGATGGGGCACTACCTGGGCCAGACTCAAGGCAGTGCAACATTCTTGCCTACATGCAGCCAGCCGAAGCTGTTATGTTGATTTTGTGCTCCCTGGAAAGACTTTTTTCTGGCCATTTTTTTGTGTATCTCTGGCTCGAAATTTATAAAGCGCTTGACCACCCAAGGAGCTTTGTAATTCCACCATCTGCATTGTCACACAGCAAGCAGGTCCCTACCTGCTTCAGATCAGTTTAAAGGGAAAAAACTTCTAGGAAGGAACTGGAAGCAGAATTGGATGAAAAAATGTCTTCTTAAAATTATCAGAATCTAAGTGGCATAATGAAGGAAGCTTTGGCAATAAAGCAAGCTATGTGAATAGGTCAGGAAGGGAAGGATGAAGGGACACTTGCTTAGATTTAGACCTTGGAAAGACTATTCAAATGCACAACTTCTACAAACACAGGGCATGAAAAAGACCAAGGAGAGCAGACTGGAGGGCTGCTGGCTCAAAGCACATGGCAGGAGTATATGGACATGTTATGTGCCCTCTTCCTCAAAGGGGGAAAAATACCTAGCTTTTGGATGAGAAGGAGGGTTTGGAACATGAGCTAAAGGCAGCGTGGGAAAGGGACTGACTGCAAAATTGGAGGTTAAGAAACATGTGTAGAAAAGGAATCCCAAACACATGAGCCCTTGTTGAGCTAGGTTTTATAGCTTCTGATCAACCAGCAGGAACTTGCAACAGGACATATTTGGCATATTGACATACTTTGCTGGGTTTGTTGGGTACCTATGGGGCAGGCTTGGGTTCCCAACAGCAGGGGGTGGGCAGTCCTTCTCCTGCAGTTTTGAAGGTGGGTGCTTGACCATCTCATCAGCTCAGGGGTGGGACTGCGTACAAGGAGTGTGTCTGATGTTGTGCAGGTATTTAAGAAGGGCTTGCTGAGTGATCAGGGTCCAGTACTCAAGAGCTTGGTCACATTTTTCTGAGAGAAAGACCATTTACAGGGACATGAAGGCAAATGGGATAAAATGCAACATGATTTATCAAGCAAGATTAACCCGAAATCCCTAACTGATCTTGCAGATAAAGGAAATCCAACAGTTTTCCTCCTCCAGGACTTCAGTGAATCCCCTGCCTTTGTGCTCTGAATATCTAACAGCGTAAGTCATGCTGAAGAAGATGGGGATTAATTAAGTAACTCAGAAATAGGTGAGGAATTGGCTAATAGGGCCCAGTAATGGTAAGAGATCTTTTTCAAGGACTGGGCTGCAGCTTACTGTGATCACACTCTATCTGCATTAAAGGCCTCAGCAGAGGAACAGAGGTGTTTGCTGAGGGAACCTGGTGGGGAGGATGGCAAAAACACAATGAGTTTTGGGACATTTTAGTGAAAGGACCTGGAAGACCATGAACACATAGGAGGTCAAAACCAACTGGTACAGCATGGTAAGAGGCACTCTACTGTCCCTCAAAGCCCCAAGAGGGAGCACACTGTTTATCGCACGTGGTGCACCAAGGCTCTGAATTTCCTCGTGCCTTGCTCCATCCCTGTGCCCGGAGGCTTCTGCAGCTGCATGTTGGATGCTGTCAGATGCAAAAAACTGCGACATAATCAAACAATGCTGGTGGTATCATGCCTGGCTCAGCACCCCCTTGTTCACAGCTACCAGGGAAACCTGTCACAACTACGCTCTGGTTTTCTTGCTATACTTCTCCCTGCTGTCACCCATCTCTCTGCATGCCTGATTTCTGACTAATGTAAATACACACCCCCTTCTTTAGCATAATTGAATACTAATTCCTTAATATGTGTTATTTTCCACTGTATCTCCATTTCCCTGCTATCCGTCTTAAGAGTGCCAACAATTGCTATCACTGTTTGACTGCTGTGTGTATATCATTAGAACAGTTGGCTCAGGTAATTTCTTTTTGCTTCCTTCAGTTCCTTCCTCTGCTTTCCTCTAGTCTGCCTTTTGGGGTTTTTCTTCATTTCAGGCTTTTTGGAGGAAGTTTTCAAAGCAGGGTGTGTGGCTTTTAACTCTTCCACCCATTGAATTGGAGGCCACCAGCTGCTAAACCCTCTAAAATCTCTGAGTTTGTTAAACTCTCCTGAGCAGCCGACTTCTCTCATTCTCCATTTCTTATCCCCGAGGCTCTAAGTGGAACTTTGTAAATGATGTTTCTGCAAGTGAATTGCCTGGTTGAGGAAATTGCCTGGCTGTTTTTATTCCCCCATGGCTGCCAAGCATCCAGCACTGCTGGTGTTCAGCTCACCGCCAGTGTGCCCAGGGAAGGGACATGCCAGGACCTGGATCTGGCCACCCCATCACCTCCAAGACATCCTTGCTCCAGCAACAGGGGAAGGAAAACACCCAGTGGCTGAGGGATTCATGTGGAGACACAAAGCAAATCGACACTGGAGACCTGGGAAATTCCTGCTCTCCTCTCTCCCCATGTCAGAATTTGTCTTGAAAGATTTCCTTTCACAGGGAAGTACCTGTTTAATTACAGCTATTGCAAAGACAGTTAATAGCTGATGAACACAGCAGTATATTTTAATTGAATATATTGAGCATGCTGAACAAAAAGCACAGTTCTTGACCTTTCTCATGAATGAAATGTTAGAACAAACTGCTCTAAATTCTGAGCCCATGGAGAGCATGGAGGGGACCACCCATGGCTGTTAATGGAGCCACCCATGTAAATCCCTTTATGATAGCTCAACAATGGGCTGCTGAATGTGCAATTAGTTTCATTTCATACAGTTATTGTTCATGTTGGAGGGGGAAAAAAGTGGGAGGGATTCTCTGGCTAAAGCAGAATGCTCCAGGTTGCTATCTCTGGCCACTCCAGCCTCAGCCATCCCACACTAACACTTTAGTTAATGCCTGAAAGACTTTGGGTGATTTAATGCCGGTGGCTACAGTTTGTCATTGCAACAGGACAGATCTGTGAACTAACCACCCTCTCCTGCCCTCCATGATCAGGACAAGACAAAGCCAGATTTATTCAGGATGCCAGGAACTGTTGCCCCAATACCCACCTGAGTGCAGGAGCTGCAGAGATATGGAACCCACACCCCTCCTTGTCCCCTCACCCCAGCCAGCTTCTGTCTTTATTGATTTCTAAGCTTGTGATTAAAGTTTGCTCGTGCTGTACCTTCCTGAATTGGCACTTGGGTCCTTACTCCAGCAAAAACTCGCATTGATCCGTGCTGGAGCACAGGCTGAGTAAGCCCTCGGGGACCAGTTGTATATTTGCAGTGTGGTGCTCTTCAGACACATGACAATTTCAGCACAATTTTATAACATTAAAACAGCCTTACCAGTGTGTCTTTAACTGGCCATAAATAGAAACCTTGATTTGTCTATAGTGGTTTGATATTCCAAGCTAGGCAAGAACATTTAGTCCTGGCTTGCAAGCCATTTTGTCACCAAAAAGAAATTTTGTAGATTAGGTAAGTCAAGAGCTTATTCTTGCAAAACTCTGGCTTGTGTCTGTGAGCTGCAGTGAAACTGCATCTAATATTCAAGTGCAGGAAAAAAAGGAGAGGCTCCTTTTAAGGCTCATTAGTGATGGCAAAAAGATACAAAAAGACCAACACCATTTTACACTTGTAAAAATACCCCTTGTAGATTCCTATTTTTTAATCTTCAGTACAAAAGCTCCATAACTACAGCAAGGCATTAGTTTCCAATGACTAGCTAACCTTTTTTTCCATAGCCTCTGGCATTAAAACTCTCAGCAAAAAGACACTTTAGTGCTAGTTCGGGCAGTTCATTTTCTGTCAATCAACTCTTAGGCTGGAAGTATAAAGGCAGCAACATGACAAGATTTCTATTTTAATATCTTTACTCTTGATAAGATAATCCTAGAGGAACGGTGGTGATCAAATATTTACAGGCAGTGCTCACTGACACAGTCTATTGTAAAATTAAATACATAAAATTGTGTGGGGATAATGTTAATGTTGTGATAGAAGGACAAAAGGCAGTGTGCTTGCAATGAAGGTTGACTCTGCTTAATATATCCTCTGAGGCAGGGACCGGCGCTGCTGGCGCAGGGAACAGAAGAGCTGCTTTCATTTCACATTTCGTGACCTTTCTCTGCTTTTCAGTAGCTTGTTTGCTATTTAAACACATTTTCTTAATGATCTTGGTTTTTAAGTATGTATTTGTGTGTGCGTGCTGTGTGTCTCTCTGAGATGCACTGCATGGCTAACGAGGCCTGGGACAGAGGCAGGATTTTGCACCGAGCCACCCCCTTGGGAGCCCAGGTTTGGTGGCAGCCCTGGTTTGGGCTGTGCTGCAAGGGGCTGTGCAGAGCAGAGGGCACAGCTAGGGCACGTGGGGTTGCTTTGCCCACTCGTTATTACATCAGTCATAGTGAGCAGTTACCTCTGGGCAGCTCTTCCATGCACCCTGCAGACATGCACGTGCCCCAGGACAGGTGGAAGTGCTCAAATTCCTGGTTTTACTGACCATGAGATGCACTCAGGGAGAAACCTTTGCAAATACATTTTTTTGTCTTCCCCTTCTCTCTCTGCATTCCTGGTGGGACGTGAGGTGACTGGAAGGCCCTGTCCCTGCCTTGGTTGTCCCAGAGGAGCACTGGCAGCACCGCAACACACCAAGGCCCCTCTGCCACCACTCTTTAATAACTCTCCAGTGATGCTCAGCCAGAGCACGGGGGAAATGAAGTGCTGATTTAGGCTGAAAAGCCAGTGCTAGCTAATATGGGAAATTACTCCAGCAATCATCGCTCTTTTCCTTGTCACTATGGTGACAAAAGAAATGACAAAAGCCTGAGCAGAAAGATATGGTGACACAAGTAGAGAGAGACAGAGCATATGCTTGGCAGCTGCAGCCGGGTCGAGGCAGATCCAAGAGGGGACAGGCAGTGCAGGAAACACTCCAATGCTGGAGCCACTGGTCACTGATGGATGCAGTTGTGTCCCACACAGGGGTTTGCAATGTGACACAAGTACTAAACCACATTGCACCAAGTGCCACAGTCAATGCAGCTACCACAGACCTAAAACACAGAATAATCTTGGTCATACAAGGCTTTTATGCCACAGCTTTAATCCTAACGCACTAACCAGTGATTTTTGCACCACCTTCCTCTGCAGGACTTTTTTGCCACCTGCCCTAAGGGGGTCTGCAGCCACTCCGGCCTCCTCCCCACAGTGTCAGCAGCTGAACATCGTTAGAAGACACATCGAGGAACTCTGCTCTTCCCAGCCAAAGCAATGATCACCTGGGACTTGGAAACAGGTGTCCAAAATGAATGGGAAAGCACAGGGGGACATGCCTGGAGGCAGCCCAGGACTGGGAGGAGCAGCTGAAGTGACTCTGGCTGCTCAGCCCCTTGTCTCTGCAGCAGTGCTGGTCAGGTTTCCCTGAGGCTCTTCCAGCGCCCCCCATCTCACCATGCACAGGTTGCTGAGCTGCTCAAGGAGAGAAATCTATCTCAAGAATATCTTCTCAAGAAACTCCAAAGAAGAAACTGGGCAGTTGCAGCAAAATGTGCAGGTCCAAGGACAACTTGCTCAGGAGTCTCAGGTGCAGAAGGTGCCAGTGTGTTGGTGCCCATCCCGCAGTGACACTCCTAGCCCTGGGGGCCAGGAGGAGTCACCAGCAGATCGAACAGCATCCAATGTCTTTGTCACTTTAAACTGAATTTTTATTTTCTTGGAGTCACCTTCTAAAGGAGGAAAAAAGGGTGAGGTGCAGTGGGGGAGCAGAAGAGGGTTCTGGAGAAAGCAGTGGGGAAAATCTTCATCCTGAAATGCCAAGCCAAACACACCCTCTGCCCCACCTCATCTTTTTTCTTTTTTTTTTTTTTTCAGGAGGGAAAACTGTATTTTCCAGCCAGCTCTACTCATGAGTGATTGTGCAGAGCTCTGCTAATGGGCTCTGCCAAGCTGTGGTCACCCCACAGAGCTATTGGCAGGAGAGGTGGCAAGTTGGAGAGGACTACAAGGGAACTCTGCATGATATTTTTTGATGAGCTGATTATTCAGAAATTTCACAAGAGCTGAAATATATCACTCTGTTCTGAAACTCACAGCCCTGCCAACACACAGGACAGCTTACATGAGCAGCAGCATTTTCCCCTTCACAGCGTTGCTGGCCTGCACGTCAGGAACCAGATGCGGGAATCGGACAAGGCTTTTCAGCAGCCATCGACCACAGTGACAGTGAGAGGTGGGGAGTGGATGGGAGGACACAGAAAGCTGACACAGAAATTATTTTGGTACTTTCATGGCTGTCACTATGTGTGTATTTGGGCTTGAAAGTTTTTCATTAGCTCTGTGGGTACTGGGGCATTAAGATTTTTATTGCTTTACAGCTGGGTATGAGATCGCCCCGGATCCCACATGGATTCAGGTATTTTTATTTCAGGAGTGCTCAGTCCCTGGCCACATTTCAGGGTACTGTCACATGCCAGGAGCTGACCTTGACTCCCCCCATTGCAGCCAGGACCTGCTGTCTTAGCATTGGCCTGAGTCTGCAGACAAATCAGGCTCCCACAGAGACCAACAGAACATTTTCCCTTCTCTCCAACATTAATTAAAAACAAAGCTGTGGTGGCACTTGACTTGAGCACAGAATCAAAAGAGAGCTTGGTACCTGGAGGGTGGGTGAATGTGTGCTGGGGGAGGTTAGAAGCAACATAGAGTTCTGAATTAACACACAAAGTCTTCAAGGAGCTGATACGGCCCATCCCCAGCTCATTGATCTGTCAGCACACAACCATTTTGAGCTGCCTGGGGTGGCATCAGCTGTCCCATGGAGAACCTGGAGTGGGTACCTCTGCATCTGGAGCAAGAACAATGCTGAATTGCCGAAAGACAAGTAACAAACATCCTCATGCTGCACTCACAGCCTTTGCTGAAAGCACTTGAGCTGCCTAGCATGGCAGGAAGTGGATGCATGGGCTGATGTGTCCTCATCAGATGTGTGCTCCCAATAACCTGTCTGTCCTCCTGTGCATGTCCTGAGACACCTCTCCTGCAATTTCTGTTCCAGGGCAGTCAGGGGACAGAGGACATGTGGAGCCACATCCTGCTCCTACCAATCAGTGAGAACTGTGGCCGAACCATAGCTGGTTTGCTCATGGAAATAGAGGCACAGCCCTTGCAGCCCTTCAAAGGAACTGCTGCTTCAGGAAAAACTCTTAGAAATTTAAAAAGTCTGGGAAATTTTCTTGCGTGTAAGGACAGGGAACAAGGCTCTGAGCTCTGTCCTGTTTTGAAGCCACCCCATCGGGACCACTCATCTTGTGCCATGTCCATCTGAGCCCCTGCACAGGTGATTTTTCCCATGTTTCCTGCTTTGGGTGAGGGAGCTCAGCACTGCAGCATTCCCCAGCCCAAAGGCAAGCCCCAGGCACTACCCCCATAAGGGTGAGAGATGAAGGTTGAAAAAGACAAAGACAGTTACAAAGGCCATCAGTACCTTTAGCACAGCATCTCCTCACATTTCCAGCAACTGCATCTCTGCATACAGCTCCCTGCCTGTGGAAAATTAAGTCTGTAAGAAATATATAAATGATCCAGACACCATCTCCAAGGCCCATGTCTTTAAAAAAATGCAAGGGTTTACTCCACATACTGCTGCAGGATGTCATGTACTTCATGATCTGCCTTTTCTAATCTCTCTTTATCTCTCGCTCCAATCCTTTCTCATGTCCCTCATCTATTGCAAATTCCTTTTTTAAGCTGGAGCGAAGCACATAAATATTTTCATGCTGCATAAATAGGTTGTTTTGTGCATAATGTCACAGGAGGCTTTTTTTAAAAACAGGACCTTTAGTGCTGTGATAACGGCCTCCTCATTTACACAAATGAAATCTTCCATGGAGCTCAGCACTCATCTGCTCTGCGTCCCCCACGCAAAATGCTTGGCGCAGCGCCCGCTCATCACAGGCTACAGAATTAATACAGAATATTCCATACTAAATAGGAAGCCATTGAGCACCAGGTTTGAAAATACCTTGCAAATGTAACTGATGCTGTGGTTTTTCTTTTAGTGTTCCCCAGCAGTACAACCGTTGTCTTCCTTGTATGTGAAATCACAGCTACTTGAAATGCTAAAGTGCAAAAGGACGACCATTTGTGTTGGCCCATTTGCCAGCATCTTTGACCATTCTGTCTGCTCACCTTACCTTCTCTGTCGTTTCTTGCTCCCTGACCTTCATTTCCTGTTTATTCAGCCCTTGCTCATGGTCTAAAAAGTGCAGACACCATCAAAATGGACTTTTCATTTACTGTGCACGGAAAAAGAAACAGTGTTACAATCTCTGCAGTTTTTAAAAGGGCTAATAGAAGATACTGGGGGCCACACTGGGTCATGGTAAGTCTTTGAATAAAAGTGGTTTTCAGGAGCAATATTTAAATAGCACCACAGTAAAAACTGGAATCAAACATCAGTCATTTTGCTCTAGTATTTCTATTTATATTTGACAAGCATAAAGACTTCAAGCCAATGGACTGAATGGCTCTGCAGTGCAGAGCAGAGAGAGAGACTTGGGGAAAATTATGAGAGTTCATCCATTGTGCATTTTCATACTTCTCAGGTTGGGTTGTAACCCTCCAGGACAGACTGTCCTGGAGCAGTTTAATTTGTACTGAACATGATCACACTGTACTGCCAGGCACGCAAAGCTCTACCAGGCTCTGGTTTGGACCTGACCCTGACCTCCTCAAGCCTTCAGGTAGACTCTTGCATCCTATGACCTCCCTCAGCATGGCTCTTATTGAAAGACTTGGGAGCATTTTGTTTTTCATCCTGAGTTTGGGGGACACGGAAAGCTTTGGTTGTTTGCTTCCCTGCAGTTCCAGAGAAGGATTATGGGTGCTCTTTTCATGCAAACCTTGTAGACTCGTTTCTTCTCTCTTCCATCTGTTGTTTGACTTCTTTTCCTGTATTATGTGTTAGCAATCAACAACTAACCCATGGTGGGTTTCTTCCTGTGCAGGGTTCTGAACACAGCATTTCTTGCCAAGAGATTGTTCCACATGGGTGGCTCCCACTCGTTGTTGCTGGAAGCAGCCATTCGTGCCAGTCTAACCCTAATGTGATTACTGTCCCATGAGCAACTTCACATATTAATTGTTTTACAGAAGTGTTTTGTATCACTTAAAGCTCCAAAAGCCTTGTCATAATGCATTAAAAGAACAGAGGAAAGAAAGATCTCAGGAAGCTTAGTATTTCTTGTTATAGAATTCATCTGAAGAAAAAACAGCTCTCCAAGTTTATCTTGGCTAGTGACAAAGCCTTGGCTTGTAGGAATTGCCATACTGCTAAAAGATCTAATTTTTCTATGATAAAATAGCCTACATACAATAACTGAATCAAAGAGCACAGCATGGAGTAAACACTTTATAATGTACCTAAACGCAATAGCTACCTGATTTTCCTGGCACTTTATTTCTATTTAGGCCAAGGGACAATTTAAAAAGATTCATTCC
Organism: Edolisoma coerulescens; assembly: GCA_013397115.1. Lineage (NCBI taxonomy): Eukaryota > Metazoa > Chordata > Aves > Passeriformes > Campephagidae > Edolisoma > Edolisoma coerulescens. The sequence continues at coordinate 610,750 of VWZW01001240.1, forward strand.
CAAGTACACAATTCAGAAAAACATGAGCTATAATTCAGGGCAATATTCTGAACCAGTGCTGTTTAGTTGTCTTAGCTGGAATTCAACCCTGATGATATCCAAAGGTCCAATAAAATTTTTCATAGAAGAATCCCATATTTGTAGAACATAATAAAATTGTTGAGCTGCAGCTCCAGGGCCACTGAGAACTGGAGAATGAGGTTGTTCTTTCTGGGGACTTTCTGATGTCATGGGATGTGTTCCAAATACTTTGTTACCTGAGAAATATCAAACATAATAGATCATTATATATAATAGCAACTTTGATCTTTGTTAGTAAGACAAAATATGAGGCTGTTTATTACTAACGACTTAGGTGCTCATTAGTGAGTTCTGACAGGAGTCACTGACAGCAATAGGCAAAAGGAGATGTTCAGTGTTAACCCCCCACACAGCACACTGCAGCTCCTATTACAGCCTGTGCAACAGAGAAAGGAGAAAAGCCTTGCACACAACTATTTTAAAATTATTTACCAGAGCAAGAAAGAGATTTGATTTATTATCTGCTTTTTCAATAACTGTACTTCCAAATAATACTAATGCCTGCCTTTCACATCCTGCTTTTCATTCCTAACTCACAAAGCACCCTTGGACAGAGGTCAGTATCATTTTACAAAAAACAAACACGAAGTGAGGCCACTTCTCTGATGCCCCTGAGTAAGACAGCACAGTCCCCAGCTCTTTTGACTGCTCCTCATAGGAACAAAGGATTAGAAAGGGCATCTTGTGTCACCAAATCCAGTTTCTCGCTCTTCAAACCTATTTTGCTATAATAACCTCATACAAGACTCTTTGGGGCTCATGATCTCTTATATAAGCTCCTACAAATAATCTTTCAAGACTATCATCTCTTGTATATCCTCATCCATCCTGACCCCTCAGTGGGACTCTGCCTAATGCCAAGGAATTACACACTGGTGATTTGGGACCATCACCCTGAAAATGCCCCCAGCCTCCCATGCTGGAGAATGAATGGGGCATTTCTTGCCATCTCTGCTCCAATTTTAGGCATCTCTTGGTGATTCCATCCTAGTAAAAGACCTGTAATAGGTGCCATGACAGATATAGAAGGTGCTCCTGAAGCAGAGAAATAGTAATGCTGAGAGCCTGACAGCTGTGGAAGCTGTGCTTGAAATCCCTGCACAAACTCACGGCACAGTTGCTACTGTAGTGGTAGCTGAAGGCTTGCAACAGCCCCAGGTGCTGACACAAATGGGGCATTTGAGTTTTTCCCTGCAATACCTCTGCTTTTGTGCAGAGACTGACATCCTGGCAAACAACAGAGCCTCAAGTACGCTTGGTCCAACATATTTCCAACATCCATCAGTGCCTTCCTTTCTCAAATAACTACTTACTGGAGGAGTTATTAATGCCTTTCCACCTACACAGCCCAGACACCAACACTCACACAAAGGCAGTGTTCAAGCTTTGAGGTCATGTTCGAGTTGCTGGTTCGAATGTCTCTCTGGGCAGTTCTATTATGCAGCAGCTACAGCAACAGGATACCACGATACAAACCTTTGCTAATAATTGAGCATGAAATGGGCTTTTGGCTTGGTATCTTCTGTTTTGTACCTTTACTTTGGAACATGTTCGGAGCTGGCTTCAATACTGGGGAAATTATTTCAGCTTATTAAACACAAAGCTGTTACCCAAGTGTTAGATGAGGGCACGGCCCCCGAACTCATTCCCCAGGGCTGCATGTGAGGCTTGGATCTTGCTGCTGTTGTGGCTGCAATTCCCCAGCCACCCACTTCTTTGTTTGATTGTCTTTTCTCACTGAAACATATGTTTCCCATTCCCACAGCATTTTGATCAACAGTTTCCATTGTAAGCCCCTCCTGACTGACAGTTCGATGGCAGCCTGTGAATCACTTGGCACGTGTTTTGTGAATCTGCTTCAAGGAGGGTCTGGCTGCTCAGTAAGAGCATCCTCTGGCAGCTTTGGGGGCAAGATATTAGCACCATTTTAGCACAGGTTTGGGTGTAAAAATACCTAGCCACAGCTGATATCATCCTTACTTGAAGCTCAGCATTGTCCTGCACCTCAACTCTTTTACCCCAGGTCTTGGAACAAATGTCCATCACTTATGCTCGGCTTTCCCCGTTTTCCTCTCATACAATGTGACACACAAAGCCAACGATGAATCGAGAACTGATCACACGGACAATATTTGGTTTTGACAGGCAGCCCAGGAAGGCATTCAGGCTGCTGGATGTGCAGGTTAAGAGAACTTCTTCACCAACAGTAACACATTTGCTGCTTTGCCTTTATGCTGTGCAATCCTGTCTGTGTCTCCGGCCCTGATATTTCTACTGTAGCTATAATTACAGGATCCAAGCAGTTCTGTATGGAATTCATGTACTGGACAGCTGAATTAAATGGCCACCTATAGGGAAACGATAGTCCAGAGAATGAGGTGTATAACTTTCAGGACGGTACTACTGCCAGCCTCAAAACAGAGCCCTGGAATAGGTGTGAGTGGGACATTATTGCCTTCCACAAGAGGATGACATTTCATTTATAGCTCTAGATAGCTCTCCTGTAGCTCTGTTTTCATAAGAAATAATCATGTGCTTCAACCAGAAAAATAATCAACCTCGACACTGAGGCTGCTGTGCATTAGCACACCACATTTAATTGGGGAAGCCTTTTGCCCTGAGCTTTCTAGGCTGGGTGTCACTGCTGTACACAGTCACTGCACCACTTCTGGCTGTTTACACCTTCCCTTGAAGAGGTAATGTAATTCCTGTGTATAAACCGTCTCCCTTCTGCAGAGTTGGAGGGTCTGGATATTTTACACTTAAAAAATACCAGCAAGGGCCAGATTATGTTTGTTGGATTTGTGTTGATAATAAACTTTCCTTTCATCCCATTGAAATGAAAAACATTACTTTATATGTACTTACTGCAGAAAAAAGAGAATTTTGGGTGGAAAAGCACAGACCCTATGATCTGATCTGTCTTCTCTTTGCTATTTCCAACTACTTAAAGCATAATGTCACACTGAAATGCACACTTGAAATGCTGCATTCTCTTCTGACAGATTGTTATAATGTTTTTCAAGGTGACCTTCATAAAACATGGTTTTTTTAAAGCTTATACTTCATTCTCGGGTCGTAATAGTTTCACACAGACAAGCAAACTGCCAGCTCCTGCTTTCTAATTAATGCTTCTTGGAGGCTTCTGAGTGGGAGATATAATTAATAGCACTTAAGTCTGGAGTGCAGAGAAATCTACAGCAGATTACTGGGATGTGTATTTACTTCAGGATTACACACAAACAGCTCCTAGACCATGCCCAGGCCCTGGCACCATCTTGACTCTAACTCCAGTGTAAGCACTCAAAAGGTTGCCCTGCTTATGTAGTGAGGCTCTGAAACTACTGAGGGCCTCTGCTTGCTGCACCCCTTGTCCCTGCTCCCATGTCCCATACCACAGCATGTTGTGTTTTACACAAGTGCCCAGGGATTCTGCTTTGCCAACAGGCAGCACCTCTGACAGCAGAAAACACCTCTGACCATGCCTGTGTTGTCACTGTGGTGCCAACCCAGGGGACAACCTGCTCTGTGGCCCACAGTGCAGGTACAGCATCTTTTGGGGCAGACTGTGTCCTCACTGTGTCCCGGATCCACTCTGTGGATCACAGGCATAGCCATTATTTTGTGGGTTTAACGTACCAGAAATAATAGGAGGGTTTTTCTTACAGTATAACAAGCAAAGATGGGTGTTGCAAGTCATTTTGTCATACCTGCCTAAATTTAAGGAAAGTGATGGGATTGCTCTGGTGTTCACTCTCATGCATGCAGCATGGATTGTCAGACTCCAGAGGTGCTGGAGCAAAATCAGATGCAAGTCAAATTGCTAGTTTAAATTCCCCCTGGCCAGCTGCTGCTATCAGTGGTAATCTCCCTGCTGAAGTCAATAGAACAGCATTTTTCCACACATGCCGAGATCTTGGTGCAGAACAGACAGCTGTGAGGCAGGATGAGTGCTCTCAAAGAATGAGTGCTCAAAAAAAAAAAGAACAAAATTTATACTCTCTGGAAAAGCTGGAGAGACTATATTATCCAGAAGCATTGCCAGACTGGGGACAAGGGGGAGAATTGACATCAGAAATCCTGCAAGACTGTGCAGGACACATTATTTGGAGGGATTTTTACAAGAATCTGGCACGCTGCAGGACACAAAATATTCAGGCGGTTTAGCAATTAAAAGCTATCGAATTAAAAGCTAACTCCCAGCACTTGGCAACAGAATATCACTGTCAACTTCATGCAAAGGGACATTTTGACATTGTACTTAAGGCTGACTACTTTTCTAATGGCATGAAAGTATTACTTCAGTTATGCATAAAATAGGAAAACTTCCACTGAAACTTGTGCAGCCTGGTTCTTTCTTCAGAAATAACAACACAGAGTGAAACTGCCTTTGAAGAGAAACATTTTTCACATAGTATCTGAAGGTTCATAAGTCTTTTAATCTTTAGCCTTTTTGCTGGCATGTGCAATTTAAAATGCACAAAACAGACTATCAAAACACCCAGCTATACAAAGTTAGAAAATTCAAAAGGCGCATCTGAAAATAGGCTTGGAAATTAGGGTGCTGCATCAAATCCTGCTCTTTGAGTAAGGACTTTTTCCCTGTGGATCCACCTCAAGAAACAACTAAGTTATCAAACACAGCTGACCATAGGACAGCCAGCGTGGAATGAGAAACAGCTCCCAGAGATTTTAAAGAGGTAAAATCTTTGTGCTACTAAGCAAAAGAGTGACTAACTGGGGAGATTCTGTATTAAATATGCTCCCCTCAGAAAGTTTTTCTTTCCTTTTCTTTCTCTCTTCCAGAATCACGTGAAGTTCTCCTGAACTTCGGTTCTGCACACGCAGTTCTGTGAGCAGAGCCTGCACTTGCTGGGGCTGTTCAAGAAGTGACAAGTCCTTCTAATGAGGTGGGACACGCTGTCATGGGGACACCCAGGGGAAGACCAGAAACACATGCAAAACTCAAATTCACTCACTGATTTCAGTTTCACGCACTCTAGGCAATTGCACACACAAATAAAATATTTAAAGGTAAACATTTTCTCAGGGCTAAATGGGTTAATATCTTAAAGCAAGTGGGTGGATATTTTGGGTCATCTGGGGACTGATGTAGAAGCACTTAACTGTAGTTAGTCAGCCAGCCAAGAGGGATCAGCACCAGCAAATGAAGTAGGGAGAGAACCAAGAGCTTCTTGCCTTATTCAAGTATTTCTCAGGAGAAAGAAAAGTTACTTTCAAGTCCTTCTTGATCAGATAGTCTCTAAATACAGGTAAAAGGTGCTACTGTACCTAGTCCAGTCATATAGGAGTTGTGGCAGGTGGTGAAGGACTTGTGATAAATGTAAGGGTAGCTGGAAAAGCCCTAAAACACAGCTTGTTCTGTCCAGGTTGATCTAGCTAATCTGGGCTTCTTTGAACAAAACAATGAAGTAGAAAAATAATGCATGAGGCCTTAAATATTGCTATTTATTGGCTGCAGAACACCCACATTCAGCTCTTTCTGACTTTGCCTGTGCTGCATGAAAAAACCTCAAGTTAAGTGTCATTCAGGTAAATCTACAAATGGCAAAATAAATCCTTTGTAGGTGAAATACAAAAATAGCTTCAAAGAAAGATGCATATAACCTTGTTAATTTGCCAAAAGTTTTCAATCTTCATCACTTTAGAAGCAAGGTTAAGAGAGTAGATAAAGGCTGAGAAATACAGAAGGTGCAGAGAACCCTTATCTCAGGTTCAGAGCCTTAAACCTCAGAAGCGAAATAATGTCAGGGAGAGGAGATTGACAATGATGCCCAGTGTTGGGAATCAAGGGTTGGAAAGACTGCCTGTACTAGGCACTCTCATGATAATGATGCCAGGAATATTTAATTTACCAGTTTGTTCTAGGAAAGGTAATGACCTTAACATCACGGGAAACGTATCAAGAGGTCATCCATGCAGACACATGCTGATTCATTTTCATAATAAATGGAAATAGATGTCCAGCCACATCAATTTGCTTGCAGGAATGAATTTATATATCCAGCTTTGTGTTTAGTATCAGAAGAGATAAAGAACATTTTATTGATATATGAGGATTTAATTCCAGCCCCTTTGAGAATCTCTAGAAAAAAATGCATTTCCAATTCATTTCTGGCCAGACAAAAAAAAAATCCCCCCAAAACCTACCAAATCAATAAAGGGAAACAATATCACACTGGAATAGGGATGTGCCATTTTCCCCTAAATACTGTTCATTTGTTGCTGTGCCATAGATGAAGCACCACATAATGCCTCTGTTAGAGAAGGGTGCTTACACATGCATTACCAAGGATATGCTCTTCCTGGCTGAGTAATTCATTTTTGAGCAGCATATTTCTGAGAAGGTGAGAAGTGGGTGTCTAAATGCAACTCCAGCAGCCACTGCAGGAATGTGACTGTGTAGCCCAAACCCTGCTGCTCCAAACCCTGGTGATCCCAGCTGCTGGGGAGAAATTTCCTTCACAGATGGGAATTACATGTGTTGCATGGCTTTTCCTGTGCCCATCCACAGAAGGGTTGGCACAGCTACTTTGGCTGGAGAAGACACAAGAGCATGGTCATGATGCAAGAAAAAATGGAAGGGGAAGTCTGATGAACTCCAGATGGAGTCATCCAAAATGCCACCCAAATGGCAGAATGGCACAGGAGATGAGAGCTGCCACGTAAGTGTGCCATGCGTACGATGCGCAGTTTAGCTCAAGATTTCTCAAGCTGGGCTGCAAGCAGTGAGTCACACAGAGAGAGGAGAGTTATTTATGGGATTTTGGTTATCAGAGGAAAAACATGAAACAGTCAGAAATGACAGAGAAGTGAGAGTGCAGGATGATGGCAAACAGCATACAGGGAGCAGGGGAGAGGGAGCTTTTGGCATCCTTGCTGCAGTGTTACATCCCAGCCTAACTCACATTGATCTCCGGGGGCCAGTTCATTTCTGCTGGAAGAATCTGGCTCCTGGGGCTCCAGGTACAAAATGAAAAACTCTCAATTTCTAAAGCACCAATGTTAGTGTTTGCCAAGTGTTTTCTCTTTTCTATTCCTCTCTGCAAATCTTTTTTTTTCTTTTAGGGCGAGTGGAAAATTTAGCAGAACAGGCAGTTTTCCATCAGGCTTAGTTTTGGAAGTTGAAATGATCAGGTCATTTGATACTTGACAGGTGAAGTTAGTATTTGCTTATCCACTCTATATTCTGAATTCTGATGCAATTTTGTATGTATAGGTGCATATGCGTATGTGGTTGTACACAGACACACCAATTTCAGCTCTTTGTAGAGGTACCAGGGCTATTTTCTGTCCTAAAACCAGAGGGAGGATATGTTAGGTTAAAGACTCCTCTTAAGTAAATGCTGATGATTTTCATTTCCAGATACACTATTATTTTTGCTGTCTGGAAAAAAAATGCTCTACAGTGGTGCTGATTTTTTCAAGAAGGAGCATGTTATTTCAGCCACTGTTGGAGTGCTGTGTCCTTTTGGAAGCAACACAAACCTAAGAGCTTTGGTTTCTTTTGTTCTATTCTAGATATTTTCCCTGTTGTCCTCAAGAAGCCTCTGGAGTCTTGAGCAGAGTTTTGGGTGTTGCAGGAGTAAGTCTGTTCGAGTCATTACCTCTAATTTTCCTGGAAATACTTCTTCAGAATTTCTGCTTCAGCTGCCATTTCTTCTTCTGTCCTCCACTTGTCAGGAGAATCCTCTTTGTCGTGTTGTTGCAACTTTTTCAGGGAGAAAGAAGAAAAAAAAAGTCTGTTGATTTTTTTTTCCAGTTTTAATGTCAAATTTAGGGCAATCAGTCTAACTAGTCCATGTGTCTTCAGGATGGATGGACCTGGGGATGAAGAGAGGAAGGGTGAAGGTTGCTGGTTTAGTGTGATGACAGTGTTTCACTGGCTCTGCTGCATTTACAAGGACAACACCAGGTGCCAGGGTGAGTGACAGGCAGTGACAGGCTCAGCTTTGTGGGCTGATGGTCAGACACCTTGTGAGTCTTTGATGCAAAGCTGGCAGGTAAAACAACAGGATAACACTCAGGTATTTTAAAGTACCTACCACACCAGTGGAGTGATCTGGACACCTTGTCGCTATTTCCTGTAAATTTTTCCTCTCTGTCTTTTCCTCTGCCCATGGGGCCACCTTTCCTATCAAAGACCTGTTGTGATAACAAGGCCCTGTTGCAACTATTTCCACCAGCAGTTTATATTAATATTTTTTTTCATTCCCTCTCTGCATGCAAGTTATTAATCCTTCCCTGCCATTGTTGAAAGCAAGACACATTCCTGGTCTAGAAACAAAACCTGTTGTTTTAAACTAATTATATTTCATTGATTTCTTGGAAAAGTATATGAAACATAAATTTTTTGTGTCCACCTTGCACACTCTGACCACAAAAATTTGCTCTATCCTGTATGCAGTAACTATTACATGATATTGTCCCAGACATGATAATTTCTTCCTTTGCCACTCAAGAAGAAGGGAGAAGCTGACAGCTTTGCTGCTTTCCTGAAGAGGGGAGTTCCATATTATGGTAAATACTAGCACTGAGTGACTATTTGTGCACATGTCCATTCAAAGAACTCCTGACACTTGTCAAGTGAAGGCAGCATTTACACCAGACAGCAGAAACATTTACTTAACGGATTAGTTATTGAGATACCAGTGGTTCTCTACGTTTAGAGCACAGCACAGGCTACATTAACAACACCAGTGCTTCTAAGGAACTTCATTTTATCAACTTTTTTTTAATGTCACAAAAAACCATTGAAAACTAATGAATTTACACATTTTATTCTGGGAAAAATTTTAGTATAAAAGATGAAGTGGTGAAAAAACAAAGATGAAGCCATCATGAACCTGCCAAGCAAAGTGCTTTACTGTATATGGCATGTTTAGCAATAAACTAGGATTGTTAGCATACCTCCAAGTCACAAATACTTTTATTTGTGCTATGTTTCTCCTACTCTGAATTTTGCTGCCAGCTACAGTCCTGTGCAGTTTTAAACTCTGCAGCACAGACTTCTCCCTGCTCAGCAGATGAAGCTGCATTAGAAAGCCATTTCCTTTCATGCCAATACAATGCAGTAGCTGTAGGCAAATTAAAGTGTATTACTGTTTGACTCAGAAGACTAATCTTCATTGTTACATTAGCACTAAGTGTGTTATAAATCCATCTTGTAATAATGCCACAGAATTAGGGAGAAAGATTTTAAAGCCATGGACTGGTACAGTGTACACACTATCAGCACATGCCCTGTGTCCACGTGTCTGATCTCACCCTCTGCACACACCCACAGGGTGCGTAGATACCACAGCTGACCTGGAAATGAGTTATTGGAAAGAGTATTCATTATCTGTACTTTCTATGGACTGAGAATGCTCACACTTCACAAGAGCATGCACAGGACAAGGCAAGTGGTGGTAAATCTGAGGTGTGAGCTGTTTTCTGAAAAAAAGCAGTGTCTTGCTCATTCAACCTGACACTGTTGGGAGGTACAGTAGGCAAAAGCTGGAAGGCAAGGGAGAGCTGCCCCTGTTCCTCAAGGTGTCCTTGTTTAACCCACAAGAATTGCTTTTAGTGACGTGATTTGGCTGCTGTTCTCCCTTGCTATCTTGTTTCTGCACAATCTAGGTGAGAGCTGGCTCCATGTGGAGACTGGTAAAGTGGGGGTGGGACTTGTAGCTTGTGATTTTTTCCCTGTTCAAAGAAACTGAAGTGACTAGTAATAAGGAGGGTTAACCTGCAATGGCTGTTGTTGTTGTCTAAATTAAAACAGTGCAGTTACAGACCACCGTGACTTCTCAAAACTGGCAAAGGCAAGGGTTTCTTCTGCTACATAACAGCTAACCTTTAAAAATAATCAGTCTTTGACTTGAGGTTAAAATAGAGGTATGGGGAGCAGCAATGAATCTTGAAACTTGCCTGGAAGCCCAGCAGCCCTGGCTGCCAGTGCACAGCCCCCAGGACACACAGCAGCCCCAGCCTGCACGGGAGCTCAGTGCAGGCGTCTCGAGCCTCTCTCAATGAAAAGGTGCCTCCACATTTTGTGGGCACACTGGGAATGTCAAACAACAGCCTGAGGTGTTAAATCACTGCCACAGCCAACATATTCATTGTTAACTGACTTATGGATGAGTATTATTTCAGTATAAAATTGCTACATCTACCCCCAAACAGGATCCCAGGACTACTCTGTGCTCAGAGCTCTTACTGTGCCAGTCATTTCTGAAGTGCAATTGGCAATTATCACCCCAGTGCCACTTAGTTTGTGATATTACCAAACTAACACTGGAGATCTTGGGAAAACCACCTCTGGTGGCTGCCTACCCTTCTCTGACACCACCATCCTGCAGCTCCAGAACAAGCCAAACCATAGAGCCAGACATTTTGATGCAAAATAGTTAAATTATGGATAACCTTGCCAGACAAGGAGTCCAGTGGAGGCCAAGAAGTTGATAAGAGGACTGGAACACCTTCTCTATGAACACAGGCTGAGAAAATTTGGGCTGTTCGGCCTGGAGAAGAGAAGGTTGCATGGAGACCTCACAGCACCTTTCAGTATCTGAAGGAGGCCCACAAGGTAGGGAGAGGGACTCTTCATTAGGAATTGTAGTGATAGGATAAGGAGTAATGGGTACAAATTGAAATAGGGGAAATTTAGGCTAGATATTAGGAAGAACATTTTTACTGTGAGGGTGTTTAGATGCTGGCACAGCTTGCCCAGGGAAGTTGTGGATGCCCCAACCCTGGCAGTGTTCAGACACACTGGATAAGGCCTTGAGCAACCTGGTCTAGTGGGAGGTGTCCCTGCCCATAGCAGAAGTGGTTTGGACTAGGTGATCTTTAAGGTCTGTTCCAACCCCACAACATTCCATGGTGTTCTGGATGCTAAACATTTTGCAGGTTCAAGATCATCAGCACCAACAAACAGATGACAAAATAAAGGTTGCCAATACCACCTCTAGCTCAGGGATTGCACATACTACAAATCCATGCAAGCTGAAAAGCACAGTGGAGGTCCCCCCTGTGCATCTTCCTGGTTCTTCAAATCTCCTGGATCTGCCAGGGATCCCTAATGGTAACAAGGTAATGTGATCATGAGTGGGTTTGGTCTCACCTGGTTATTTAATGTGCTCTTACATAAAGTACTTTTCAACGGGGTTCGGTTCTCCTTGTGAGGGCCTCTGTAGGCTAAAGCTACTTTATGTACATTTTTTTTGTTTGTTTTAATAAAGAGAGGTGAACAGAGTCTCCTTAGTATTTTGGCTAAGTTGTAAAGCTACTTCCAGGAGAGAAGAACATAGATATTTCAGTTATAAATTGTACTGATTTAGAATTCAGGTGGGAAACAAATGTAACAGTTGATATTTGTTTCTTAGGGACTTCTGTGTCTTGGAGTGTGTTCATATTCACATGCACATCCAAGTCCCAGCTGTGAATCTTTGCAAACATCTGACTTGCTATTGAAAGTTTGGATTAAACTGAGGAAGCAATGCTCTCTTGCACCTCGAGAACACTCCAAGATTCCGCTCAAATTAAAGGGAAAAAGAGTGCCTCTATTTTCCAGATACCCATCCATAAAAAGTAGTGACTTATCCATCTTTCCTACCTGTCAGACAGTAAAAGCTGGATAAGTTGAGCTGACATCCTTACTCAGATATATCCAAACACAGCCTAGCTTGAAGTTTGTGATACTTTCTGTACAACAATTCTACTTCTGCAAACTCAATGCACACCAAGGCAAGGTGAGTTTATAAAACCTTTTCTGTAGGGCTCCAAACTAGTTACCATTTCAAAGCAGCTGGTACTTGGCCTGTTTTCATAAGAGAAAAGTGATGCAAAAGCATCGCACCAGGTGGACAAAATGTTTACTGTGAAACTCAGAAAGCCCCAAATTTTCTAAAGCCAAACCTGTTTGTAGACACTCACTACAGGACTGTCTCTGAATCCTGAGCATCAACAGGAAGGTGAGCAACCCCCTCAGCATAGCTTGGATAACTCCAAAAGGAGGGAAGAGGATGACAGAGCATGAGCAGCTCTTTTAGACAATCTCTATTATGCTAAATTTTTCTTTTAATATTCTGAACAAGCACTGAGATACACATTAGTCAATTCTCTAATCGCAGTTGCCCAGCAAATTACACACTGTATCTGCTCCACACTCTTCAAGCACTAAGACTCTTTTTCATAACTGCGAACATTTTCTTGCCTTGCAGTACAAATAAATGCGCTATTTCTAAGATATGCCCTTCTTCAAGCAGATCATTACTGATGTCTGACTTCTTGGGCTTCCTGATAAATTATCCTCTTCTTTCACCTCAAGCAGCTCTTCCACCGATAATCTATGACTGTCAGTCTTGATTACATGTAAACAGTGGAGCTCTTTGAATATTTCTTCTTGTGAAAAGTGTTCATTTTCTCACTCATGTCTCCCAATGTGAGATGCTGGCAGACCTGACAGCTGTGCTTTATGTTATTTTATTAAAGTTGCTAGTGCTGCAGAATGGTCTATGTTTTTATCACTGCAATTCTTAAGGGAAACACAATATTGTTTTATGGCACATTCACATTGGGGGACCTCTCCTCTTTGCCCTTTGTGGAGGAGCCCGGAATTCTCAACACACCAGACTATAGGGGACCTGGGTCTATGACTGGCTGTTGCTTGAAGTGCTATGTATGTCGTGTTTTTTTCTACTTATGCCATAACACCATCAGAAAAGCAACCTCTGTAAATATAGAGCACTAGCCAAAAGTATGGGGAAAAAGCTTTTATGGTAGCTAGAACTATTCTCACTCTCCATGAATATTTATAGTTGATATTTAAGAGTTTATAACCTCCAATGCATTTAACTAAAAGAAAAATTATAGTGATGGAGAGTAATTACACAAAACTGCAGCAACATAACAAAACTCAGCTGCTTCAGCAATTACAAAAGATAGTATTATCAAAACCAGCAGTTAACAAAAAAAAAGAATTAATTTTTGCCAGTGGCTTGAATCAGAGATTAAGCATTACTCAGCTGCTGGTGTTCATTATTACCAATACACCTTGGGATACCCAGGCATCTTTTCTATACTTAAATCCTACACTGTGGTGAAATATTCAGAGTGATATCTCTACATCAGATTAACACATGAACCATGAGGAGGCTGAAAATCTAATTTCTTCTCACCAGTAACAACCCTTTTCCAGAGGCTGGAGACAAACTTAATCCCAGGGCTGCTATATGTTGCTTTCCCCAACTCCCTTATGGCAGCAGAGTTGTGTGACCAACACACTACAGAGCACACCCCTGCTCCTCTTCTTGCACTGCAGCTGTGGTGGAGCATCTCACCCCATGGGAGACAAACTCCAGGGCTGAGCTGGCTGTGGCTCCTCAGCCCTTTGGTGATACTAGGAGCCTCCTGGTCCTGGTGATGACTTCCAGCCATCTACTGCTTTTACAACTTAACTCCTGAATTGCTTTCTTTGCCCTGTTTCCCCTGGTCTTGACCTCCTTGCTCTTTTCCCCCAGTGCTTTCTTTCCTTTCACTTCCCTTTGTATTTCGCTTATAACTTCCTAGTAAGACTTCATTTCCACCCTACCCCACAATGAGATTAAATGCAGCATTTACTGCTATTATTGGTACCTCCTGCTATGCTCCAGCCTTTCCTCACTCTCTGCTGTCTTGCTGAAACGAGTGTGAGCTTTTTGGTAGGTGCCCTCCTCTGCCAGTCTGAGCCTCCTGCCTCCATCCCATTTGCCTTCAGTTGTGGCTCAAGTCTCGACTTGACTTGCAATGGAAAGTGAAAGAATAATGGGTGAAACACAGTGGTTTCATGAAGCAGTTTCTCAGGGACGCTGGAATCACATGGCCTTGCACGTCCTGTTCTACCCACCTGGGGGAAATCATTGCAGCAGCTCCCAGCCCTGGGCTTGTCTCCCAGCTGAGCATCATCCCTGTTCTGCTCAGGGCCCAGGAAAGGCAAAAACAAGGCAGAGAACAAGCACAGCAGGCTCCCCCTTGACCACACAAGAGACCTACCAGACTTTGTGTCAATACAGTGCTACAGGCCTCTCTGCCCCCCTCCACTGCTGTGGGATCAGGACTCCTTTCCAAGCCCCTTTTCCACTGCTCCCCCTCACAGCCTGAGCAGCTCAGACAGTTCAGTGCTTTCTGTATCTCGGAGCCCATCTCCATATTTAATTACAGCTACAAAACTGCTGTAATTTAATTGCTCTAATTTACAGTGAACACTGCAGAAAAAACTCACATCCTATAATTTTCTCATCTGCTGACTTTGCTTATGATTCTATATCATACAGATATCTGCGTTTGCATGAATCAGAAATCCCAGATTTCGGGGTGGGCTTTGCTTGCTGCATTAAATCTGAATTATTTAAGGAGATGGGAAAAAAGTCTAAATTATCTGCATTTTATATGAGACAACTTTAAAACTATCTACTGGAAAATCCTTCTCCAATTGTTTTACTGCTTCTGCATAAAATATGCTTCTACCTCACAGCTGCTGATATTGCTGCAAAGCATATATTCAATTGGAAACCTCAGTTTATCAAAGCTGTGTTTTAGAGAGTGGTGGTTCCTTCCCCTCCTGTCGACTCTTTGTCATAGTGACTGCAAATATTTTTTCGGTTTTATTGTTGTGCTTTGGGGAAAGACTTGAACCTTACACTTCACATGGACATATGAATAACTGCACACTTTTTAGCAAAGCACTTAGATGAAAAGAATTTTGTGAAAACACATAAAGGTTAAGTAAAACCCTTAAGCATTTGTATTTAAGTGCTTTGCTAAAATAAACTCTGCAAACCCCAGTTTCTAACAATGCTGATAAGAAAAAAGAATAAATATAAAAGGAATCCTAAGAAATTTGCTTTTGAAAATATAAAAGACAAGTAAGCCCACAAGCAGAATGACAGTTGCACAGAAAACACATTTGCCATTCGGCGAAATATGTAGATTGCACTCTGAAGAGCTCAGATCTTGACAGACTTCCAGTTTGGCTCCAACTGAGATAAAATTCTTGGAAAGTGAGCACATTATAAAGGAGATACTTGAAGGAATATCCACTGGGGTAAGAAGTCCTGCCAAAGACTTGGGGAACTGCTATTTACAACCTGATTTGAATCCAGGCAAGAATCTATAAAAGTGTTTAAATACATTTTCACCATGCCCATTATCCTCCTAGTTAGCAGATAATGTTAGAAACACCTCTGCAGTCTTCCTCACCTGGGAAAAGAAGGTGGATTTTTGTGGGGAGCTTCCTAATGGCCTTGGCTACAGAGGGCTGTCTGTACAAGAGAAATGCGTCACACAGAGACCTGGTTAAGAAATGGCAATGTCATCAGTGTGATAATGTTGGAGGAAACCTTATCCTGTGTACACAGCCTGCCATGCAACATTACCCATTTGGAAAAAGGCTATTTTTAATCAAGGAAAAGCACTTTAATCAAGGATAGAGTCAGTGATTCAGAAATTTCATGCAGGTGCATGTATTACTTGACTGAAAGCCTCTTCCCAAAAGGTCAGAGCTGCAGAGAGATGTGCATGTCCCACTCCAAGAGCAGAGATAACCTCGAGGTCCTTGTATCAGGCTGATGTATTCTGGCTCCTGCTGCAGTGAATTTCAAAGTCAGAACTTCCCTTAGTAATCTTCTTAACTTTAGACAAATATTTGCCATACCCTGAGCACACTCAGTAAGATTCATGACATGCCAAGGAAAACACATGTGAGTTAAGGAGGTTGATTTGATTTATTTGCTTTCTTCATCTGTTTCTGATGGCATAAAGGATATCAGCTGCAGCTCTCATGGCATTGGCACAGAGCCAGTTCACCATGCGGGAGAATGGGAGCATGCCCTCATCTCCAGGGAGAAATTCCACCTCTCTCACCACATCTCTGGGATGTGCAGGAAAAGCCAACAGTAGTCAGAGTGTATTTGTTATTCTCTGGGGAATTAACTTACTCCTATTAAAAAAAATTCCTCACCCTCAGCAACACTTGCTGAAATTAAGATGAAAACATTCCATCGATGTGTTCTGGAGTAACTCATTCTCTGAGTCACTCCCTCCACTGACTGTAGGAGGATTTCAAGGAGACTTCAGTGTCTGAAATGACACAAACTGCATATTTGAGGTGAACCACGGGGGCTTCAAAGCCTGCTTTTGTGTGTGCTTCTCAGGGGACCCCTCACCCACCAATGGACCTTCCCAGGATGATCCTGTCTGCTTTCCCCATAGTGCTCACAGCACTCCTGGATAAAGCTACATCCCCGCGACAGCCTTTCCCCCTAGGCATCCCTCAAATACTTCTTTAGCTTTCAGCCTTGCATATGCAAGGCTACTTCACCACTGAGATTGCCTCCCTGGGATTTAGGCAGCCAATACCCTCCAAGTGAGTAGGTAGTAAAATAGGTTGAGGAATAAATTGCTCTCATTTAACATTCACTCAAAAAAAATATGGCTGCATTTATTATGCAGCATATTGTTTTATATACTGTTTTGTTATAATAAGTCATGTTTAAAATGTCATGACATTTAAATCAACTGCAGTAAGAGGGAAATGCTGAAAAAGAGCAAGATGATCAAAAAGAATCTGAAAAATCCTGCTGAGACATTATGGGCCAAACACTCTCATTACAGTAAAAATAGTCACAAAAGAGCTTAAAACTCACCTGTGAGAAACCCAGTGTAGAGAAACCCTCCCTGCCCAGGTCTCTGTGTCCCTGTGGTGTCCCCAGGTCTGTGACAGCTGGGTGGCAGCGGCTGGCTGTGGCCAAAGGACTCGGGCACCTGCTGCCAAGTCCTCCTGCTGCTCTGCATCCCCTTGCAGGTTCATCCTTTCTCTGTGCTGCCCTTTGCCACCGAGCCACTGCAATACTCTGGAAAGCTCTACTGCACACACACCCTTATTAATGCCATTTGGCTCAGTGAGGAGCTGGACTTCAATGTCTGTGCTGTCATATAAATGAACTTTACAAATAATATAAAAGACTACTTGAATGTGGCTTCATAGCCTTTGAGGAGACACAGAGTCTTACCACATCTACTACTGATGAGCCACATGCATAATAGCAGATTTTCACCAGAAGGACTTCTAACGTTAAAAAAGAAAAGAGTGTGGATCAAAGGAGCTACTCTGCTCCTGCACATTCACTGCTCTTCTTTTCCATCAGGTCTGGATCCATACGCCAGCATCCCTCACTGCTGCCTCCATGCTCCCTCACCCCCTCAAAGGGAAAAAACAACTGCAACAACAAAACAGATGGCGATGCAACGAAACATTAAACCTGAGCCCAATACCTGAGCTGTACCATGAATATGTCACTGAGGCATGGGGTAAAACGCCAACAAAATGACCTTTTCTACCATCTTAAGGGATATCTAACCTTGTAATTGCTATAGACACTGAAGAAACATAAGAGAGAGACAAAGACTATTTAAAAGAAGTTGTGTATATTTTTAAAAACTACTATCTCAATGTTCCCATTACAACCTACCAATATGAATGACATTTACTTTTGCTCTGAGAAATGAAAGAATCTCTAAAAGACAGACTGCATTAAGAATCTATTGATATTCCACTGACCTAGTGGGATAAAAACCAAACAAATTTTGTCAAGGGCAAATGCCCCAGAGTCTGTAAACTCATCTCTTAAAGTAGCAGCAGTAAAAGGAAAGAAAATCTTCAATGTCTAGAACAGTTTTTAAACCCAGTGAAGGCTCACACTTCTCGATGATCCAGTAGCAGTGGATGGCACCAGACTTACATACGGGAGCAGAATTAGAGATTTCAGATGGTCAACTATCTCTTCCAGTTTTTCCAGCCCATTAATATTGCTGTAAAATGTAGGCAGGATGTTGTCTTATTAAAAGACATCACAAGAGGTTTTGCCCATATAATTTCTTTCCCTATTGTACAAACTTCACAAAGATTTATTACCCATAGCAAATATGGTCCTAGATTCTGTTTGGGATGGATGGATGCATGAGGTGTAAGAGGGAAAGTGAGGAACAGTTTGGCATTGTTCAAGCAGACTCCTTCACCCCTCAGGTGAACCTCTGAACTCATACATGAAATCAAATGATAAAAAAAAGTCACAGATAAGGGGCTCAATCCAGGAGCCCTTATTTACTCAGTGATACTCAGACTGGGATAACAGTGGCTTTTCAGGGGGTGGAGGGGCACAGGCTGCCTTCACTTTGAGGAGGAGGAATCTTTTTGTTCCTCTTCCAAGCTTCAGTGTTGGCCTTCTGCTGAAATCCTTTTTCTGGGGAATAAGGCCACAGTTGTACCCACATAATGCCCATCCAGAAAAATAAGGATGGCATAATAGCCATGGAATAGAATATTCTGAAATTAATTTAAGTGAAGGGACTGTGAATTTGGGGAGAATTAATTTTAGCTGGATAGATGTGGCAGTTAATTAAGGCTGATAGCTTCTACTAGTAGAAAGGTGTTTTTGATGAAAATATATTGAAAATATTATTAAAGTGCCTAGGAAAAAAACAGTTGCTATTGCCCATGCTAAAACCTCCCAGACATCCCATGTTTCTATATAGAAATCATAAACTGATAGCATTTGCATAACAATTATTATTTAATATGTAGACTTCAGTATCTTTGCTTTTGGACAGAATTAATATTAAAACCTTTGAGCAGATATTTTAGAAATACTCATCTGAAAAGTCACAGGAACTTTTTTAGCTTGCAATATTTTTGCAAGTTCTCTTCTGGTGATGATACTCTGGCAGCAGATCACCACCTTCTCTTTGCATAATCCAAAGGACACACTCCAGAGCTACAGAAAATCCCACACTGCTTGGAGGGGGGGAGCCCATGACCATGCAGGATGGAGGGCAGGAAAGGTACAAAGACAACCTAAAGTAACCCAAACACTCCCAATTTTCAGAGACAAAAAGTAATTTCGTATGATTTCAGTTCAATCAGTTTGTTCATGCCTTAGGAAACAATGAGATCAATGGAAATGAAAGCAATTTCCAGCAGATATGAATAAAACACGTGGCTCTGCTGAGAAAAACTTGTATGTTATTCCAGAAGCACAGTCAAAGACTTGTGGATTAAATACTGTGAGAATGGATCACGCATGGACTTGCTTCATCTGAATTTACCAGACTAGGAATTTGCAGGTTTCTCATTCCTCCTTCAGGAGGGAGTTGATTGGGGAATCAGCTGCACAGTCACATGCTTTGTGGAGAACTTGCAAAATAATTTTATTTATTTAGACACATTTTGAAGTTGCAATCAGAACTTCTTTCACAGGTCTGTTGCTACATTTCTCTCCTTTCTTTAGGTCTTTTTTTCTTTAAACCATTCTCCAAGCAAAAGTTTAAAAAAAAAAAAAATCATGTTCTCAGCATGTTTCAGGGTTTTCCTGTGCACAGACTGCATGGTACAAAGGCACACTAGCTCTCTCCATTCATCCTGACCCATAATCATTATTAAACTTAATTGCAGAAGACACTGTCTTCACAGCTTTATTTCTCATATGACATCTTGTGAATTGCTTTTAAGAAAAGCCATTTACACAACTTCTATATATATGTAAACTAGTACTCTAATGTCACATTCTTGTTTGCACATACCCTTGTATTCATGTCAGCTAGTCCTAATGCAAAAGCAAGTGGCCCTTCATGTATTTCAGTTAGGAAACAGTAGCATGGATTTTCATAAAACAAAAGTTTGACTGATACTATGCAAAATCTGTTCCACTGAAAAATTGGCATCTCGCCCATCATCTTCCACAAAGTTCAGTATCTTTGTCGGTGCTCATCTACTTGACTTTTTAATTGTCTGTGTTCACTGGCTGTATCAAATGGAGTTTTCTTTTTGCTTTTGCTCACTGCATATTACATCTTTTAATCGGTATATATAATTACTTACCACAATCTGCCATGCCAGATTTTCTAAGCATTAGTCTAATTAACTTAAGCTTGATAATTATGTTTCAGATATCATAACAGTATGCACAGAACTTGCAGATTATGCTGTTGGCTTAGCTGTTTCTGATAACACTTTTCTCCTATTCTTATTTTTCCTTTTGCTTTTTCTCTTTCTGTACGGGGTGGGAGCACAAGCAGAAAGAGGGACTGGTTTTCTCTTAAAATGACTCCAATGTTTTCCAAAAGCAAAAGCTGGCTGTTTTAAATAAGAAGCCATCAAAAGTAAGTCAACACAAATGAGAATAGATCCATAATGCAAGAATTTCCTCTTTTTATAAGAATAAAAGATAAATATGTCACTGAAGAAAGAAACTTGAGCTTCTGATAGCGGAAATTGTAGAGGATTCTAGCACAAACGTACAGCATTTATGGGCCAATTATGAAAGTGCTCAGACTTTCCACAGGTCTCCAGCCTGAGCCATTCTAATTATCCGCCTGTTGGCGACAGCCTGTCGCCAGGGAGGCAATAAATAAGAGATAACATGCATGGGACCTGGCACACGCACCTCTCCAGCACAGAGAGATCATCCTTCACAGAGTGATGCAGCCCATCTGGGCAAATGAAATATGCAAGTCTGAGACCCCAGGTAAGAGCAAATAGATGCAGAGGACACTTATGCCACAGCCAGAAATAAAGGAAAGAAAAAAGAAAATCTGTGACAGGCTATGGGTTTGTATTTGGCTTTCTGGTGTAAATCAGCATTTCTCTTCATTCCTGATAACTCACCTTGGTATTCTGCTTTTACTTGGAGAATACATCCTGCAGTATTTGATTTGTTTACTCCTGGACGAGGGCATGGACATTGTGTCCCACCACACTGAATGGCCTCTGCCCAGTGGGACAGAGCCAGGAAGTTCAGACCTCCTCTCCCTGCTTCCAGAGAGCATGGATCTCTCCTGTTGACTGGAGTGCAACAAGTCCTGTTAGGTCCCAAAGGCACCCAGACCACAGTCTGGGTACTTAGGCTGCAAATCCACACATGTCTATGCCAAAAGACTATTTGTTGGAATTTTGGGTGCAGCAGTGCATAAGTGCTGTCAAGCCCACACAGAGAACCACACCAAAGGCATTGCATTTACTCTGGAGTCATTGGTGAGGATTTAATCAACTATGAAACACTGAAATACTGCTCAGCTGCTCCTGTATTTTAACAGACTTCATGGATAGAGACAGGGATAAGCAGCTCTTGCTGAAGTTCCCCTCATTCAAGCCCTTATTTTCAGATGACTGAAGGGCTGTCACCCTTGACAGCAAATATTATCAGCAGTCAAGGAAGTAATCAGGGTGGCAAGTACATAAGTAAGCATAGCATAAATCTGAATATTGGTAATTAGCATTTGATTCAATCAGATTAAAAGTGTTAGACCACTGTAGCAGTGACTCCTTACAGAAAACTATTTAACATTCCAATTATCTTTAATGAATTAACCTCAAAGCATGGCTGAGGTGCAACACCCTAAGAATCCCTTTGCTCATCTACAGTCCACTTGCAACTAATTTCACTTCACAAGCCCACCTCAATTAACATTTTTCTGTATTTCACACATCAGTAACTGCAGTACTGAAATATGCACTCCTTTCCCAAATTTAATAGCTGAGATACTTTCATATTTTTTTATTCTACGAATGAAGGAAAATCATTTCCTGCCACTATCTCAAACCAATTAAAATTCTTTTAATATTGGCTTTACATCTCTTCAATACATATATGAACCAAAAAGTCCTACATTTTTCACATAATAATTACTTGGAATTGATCTGCTATGCAGCACTCCAAAGACAAAGGGATTTACAATTAGCAAATTTTAAAGTTTAGTTTACATTTTTCATCTCTAGAGTTTTAAAAGAATGCTTTTTGGTTGAAGATTTTATATTAGGAAAGAAAACTCAATCAGTACAACTAAATTATTTTAATTTAAAAAGAAAAACAATTGGAAAATGTACAGATTAATCAATAGGCCAGGAAGAACACACTGCCTTTTATGCCACTGTGGAACTACAATTGCACAAAAAGCTATTGTAAAATAAAGAAAACTTTTGTATAGTACACCCTGTTCATTGTGTGGCACTGGTAGAAGGACAGATCTCTAACTGAGATCTCACAGAGTTATCAAATGCCTCTGAGATAGGGAAGCCACTGACCAGCCTCAGTAGCAGGGCAACTGCTGGGCCTCATGGCTCTTTCCTTCTACTTACCTTCTTTTTCTTGGTGACTTTTGTAAAAAGACAGTGTCATTTAATATCATTCACACTTTAATGGAGGAAGCTCTTGCTCTGCAGCACGGTTGTGGTAAAAGGAGCAGCATTTGTGAACAGATTATAAATCTGACGTTATTTTGCTTTTCACTCCATGTTTGTAGCATTATTTTAGAATTAAGAAAAATGAACACACACGTAAGATAACAGCATCCACGCAGCAATATGGCATAGCAGTTATTCCTCTTACAGGCATCCAATTTAATTTTATCATTAAATGCCACGCAGCACCAATTCCTATGTTCTATTCCATACTGATTTTAACTCCAGCGTAGAGCTAAGCATTTTGTGCTGTGCATATCATCTAGAGCTCACTGTGAAGAAGAGCACTGCCAGCAGAGAGACATGGGGGGATACAGTACACGGCTCCTTCTCATATCAGAACTGTTGGATTTTCCTTCTCCAGGCGAAGCACCCACATGATGCCACAGAGCTTCACTGCCATTCTTTCTCTGAGCTGCTGAGCACTGCTATAATAAAGTTATGCAGATAGGACACAGGCATAACATAGCTTGCTCATATAGATATATGGAGTTTGTTCTGTATATTAATTTTTATAATAAATAGGGGCATGCATGGCCTATTTGGTTACATGAGCAAATCCGTGCCCTGAAAGATGATGTTCTCATTAAGAGAAGCTGCAAGCCGAAATCTTATCTAAAGTGCTCTTTACTTTGCTGGCAGAACAGCCAGTATGCTGCAGAGCCTATATCTTTCACTATGCCACTCAAAATGAGAGCACCCCATAATAAATCCTGAAAGCTTAAAAAAAAAAACATTAAATAAGCCAGTAAGAGGAGAACATATATTAAAAATCAATAACTGCTTAATTTAGCTAACATTATAAACTAACATTTTTAGATGGAGTAAGTTTTTTTATCACACCATTTCTCACTCTCAGAGAATACTGAATATTGTAACATTTTGCCCTTACCTGAATTTTTACCAGCCCTTTGTTTTTATTGCATACAACACTTTGGAAAGTCTAAATAGTAGTAAAAAATAAACTCTTTGCTAACATTCTATTTCCACTACTTCCATTTATGGATGAATCTGTTCTTATGTCAAAACCTGTTTCAAGCCTGATTTTACTCATACTATTTGTCAAGTGTCTCTGGGCTCCTGGAGTGGCTCTGATCCCCTCAGCCAAAGGGGATCCTTCTCCCTCTGGGGAAAAGTTCTTTACATGAAGTGGGCACTTTTATCCCTGAGCAAGTGTCCAGGACCAAACCTTTTTGTGGTGCTCCACGTGAGCAAATGCAGCCTCCAGACTCCTTCCCACACTTTTTCCTGGCTTTGGTACCCAGCCAGGGCCATCCTGCTTCCAGGAAGGCACTGGTAGGACTCTCAGCTGCCTTAGAGCCAGAGAGTGCCCACAGGGCAGCAATTCACTGCCTCGTATCACAGCTTACTGGCACTATCTGAGCTGATAATTTCGTATTTATTTCCTTAAACGTTTGCTGCAGATGACAGTGCCCAGCCACTGGAGACATTTCAGGAGATAGCCTTGAGAACATTAGGAAAGCTATAAATTTTCTGTTAGGGATTATTTCAGTGGCACAGATCAAGTCAAGAGTTTTGATCCTTTCAACTCATCTCTGGGCTTTTGGAATATCTGTAAAAATTTGGATAAATCTACTATTAAAAAAAAAATCCCAGTTCATACCGAAAAAGCCTCCTGAAAATTAACATTGAGAAGTATGTCATGTTCATTCTTTAATAAAGGGAGTGGGAAAGGCTGACAATGAGCTAAAGAAAGCAAAATAGTGTGTGCCAATTTGCTGTTTATGATGTGAAGACAGATCTTGTGCTGATTCTGGCACCAGTAGGAAAACTCATCTAATAAGGTCCTAGGTAGGAAGGACATTCTCTCTAGACAAATCTGTCAGTAAATCTGAAGCTGATTCACATCCCCATTCAGCAGGGCATTTAATTTCTCTTTCAATGCTTAAGAGCTGTTTGAACTCACTTAGGCTGATCACTTGCTTAAATGCTAAAATGGGATTGCACTGGATATCAGTAGGCACAGCTATAAAAAAAAAATCCTTCTGAGCCTAACAAGCATAGCTGGCTGTGTTACTCATTGTCCACATCTGAGGGTAAGGACTTCTGCTTTAATTAAAGTGGTCGAATGAAGACATCTGAATGATCACAGAGAAAGAAATTAAGTCATCATGTGAGTCAGAAAATTGCATATAGAACTGGATTAACACTAGGGAAAAATATGAGACATTAGATGAAATTCTTCATGAAAATGTTATTTGCTAGTTCAAACCCAAACATTCTCACAAATTTTAGGAAAACAGCATTTCCTTCATTCTTAATGTCTCTTCTCTTGCATCTTCAGAAGCTTCTCTCATTATCACACTTCACCACTGTCATGTTTCAGTTGTTTCTAATGAGCATTTGATCTTTTAAATAAAAAATACAGGAAATATGCATGGTGCTTAAGGGGTAAAAAGAGCCCCAGCAAGAAGTGAACACATCCTGTAGTGTTTACTTATAAGCATTTCAATAGCATGCCCTTTGACCTGCAGTGATAATTCGGGTCTGCAGGTCTTCCATAATTGTTTCCCTCAGCACAGGGAAATGTGAGGTTTAACACAACCATCTGGAAAACTGTAACAATCACTGCTAATAAAAACAGCACACGAAGGGAGGAGCCTGCATTCATCCAAACAAGACAGCTTTGTATATAAACTCAGCATTGTTATTAACACAGGATAAATTAGTGGATCATAATTGGCCCTTCCACAATTACATTAATTTTGTGAAAATTAAGGTGAATAATACTGACTCTAGTATCTCCATCTCACTTTGGAGCTTCACAGAGGCAGTGTGAGAACAAAAGGGGTGAAGCAGGTTCCAGAGGAAGGGAGAAGAGTGCTCCTTTCTGCTCCAAATATTCAGTGTCAGTCATAACTTTACTGAGACCAGCGTATTAGTCAGGACTATAACTGCTGCTCTTGAAGGAGATCCACCACCATCCTGGCCATCCTTCCCTTACTTTGTCTATTTTTCCATCCTCCATTACGGTTTTTCTTTTTCTCTCACTTTCAGTTTCATCTGATGCCCAAGCAGATGCCGTGCAGCACCCAGCACAAGGTACCTAGTCCAGCAATGACAAGAGGACGACCATGAGGGGGTCTGAGATTTCCAATGCAGGAAGCAAGAACTGAGAATACTGATGTCAGAATGACACATGGAGCTAATTCAATGCATCTGTCTGGGAGAAAAGGTGTGGATCATAATTGGCACTTCTACAATTACATTAATTTTGTAAAAATTAAAAAGATAGAAATACAGAATTCCATTTCTATCTGCCACTGTAAAGCTGCCCTGCAAACTGAGATGAAAAATTCCTGCTGTTTCTGCATGCCTACAAAGTTCCCAATATCCATGGTATTTTCTCTAAGGACACATTTTTAGCACGGATTAAATGAAAGAAATGACACACTTGCGTATTTCCCCCAGCAAGCATTAGATCAGCCCTGGGCTGCCTTGGCAAGGAGTGAAATCATAATGGGGTTGAGAGAAAGCAAACAGAGCCCATCCTGCCAGGCAGCTGCCACTGCTCACGTCGGAGCCGCCGCAAATGGGAGACCAGGGCAGGTCTTGCTGTTGGTTATTCTACATTATCCAGGATAAGCCCTGGAGCCAGCATGGTGACTCTGGATTTGCAGAGCTGTAATGGGGCTCTGACCTAATGTCACAACAGGAGAGCCAGGCCCCATCGGCAGCAGAATTTGACCCAACCAGGGGCTGCTGCATTCAATGGAAAAACATCCATTGGCTTCACTGGAAGCTCGTTCAGTGTTTCAGAGCCAGCAGGGAAACAAAGCTCAAAAGGTCATGCAGAGAAAACATAAAGGGGAAATTGTTTCAAGGCACAAGGACGTGCTTCAATTTTTTCTTGTTCAAGCTGGTCTATCAGTTTGATTTTCAGCAGAGCACTGTGCCTTACCTCACAGGCCCCCCTAACTAACTAGGCAGGAGCATGATCAGCTTTAAAGAAAATCATGGGTTTGTCTGCAGACAACTCAATATTTCATTGCATCATGCCCTGTTCTCATATTATTTTTTATTGATCAGAATACCTCAGGCTATTAAGTTTATTAATTAAATGATAATTTTTTTTCCTGGTGAGTATACAAGGAGATAAATGTCTTACAAATAAACTCAGAGCTTGCAGGCTGAGTCATGTGGTGATTTAGAAGTAATTTATCTTTTTCTCTCCCCCTCAGCAAAAAGTAATCA
Organism: Edolisoma coerulescens; assembly: GCA_013397115.1. NCBI lineage: Eukaryota > Metazoa > Chordata > Aves > Passeriformes > Campephagidae > Edolisoma > Edolisoma coerulescens. The sequence goes on from VWZW01001240.1 coordinate 637,322, forward strand.
TTGTCACAATACTCTGCAAGTCTAATGCGGCTGTGAAATGTGCACCATGAAGAGATATTTTTCATTTCCAGCACAATTATACCAAGCTTTTATGTTATACTAATTTGTAATTGCTATGCTAACAAGAGGATATGGATAACTGCTAATCCATTTAAGCACAAACTACCACCCTGGTGAAGTAGGGAGGGATCTGATCCCATTGTCTGAACCCAACCTCTGTAGAGGCTGAATTTAGATTCAAATGTCTCTTTCTTCAAAAAAACCCCCGTTTGTATATGCTTGAATTTTCATTGCTATTTTGAGCCAGGCCTGAGGTTGTCAGGTGATGCTCTAAAGCTGAGACACAGTAGCTCCATGAAGAACTTTCCCCCAGTGCTGTTTTTCCCTGGCTGAATCACTGCAGAGCACTTTGATGGGAAATGAGTGCCTTTTACCCCACCCCCTGCCCCATAGCAAGCAGAGAAGTTGATCAGGTGCCTGGTAAGCATGAAAATATCACATTTCTTGGATCAAAGCCCTAAGCAAACTGTGGCTGCCCATTGACACCAAATACAAGGGTCAAGGAAGAGCAGAAACTCAGAGAACAATTAAACTTAATGATCTTTGCACTTTTTGTTCTACAACTTGAACCTTTCTCTCTATTCTAGAATTGGCTAGGATATTCTTAGAAAGTGAGAGGTATTGGACAACACAGAAAGGGACACAGCAGAACAAAAGAAATGGGGAAAAAATGGTAAACTCTTGAGTAAAAGTCAGACTCCAGACTGGATCTTTTTTCCCAGGCATTTTTTCTCTGATACGGTTTTACCCAAGTAAAGACAGACAAAAAGGTCTTCAAGATTTGGCCCATGCATTTGAATACAAAATACAAAATATTCGTTTCTTTTCTTTAGGATTTAGTAATCTCTTAAAAATCACAGCATTACTTCCCGTTGATGGTACCAATGGTTTTGGGCAGGCTGAACTAGTTTGGTGTAAGATAGTTTTGAATGAGACATTGCAAATCAGCCTAATACAAGAGGAGCCACATTCTCCTATGTTTGCAGTGTTGCTCTACCAGTTTGAAATGGTGCTTAGCAGAAAGAGGCAAAGGCAGCAAAGACAACGTTCACAGAATGCCTCTGATTTTTCATCCTTCTTTCTGCAAGCAAGCAGCTGCCAGAGTACCAGCCCACAGGTGGTTAAGGTACATCTGCAATTCCTCGGGGAGGAAAGTGGCTGTTGTTCCAATAACAGCAAGCTCCAGAGACCTCACTGACATTTTCCAGTCGGAAAGTAGGGCATGGTGCTAGCAGCATGCACATATACACCACATACAAGTCCTTTGGCCTGAAGCACAGAGACCACACTCTCCACAAATCCACAGCCTTCACACAGGTCAGGCTGCCCCATGCACTCTAAACCAGGCTGCTTCCATCAAAGCACCTCAGGGGAATTCCTGCAAAATCCCATCCTGCTCTCCAGAGCTGTTTACTTACTGTTCCAAGTCAACATCTGATACAGATTAAAAGAACCATAAAGTGTTTAGAGAAATCAAGATCATGCATGTCCTGTGACAGCTTCACTGAGAAGCAGTGATGCTGCACTGAGTGCTAGTTTGTCAACCTTTGCTACTTACACAATTCACAGCCAATTTAATTAAAAATATAACAGATCTGAAAGCTGCTAAAATGCCTGCAATGACTATCAGTCATTTGATGATAGTATGAAAGAGCCATTAGAAGTGAACTGTAAGCAAACTTTTTCAAGATTGAATAACAAGGGCATTACAGTTCCAGCCATTAATGTCATGATTTTGAAAAAATTAGCTGTCCATCTTGCCTTAAAAACCTAAGAATTTTTATCTCCCACACATTTACAATCAAAATATGCTTATAAAAGGTACAGTAAATTTCATGGTTATGAGCTGCACATTTTGCATTCGGAACACTAAAACAGCCTCCACTGACTCACTTGATCGTTCAGTTGATTTAATACAAAAGCTTTTTCCTCCCCTTTTCTGCTTGTTGCTAAGATGAATACTCTGTATTCATTAGTAATCAAATACAATGGCAAATGTAATATTGTTGCACAGATGAACTCTTTTTATTACCAACACTCTCATGTTTAAATTATTTTCTTTAAATAGTTGTCTCTTGTTATTCTAGTCCAGCTTATGAAGTTCTGACAAACAACAGCTTAGACAAAGGATGCAAAATCAAATAAGTGAAGGAAAAAAAAAAACAGAATCAATACACATTGGTTACATCACTAAAACAGTAATGTTTAGCCATACCCACAAACCTTTGGGATTGCCACTGTGGGATAGTCCTGGGAGGACTACTAGTAGGATTCTCTGAGCACAAACCATGCTCAACTGCTTTTGTCCCCCAAACGCTTGAATTCTGATTGCCTTTACTTTGGGGCATGGATTGGTCCCAGCAATCCTGCTCAGCCCTGCAGGGCCCCTGCCAGCAGAAGGTACTCACTAGATCAAAGTCAAGAATCTACAAGTTGTGCAATCCTGAGGGTGTTGGAAAACCTCGGATCTTTCAGAGGTTTGAAGAGATGGAGACTTTCAGCCCCAGGAATGCACAACTTGGAGGTCAGAACAGCATTAGTGCTGTTATTTGACTGATGAGATTTCTAAAAATCAAATTTTGAATTTAATTCTCACTTGGAAAAACAAAGCCACAGGTATTTGTTTTATGTGGTACATTTCTCAAATCTGTTTTCTAACTTGAGGAATTCAGATTACCTGCAAAGAGAGGCAAGCAGGTTCAGAGTAGCTCAGGTGGTGTGCCCACAGCAAACTCTGGCACAGAAGTGCAGATATAAAAGGCAGCCTGCACTCCTGGGAACCAGGACCGTCAGATGCAGAGCTCCCCTGGTGAAAGCTTCAATTTTCAAAATTGTCAAAAAAATGAACCAAAGGAAGAAAGAAGAAAGCAGAGGCTTCCTTTGATCCCAGAGCTCCAAGAACAGAGATTTTTAACACTACTGCATTATATATAAAATATGTATGTACACACAAACACATGTACAAATATACATTTAAGTATGTTATATATAAATATATATTAGTACATATTATATATATGAAAAACAAAAGTTAACAAACCTTGTGCTTGACCCCTATTCTTAAAGGTCTCAAGTTCTGTTTTGAATTTCACTTTATATATCTTATCACTTAATAATTTTTCTGTTTAGAACTAGCCCAAATGATTTGCTTTGTCAAAGTATTGCAAAGTTAGAGTATTTATATGAATAGCAGCAGATGCTGCTGTCTCTCTCACTATATAATACAACTTTATAACTTATACTGCCTTTCATACCAACTGCATTCCCAGATGGACAGCATTAAAAACAAGGAAGAAATGAATTCAGGCAATACACAGTAGATGTGTGTATTGTGATACAGTGATGTAAAGTGTTGTTAAGACACTGTTTGATGAATAAATTAAGGCATTGAGCAACACGGCAAATAAAAGAGTGAGGAAAAAAAATGAAAAGAGAGGCACACACAGATGAGAAAATCTACTTAGGAAAAAAAGAGAAAAGTTGAAAAGATGGAGAGTTGATGAGGCAGAAAGATACACAGAGGCTGCTCCAGATGGTAGAAACAACAGCAAAGGTTCCTAAGCTAGTGTGGCAAGAATATGTACAGAGGAGCATGGTGTGGTTGCAATCTGCAAAAAGACAAGCAAAGGCTACATGCATTGCTGAGATGAATCACTGCTTTTGGAAAATAAGGAGGGACCCTGAAAACACTGCAGATTTTGTTCTCAGCGTGGTCAGATGGCTTAAAGGCACCTGATACTATGGCTGTGAAAGGGTCCTTTAGTTCTGGGGCTTCAGTAGCCTCTATTGCCCTATCAGGAAAGGGAACATGTTATTACACAGTCTGACAACCACTGATTAGCAACTGGGACACACAGACATCTCCATGAACCACACAAGGAGTACACATGCACACAAGGAATCACTTATCTACCACACAAACACTGTATCAAAATTTTGCCCAAATGTAGAGCTGACCTGACCTCTCCGCAGCACACACTACATATGTATATTAGATTTGCTTTATGGGCTCCCTGTATTTTACATACAGTGTAGAGAAGTCAATCCCTAAAAATACCCTGCCACCTGAGGAGTTTTTAGCACAGACTGAAATGATGCACGAGTATCACCATATTGTTTTATATTTTAAAAAGTCAAACATAACTGCGCTATGCTACACTGTTTTAAAAATATTAATAAACAAACACTAAACAATCTCAAATTTAGCTCTTAGGCCTGAAGCTATGATACATGAGTGGCAAAGTGGCATAGATGTGTTGGCCAGAAATTACTCAGCTCTAACTAAGTGGCAAGAGTGCTACTTGAAATCACCAAGCATACGCATCTATGGATCCCTTTCACTCTCAAGTTGTCAGTGTGAGAACAGTGCTGAAAATAAACATCCCTCCCTTGACCTCCACTAACAAGTCTCCACAACCTTTAGGCTTTCAGACTAGCAAGGTCTAGTGCTCACACATAGCTTCCACAGTGGCATTTTCAAGCAGAGAACGACAGCAATGACACATTTAAACCTCGTTGTTTTCCATATCCAGCTTTGTCTCCTTGCCCATCATCTGTAGTCTCTGCCAGCCCATTCCCAAGAAGATCTTGGTATATCAAAACAGGATTTAGCTACAGTGCTTGTACATGTTGTCTCGCTCACCTCAGAACACCCAAATGTATAAATGCTGTGCTTAACATTCATCAGACAGATCCAATAAAGCTGTAAATGAAAAGAAATTGAAGCGACTTCATGCCCAGGAATAAAGCTAAATTAAGGAGCAAGTGTTTAAGAGATCAAGACCTAAACCACTAGTTCCTACAACATGGAATCAGTCACTCTGGCACATCTGGGCATTCAGCGGCCAAAAATGAGCTTGATTCTTATGCAGAAACCCAGTAAATAACCTACAGGTAATTTAAAAGCCCTCAAGAGGGCACTCAGAAGAAGCCCAAGTCACTTACTGAACTACTAGTGGGACTCTGTACAGTGGCTAAACATCCATCTCTCTGGTGTCAGCTGTGGAAGGCAGTAAATGTAATCTATCCAGTGTACCCAAACAAAACAGCATGCAAAGAATTGGTAGCAATTCACTCTTCTGGCTACCTCTTGTTTTATGCTCAGATTCGAGGATGATGGGTCATTACAAAGGACTTGCATTGCACAAATAATCTGCGATGTGATACTGGCTCATACTCATATCATCATGACAGTCCAGAATATGAAATGCAATGTAGATGGATTCACTGAAAAACAACAAATCAAACCTAAATCATCAGTCTTCATATCGAAGACAAGACAGTGCTGTTTTATAGGAAATAGCCCTTGGAAAAAAGTTACATTGTTCTCCTACAACCTACCTAACACAGCATTTAAATAACCTTCAGTTAACTATTAACACTCAGACATCATTAATATATTTTGCTTTTACTTTTTAAGTAAAATTCTCATTAGTGGACCACTGGATTGACTAATTAATGGCACACTCCTTTAAAGAGCACGTAAACGTCATGTGGGTCCAATGCCTGTGCAATAGAAATACAGAACATCCCCAGGACCAGAAGAACTGTATGTTTTCATAATGAATTTAGGATACTGTCAGTCACGATCCTTTTCTGGGAACACCATGCTGAGATGCCAGCTGAGATCCCCAGACTGAGCAGGGGCTTGGGCTGTCAGAGCAGACCAGATCTGAACTCTTCAAAAAGGATTAGGTCTTCCTCGGAGTCATGGGCAGGAACTCAGCACAATCCCTTAGGAGACCAGAGCAACCTCTGTCCAAGAGTACAGAAAAAACAATGTCTGTCAAAAATAGAAGCAAGATGCAAACAACCATGGCTAAGTGCATGCACAATTTGGTAAAAACAAATCAACCACCACTGTAGGTAACCTAGCTGCATTTATTCAATCTGACTGAGCAGAAAGAACATTATTAAAAGAATTAACACATCCCATCCTGAAATTTATTTGTATGGAACCAACTTGTGGGTGAGATCATGTAAGAATTGATTTTTCTGCCTGACTTTAAAAATAAGGTTATGGAAAGACGAAAAATCGTTATCTGAGGTGTCCAGAAAGTCTTAAGCAAAACTAAATCATACCTAAAATTCACCCAGTGCATGTGTATGTGTTATCAAGGGGTCATAAAAGTTGTTTTAATGGATAAATTATTAAATAGTTTTTTAAAAACTTTATTTTTTAAAGTATATCACATATTTTGAAGACACTGAGACTAACATTAATTCATTTACTAACTAGGTCAATAAAAATTGCTGTAGCCAAGAGCTCTATTAAAAGTCCATAATGTTATCTTAATGGAGGAAAACTAATAGAGTTCTTTTGGAAGTTTTCCATAAAACTAATATTGTAGAATTTCAATGTCTTAAATAGTTTAAATAGGCATTTTTATTAACAGACTTAATAATAGAATTAAAACAAATTAAAATCATTACTTTGTCTAAGAGGAAGTATTTACATTCCAAGCATCTTAATGGAATTTATTCTTGAAAGAATTTAGAAACAATGCTAATTATTCAACATTGTGAAGTGGGAATTGGCTATTTGGCATCCACCCACAGAAGATCTGCCAATTTGTAACTACTGTAGCACTTACTTGGAGCCTCTCTGTCTAAACCACTTTGCATGGCAGCCATCCAGAACCTCAACCCGCAATACAATCCACCTCCTTGTCAAGAGCCTTTCTTATTGGAAAGCGTTAAACTCACCCAGCAACCAAGCAACAAAAAAATAGTAATTAAAAAAAAAAAAAGAAACCTGGGTAATACACAAGGTAAATAACAGAGAAAGTTATTGTATCAATTACCTGCTCATACCCTGTTTCCCTGGGCTTTTCACCACTTATAATTATCCCTTTGGTTTATCTCAGGTTATCCTGTGTTCCTTATTTCTGTGGCTACCTGCTTATTGAAGGTCTGTGCACATTTTCAGCTGAATGAAGTCTTCCTATTTCAATTGCACTTACTACCTGCTAATAGGGTTAAAACACCCACCAGGCAATGCAGATGAGCTGTGTGAGCCTCAGAGGGTTGAGGCTTAAGGGCAGCATCCATAGTGCTGGAAATAACACATCCCACAAAACCAAGCACAGCACTGGAGGCAAGTTTTTGGCAAAGGGAGGGTGCAGGAAGTGCTTGTACAGCTGGAGGAAACACAGGCTCAGGGGCAAAGTTGATCTGGTCCCCATCCTTAACTCCTGGTGGTGAGCAGAAAGCATTAATTATGATATAGCTACTGTGGCCAAAAGCAGCCATGCAGCCTATGCCTGGAACTAAAAGCCACAGAACCACAGAAAAATTTTCCTTTGAACTCATGCAGGTATTTCTCAGGGAGTTCATGGAGAAAAGGGAATCCCTGACCTGACAGAAGGGTACTGAAGCAAGTTTACCTTCCTAATGAACTCGGTAGATTTCCAGTTCCGTTTCTAAATGAACAAACTCATGAATTTCTGATGAAATCACTATATTTAATATCCAAGTACTGTACACAGGCAATTGAAACTAATGCTTTTGGAATGGAAACTAATTCTTATCACTGGTCTTGGGTTAGAAGAGTCCATTTTTCTGACATGGCGGAGCTGATTATAAAAGGCATCACCAGCACCAGTTTTGGACACCAGGGCAACACATGCACATGCCTTCCAAAGCGATCAAAAATTCATGTCCCACCCGCACCTTCCTCACCTTCCCATCTGTCAGGGGCGAGGGGGAGGTCACGATGAGAGCACTGCAAACACAGCCTGCACGAGAGCCAGCACAGCTCCCAGGCTGGGCACCTTCATTGGAAATTTTTAACAAGAGCACATCTCCTTTGTGCAAGTTGTGTCATCTGAACACTGACTTACTGCCACGGAAACAGTGGATTGTACAGAAGTTATTTGTCATTGTGTAATCAGTAGAGATAACCAGACTTTGCTTCTCGTTATCGATGTTAGGCTGGAATAGACATGGGTAGGAGGTGTAATATTGCATTGCAATTGCTTCTAATTCTGGAACATTCCCCACCTCCCTCCCCGAAATGACTTGCCAGAGAGTTAAAGCCGTTCCACAGAAATTGGCAGCATTGTGACATTCAGAGAACAGGCCAGAACACTGAAGCTATTTCAGCCATTACCTTACTAGACACATTAAGGGACCAGATCCAAAGGCCATAAAAGTTCCAGGAAACTTTTTGTAGTCTATAATGAGGTTTGTATCAGGCTCCAGGTCCCAATCAGCCTTCCCTAGTTTTGGTATTCATGTTTGCTAAAATTACAAAATGTCCTTTCATTCCAGAGAATCTTATCAGAAAATTGATCTCTTTATATATAAAGTCTTCAGCCAAGGTAAAGTCCTTTCAGGAGTTTTATGGTTTCCTATCATTCTTTTCAAAACCCTCTGGAAACTGGAAAATATGCTGATACTGTTTCCATGTTAAAAAGAATGGTTAAATAAAATAGAAATATAGTTCTCAAGTGTTTGCAAATATCCAGCCTTTTATAATTTCTTTGGCAAAAATGGCAAAAGTTAACATCAAACAGGTAAAAAAAAATTCTGAATTAATTCAGAATGACCAATTATTTACAGAAGTACCTATCTGGACATTATCTCATTCTCTTATTTATAAAACCTACAACTGTGCTCTCTCTATGTATTTAAATTAAATTATCTAATGCAAATGTTATATATGAACAACTCAGCAAGACACTATTGTATCAACACACCTTATTCTATGTAAAAGCAGATTGCTGGTTCTGGGATTGTAAACGTGTCACACAATAATTTTATTGCTTTGCAGGTAGCAGAACCCCCAACGTTCTTGTTCCCAAATGGTGATTGAGTGATAGCTTTTAATATTGTCTAATGATCACAAACATGTGGAGTCTAGTGTCATCATCTGGTTTATGGGTAAAGTTGCACACAAAACTACTCACAAAACAAATAACCCCCTGCCCTCTGAAAGCTAGAATTAATAGAACAAGGACATGTTCTTTTATTACTGAAGAAGAAGTAGCAGGGCATGCTGCAAACATTTATAGGTATGGTTTATGTAGTGCAACTAACTGAACAAATCACTTTGTTCAAAAAATTCTTAGGAGTCACAAGCTCTAAGGAGGGGAAAGCAGTTTGTCAGGAACATTGGAGGAAGAAATAACCACAGAACCAAATCTCATAATTCTGAGCATGGCAAAGCTTTCACTGCAGACAAAGAGAGCTTTGCCTAAGGGCAGCCTTAGCCAGTAACATGTGATGTCCAGGCAAGCTCAAGAACTTCTGAAAGTAAAAATAAAAACCCCGTGTCAGTTGTTCTATCCTTATGGCTCTTTTTTTTTAACAGTGAGCATCACATAACAAATAAAGCCTCAAGGACTATTAGAAATCACCCTACTTGGTCACAGCTACTACAGTTTTACTCACAGTTCTTCTACAAAAGTGTGTTACACAGGCTCCACTGTGGACTTTCCAGTCTTTCCACATTTATTTCAATACCTCAGAAACTGCACTACCACACATTTTTCCTTAAATGGTTTTACTTTGTTCCAGCCCAGTTCTTTTGTCTGGCTGGACTTTTTCCTAGGTTATCTCGATCTTTCCAGATGTGAGTTCACGGCCCAGAGCCCCATCATGGTATGGCTTCCATAGAAGTCACTTTGCCTGCAAGGCCTCCACTCAGGGTTAGGAGTGCATGAGAACAAGCCCCTCACGCCTCCTTTCACAAACCTTAGACCAACTTGCACCTCTTGCTGGGCTCCTGGGGAAGGGACAGGAAACATCTCAGCCCTGGGGGAGCAGAAACTGCTGCACTGCAGAGATGCAGAGGATGTAGAGGAATTTGTTGTGATTGTTTAAGGACATTGTGGCCACTTTGCAGGCTGTTATAGCGAACCATCTTGTGTTCAGAAGGCTTGGGAAATCCAGCCTGCAAACCTACTGCTCTTACTACTGAGATACAGAGAATGAAACCCCCTGAGCAGAGGGTGTACACAAGGGCTGTTCATTACACACACGCCTATGCACCAGAGGTCTCACCTCTGCAACACTCTCACACCTGGGCCACAGGCGCATTGTAAGGATCCACCAAAGCCAGTTTAAGTACCAGTGCAGACTCGGTTACACTCTGCAGGAAATTACACATTCTCCCAGTCCTCAAAGCATCTCTTTCAGACAAGTTTCAGAAGAAAAAGAACCATAGTGTGAAAAATGCTCTGGATAGCACAGAGAACAATGTTCGGCATCACTGAAACTGTCACCACCCAGCCTGTTACCTGGAACAGCAGGGCACGACTGCTCTCCCACCTTGGCAGCAAACAGCCCTTACTGCGCACTGTGTTCTGCGGAGGGTGGCTTTTTCAAAATCCAAAACTTCCACAGCTGAGATTTGGATGAGACTCAGAATCTCTGTCCTCTAGACCCTAACATATGTATATATTCCCTTTCACGCTCTCAACCCTACAATTAATTGAAGAGTCATATATTTTAACAAACCGGTTAATTGAACACAGCTAAGTTGCAAAATTTAAGAAATTTGCCACATTTACATACATAGTAATGCGATCAATTACTTTCAGCTCATGTAGACATATTGAGAACTAATGAGGTACTTAAAACATGCATGGAGAAAGTCTACTTTCTATTTCCGTGCTGTAACTTAGAGCTTGTTAGGCATTTAGCTCTTTATCAGTTCGAGCTATGACACTTACATTGATAGAAAGCCTGTTAGCTCTGGCTCCCGACTGCATTAAAAAGTCCTTTAATGTGGTTTTGTAGTGGCATACATCTCATTACAGTGCAAAAATGGGCAAACACTGAAGACCACGTTGTTGGAAAATACTTTGTCTGAGAACACAGCAAGCAGAAGACTTATCTTTTGAAGGATAACATCCACCTCACTCATAATTTAGATAAGTAATTCAGAGACCTTTATAACAAGAAACCCTTTATCATCATTTAAATCTATTGAAAAAGACCCACAAAGGTAAAGTGCCAAATTCTGGAACTGTTATCTTTATGGGTCACTTATAACAACAAAACACTCTTTCTCCCAACACAAAACACAGTGGTAATTTATTTCTTCAAAGAAACTGCACCGAGAGAACATCTACAACACAGTGCACTTCTTACACTGAGCTCTGGGTTATTACATAGGAAGCCAATTTTCAGTGGTTTCAACATCTGAGCACAGCCTTGGATACAGCTCCAGGCAAATCCAAAGTTTCTCATTAAGTTAGACATGCAATGAAAATGTTGGAAGTTGTTCAAGGGTGAGGAGAAAATGGACACAGATATTATAAAGGTACAAGAAAAAACAGAAACAAGTGGAGAAACCTTTGACTCCAGCGCAGAGAGTTACAGGTGAAGTCAGCCCAAGAGAGTCTCAGCAGGTCCCTGTGGCTGCTTCCTGCACAAGCATGCTGGCCAACCCACAGCAAAGCTTTCAATCTTGCTACCTAGCAGATAGAACCAGCTGCTTTTAAACCATAGTTTGACCATGTTTTCTGCCTATCAACCCCTCTAGACATTTTATTTCCCTGGCCCAGATATTAATTGACACCCTATGTATGCAATTGCCCTCAAGCCATTAGGCTGAGGTCAGTGCAATGCCTTTCTCCAGGGGACAGGAGCTCCTTACCCACGGAGGCAATACTACTGCGCACATATCTCAGCCTGGCTCCCTGGGGTCACTCAGGTTATCAAGGACATCTCTGCAGTATGACTGTGAGCTTCAGGTTTCTAAGAGATGCACAGAAGAGCTTTTTACAGCTTTATCAATCTGAAGTCTCCCTTTCCCTCCTTCAGTTAAAATTTCTCAACAACTTAATTTTACTCCTGCATTTGTTCTCATTCAAAATGCCAATTTACAACATGACAACTTCCACCAGGACAGTACCCCTTCAAATGCCAACTGAATCTTGGGTATGAGGCCGAGGGCAGGAGCCACAGGGATCACCTGCACTTTGAGCAGAGATTTTTAGATCCGACCTTCAGTCGCTGAGGGAAGGAGAGAAAACACTTACCCAGCCATGGCTTAGCAAAACAACCCCTAGACAGCAGGAGAGCAGCAGCAAAACCTAAAGCTGCCAAAGGAGGAGTTAAACAGCTGTCTCAGGATGCAGCTGTGATCCCGCTGGGGTCATCTGCCTCCAGCACAAACTCGATCACCCAGCCTGAGCGAAAACATGACCCTCTGGCACCAGGTCTGTTGTTGTGAGGCATCAAAGCAGCTTATCCCTTATTCACTCCAGCTGTGGATGTGTCTGGGACTGGTGCTCCCCAGCTGTGCCACAATTGCCCTTGGTTTTCATCACTCACCTCTGCCCCTATCAGGCCAAATCAGCTCTGTGGGATTTTGTGGGCTGAGACCTGGGCATCAGGCCTGGCTCCCAGTTCACAGTGAGAATTGGGAGCAGGTATGGGGGTCCACCAACTCCTCCTCCCCACAGGAGATGAGAATCTGCAGAATGGAGGAAGAGACAGCCATGGGCTACATCTGGTTGTGGATTTCCTTATACTCAGTATGCACGTGCTCATGTGCAGTATGCTCAGCCTGAATATACTGCTTTCTGTACCACTGATCATATATTTGCTTGTCATTACAGTGCTTATAAGTAAATACAGAGAAATAAATAAGAATACTTAGCACTTTAAGCCCATTAAAGCATTGGCAAAGTTTCACATGAGATGGTCTTTAAAGCTTGATGTATGGCAATAAAATTAGTTCAGAAAGAGACAGCTGCATAAAAACAATGTATGCCTTCACATAAAACTGTGAAAAATATTTTGACTGGCACAGATTTTAAGGTATGCTTATTTATTGGAGCTGTGCTTCAGTAATTTACAAAATACAGAATGGGAACAAGAGGAGCATCAGATGCTTGCAGAGGGGCAGTTCCAATGAGCACTCGTGGCAGCTGATGAGTCTGAAATCACACTAGGCTGATAGCAAAGATTTGTACCCAGTGTTGGGCAACGATCATGTTTTACAGAAAACTAAGAGCTAATGAAGTAAAATTAAAAATAAGTGGAGTAGTGGGTTGAAAAGATTATCTAAAAATATAATACGAGAGGAATATCTGATAACTAAAGAGTAATTATTATTTAAAAAATCTGGGAGCATCAAGTTTGAATTAAAATTAATACATTTTTTTAAAAATTGTGCTTCTGGACTACATGTGTCAGAAGAAACCCCATCCAATCTGTGTCTTTGATCCAGTTACCAGTAACAGAAAACATTTTCCCAGAGAGATGCAAAAGAAAAACGGATTCATGAAAGGCTCTACTTCTTATTTATAGCTTTATGCAATTTTTATCTCATATCCTTCTTCCTGTCCTTTAATTGAAAAGCAAAATTTATAACTAAGAGCAACAGTGCAATGAGAGATGGTGCCTGCAGATTGGATCTGAGTCTCTATGAGTCACATGAATGATGCAGTGCTCTAGTTTTGGTGTGCTCTTTGCTATCTGTTAATGATATTGTGAGACAAAGACACAGGACCAGCCGTAGTAGGCTCAGGTAGTTCTTTCTTACCCTATTTTAAAGTGCCGACTGTAGTGGACTCAATTCACACAGGCCAAGGAAAAATAGGACATCTTACGCTTTGGAAAATGTAAAATGAGACACAAAATTCCTATTTTTAAACAAATATTAAAGATTTCTTTTGAGAAGAACTTGGGCTTAAGAAAATAGGTTGCTTTGCATTTTCATATCAGATAAAAAGTTTCAAATAGTCAATGACAATTTGTACTGGTTCTCCACTTACGCCTGGATTACCACTGAGCCTGTCTTGCATGAGCAAGGTCTTATTCATGTATTCTCTTAGTTGTCATATAATGAATTCTCATTACTAGTTGAAGCCTGTGCAGCCACATTAAAGTCCATTTATGTTCTGATATGTACATAGGCATCAATTCAGATTATATCCCTCTAATTGCACAAATTAATTGCTCTCTGATGAATTTTACAACACCTCGTTTCTAAGGGTTTCTCCTGAAAGTAGAGTGAAAAGGTCAACAACACGATCAAACACTGCCCTGTTCAACATGCTTTGAAGATTATAATTATATCCAATTAGAAGTTTTTGCAATTATCACATATTGTAAGTTTTACATTCTAGGAGCTAATAAGATCCTTTTGAATTTATCTACCCTGCCAAACATGTGTGCACACACCACCCAATTGCAATTTTTGATGGATTGTTTCAGCTTAGTGAGGACAATGGTATGTCACTGTTATTTGCTATGTTTTCTCAGGCAAAGATCTCCTTCTGCCTGGAAGTTTACCCCCAGTGTCTGCAGCCTGACCAGGGCTCTTGGGACAGAAGAAGAATACAAATGAGCTGATATTTAATGTCACAAATATTGGTAGTACTTTATGCCTGTGTGCAATTTTTTCATGGAAACATGCTAATGTAAGGAGAAACTCCCCACATATCGGGTTCTCCGTGGTGACCACTGTACACAGCCTCTAAGCAAAGGAGAGGCACGAAACCAATGCATTTCCCAGTCTGCCAGAAGGCACATTTTTCTCATTCAGAAGGATATAGATAACAGATTATTATTCCAGGTACTAGTTGATTTTCAGCTCTTCTCAGAAAGCTACACATGCACTTGTACCCCAGAGAGCAATATAAGAGCAAGACTGTCAAACTTCATCTTTGCTGCAGACTAATTACAAAACCTAGGAGCCTAGCTTGCAAAACTGGGCTTCCTTTCTTGCCTATCCATGCTATTTTATGTATCTTAACAGTATAAGGTTATTTTATTATGGTAACAGATATGCTCAGTTTCTGGGTCTCTCCAAAACAGCGAAACAGGCCAGTGCCAGCAGCACCATCAGGAGGAAAAGCTGGTAACGTGCTAAGCTTTCCTCAAATTAATTACCTGCTGAAACCACAACAACAATCAGTTTGTTGATTTGAATTTTACCCTCACTACAAACACAGAAAGAACAAAAGATTAAAAAAGCAAAAAGCAGTAATGTTGAAATTGAGGTTTGGTTGTCAGGATCTCTCTCTAACGCTCCAATACAAACACACATGGCTGTGATTGAAAGCCCATTGCTCTCAGGATGATTTGATTACTTTCCGAACACAAGAAGGAAGCATCATTCCTCAAAAGCCTGTCTTCCACAGTATACCTGGGGCTTTCACATCACCATTAATTTAGGGTAGCAACTCTCAACACAGCCTGTCCCACAGCAGCTTCATATCCAACTTCATTTAGAGAATGGCTTGTCTCTAAGTTTCTCTGCTGGCTGAGTCTGCCCCAAACTGCCCAGAGAGCTAATGACTAATTTAATGAACAGATTTTAACACTGCAGAGCTGCCACCACATCAACCTTTTCACTGGACTGAATTCACACGTTCCCTACAGAGCCATTCCTATATCTACTTGTACATATTCAGGCACATTCTGTGCCAATTTGCTCACTGTCTTAGATGTAATATCTCTTTGGAGCACAAAGACCTCATTATAAATATAAATAACAATTAAAAGTCTTTTATCTCTCAAGGCAAATTTTCTTTGAACCTACATACATTTATAATATATGTGGGTTCCCTATCTCAGCTTGAAGAATTACAAACATATTTACTGACCGTTGGCAAAACTCTTCAGATTGGTTTATATTCCTAACATGCATATCCAACAGAATGAAATCTCCTTTTGTGAGATCTATCTTCATCACCATCTAGGGAAAGATGAGTCAGATCTCTCATCAGAATTTTTTCATTAAATCCTTCCTTATTCTCCCAGAAAATTCAGGAAAACTGAAATTTCATCCATTGCTTGGCTTCAACCGTGACACAACTTCTAATTGACCTTGATATTTGAGAACTTCACAAGATGGCAAATTACTAAGAGGACCAATAGGTCAGGCAGGTTAAGAGAAGTCAAACAGTGAATAGCAAGAAGGGCAACAGATGCAACAGTATGTAAATTAGGAATTTTATTTAAGCCAACATATTGCATTATGCATGAAAAGGTGAGTAATAGCAAATAGTTTAAGAAATCTGTCTACAATTAATGAATCCTAAATAGTTTTATTAATATAAGTCAAATTCCATCTTCTTGTGGGAATTTATTATATTATTAATATGCTTCTCTGAATTATTCAAAGATATATTTAATATATATACGAAATTGTATTGAGTATGCTCTTCACAAAGGTTGCATTATATTTGTATTACAAAACCCATAGGAACTACTTAATTTCTAAGCCAGTAATCATCAATTAAATAATACTTAAATCAT
This sequence comes from Edolisoma coerulescens, assembly GCA_013397115.1. NCBI lineage: Eukaryota > Metazoa > Chordata > Aves > Passeriformes > Campephagidae > Edolisoma > Edolisoma coerulescens. The sequence goes on from VWZW01001240.1 coordinate 653,606, forward strand.
ACTCTAATATATCTAAATCCAAATCCATACAGAAATCTGCAAAATATTGTTTTATTTGTAGCCCGTAGCAGAATGTCATCACCCATCACAGAGCAGGTATTCAAATCCTGATTTTTGTTCTTGTAAAATATAAACCTAGTATCAGTTCCCATTGTGAAGAAAAACTGTGATTAGTAATTAAATTACAGTGCATTAAATTTACTTAACTTAAGTTCACCAGCTGGGAAAATTCTATGCCTCTGGGCTTAACAATAACTCCTAATCTTGCTGTTGCCTGTACCTAATTTTTTAACTTGTATTATAATTTTCTTTATTGGAATTTCATTAAAAATGGTAATGTCATTGCTCCTGTTAATGCTCAAAACCAACACCATAATCCTGAATTTTAATTAGTAATTATAATTAATCATTATTCATTAATGAAATGTTTAGTTGCTAATTGTCTTTGAGCACCCCAGTCCCTAGGCTTATATGCATTTCACAACATATTTAATTTCTCACAGTTTCTGTTTAAGTGGAAGCATCAACCTGACTCACTTTTAACACTTTCGTGTGGTGCAGTACTTCAGGTCTTTTATCCCCTACTTACACTGTTCAAATGGATGGCTCAGAGTCCTCATTAGTGTTTCATTAGGAGACACAAATGCCTCAGGTATGCAGCAGGAGAGACAAAGGTATCTGGGAGGTAAAATTAGTTCATCCAGCACTCTTTCCACTCACTTTGCTGTAACTGAAGCCGTAGATCTCAATTTTCCACCATCTCAATGCCAAACAGGTCTGGGCTCATCCACCTGGCATTTGGCAACACAGGGGATGGCTGGAATGAGCACCTGTGCTGCTTTCGGAGGGACAGTGAGTGCTGGAGGGTCCCAGGGTCTCCATGGGCATGGGCAACTGCACCCCTGACTGCAGGAGCTGGGGTGTCTGGAATTAGGTGAGGGGATCTCAGGGGACTCTAGTTAGATGCAAAGCTGTGCAGACACAGTGAAGATGTGATCTGCTCTTAGAAAACCTGGCTCGATCCTAGAATGACTGTGGGGAGAAATGTGCCAGTGTGGCATCTGGGATCCACACACCTTGAATTTGTGGACAGAGAATACAATGTGCAAAATTTTGAAATGTGCAACTTATTGAACTATTCTTATAAAAACATGTACCAGCTCCCTTTTGGGATTAATTAAAAACAGACACTGGCTAGCCAATGGCTGGGATAACAAACAGTCTTTTGATGTTTTCCGGTGGTTGGAGGGTACCAGAACCAAAGAATTTAAATTAAATTACTTAGTTTATATCTGTGTGCTCTAAGAAAACTAACCTCTCTCTGGCTACACTGAAATTGGGCAAATCCACAGGGAATGGTCTGAACCGCAAATCCACAGAGGAATGGTCTGAACCACAAATCCCTCCAGCCCAGGACCTGTCTCCATGAGCGAGTGATATTGGGTCCCAAGGGAAGCATAAAAGAACAGGTTGTGCATATGTTGATACTTCCCCAAACTCTTCTCCCACCCTGAATTTCCTGCATCAGGCTGCTTTTAGAAGTTACTAACAAAAGCCTAGAAATGGTTAACAGTTATTATATGTATTCTAGAGACAAGAATATAATGCATTAGACATGGTCCTAAATACAAAAAAAAGTAAGCCTTAGAGATGATGGTGATAATTATTTTTTGAAGCTGTGGGGCTATATAACAACTGGCTCCCTGATGAACAGATATATCCCTGCTAACACTAATATATTAACCTTTAATTTATAAATGGAACTCTGTATGGCGTGTAGCCAATTTGATCTGCAAAAGAGGCTGTGAATCTTACAGGGAATGACTGATATTCTGTGTCACCATTTCCTGAGTTAAGGTTTACAGGTTACTGACAGCCTGTGCAGCCCTTGCTGGAAACTTGATCTGGCCCACAGAGACATAACACCCTTTGGGTATTTTAAATTTAGTGCTCCTTGACGAGTCTGCATACTATCCCTAAGAAATTATAGGGACTGACAAATGGATGCTGGCCCAAAAGGCTGGAAAGCCAGAGTTGTTGGTTTATGCTGGCATTGAAGATTATGCCAAGCCAACATTCAAATCCAACTCCTTGAAAAGTCAAAATCAGAATTAACCTGAAGTTATGGTGAAAATCTGATGCTTTTATTTCTGCACAGATCTTATTCCAGGAGAGGTAAAAAACCAGAAAAAAATACCTAACATTTTTAAACCCACGTATTTTACAGTAAAATAGTATTCCCTTAATTTAAACAAGTTAAGTATCTGCTTGTCTTGTGAATCCACACAAACACACACAGAGCATTCTCGGTGGGGGCATACTTCTGTAATTTATTTTTTACTTATTTTACACTAACTGTTCTTAATCATTTGCAGTCTGTTACAACAAAGTACAAATTACATATTTTCTCCTTTTCAGAACATGATTCTAGATATTTGATGGCTACCCATGAAAGGGTCAGCAAAAGTATCTAGAAATACAGAGGGATTTATATATAAAGAAGTGCTGGATTTTGAAAGGGGCACATTGTGCTCAGGGACGCACCTCACTCAGTTGGTCTTCAATTCCATTGGCACAAGTTGAAGTTGGAATATTCGTCTTACAGATGAAGGTTTAGAATGGAAATCTCAACCCCAATGCACTCAGGGACAAGAACTTTATGAAGTACAGTAACAAAAACTAGACTTCCTACTGGTTCACCAGCTGGATATTATCTAATTATTAATTAGGAGGCAGAGGACACGAAGGAAGCTCATTGTCCATAAGGTGTGCATCTCCGCCCAGGAATATCTGACAACACACACTTCCAAACCCATGATGTTAGCAGACAAGGGCATCTACTTGAGATTTACACCATATTTTCTTGGCTGCACAGAAAATAAACATGCAGAAAGCCAAGAGCGTGTTTCTGAGCTCTGGTGGCTGAAGGATGACAGAAGAACATTTCTACTTGCTGCACCTCTAAGAGCAACTGGGAAGCTGTGCTCTGTATAGTGTTATGTTACTAATGTAGTACTTGATTCAGTGAGAGAAATTCTTAAAAGATCATTTTGAAGCAGATGGGGGATCAATAGTTTCCTGTACAGTCTGTACTCTCTATAGACCAAATAGTATTCATACATCTGAAGTTTAGCAGATGGTGTTTTTGCATTAATTTTCCAAACTACCAACTGTAGGATACTCTGTTTTCAGAAAACCAGTTGCCTTAAGGCTTGAATTTTTTTAAGTATTTCAAATGTTTTCATGTGTTGTAGGCACACCTCTTTCTCAGGTTCTCTCTCCCAAAGGTGCCATTCTGATTTTGGATCTCAAAAAACTGAACTGGCAACAGGCTCAGACGTGGAGGTTACACCATGTTTGTAACACACCATGGAATATGACAGCAGCATCTCACTGGAGGACATTTGCTCCTCTCTGGACACAGAGCCATCCCTCTGCCATTGCAGCACTTTGCTGTTTACAAGGAGGGAAACCAAACTGGTGGAAAGAACAATAAAACCATTCAACATTCTCACAAGATGCCAAAGACCATTTGCTTCTGTTTCAAATCAGTCCCCAAAGCCCACTCCACACTTGAAGCACCTGTTTTCATCTATCTGCATTTCTTTCCTGAATTAAATTATTTATGTAAACATTAAAAAAAGAAGCTGAGGAATTATAAGAAGGTGTAGTGCCTCTGAATATTTTAAAGAGGCTGAATTCTTCTTTTTTGGCCAGCTGTTGCAAGCAACAATGTTGAAAATTTGACTAGAGGTGTACATATATCAGGGCAGAAAAAGTTGCCATAGAAGTCACCATGTCATGGATTTTGAGTTCCCAGAGAACTCCCCAAAACTGAGATGCTTTGATCCACACCAAAGGGGGAGTAAAAGAAAACTTCAAAGAAGAATGAAAATCCTCCTACTTTGCACCTGCTTTAGCTGCAGCCAGTGTGTATTATTTATCACCCTCACCTCACTTCTGCATTGCTCTAAGCATGCTGAAGTCATTCAATTTAGCTTTACAGTTTGGTCAGCCTGCCAGGAAGGAGTAATCTTGCCTTCACCTTCCCCAGCCCTCTTCTGAACGCAAATATAGTGTGACTGCTAATTTGTTGATTTATACAAGGTTTAATCCACTAGAGTCATAAAATATTAAAGGAATCTTTCTTCAGTAAATTTACAGCTAAATAAAATTGTAGCTCTCAAGACTTGCTAGAAACTAGAGTGACATTTTATTTGCTTGAAATCCATTTTCTGATTCAGTGAGGTGGACTGACATGGGCAGCTTGCTTATTTAAACCACAGCATGTGCAGGATGCTTGGGCGGAGTCTTTCTGAGGAAGGAAATGTGTTTTCTTATTTCACAGAGTAATGCAGCTAGTGCATTCATCTCATCTTTTATTGTTATTACTAAATAAGTGAAGCGAAAGACTAGCTACTTTCATTGATACAAAATAATACAATTGATACAATTGATGCAAAATAATTTAAAAAAACCCCTGAGTTAATGCAAGATGGATGCTTGTCTGACATTGGTTGAAAATACATCCCCAAGCACCCTGGGAAAACTTGAAATAAGATCTCTCCCTCCTCCTCCCATTTAACAACTAATGGAGTCAGTATCCATGTCAACTCCAAAGTGAAGACAATGCTGGAAATACCCAAAAGACCAGATAAAGGTGATTAAGTTTCCCAGAGTGCATATCCAAACACTATTTCTATCAGTGTATAATTTTGCAACAAGCAACAATCTGGGCAGCCAAAAAAAATAATTACCCCCTGTATATTTCAGATTGGAGGGATGTCAGAAAAGGCATAGGAAAAATAATTTTATTTTACAACCATTAATTTAATCTAAAGTGTTACCCTGCCCATTTTTATTTCCATGTTTTTAGGCTATTCCATTTTGCTTTCCTGAGTATGTTGCAGGAGGTCAAACAGAGGATTTTCATCTGTGAGCACCTAACACTGGAATTCCATTACACAGGGTTCTACACAGCCCTCTTTAAAGGGAAAGAAAATAAATATGGGGGTTACATTTTCTTTTTTGACAGACAGAGGATGGGGAAATGCCCTCTGGATTTTAACTTCCCAATAACACATTGGACCATAGAACGTCACTTGTGAACTCCAGAAAGTCCCCTATATAAGTGCTCTGCATCTTTTTTGCAATTTTTTTACTGGAAACAAGTGCTTAGGCACTTGTGAGTTCTTTCAGGCAACAAAATTCTGGGTAATAGGCATTTATGGAGATTCAGTCCCTTACTTAAATGCCTAAAAATAACATTAAAGAACGAGTCAAATACCTATATTAGATTTGTTGGAACAGATTATTCAAGAATATCAGAAAAATATTAGAGAATGAACATTTAAATATGCAGTTTATCAATGGGAAAATTAACAGCTTCCATTTTTAAAGATATTTATTCAACAGTCCATTTAAAAACATATTATTTTCAATAAAATATGATATTCATATTAGAATAAAATCTTTTTATAGCAAGTATGTTTTAGTTTGAAATCATAATTGATCCTTAGCATGGTTTGGAGGCCCTTATTGACCAAGTTAAAAAATAATTAAACATTTTAAATCTCAATGCGTAGTAGTGTGGCTTTGCTGATTTGCAAGGCAGAACACCCAGTCCTTGCAGAAGACCAATTAACAAGCAGTCCCCAAAATCCTGTATTTTCTCTGCAATTTTCAAAATCTGTCAGTTTCTGAATTCCCAAACTTTGCAGCATTATTGGGGCAGATCTGTTCAAAGTAAATCTGTGTTGCTCAAGATAATCTCTTTGATACAACAATACCACAGCAGAAAACAAAAAAAAAGCTCTGCTTTCTCTGCAGATTTTTTGGAAAGGGGATTAAAAAATTACCATCTTTAGCTGCTCTTCTAATAGAAAGCCTGCATCAGAAGGAATAATCTCCCTTGCCTCTTCATCACAGAAACAAGAGTTTCCTTAAGGATACAGTGCTGTGGGTATAATCTCATTTACAGAGGAGATCACTCCGAACTTTACTGTAAGCTTTCAGAACTTGCTGCAGGTGCAGGTGGAGTGCATTTGCACACTTCTGCAGGCATGGAAAGCCCCAGCACTGTCCCTGTACAGCTCAGTTGCAGCATTCCCAGAAGTGTCCTCATGGGCCCTGCTGACCACACCCTCGGCCACATAGCTGGGGCACACGGATACTGCCCAGAACATCGGGCACTAGGAAATACTTAAGCACTCTCTCATCTCTGAGGCAGAATTGGCATTGTCTAATGAAAATCCACCTCATTTCACACTCCATGTTTATTTTTTAAAATTTTTATTTCATCTCATTATTGACTTTAGAGATCATTCAGTCCACCCCCTGCCATGGGCAGGGACCCCTTCCACTGCTCAGGTTGCTCAGAGCCCTATCCAATCTGGCCTTGAACACTTCCAGGGATGGGGCATCCACAGCTTCTCTGGGCAAATGGTTCCAGTGTCTCACCACCCTCACAGTAAATAATTTCTTTTTATTATCTAATCTAATTCCTCTTGCAGTTTAAGGCCATTCCCCCTTGTCCTGTCACTCCAAGCCCTTAGTAAGATGTCCATCTTCAGCTCTCTTGTAGCCCCTTTAGATACTGAAAGGCTGCTAGATCTCCTCAGAGCCTTCTCTAGGCTCACCAGATATCTGGGGTTCATACAAATGTTTACACACAGTATTTAAAGCTCCTTGTTTCCTTCCATCTTGAGATTTTTCTGTCCTCTTCCTGTACTTTGATACTCCTGTAGATATTGCATGGGGAGCAGTGTATCAGGTGGTAAGTCAGCTGCAGCACTTCTTAAAACTGAGCTTCTTACTGCATTTTCTTCTGGTTTATCTTTAAAAATCTACACCATTTAGCAGTCATCCTCGTGCAGGTCTGCATGCAGGCAGCTCCACTGCCCTTCATACCAGACTCAGTTTCACCATTCATTTCCCTCTCAGACCTTGCTTCTTTCCAGAATGAATGTTCTTATAATCTCTTTTATTTCATTCTCCTAAACCTGCACAGGAACTTGCCATAGTTTCTTCAAACCTCAGCATAACATTAGAATTAGAATTCAGGTGCTGGCTAAACTCTGCCTTTTTGAACTAAAAGCCCTGGGCCGGTACCCCTCTGCTCTGGCACTGGTGAATCATTGCAGCCTGCTGCAGCTCCAAGTAACCCCAGTTCCACCCTTACATGATCCCACACTCCTCCGAAATTTAAGTCTTTCACTAGCCCTAAACTCATCTTCACTTAATGTAATGCTGGTTCCTCCCTGAGAGACTCCAGCCACAGCTCTGCATGCAGGGGATGATACCTTGTTCTATCAGACACTTCAGCTCTCCACATGGGTCTGCCACATGGCAAAGAATTGCCAATACATGTTTTCAGCAGTGCTCAGCTGCTGAGGATCCTGAAACTCTGTAAAAATTTCAGGAATTCATTTGCAAATCGACATGTCCTCCAAGCACTGCTTCTGGTATCAGTGCTTTTATTGTGCTTTTCATTCAAACTGTGATTTATTTTTTCTCTTGGAGCCTTCCTCTCCTACTACTGGAGTCACAGCTTGGTCTGACACCATTTCCATCATGCTGCCCATCACCTGTTTACAAACAATATTGAAGCAAAGATTGTTGGAACATCCAGCATTTGGGTGTTCTGCAACAGAATTTATCCACCAAGAGGAAAACTTCATTTATATGTTGCAGACTTTACACATTCAGTTCTGTTTTGCCATTGCCTTCATACATTTAATATTCATTCCCTTCACTCTTATCCTGTCAGTTGTTGAGCTTATAAATCCCAATCCGTCTCCCTGGGATGGTGAGGTTATATTGCACCTTGTGTGATTCTCTGTCTCTCTTGAGATTTGTACCATTTATTAACTGTTTTCAAAAACATGAAATTGGAGAAAAGCTTTAATCCAGGGACATGGATTAATCATGGTTATCAAAGCTCCTTTTTAAAATGGATAGCAACAAAGCATATACACACAGACTGCACTTAAAATCGAAACTGCATTACAAAATTCCTTTTTCCATTTCTATATAAATTATGCATCTAAACAAAAATATTAATAATTTATTAAGTTGCTCAGCTAACATCAGATCTTAATTAGTCTTTAGAGTATCTGCAAAGCAAAAACACGTTGATTAGAACATGTAAATTTATTATTTGCCTTTTTAGCTCATAGCACCAAGTGAAAATTCGGGGTTGGTTTTTTTGGGGAAGTTTAGGTACGCTATTCACCATGCCTATTTGATATTTTGTTGTTATTTTCTCTTACAGGCAACAAACAGAAAAGAACAAAAAGAAATATTTGAACAAATTGAGAATTTTACTAGTAACAGTTTTTGGACATGCTTGGGACTTTCACTGTGAAACATACTCCGAGTGAATAAAGATTTACTGCCATGGAACTGGCTGTGAGGAAATAGTCTGGGGCAAAACAATACAGCTGTAACAAAAGGAGCCCAGGTTCAACAACACTGGGGAAATAATGATGATGGAAAAAAAGGTGCCGAGCTAAAAACTGGGAAAGTGTTTTGAAAGTCACTTCCTTTGCCTTCACAAACACAGTTACCCCAACAGTCCCATGCTCCTTCTTTGCTTTCTGAGCAACAAGAGATCCCTTGGCTGCTTGCAGTGGACCTTCTTTTATTTGCATATCCCATATTTCTAATGGTTCCTTATCCAGCTTTGAGTTTTATTTGAGGGTGGACAGGGCACTAGTTTAAATCCAAATGCACAAATGTTATGCTTTGAAAGAACCAAGGCATGGTTCAATAAGGAAAAGTTGAGAGCAGGCCTGCTCTTCTTATGGTTAGAAAGTTGAGCATGGGGCTAATAAATATGAACATAGAGGCACTGACTGTGTGTCACTGCAATGTCACATCTTGGGAGCTCCAGCCATGCGCTGCAGGATGGTGATGTGGCATCTAAAGGGACCAGTAAGGTCTGGGAACACCTGAGGATGATGGAGCACACAAGAGTGTTCTGGATGGGCACAACTGGCCCTGACTTCCTCAGAAAGGTCAGCAGCTGCTGGGAATGAATCCCCTAAGCTGTGACAATGGTGATGTTGAGTGTTTCTAATGTTAATGGCTCAGCCAGGTGAGGCACTGGAGCCTGATCCTGCATCCCACCAGACACAGTCTAGTCCTGGATTCATTTTGCATTTTCATATTGGCTCAGCTGGACCAGGTCCTTTCTGCTCCCCCTCCAAATGTGACTGTGGCTCTGGAAGCCTCAAGTCCATTTTCTATTTTCCTCTTTGCAGTCAGTCCTGCAAGCCTTCCCCCCTTGGAAGGAGCTTCTCTCACAACATCCAGAAATGTATGTGGGGTTTTGGGGGTTTTTTAAACTTTGTACATCTAAGGTATTTCTGTGGACTTGTGAATTGTGTTCTTCAGTACAAAGAAAGTCCTTCTTGGTAAACTGTAAGAGGTTTTGTCTCTCAGCCCTGCTTCACCCACTACTGGTACTGCTGCACTTTCAGAGATTAATTTTTCACCCTCTGCTTTCAGTACTTTTTTTCCCACAAGTTTTGAAAAGACATAACTATGGAAAGTTTCTAGATACTGCTCTGCCAGTTTAAAGGTATATTTCATCTCTTTAGTGTCTGACTTTCTTCCCAAGACATGAAAATTATAGAAACACCCCCCACACCCCTCAATAACCAACTGTGTTCCTCTGTTAAAGAATATGTATGTGTGCACACAGAAATAGGTCTGGAAGTGAGGAGATGAGCTGCACTCATAGTGTATGAGGATGAAGTTTTCTAAACTAAATTCTCTTTGACAGAAGTCCTGCTTCAGAGAAAAAAAGTAACAGTAACTGTTAACACAAAGCCATCAGGATTTCTACGCAAAATACGGAAGACGAAGAGCAACTATTAGCATCCAAATGAGAGAAAACTGCCAGCCTTCATCATCTAGAGACAAACTTTTAAATTTGAAGTTTTTGCTAGGAAGTTTCCAAACAACAAATACATCCCTTTGCCAGTGTCCACCTTGCATAATGTCCAGCTTAATGAATAAATATTCTGAGGCCATGAGATACCAATCATCCAGTGAGCAAAGTCCTGTGGCTTTGCTGAGCTCCCCCATTACAGTGAAATTCAGATGCAGTCTAACACTAGAGGACCTCAGCCCTCAGGAAAAAAAAAGTACATATCTTCTCCCAGATTACAGAAAAGATAGGATATCTGCCTCATCAAACAGCACAGAGTTCCTAGAGGCTGAGTTACTGCAGTTAATGAGGCAGTCTCAGAGCAAGTACCCTAACCTAAGGGGTCAGAAATTGAAAATGTGCCTGTAATTTGCAAAGTTTTTAATTTAATGTTTCAATTAAAACCCCTCCCTTGCATGTCTCTTGCAGATCAGGGCACTTTGATCCCCTCAGAGGACAAACACGTGGCACGTCTGTTGTACATGAGCAGGTCCCTCATGTGGCACTGGCTGTGCCAGCCTGGGAGGGGAAACCTGGACCTAGGAAAAACTCAACTGCAAACACATTCTTGAAAAAAGAACTGTCCTTGCCAGTGTTGACAAATGTCTGACTGAAAAGTTCCCCTGGGAGGCTGCTTTGCTTCTTCTCCCAGGCTTAATGGAGGCTATTAGCAAAAAGTGGTTTTTGTGGCTTTTGTCCCCAGATTTAACCCTTTGTTTCCCTGACAGCACTCATTATCCAAGGGTCAGGGACTTCCCCCCAAGCCCAGTCACAAAGTCTCTGCTACAGAACAATCCTAAACGAGCAGACAGCATTTTGGGAATCAGTCTGTAATTTGGGGGGCTCATTTTCTTGCTCTCCAAAGCTGAAGGAGAGTGAGGCCCCAGCGTGGCCATCCCCCGCACTCTGCCAAAGCTGCTCAGCTCCTCAGGGTGACAAATGTGAGCTCTCACCAACATGGGAGTCACAGCCATCCACCACTGCCACTTGCAAAGTCAGGAGAGCCAGCATGTCTCCAAAACTGCTCCCACCCTTCACAGCTCAGTAATGCATCATCTAATTCTATCGTTTGTATCAAATATACTGCTTCAGAATTTCACCTCATGTCTCGTCCTGCCCTTTCTTTGGAGGAACAGTGAATAACCATCTCCTATTCACCCTCTCCATGTCCTGTGATTTTTAGAGATCTATTTCTTTTTTTTTCTCCTTTCCAGCCAGAGGACCTTAACCTGTTCAGTCTGCCTTCCCAGGGAAGTCATGCAGATTCTCCAGAAGCTCTCTGGTTTAATGGATTTCACTGAAATTTGCCTAAATTCAAAAAATTCAATGGTATACTGAACCCAAATATAAAAAATGCCATATCCCCAAGAGGAAGTTTTGTTTGTAGAAAACTGAGTTCTGGGAAGAAAAGGGAAAGAAGATTACAATGGATGCTGCATTTCAACATATCAAAAATGTCTCTGGTTTCTTCTGCAATTTCCCATCTTTGTTGTGTGTCCCAATCACAGCATAGTAATTCTCAGTTCTTTTGCAGTTCAAATTAATATCTCCACAGTCCTTTTTTAATTAGCAAGAATATTTTTTCAAAAACTATTACATCTTACAAGGTTACAGTGAAATTAGCACTTGTGCAACTATCATCTCACCAAAATAAATGCTCTGACCAGAAACCACACTTTAGCTAAAGACAGAATCTCATTTGCAATCCTGGTTTGGGACAGAGCAATTATATTTTAAACCACTTCTGATTAAATGTTCTTGCTAGATTTAGATGATGAAAAAAATCATACATTTTTAAAATTAATTTGGAGGGATGGAACAGCTAAGATTAAAATTCAGGGTTAGGCACATACCTATGACTGATTGTAATTTACACCTCCAAATTGTTTTAATAAATATGTAATGCTAAAAGAGGGATACTGTTGCTGGGCATTTAATTTTTATATATGTTGAATAAGTTATTTAAATTATTTACTTAAATTTTTAGCAGCTCAGCTACATCTTGTTCACACATTCTTTCAAATCCCAATCTTTTATAAGGAAAACTGTGTCTAAAGATTCTGCAGGCATCCACATAAAAATCAGGGACAGGAGGAGGTTTGAGGACAGCAAGTCTGATTTTAGGCATCTAATTCAAGTGACATGTCCCAGCACCCCTTCCCCTACCATCAGGACAAGCTGAGGTCCCAGTGACTGAGGAGGGCACGTACCCACCTTGGACAGATTTGCATGGATTAATACCAATATAACACATCACTGAGCCCTGTGAAACACTGAGACAAATAAAGGAGAAACAAGTATAAGGATGAAACTGAGCCCCTTGCTTATTTGGTCCCTCATTTTGTTAATTAATCTTTTGTTTTGAAGTCGTGCCAGCTCTTCCTTCCCACAGGAAGCATGGGAGCTTGGAGTGAGCACATCCCATGCCGTGCTCCAGGGAAACCAGAGCAAGCCAACCTCGGGGCCAGATCTTCCAGGCAGGACCTTTGCCCCACTGCCACAGGAATTGCTGCAGCTCCAAAATTATTTCAGAGGTGCACTAAGAGAGCTCATTTTACCTTGGAGTACTGTTAGGAGGTTACAATGCCATTGACTTTGTTTGCCGGGGAGAGTGGATTAATTGCCTTTGTTAAGTTATCATTACTGAGGAAAAAAATTACTCTCACTGGGAGTATTTCCCTCAGGCACCACCAAGTTATCTTACAATCTCCTAACTTGTTCATTTACTGGTAGAAACTTCATCATTTTCCCCTAATTTATATACACCCATATATATTATATATATTTTCCAGACCCGTGACAGATATCTTGTCCAATATCTTGCAGCCCATCAGGGTTAGTAACAGGAGCTTTAAGCCATGGAAAACTACAAATCTCATTTTCCCAGTAGAATATGGCTTTATTTCTAGTCTTGAAAGGCCATGAAATGACAGGCTATAAATTGCATGTTTTAATATCTATTTATAGGCACTTCTATGGTGCACATCTATGTATAAAAATACTTTCTGATTTCTAAAGTTCTAAAATATATTACTGTCCTCTACTTTCAAGGTCTTTTTTGAGGAAGTCACAGATTAAAGGAGTCACAGTTTGCAAATGGCAGGGATCCATGTGTCATGGATAAATTAATGCCAAAGTACCAAACTGCTGCCTCTGGACACTACATTCTGTTACAGACATTTATCCACACCAGCATCATTTTCAGATTAATTATCCCATTAATATCCAAGGAAGCATTTCCTGGCAGGCTGTGTCTCTGCATCTCCACCAAACCCTGTTTGCTCCACCTTTGTACACACAGCAGCAGGTAGGGAGGACTGCAGGTATCAAACAAAACACTGAGCAAACTTTTGTCCTGAAATCAGTATTTGTGCTGTGTCTCAGGAGTTTCTCTTGGACTGGGGATCCTGCAAGGCAGAGTGGAGCTGGAGAAGCAGAAATTGTGTGGGTATTATCAGAGCTGTGAGGAGCAGGCAGTTCCTTCTGGCAGGAGTTGCCTTCAAGCCCCTTCTTGCAACCCTGGAGTCCTGCTGCCCATGAAGACAGCTCTTCCTGAGTCCCAAGGCTGGAGAACCAGGGGTAAGCTATGTGGAGCCCTCCAGAGACGGAGCATCAGCCCAGTTGGGCTGCACGTTCCCACCTCTATTCACTCGGGCAGCACCACCAGAAGTAACCCCACAAAAGAAACCATTGCATTTCCAGAGAGGGGAGCTTCAGGAGGCCACGTCAGCCCTTGTAAGAAGTCTAAAAGCCATCAGAAATGAGGCTGACTAATGTCAGCTAATAAGACCTGGGGACTGAGCTTATCCCTCTTTGCCTCACCAGGGCAGTTGTTCCAGACCTGTGGTTGTGACCAGAGCAAGCGGCAGTGGCAGTGCTTGGCAGGACCCTGCACACAAGACAATGACAGATGCAGAGTAGATATGAAGAATTCAGATGACATCTTTTCCCCCATTTTTTTAATGTTGACACAGGCCTGAGCAGAATGCTTAATGCTGGTACACTCGGCTACCACAGCGTAAGATTTATGATTATTTTCATAACATAGTCCTTGTCAGGGATTTTTGATTTCATTTTGGTTGGATTATCTATTGCAATGTCAATAATGTTTTACAGTTTTTTAGGATGCAATGCAGTCAAGACTGGTGGAAAGCAGGGACAGACCCACTTAAATGCAATTTGTTAGCATCCTCGATTCTAGGAGCTGCTCCCCAGAGGCAGCAAAGTTTGCAATGCTTTACAAAGGAATTTCTTAATATCTTTTTTTTTTGTAGACAACTACTTCCATTAATTATTTGAATAAGATTTAAGTGAGATGAAAGGCTGTTCTCTGCCTTTGATGTGAACACATAACTATCATTAACATTTTATATTAATGGGAGCTGGGCACACACAGTGGGAAGAATAGATCCCCTCTTATTTTAAGAGAAAGCTTTGCCTCTTTTCTCCACTGTTTCTTTCACGTCTAATAACTAACCCAAGGTTGGAACAGCTGACAGATGCCATAGTCATGGAGACAGCCACAACACACCCTTGCAGTGATGGGAAGCATTTGCCAGCCCCCAGGACAGAGGTGGCAGAGTGACTTCCACTGAAGTTTCAGCTCTTGAGTAACATCCTCATGAACTTACTGTGGGGATCACATTTTGCCTGGCTGACCCCTGCCCCACTATATACCCCTTGCTGGAAAGTTTAGGTTATAATTTGGCTGTTATTTTTGCATTCTAGAACCACAAAAAACCCCCCCAGGCTTTTCCCCTGGAGGCGTCTTTGTTAAAGTTACATACAAGCTGCCCATATGAACCTTAGGAAGCATTCATCCCCCGTGAAGACCTTACCCACAGGAGGATATTGGGCTATGAACATGACAGGGAAATTTTCTGTATGAGAAAGCAACTTCAGGAAAAATATTTAATCTAGAAAAAGATACATTGCAATGGTATAACTATGGCAATGCAAGTATTTAACTACACTACTGCTGACAGACCTACAGGTGTGGACACGCTTTGGATCTGAGACATGCATGAGGTTTTGGGGAAAAATTAAAGGGTATAAACAGTGGAAAAATGATACTAACTGCATTAAGTAGGGCTGCCAACTCAGGAGTTTGGTCAAGCCTTAAGCAAGATCCAGCTTCCTCCCAACAAAAATACATTTTCTCATTGCATATGTATTCTCCTGGTTTAGATAAACAGATTGTGCTTCTTTCATTGAAATACCATGTGAGCAAATTAATGAAGGTACCAGAAACTTAACTTTTTCATTTCCAGACTATATAATTTTAACTGTCCTGATTTTATGGTGCATTAATGTTGTTGTTGGCATTTATATGGCATATTAATTACATTCACTCAGTTATTTTCTCTGCTAAACTTAAAAGGTCATATCCTTTGTGTATACTTTTCTATATGGAAATCTGATTTCTTTAGCACACCAAATAGAAGCTAAATCAAGGAAATAATGTATTTTCTATGAAACGAGTAAAGGGTATTCTGTGAAAGGACAGTTAATCTACAGGCTTGTTGTGAATGTGTGAGCAATGGAATTAATGTTTTATTCTATTTCCTGCAGCAGAGGAGCTGTGCAGCTCCTGTACACCACAGACGTTCTGCCAGTGCCAAGAATGCTTATTCCTGAAAGAGAAAAAAATGAGGGAGTGTATACAGCTTTCTGTGTGCATAGTTTTACGCACAGTGTAGAAATACTTTCCCCAAGAAGATGGCAGCATAGGAGACATCTGATATACTACAGGCTATTAAGTTGTCACTACGTCTACACTGTATATCTTCCCTCGAGTACAATTCTCAGATGCTTACCTTTATAAAAAAAAAAGGTTATATGTTACCCCCAAAAAATTTCCTGCAAAAATGAAGATCAATGGGGTGAATGGAGAAGTGTAAATATCGTCTAGTGGAAAAAGCAGTCAATGCATAAAAGTTTTTGACAACAGCTTGGGCTATACAATGATTTTGCTCAGAGATGAGCCCATTTCATCACGAAAAGTTTTTATACCAGGAAAATATTCAATGTGCTAGGGACCTGCTATACAGTATTTGTCACAGATTTCCTTTGTCCCACCAGCTGGCATGTAGGGCACTAGTATGAACTGCAATGATAATGTGCTTTTTGATTCTCAGATTTCAGAAGATGCATAATCAACAGTGCTCTGCTCCTGTGCTTGGGTTTTTGTAGGGAGCTCTCAAGAGAGCAGAGGCCCTGCAGTCTGGAAACTAGGTCCTGGGAGGAATGACCCCCTGAAATCCACAGAAATTGTGCCTGAGGGAAGCAGGATTTGGGCTGCTGGCAACTACTATGAGATGTCAGACCTGTGAGCACAAATGCTCTGCCCAGGTCAAAGGATGTGTGTGTGCCCCCACTCCTACAGCTACAGAAATGGCTCTCATCTACACAGGGAGGCATTACATCTCAACCACAAAATGGACAAGAACATGATAGAAACGCACAGGACAGCAGCAGCACGGCCAGGGGACAGCATGCAGAACTGTGATGGGACAGTGCCAGCACCTCCTGCAGAGCCAGGCTGCCTCTGCCTCCCTGCCCTTCATATAGACACTGACATTCTCAGCCCCTCCAGGATCTGGGAAACTGCCCTACCACAAATAAACAATACTGCATCATAAACTAGTTACATTGCAGTGTAATAACAGTACTGATGCTTGAGTGGAAACTGAGCCTAGGAGCTGAGTAAGTTACTCAGAGACCTGATCCACCAACTGCGGTGAGACTTTGCACTATTTAGGTGTCTGACTTGAGACAACATCTGTAAAACATTTCCTCTGGCTTTTCAGTGGCTGAATTTCCACCAGCCATAAAATATTACACTACTGCCTGGTGCTTTGCAAAAGGCACTATGCAGCTGGCACTTACAGCTATTACTGCCACTGCAGTTGGGCACTGCTCAGTGCAGCTGCTGGGTCTCACTGGGATGTGCTCAGTACAAAAGCCATGAAGAGAGGTGCCCCAGGGCTGTTTGTCGGGTGGCCATTGCCCACCATACACTATCCTGCAGGCAGTTTCAGCCCCCAGCACTGTCACATTGTGAGGGGCAGACACACATGGAGGGGTGTCTTAAGGCTGGTGAATTAAGGTCTTTAAGTTTTAGCTCTTTTTTGGGGGGGATGGTGGGAAGACCCATATTCCTGTCAAAATAGCACCCATCTTGCAAGGCAGCAAATTGCATCTTTTTACCCCAAAGATGGGGAAGTCAGGAGGGAAAGATTAATACCACAAACTTAGGTTTCCTCAGGTCATATCTGTTTTCCTTCTTATGACAGGCTGAGTGATATTTTTTTCTATTTGTACTAAAATAAGGAGAGATTTAAGGCTGCAATTTAACCCCAAATATGAATTAGAAAAGCAAATAGAAAATAATGACGTTTATACTAAAACCTAGGCAAGCACACTGAGCTACAGCATTCCTTCAGCATCTTGGGCTTTTTAAATATATAACCTTTGGAGAGGGTGGTTCCATACTATCACAACAAATATCTTGAAGGGCAGGGAACTGCCAGCAGTGGCAACAGCAATATATGAAATTGCTTCTCAATTCTTCATATCTCCATTATGCCAGCAACTGTAAATCTAGCAATGGAAAAGCAGTCTGAACCTGCTGGGCTCCAGTTGTGCTTATTGTAGTGTGGATGGCCAGAAACTAGAAGTGAATATATAACCTAGTGACCATGCTTGTGCCAGGCTCCTCCACTTCAGGTAACTGGGGCTCTCAGAAAAATTTGGGGAAAAGATGATTGCCTGTAATGGATCCTTTTGCTCCTTTTCATTCATTTTGCACTAGGAATTTATGTTTTGCTGTGAGGCCAGCCGTTCCTCCATGATGCAGTGATGTGGGAGGAGAGGTCTTAAACCTTTTTTTGCTAAGGACTGGGGTGTGTGATGGCAATTTTCAGGAGGCAGGACTCCCTCTGGGGCAACGCACTTCGTGTTACTGGGTTGACTCTGTTTTTACCCTACGTTTTGGCCATGGGGCAGCAACATGAGGGCTGTCACACCCATTGGCTGCGTGGAAGCAACCACCAGAAGCATCTCCCCTTCTTTTCCAATTCATCCAGTCCTCATGCATCCTCCAAGGATGCTCCAAAGGATTATTACATTACTCCTTCCAGCTGAGGAAGAGGAGAAGCAGATGGCAGATGACAGGGAGAAAACAGCTTTCTCCTGGCTGCTAAAACAGGGCTGTGACATTTAGGGGAGATGGAAAATAGCCCACAGTGCTCTGTCCCTCCTCTGGGTGCTTCAGGGGCTGTGATCTCCACTGGGGATGAACACCCTGCCCTGCCTGCAGCAGGCGTAGCTGGGCTCTAAATGCACAGGGACTAACTAGGTCAGCAAGGCACATGCTCATGCTCACACATATTGAGGAATGGGCTGGAGCCCTGTTGGATGCAATGAGACTTGAGCACAAGAGCTCAAAGCTGCATCAGCAAAGAAAGGCAGGCTCAGGGTCTTGCCCAGGCACCCACTCTGCCCCAAGGCAGCTCTGTCCAGAGCCATCATACACACCACATCAGCCCCTGCTCTGAACCCAGCAAGCCAACCCCACATCACAGCCTCCCAGGATTTCAACTTCCTCAAAGAAATAAAGAAGAGATGATGAAATCAGAAAGGACATTTCTCTTCACACTTCTGGCGGCTTATCAACATTAGAAATTTAAAATAAATTAGGTAGTAGTACTAGATTAGTACTACAATGGAAAAATTAATTCAATCTTAATTTTTAAAAAAAATTCCTTTTATGCTGTTAGTGTCACTGTGATATGAACAGTGCTGAAGCATAAATCCTTCCTTCCACGAAGCCAGCATAATTGCACGCTGCATGCTAGCTATTCTATCCACATCTGAAATGCATCCTTAAAACATTCTGGCTTAAGCCTTGTCAGTACTAATCCTAATGCCTGATGCTGAGATGTGTATTTTATTACTGTGTATAAATGAAAATGGAAAACCTTCATGGAGGATTACAGGGAGTAGTAATGACCTCCACAGTGTTATGGCATGAAGATGTTCCCAGGCACCAAATGGGGTTCTGGGATAAAAGTGACATGTGTCTATATAACCTTGGCACACACTCCTGGTACACATGTACCTACCAGCTGTGGGATTGTAAACATATGTCCTTTCTAGTGAACTGAATTTTCATTTATGAGGAGGCTAAAAGCAAGGAGTGAGCAGGGGAGGTGGATTTTGGCTGAGGCAACTGATGGGATCCAGCTTCCCCCCACCTGGGAAAAGACTGCTGTTGTTCCTTGCTGTCATGAGAGTGTGGACTGAGGGATGGCAGAGAAAACAAGAAGAAATGGCAGGAGAATAAAAATAGAGAGAAAGAAGCTGGAGGGGTAGGAGAGAGGAGGGGCAAAGGAAGTAAAGGAGGATGAAGGAGGAGGAGAGGAAGCAGGAAAATGCTGGAGATGGGGGATGCATCTCTCTGCTTCCCTGTCTCACCTCCCCAACAGGACATAGTCCCTCCTCTGCATTTTAGGGATACTTTGGAGATGAGCTGTGACTGATCCAGCCTGTGCTGGGTTACTCCAGCCCAGTGATGGCTGTGCCTGGGATTACTCCAAAAGAAGAGGAGGAAGCACGTGTCGGGGAAAGGGAGACAGGGAAGCACGGAAAGAGGCAAGGTTTCTGGCATCTGTGCTCCCTAAAACAGCCCTCACTGCCTCTTCTGACTGCAGTGAAATGGAAGTGAGATGGTTTGAAACCTCATTTTATTTGGCCCAGTTTTACTCTAATCTACCCTGGGGCCAGAAACACAGCTTTTCAATCTGCCAGAAAGTTGTTCTGCTGACCCTGAAATGTCAAACTGTTATAGGGGGCTGAATCCAAAATTGATTACTTCAGAGATCAGACAATAGCCAGTTTTAGAGTGATATTTTTTTTAAAAAGTCTTTCCTATGAACTTTAAAAAAAAAAAAAAGAGAAAGAGCCACTTTTGAAATAAGAGCAAGTAACCACCAGCTTTCTGAGATATCAGCAGTGGTTTTTTGCAGAGGAGGGGAGGAAGCACAGACCAATCCAATGTCTGCTGTCACAGGGCAGGAACAGGATCCCAGCGATACAGCACATGGGGCAGGTGTTTAACCCAGCACTGGTACACAAACACTGCTCAGGGCTGGATGGATGCCTTAACAGACCTGCCAGCCTGTTTCCATCATGAGCTTACCCCTTGCAGACTTGCAGAGAGGTGTGTGCCTTTTCCTTCCAGCCCACAGCAATTCCCAGCATTTCAGGATCCATCCTGCGAGATCCACTGCTGCAGCAGCCACTGCTGAGCTCATGGGGACAGCCCCATCCCTCTGCCAAAGCCCCTTACTCCAGCTCCCCTTGAGCAATGAGAAATGCCCTCAGGAAGCATTTTGATTCCTGTCTCCAGCTATTAGCCCATCACAAACACCGTAATCTCTATGTTTATACTGTAGTAAACAAGTGCTCTTGCTAAATCTCAGCAATTATAAGTGCTTCATCCTTTTCTTTAGCCAGCCAGCAATAGAAATACATTTAATTAGTTAACACCCCCTGCCAATTACAACATCTGAGGAAAGTATTGCTGAGATCGTTGGTCCTAATTATTTTAATATTCAGGAGAACCACTTTAACATAACAAGATAATTACTCATGGATAAGGGTTTATGAGAGCTGCAATCCTTTTCTTTATTTTCTACAATGCAAGTCTGGGCCTAGTTAAATTTCTGGACACATTTTCAATTTAAGATTAAAAATTGCAATTTGTGAGAAATCATCAAAGCACCACATGCTCTAAGAAAAATAACTATATGCAATCTCTGTTAACAGTATAGTGAAATAAATACACAGTGTATTACATGCAATTAATAGTGGAATCTAAGGGAATTGGCTTGTTTCTGTTTAAAACGATCTTTTCACGTGTTCTGAATTGATCAGTTAGGAGAAAACCCGACTGTTCCTCATTTTAAACAAAATGTGAGTTGTCCTTTACTAATTCAGCCTGCATCCTTTTGTAGCTATGTGAATCCTCCTTGCCTGCTCACAGTCAATGGGAAAGCTGAGCTCTATCGCACATCTGAGAAACCCTTGGCTCACATTTCTGTTGTTTGCAGTGTGACCATCAATGGAGGAGTTTTTCAGTTGAGAAATGGTTGGTATTGGTACCTGTTACATTTTAACACTATATCATACCCAAAGAGATATCCCACAAGGGTTTTACACATGCCAAATCCCAGAAATATATGCATGTATTCATCACAAAAGAGTTTGGCCAGGGCTGTTGAGCAATAAACTGTGTGCTGTTCCTTTCATGCACATTCAGAAAAAAAAGCCTGTCTTCCACGTCCCTAAAGACAGCTTTAATATATAGCTAGTGAAACATTTCAGCGTTTCTGTATTTGTACTCATGGAAGTACAGCCTGTTCACAGTGGAAGCCCATTTTCAAAGGAAATTTTCCTTTAAGAAAGTAATTTGCCCATAACTCCCATATTATGTATTTGCTTGGTCTCTGTACAATGCACTTGTGGGGAAAATGGGAAGATGAGCACCACCATTAAATGTCTCCATTTGCTCTGTGCATAAAGAAAGCACCTGATGGCACAGCTCTTGCTCATGGGGACAAACTGTACTGCCTTTTGGGTTACCCCTACCCAACCATTTGAAATTATACTCAGGAGATGAATAGCCAGACACCAACTAAAAATACAAGCTAATCGTGAGTTCTGCTCCTTTCACTACTGCCACCACCAAACTTTAGAGCTAACCTTAGGTAAAAGAGGTTGGCTGCTAATTAGGTGTTTAAATATTGAGAAATATTTTAGAATGCAACAAAAAGAAAAATAAATGCCAGCACTACCCATTAATTTCACTCTACAATCAAAATAATTTGATTTATTTACTAGACTATTTGCCAATTTTATAGCCAGCTACCAGAGCACACACAAAAAAACCCCTGTCCAAGTAACAGAGGGGGAAAAGAAATCCAATTGATTTAGTGAAGCAAACTTTCGCCTTTAGCCCAAGAAGTGTGCTTTAATTCAGTTGTAAGGATTATAAAAACAATACACATCTAAACAGTGGTGATAAATTAGTGGAATTAATCCAAATAATAGGCAAATGTTAGGAGTAACATATGTAGAATGACTGCAAATTTAGATTAATTTAAAATAAAACCCTGGAGTTATGTAAGCAATTACAAAAATCGCATTTAGCGGTAAAAGAGCAATTAAAACAAAAAAAAATACCCTAACCCCGGACATTATGTGCTGGGGACAGGACAGGGCTCATAGAGAACTTGGAGATGAGCTGTAAAAGCAATTGAACAGAAAGTTTGTCTGGTTTTACTCTGTTATGGAATCAGAGAGCTCGGATATGGCCTCATAATACACAGATGAAAGGCTCATTTCTCCCCAGATGGGGCTCAGTAATCAGATATAGAAACAGCTATTTTTAATGAAGACCTGCAAAATCATAAAGGCTTAGATGTTGCTGGCTGGAATAAAGCAATGGGAGGCAGACAAGGCAATTCACTAATCTGCCTGGTGGCACAAAACCAAGCCTGATCAACACATTTTTCATAGAAAATCACATTCCTTCAGTAGGGCTGGCCCAGAAAGGCAGCCATGCCAAGCCAGAGGGGAGCCTGGTGCCAACTGGCACACACGTCCCTCAGGTGGGAGAGCCCAACTGCATTACACAGCCTTGTACATTAAAAGACAGAAAATACCTGCTGTATTTTTCAGTCTATCATCCTGAAAAAATGCTCCCATCAGTTCAACTTTTTTTTCTTTTCCCATGTATCCTGCCCAGTCTATTCAAAATCTTTCCAACTGGGGGTATTCATGGGTTTGCAGGCAGCCATCCCAGTAATTGCAGCAAAAGTGAACATCTCCAACTTAACCCCTTATTTTCCGTGTACACACTGCACATCCTTTGAATCCAACATGCTCTGATATGCAAAGCCCTCACTGCTTTTTAAAACTGAGTACTATCTTCTAGTGGTAAATATTTTGAAAAACGGTGGCAGAGATTTGCTTCTCTTTGTAGCACACTAGAATGCCAGCCAAGGGCTAACACACCAAAGAAACAAGCACCAAATCAATAATAAAAATCTTAGTGGAATAAACACAGTCTCAAGAAAATCAAATAACTAATTTCAAATGTGACAAATGTGTGTCTTTCCACACTAAGCAAACCCCTGCTTAAATTGCTGTCCAAACCAAGTTGAAATTTTACATGAAAGGATCTGCAGGTTCTCTGTGACACCTACAGATACAGTTTATGCACTGGGCACCTGAGATCCACCAGTGTCCCCCACCTGCTGTAAAAACACTTTGATAACAACTCTGCAATAAAGAAGTGCTGTCAGATTTCTGGCAAAACAAAGTCAGGCTGGCCCTGCAAGGATAGAAATGAAAGCAAGAGATCCTGGCAAGGCAAAGATAGAACTAGAACTCCTATTCTGAGGAAAAAAACCCCTGAAACCCAGAAAAAAACACCCCCCAAAAATCAAAAATAAACAAACAAACAAACATACAAAAAACCAAACCCCAAAGCAAAAGGAACTTTACATAATTATTGGCAATGAAAGTATATTCTGTGGGTTTGGTTTCCTCACAAGATAATCTGGCACTTGCAGACAAATAATACCACACAGACATGGGCAGCCACTCAGCTCATGCTACTGAGTTGCCAGCCCACCACAAAGCAAAAAAGCAACATGAACCTCAGTAGTTCCACAAAACACTTTTTGGTTCTTTGTGAATCCTGGCTAAGTTATGTATCTCATGCCCACAACAAGCTAAGTCCATCTCTCCCAAGGGAAGGTTTGGAAAACTGGAGGTGAAGGGGGGAATCCATTGCACCCTCATTTCAGCAGTGCCATGAGTGCAACATTCCCGTAATAAAGAAATTAAGAAACACAACTAAGTTTCATAGAAATGTTAAGCACTATTAGCAAGAAGTCAATGTATGGACTTCTCAGGCAAAGTGACCTCAGATCCATTAAAAACTAAACTCATGGCTATGAGAGATACAGGACATTACCACACGTCCATTAGCAAGGGCCAGTGAACTGTGCTAAGTGGGCTGTTGAGCTTGCAATGAGCAAAACTCAATATTTGTCTATAACCTCATTTGAGTTCAGAGTTCTCCTGACCCACTTGGGTAAAAGTCTGGCTTTTGGAGACCCTGTTCAGGCTTTTTCTGCTTCAGAGTAAAACCTCCCTACTGATACCAGATGCCAGAAATAAAAAATAAAAACCTGCATACAAAAACATTGTTTTGATGATGGCCTATCTTACCGTTGGCAAGATGTACTGTTTTAACACCTGCTGCTGCTTCCTTGTCAGGTATCTATGAATAAGGCTGAGGATACGTGAAGGAGGAGAAATCACAGAAAATTTGCTACTTCCAGCTTTGTGCTGAAATGATATTTATCTTTCAACTCTTGGTAAAACAAGTGAAATAAAAAGGAGGTCATTTCAGTCCAAGCATACCGATGATTAAATGAAACCAGCCTTTACTGTGAAATAAATATTGGAGCAGAAGAAGCAGGAAGGGAGTGCTGTCAGCCAGGAATCCCAGCAAACTGAACTGAACTCAAGGAACTGTGTTGTGGCTGATCTCACTTTGCTGCCTGGAAATGCCAGCAGGTCTACCCTGCCAGCACCCCCAGCTCTCTCTCCCTTTTATGTTGTACACACCCTCAAGGTGGGAGGGCGAGGAGAAACACCAGCACTGCAGACATGGATCTGAACTGAGAAACTGAGAGGCACCCAACCGGATTTCTTATAAGAGCAGTGTTTAATCTAAAGAAAACTCTTTGCAAATGCAGAAGTCCCAGCAAGGAGCCTCCTTACTGGTTCTCTTAAGTCTCTGAGATTTTGATCTCTGCTTCCCAAGGTAGGCTGTGGCTCAGCTTTATGCGTATCAAAACTGCTAGGCAGTGCAACTGCTATTTTGGGTCATCACCGGATGGAGCCCTCACTCTAAGTCTGTTGCCATGTTTTCCAGGACACCAGCAAGCAGTTATCCAAAGTGATCACAAGCCAAAGATGTTTACTAAATAACACATTCTTTCTTGGTGCATCAGTGGTGCTGGTTTACTTTGGTTTGGGTTTTGTTTTTATGGTAGTGAAATGAAATGCAAGTGCAATTAAAGCCTTCCTTAATGCAAATTGGAGGGCAAATATATTGGTTCCTTGCAAACCCAAACAAGTTGGGCTGACCAAAAAATTTTATTTTAGAAACAGGTAAAACCTAAATGACTGGACAAAACTCCTAAGAGAGTCACAAGTTGAAATTCGCCAGCTCATAGCACACAGTCTGAAAATACTCTTCTGCCAAGAACCAGCAAACCCCATGACCTGATAAAATAAGAGTCCTCAGGCCCAGGAAATTCTTCTGTGGCAATGACAGCAAAAGAGAGACGCCAACAGCGCAAGAGCAGGAGTTCTGTCACTTAGGTGAAGAGGACAGCAAGGGTTCTGCCATGCTACGTCTACTCAATGAAGAATTTTTAATTCAAGAGCCCAGCCTAATGCTAATTAAGCTTATATCTTCACACTGGTTTAAACAGGAATGGGATTGGACTCCAAGCAGCCTGTGTGAGCACATGTGCTCGCAACCTGGCGGTCTGCTTTCCCACCATCAGGCACTAAACACCCCCATATGCTATCTCTGTCAAAAGTGTTAACCACCTTCAGAGTTCAACATTAAGTCCTGATACAGCTATAAATGAGTTCCCAGCAATAACGTGCTCTGCTTCTTTTTTTCTTTTTTTTTTCTCTTTTTTTTAATCTTGCTCTAATTATTAAGGAGCAAAACACTGATGAACAACACTGACTGCATATCCCAAAAAAAAAAAAAGTACCACCCTCCAGCTGCTCTGCTGGTGAATCCCCTTCTTGCTGCTTGTTGGGATTTACTTTCAGCCCTTTGCATCTGAAACTAATTACTGTAACACCATCCTCAACATTAATTCGCTTCTCCTCTCTGGAACTGGAAGCAATATGGTACATTCAAAGATAATTTTTCATCTCTCTTCCTAAAGGAAAGATCTCAGCTGTTCAATGAAGATAATGGTAAATGAGTTACCAATTTCAGAAGGTGAAGTTTTCTGACATCCCTTTATCAGAAACCATTGTCTGAAATTTCAGCTGGTGATTTAGGAAACTTTTTTTATATGAATGTCACCAAGACCTAGAGAAATCTGTCAGCCTTCTGTGTGATCCTAAAGACAAATTGCAGCAATATCTTGTCATCCAGCTCTGTTAAACTTACTTCGCTGTGTATTCTCCTTGCACCTGTTTCACTATTAACTTTTCTCTCAGAAAACGTTTTGCCCAAGTTTCTTCAGCAATACTTGCTGGAATTTAATATTTTTCTTCATTTTTAATTAAGTCCCTTTGTTTACAGTGAGAAGAAGCACTTACTTACTACGTGACCAGAGTTTTCAGGAAGTTGCAATTATGGTGGTGCAGGTTAAATAGAAAGATTGTGACATCAGGTCCAATACATTTGTGAGATGCCCTGTCACAGTTTCAAGAAGTAAAGCCACCCCTTACCCCTCTCCAGAACTTTCTCCTGTCTCCCATCACCTCATCAGCCCCATTCCTGCATCTAGTCTAGTCTCTGCAGTTTGGTGCAGCTGCACCTCTGATGCACCTCAGTGTCTCCCTGCTAAAGGTCCTCAGCTCACAATTCAGCAAACAGCAAACATCCTGCTGCCCACCTGCTCCCCTGGGCCAGGCACCTGAGGAGTGACTTTGTAGGAGGCATAGCCCTTAGTTCAAGAGATATTGCTATAGAAAATAAGTACTCGTACATTTTCTGCTATTCAGTGGGATGCTGAAAATAAAAGGAAATGAAAAATCAGTAACTCATTCAATTCAACCAGCAGATGCAACTTGTGCCCTTCCACATAGACTTCCCTGTGCTAAATATTAATCATAACAATTAGACTTTCTAGAAGATGACATTGTGCTTTCTCAAATTGATGCAGAATGCTAAGACTCGCTCCTTGAGTTCTCTGGTGCCTGAAATATTGCATTGCTATGCATAACATTAGAAGAATTAAACAATTCCAAGCTATATTGCTATGACCAAAATGACACAACTGAAGCAGCGTTCAGTTTCTGTGTGCGCTCTCTGAATACAATCTGAGCCTTTGTTCACAGCATTTACACCCTGACAATACACTATAAAGGAAGTTAAGAAAAGCAGCAACAAGATAAAACCAAACCCAGTTGAGGATCCAATCTCCCAAGTCATTTAGGTGAAGATGAGAATGAAAAGCTGTATCATCTCAATTAAACTCTCATCCAAATACTCACAAGATCTACCTAGACTGTATTTTTTAATCTATCAGGTTAAAATGAAGAACTGTTTGACCCCTGGTTTTTTCATCATACTGACTGAGAGCTTACATTTGGCATATGCCATTTGAAATAATGCAGCCAAGTTTTCACTGGATAAAACTGAAAAAAAAACAATTGAATGAAAGATACTTTCATGCAAGTCCTGAAATAAGGGCTGTTTGTGTAGGATTTAGTTTGGTTTGGTCCTGAACTGAAGCCTGAGTCAAACACACATCTTCTGTCCAGGCTTAAATTGGATATTAAGAAAAATTTCTCCACTGAAAGCATTGTCAAGCACTGAACAGGCTGCCCAAGGAAGTGGTTGAGTCACCATCCCTGGAGGTACGTAAAAGACGTGTAGAGGTGGCACTCAGGGACATGGTTTAGTGGTGGCTTGGCAATGCGGGGTTCATGGTTGGATTTGATGATATTAGAAATCTTTTCCAACCTAAATGATTCTTTGATTCTATGATTTTGTGTCAGTGCTGCCATGTTCAATCCCTTGCATGGACAAGGCCTTATTAACACCATGCACAGAGACGGCAAACAGCTCTGTTTCTCCAAAGGCAACATCCCACTCTTTTTCTTGCCCCCTTCCCTATGTTTGTGGGCTGTCAGATGAATCACTGGCTCTTTGAGATGACTCTATTTCATTAGGGGCTGTAATTTCCCCCTGTGTAGCTCACTTATGTTTTGAGTACAGTTTTCATGCCCACGCTTTGTAACGGGAGAGCTGGGGAGCTGACAGCCCAGCTGAGAAAAAGCTTTGAGTGTGAGGATTAGAAGAAATTTGCAACGTTGTGTTTGTAGTATTTTGTACTCCATTGTTCCCAGAGATAATGCCTTCACTTTTACTTGCAAGATCTTTGTGTTCCTCACTACAATCAAGGAGAGGAAATCTGACTGTAAACTTTTTTGTTCTATATTATCATTTCATGTGGGTTTGGTCTGTTAATCAATGTGTCAGTAATGGCTGCAAAGAGAACTCATTCAATCCTCAAATGAAGAGAAATCTGAGCTTTCTAACTGGCACATTTCCTAGTGGATAAACTTTTTCACAGAGTAATTATTTCATTTTCCAGAAAGATTACTGATTACATCACATTGGAAAAAACTAAGAGAGGGGCCCTTTATCTTCACCCTGTTTCTGCAATTCTTGTACAAACTTATACTTGTTACCAGGAAAAATGACAAATTTGCCATCTGATCAAAATGTTAACAAGGTAAGTGTCAGTGAGATGGATCACTGACTGCCACGGCAAGCCAGAACATGAGGATACATTGATATTTCTCAATATATTCACTGCTTCCCCAATGCTCGCTAACAACATTTCTACTGCGAGTGTAATAAATCACACAGAAATAACAAGCTGCATAGGATCTCTAGGATATGATAGATTTGTCGTAATAGCAGCATCTGCAAGGTAGAAAACAATTGGTAACGATCTATAGAAAGACCTAATCAACTGTCATTTGCTATAATGTGGCAGACGAAGCAAAGATATGAAATCCATAGCACTTCTTTAGCCACTGCCCTCCCCGTACACATACGCGTCAAGTGGGGAATAGTAAAAAGAATTAATGAGCTTTGGGGTTGCAGAAGTAGAAAAGAAAGTTAATAGTGTGCCCTGGATGAAATCATTAAATTATACACTGCTGAACAAGGCAAGTGATAATCACAGAAGCTGCACAGTCCTGTGACAGCAGTAAAGGCTTTTAGCAATCCTGCACCTCCTCCTTTGCTTTATTTCTTTTACATCCATTTCATTATTTTAAAAAGTACTTTATGTCAAAGTGGGGCTTGATAAGCAAAGAAAAAGCCCATCCTAAGTTCACAAGGGGTCTCAGAGGACTGAAGTCTGTATGTGCCAAGGCTCTCTAGGTATTTTCTGCAGCACAGGAGACCAAAATCAAATGTCTGTTTCACACTGGCCTGTGCCAGGTCCCAAAGTGGCTGCTGAGGCTTTAGTGTTCCTTTGCCTGCTCCCTTGTGAGAGGGAAACACCCACCTTCCAGAACACACATGCAAGGTGTGCAGCTTCAGTTTTCTGAAACACAAAAGTCTAACAGAACTACTTTCCTGAGAGCTCAAGTGCTGCCTAGGGTTAAAGCCTGAAGTCTTGAATTTTAGATACTGAAATATCCTCTCTGCATCACATCCTCCATTGCCACCCGCCTACAGTAACTCTCAGGTGAAGAACTAATACTCACCTAGAAACCCAGAAGCTTCCAAGGTTACACAGACTGTTCTGTGGAGATGTTTCTTGCTAACCACACCAGGAAAGGCTCTCTGGAGGACAAGGCAGTGTAGTGCATGCAAGGGGAATCCGGGGTTTAACACTTCAAAAGGAAAATTCAATCCATTTTTATAAGGTTCAAATCAATCTTCTAGGGTTTTTTTGGTTGGTTTTTCTTTGTTTGTTTGTTTGTCTTGTTTCGTTTTGATGGGTTTTTGGGTATTTTATTCTCCAGAAAGGTTGGTAGAAGAATAATGGCTGCTTTTTGCTACTTTGCTTACAAACCACATTTTGCTAAGAGAATGAATTTCTGAGAACACAGGAATTGCCATGCTGCCTCAGCACAGCAGTGCTCTGCTCCAGCATCCTGCCTGGCAGCTGCTGCAGGAGAACATGCAGGAAACCTCCTAGTGGGCAATTATGGGAAAATCTGTTCAGATCCAAAATTTTCTTCGAACCCCTCTATCAGTCACTAAAAATTGGCACATCTTGAAATGTGGAGGTTTTTCTCTTTTCAAGCATTTGTTTCAAGTCCTTCCCAATGTTTGGAACTTAGTATTTTTCTATATCAGAGAGCTTGCTAAAAGCTGCATTTTCAAAAGTCCTTATCTTCCAGCCTGGCACTAAGCAAAGCTGGACAGATTTTGGAAAGGACTCAGCTCCTTGGTAAAAGCAAACTGCTGAGTTCTTTTGCAAATCTGTCCTTAAAGGGTCACAACAGGAGCTGCTCTGTGTAAAGCAGTTTGAAAATCTGTCCTCAGTGGGAGGTGCTAAGCCTTCAGAAAGCTGGTGCTCAACACTTTTGATAATCTGGCCCCAAGTTAAGTATCAGGGGCCAAATTAAGTGATTTAGAGGCAGAAATACCCTCCTGACAGCAGTGGAAATTTCCACTTGCCAATGAATGGCTCAATAGGATTCTGGAATAATAGAGCCATGAAAAGTGGATAATGCAACAAATAAACATCAAAGGGTAACATTTTCCTTTTCAATCACGTCTACTTGCGCTCTGCATAAAAGTATTGAAATATTCTGACATGAAAGAAGGAGAAGGAACGGTAAATTGCACAGCCATGCATTTCCTTCTGAGATGTACACACAGCATTTCTTAGGAACAGTGATTTCTTAGTATTCATATGACATAGTTGGTAATGATGATACATGTCTTACGTGATATATAAGGCACTAGCAGTACTTGAACTAATCTCCTGGATTAGTCTCTTCTTCCTATCATAGAATCATAGAATGGTTTGGGTTGGAAAGGACCACAAAAATCATCTAGTCCAACTCCTCTGTCATGGGCAGGGACACCTTCGACTAGACCAGGTTGTTCCAAGCCTCATCCAACGTGGCTTTGAACAATTCCAGGGATGGAGACATGCACCAAAGAAAGAACAGCCTTACATTTCTCCAGGTCTTTTCCACTCTGGAAGTGAAGCTTTGCCAGTCAAGCTATTTTGCTTAGGAACAAATGACTTCCCTCTCTCTCCTTTAGATATTTTCAACATTCAGCCACTTCCATCTACGATTTTGATCAAAAGTCAAGTTTGCACACAGCTATTTTATAAGCACTTGTGGCAGTTTTGACAAAGAATTTCAGGGGAACTTACTGGTACTCAAATGAACTTGGCCACCACAGAGCTTGAACCTCAGGCAATTTCCCTGAATTCCCATGGCAATTTTGGCCATACTTACTAGCATGATTAAGACTTTTGTCCTTCATTTTTGATGGAATATCCCACTAATGAAGGTTTCCTGCACATTTTCAGGAGAAGGCCTGAGCATGAAGCTAAGGAGGGTTTCAATGCTGTGGGCTGGATGGAAGTACATGATGTTTCCTTCATGGCTTCAGGTCTCTTCCAAAGCCCTGGACAGACTACTGGTATTTACAGCTCACTGTAACACACTGGCAGGGGCACACAGGTTTTTTGGGGCCATAGGAACAGCCTGTTCACAGAAGCTGAAGACATCATGTTAGGAGGACAGCAGGAAAGTATCAGAGCAGCACATCAAGGAAGAAAATTGGGCACCAGACTGATTATCAGAAAATTGTTATTTAGTAAGTGTTACTGCCAGCTTCTGTTGCAGAAATTATTTGTCTTGGTGAAGCCATGAGGTAAGAAAGAAGAGACCGAGACATGAAAGATACTGAACAGTCCTTCCCCCAAAGGGAGAGAGCAAGGCAGAGGATGAACATTTTCATTTCACCAGAGGAAATCTGGTTATCAAGATGTAATCTGTTAATAATTGATGTTCCATGTAATTAAAAGAAAAAAACAACAAAAAAAGCCACAAAATGATTGTGGACTGGCAGGAGACAAGAAACTCTCCATGGAGAGTGGCAATTCAGAGAACACCCACCATGTGGCCCACCTTCCTTATTCCCCCTCTGGAAACAGACCCATTTTATACATGGTGATTAAGGCACTAAAGCAAAAAGTATTAACATGATTCAAATGTAGAAAACAAGGTTATTAGAAGTAGAGATCATTTCAGCATATTGTTCTCCCTAATAAGCAATGAGTAATTGAGTTTCAGGCAATCTCCAAGGTGGCACTTTGTAGAGAAAACGGAACTTGGCATGATGTCTACTTTTCCTTTAATTACATTGCCCTAATGAGCAACTTTCCTTACTCTCAGCAAATTTATTTCTTAAGAAGCAGCAACAGTAATAAACATGTAAAAAGGATCACCAGGTAGCACCTGAGAGGAAACATCAGCAGCTTAAAATGACAAGAGGTTTCTAAAAGTGGTGGAAAAACACCAGATTGTTCTCAGCTTCATTATGCTTATCACTCTTCAAAGCAAAGTAAAGGATGTCAGTGGAGCACGTTATCTAACCTGGGATGTGTCCTTGTTCTACTGTTATTTCGCTTTTGCACATGTTCCTGAGAGCAACCCAGAAACATGAAGTGCTGATACATCAATCCACAACTCCTCTGCTCACGCAGCAGCAGAGGGCAATTCAGCCTCATGCCCTTGTGCAAGATGAAAAGAGAAAATCACATGCCAATAACATCCTACTGAGTGTCAATATTGCCACTGCAACCTAATACAGAGGATAAAGGGCTGGCTTTTCCAAAGTCTTTAAGGCATTTAGACATCTGATTCTTGCTGAAGGTCAATGGCTCTTTTGCTTATCGTTTTTTTAGAAAACCACCTGAGAATCCATTTATGGCAAAGGACTCCCTGAATCTGCCTTTCTGGAGACAAAAAGCTGCGACATTTCATACATATGTTCATTCTTCTAGGCATCTCCCAGGAAACAAAATACCAGTGAAGAGAGACCCCCCTTTCTACAGCTGGGTGAACATGTCACCTCTTGTTAAAATACCTAAGGTGTTCACCTTCAGAGAGCAGCAATTGCTGCTGCTCACAGGCCTTGGCTGAATGAAGCCAGTGCACTACCACGTGACAATCTGACTTTGTAAATGCTAGTAGTATTATTCTTCAGGGAAAAAAAAGCCCAAAAATGGAAGCAATGCTCTTAAGAGTCATTCCAGTTTTCAGTGTTGCTCAAAGCTGGGGAGCACATCCTGGAATATCTACCAGCTGCCTTAGGGCCACACTTTCCTACAGAGAAGCAGGGGCTTCATATGTTGTATTACTCCATGTAGCTGTAGATGGGTGATCAATCCACCTTTTGCTGGTTCAGGGATTCATGGATGTACCTGCACTCAGCGGTTTTGCCCTGACTCACTCCAGAACTTCACAAGGTCCCTTCACCTCTCTGTTGTGGGTGCACGTGGCTAAAGCCACGTTGGAGGCAGAGGAGTGGTGAAACATGTTTTCGGTTTATTGGTTGATGAGATTTCCACCCAGTTTTAAGTATGTTGCCATGTGTATGTACTTCCCCTTGTTAAATATGTATGTTTCCAGAATGTTCTTTCTTCTTTGATGCCCCATTGGTTGTTTCCTGTGTTCCCTCCCCCTAAATTGTCCCCACTAGTCATTCCCCTGCTATCTCCTCCCATGTTCTCCTTCCCCATTGGTTGTTCCCCTTCCCTCCACCCCTTTTTTGCCCCCATATAAAACCCCTGGACCCTCCACTGTCCCCTGTCTTTTGCCCGTGAGCTTTCCACGGGAATAAACCTGCTGGAACTCATACAAAAGATCCCTCTCTCCTTCTTTGCCTCTGCTGACGCTTGAGCACCACCTTTGTTTGGGGCTTGCTCCTTGAGGAGGAGACAGTTATTCCGTGTGCTGCAGCAGAGCCAGTGACATCTGCAGCTGGACTCTGTGGGTCTCGGGTAACCCCGACAGTGTCACCTCTCTGCATCAGATCTGCAAGTACTGTTACTTAATGTACTCACAGAGGCAGGAGGAAACTTGATTTACACACATTAAAAAAAAAATACTCTGAGATCTTCAAAAACGGGCACTTCAGATGTAAAAGTGTTAAATGAAATTATCTTCAAATAGACAATCTGGAAGTGCCAGTGGCAGGAGACACCGAAGACCTTAAATGTTTATGCAGCTTTATGTATTGTTATTTGTTCAGTAAGCCTGCCACGGAAATGGCAGGGGTGTGGGAAGAAAGTATGTTAGCACCTACGGTCTACTCATAAATGCATTAAATGCAACTATTTTACTGAGAAAAAAAAACCAGGAGGAGAGCAGAGGCCCATCTCCTGGGGAGCTAATCTCAATTACTGCTCCCAATCATGGTTCAGCTGAAGAGAACCCCGCATAGAGCCTGTGCTGTACGTGACCTGGCAGTTGTGTGCATTGCCCCTTCAAAGACACTCATGTAATGAATGAGAATAGACTTTTTTCTTACAAAAAGAAAGAAAAAAGTGATCGTTCAAGGAAAAAAGAAATTCTAAAAAAGGCCTTCCATTGAAACTCTATTTATTGCAATACCTTCCCACTTCCACAGAGATTACAATCCCTTGAAGCAAGATACCAGCACACAGAAGTAATTTACATAGGCAAAAGGGAGACACAAATGTTCAGCTGGATTGGCTTATATGTTTACCACAAACTTATGATCAATTTTTGCAATTAAATGCAGGAAGGGATTCTTGGCAGCCTCGAACACAATGCTGCAGCTATCCAGGCAAAGTGGGACAAAGGCTGCCTTACTTCCCTGTTTCCCAGTTTTTTTGGAATACCTGTGCTTGGGTAGCTATAATTAGGCTGTAACTCAGCCAAGCGGGATTTTGAAGCTTTCTTTTCCTTGGAGCAGTAAATGCCACTGCTTGATGTGGGCACCAGTTGTCACTTTCTCCAATTTGCAGGATGCAAAAGCTGAAATGAGAGAAATGCTGCACTGCGCTACTTGAAACCCTTTCAGGGGCTCCCTGCAGCACGGGGTGGCACAGGCAGCCAAAAGAAGTTGTAAGCACACTTTGCTAACTGCAACTCTTAGCTGTCAGAAAGATAAAAGTTTCCTGCATATGCAAAATAGCAGCATGAGCTGTTTTTGAAAACAGATAATACATTTCTGGTAATTAATTGAATTTTGGAGATGTTTCATTTTTGCACCCCAAGGAAATGCTGTTAGGTCCTCTCTTCTGAGCATACTGTGTGTTTTAAAACACACACTTAATTCCACAGAGAATATTCCGTTAGGGATATCAGTATGTTAAAACTCTCTGAGGACACATCACCCAGTGTGCAGTCAGAGCTCTTTACTCCCCCAGCCCCAAGGTACCTGTGGTTCAAAGCTGAGCATTTGGTCATTGTGGTCTGCTCATGGCACTGCTGGACCCCACCTGCCCTTGCGGCACCACAGAAACACTGAGCAGTGCTACAAACACTATCTAATAAATTTGAGGGCTGGAGAACAGTAGGAGAGAGGGGAGCAGATTCTCACATCATCAGGAGGGAAATAGGCTTTTAAAAAGCCAGTTGTGTCTGTGCACAACAATGAAGCTTTATGTCTATATAAACTGACAAGTCAAATTGTCCTCCTGGGCCCAATTCTCGGCATCAGTGCCATTTGACTGCGATGGCTGCCTCCTGCCTCTGCAGCCGAATGCCTCTGTCTGCCAGCAAGGGCAGGCAAGATGATTAAAATAACCATTAACAGAATGGTTTGGTGATTAGCTTCTCCCTCTCTCTTTTTTCTCTCTTTGTTTTCTATTTTTTTTTACATATAGTTTGGGTCCACCAAAGATTGCTAAAGCCTCTTCATTAGCAGCATACTTAACAAGTGTAAATTTAAAGTATTCATTTTCTTAAGGCCAAGGATTAAAGCAATTAAGGAAAACTGCTGCAACCCAGCACCAAAGTCAATCCTTAACATGGAAAAGAAACAATGGTGCTCAACACATTTAAATAAAACCAAATTGTGCACAATTATGCTAATGCTCTGTTAAACTAAATTCTCACTCCGCTGCAATGTTTTATTAAAATTTCCTTTCTGAAACTGAAATAACACTTTTTTGCCCCCAGTATGGCAACAGGTCTGTGGTCACTTTGCATTGCTTTCCTGGCATAACCATTGCAACAAAAGGTAACATCCACATCCTCATTCTGTCCTCATTTTACCATCAGCTTCTCTTCTCGTATGGGCTTAATCCCATGCCAGGTCTGCACTGGATTTCAGTGTGATTTGGTCTGTGCTCACCAACTACCTGCTCCAATATCCTGAACCTTAAAGAGAACACAGGGAAGCATTTCATTTGACGTTTAAGGCAGTGTTTTAATATGGCAAGGAAAAAACCTCTCTTTAGAAAATGGCAACTCCCTGATAGGTTTGTTTGCTTTCCATATCATAAATTCCAAAAAGCTGAGTACCTAGGATACTAATGGGGCTTGTTCTCCCTACCAGCATGAATTCAACTTACACTTCCTCAAAGGATATGCAGAGATCTAAAGACAGTTTTACCTCAGGACTGAGAATACACAGGAAGCATCTGAGCAAGTCCAAGCACTGACAGCGTGTTTGGGTTTTAGGAGTTACCCTTTTGTTTTCCTTTTCTCTTAAAGAATTTTTCCCATACAGGCAGCTAGGAGACAAATCACTGAGTACTTAAAAGAGACAAAAGGACCTGGCCACAGGAAGGGAGGGTCTGCGAGCTGCCTCTTTTTACTTGGGGTGAGGTGCGGGCCCTGGCGCGGGGTTCTCTCGGCGTTTGGGGGGAGAGAGAGGCCACGCTCGCTTCTGGGGGAGAACCCACCACTGTGGAGTCCNCACCCACCCTGCGCACCGGGAGCCACCAACACCCCTGCCTGCTGTGACCGTCACTGCACGGAAGGGGAAGGTGCCTGCGGCCGAGAGAGGCTGGCACTGAGTTACTGTTTCTGTTTTGTTGTTACTACCATAGTTATTATGGTTGGTTGCCTTGTTGTTTTTATATATATATATATTAGTAAAGAATTGTTATTCCTATTCCTCATATCTTTGCCTGAAAGCCTTTAATTCCAAAATTATAATAATTCGGAGGGAAAGGGGGTTTCATTCTCCATTCCAAGGGAGGCTCCTGCCTTCCTTAGCAGACACCTGTCTTTCAAACCGAGACACAGCGTGAACAGGCCTCAGAGACCATGTTCACTTTAATCCTCTTATCAGCAAGTTGTCCTTGGTTGGAGGCTCTTTGTCACGAAGTCACTTGCCAATGAAGTACCGTCAAGGACACAAAAGAGTAAATACTCCATGAGCTAAATAAACATCCTACACAAGAGTTCCTTTGCAATGGTCACAAAAATTTGCATCCGCTATATTATAGATTAAATGTAAGTGATTCCTGGAAGCCAATATCTTTTAACCTGGGAGGAAAATTATTGTGAAAACCCTGAGGCAGGAAAGGGTAAGAAGCATAAAGAACAGTGATGGAATGCAGAGACAGCCAGAGTAGAGGGCAATGAGGCTTCTCGATGGTATGTAAAATGCCAAATGTACATTGCCTTCCAGACAAAGCCTAGGTGTAAAGGGCACGTGTGTGATCATGAGGGATGGCTGCCTTAATGGTAAACCTTCAGCCACTTCTAATTCATTTCTATAGCTGAGCTCTTTCCATTTCTCTAGATCTTATGGAAGACACTACAATGAATGAAATGGCTCTTAATCCAATCCGATTATGATATCCTGCTATCTTAAAGTAAGTGCAGCAACACAGCACAGAAGAAGGTCTCACAGATTTCAGATGTCAAATTAAGAAATACCTCACAGAGTTGGAAAGGGCAGAAAATACCACAAACAGTGGGGTTTTCATTTAGGGAGACAAACGTGACCATAGGACATCTCCCAGTATTGCTGTTGGGCCTTACTAACAAATTTGTCAGTTTTGCCTTCTGTAGGTTGAGGACATGGAATAAGCTTGCATGGCATGCCAGCATTATCCAGGGGGGTCCCAGTCCTAATCAGACAAAATATTATGGTCAAGAAAATAAATTATCCTGTTTAAAACAAAAAGGAAATTCATTTGATGAGAAAAAAACATTGTTTCAGGTTAACTAAAAATGATATTTTGCCCATCCAGCTACGACATCAAAACCATAGTTATTGGCACAGTTCTAGGTTCTGCTCCAATACTCTCATTTGGTAATATTCACACAAAGTTCATCTGCCCTGCCCTGCTGGAGTCCACAAGACTCAGGAAGCAACTGGGAAAGGCTCATACTCCTTGGCTAGGAGAACCTCCTCTGATGCTTGCAGTCAGAAAAAGCAACATTGACAAGACCAGGGTAAAATCCAGAGCCTACTGGGAAGAATTAATTTGCTGCTGCATCAGAAGATTGGGAAATAAACTTGTAGCTGGGGAAACCAGAGCTTTAAAAAACACTCCACGAAACTACTTAGATTCTGTGCTGCTTCTGTCCTTTCCTATGGGTTTAACCATGCAGGGTGCAGAGACAGCAGGGTCTGGCCCCAAGGGAGTTCAGATGCAGCAGACTGATCTCCCAGCAGGCTACAGTATGCTCCCAGAAGGTACAGTACCACTCCGAGGCCAAGGAACAGCCTATTAGCTCTGCATGCCATTAATTTTCATGAATAGTTCAATCTGATGCTCACAGGAGCTGTTGGGCATCTTCCCATTTTGTCTCACAGGACCTGGATGAGGGCTTATTTATCTTTTTACTTCATGCCTTACCTTTAAGCCTAAGCAGTTCAGCGCAGCTGTGCAGGTTTCCAGCCCTCTGCCAGGCTCAGTGCCCAGCAGCAGGCAGGACGCTGTCTGCAGGTCGGGGTGATGACATGTCACAGTCAAAGCCATTCAGGGAGAATTACACTTCAGGCTTGTTTGACTAAACTTCTGCATTCACCACAGTTCCCCTGTTTTGCCAGCCTGAAGAAACAGCCCAGCAGGTTCTTGACTCATATGCCAAAATGCCTCCTTCATCCTCCCTGGAACTGGAAATGATTACTAATAGGTATTCTTGCTGAAATGATTTAACATAACGTGCTGAATGAGATCACTAAGTCAAAGTATCTTTTCCTAAGTGACTCTCTCGCTGCTTGCCTGAATGCCAGAGGGGAAGTAGGATAGCATGAAGTGAATTCTTTTGCTGGCTTTTCACAAAATCTTATAAATTACTGAAGAACTCAAACTCGGAAGTTTCACTCAGGTTCATTACAAGAGATCCATGATGCAGGTCTGGCAGGCAGAGGAGGATGGAGACACAGGGGTTTGGGTTAACCCCTCTCTTTCATGCCTTCCCCTTTTCCAGTGCTCTCCAGTCTAGGCTGGGAACTGAAGACAGCCAGTGAAATGAGGTGGGCATGAGAGCAAGGCAGTTGAGGAGCTGGGCACTCTGTCCCTTGTGCACAGCCCTGGATGAGCATCGCTGTGGCAGCTGCATCTGTTACAGGAGGCTGCAGGCATCAAGTGAAACTCAGAATTTGGGGAGGAACAGGGGTGTGCACCACAAAACACGCCCCAGCATGCCAGGGATGCTCAGGTTTTCACTGAGAGGCCAGGCTGCCCTTCACCCATCTGAGAGGGATATATGCCTCAACATATGTCACAAATGATATGAAGAAAAATTCCTATAAAAAACCTGTGTTGCCCTGTCCCCAGAGAGGCTTCACCTGGCAGCCAATCGGGGCAGAGAAAAGTTCCATGATTAGACTGCGAGCAGCTCCCCCTCGCCCCCACGCACGCGCTTGGTGGTGAAGGCAAAGATGCCAGCCAAAAATGCCCGCCAAAAGCAGGCCCGCGAAGCTGAGCTGGGGGAGGAGTTTTGGTGGAAGGGAACATAAAAGCAGCTAGCCATAACGCCACGAGGTCTTTGGTCTTTTGCTTTGGGTCGCTTGGAGGGTCAGCTTGGCCCCTTCTGCTCCCGCCTTCGCGCCCTCCTCCCTGCGGTCCTGTTTCCCTGCCCGTGCCTGCCTCGCCCTGCTGTGCCGATTCTGGGAACGAGACCTCGTGCTCCGCAGTCGCCGCCCGCCCCCAGCCTCCAGCCCGCACTCAGCCTCCAGCCCCCGCTCGCAGCTTGTAGCCGCCGCCTGCAGCCGCCGCCCGCAGCCGTCCTCGGAGGCACGCTGCCATCGCCACNCAATGAATGGTTCTCAGATATAATATTGCCGTATTCGTGCTTGGTTTTTCGTCAGGAAAATCTATCAAAAGAACCTTTCCCGGCTCCCCCTTTTATAGTGGAACGGGACACCATCCGAGTCTGTCAGCCTCAAAATTAACTTATTGAGGTCAGCACTCATAACAGGAGTGCAGAGTTTTGATGGAGCCTTCCTTTCTGAGAAAGCCCCCATGGTCTCTGGCCCAGTACAGCTATTACCTGCCAACCTAAAGGATGATGAATGTTATTTATATTGCAGTAATGGCTAACCACTCGGTGGAGACCAGGGACAGGCTGTGCTTTGGACTTTTCAAACACCCACTGAATGAGGGCTGCCCACAGATGCCTGGAAGTGCTGAGACTTTTCAGGATAATGTTCTTGAATGTCTTGGACAGGATGACCTCCAACAACTGCAGTACTTGTGCTGACTGCAACAACACAGGGGGCTGTTCTACAGTAAAGGTGTTCATTCATACCAAATTCTTATCAGTCACTGGTGACATGCCCTTATAATAGCAAAGAACTCATCTACTTCAAAGCAAGCAACTACTTGATAAGAGGCTTTTAAGTTCCTTGATTAATAAATGTGAAATATAATCTCTTTCAAACCAAACAGAAAACACAGAGGTATAAAGAGTTATTCTAATGAAAAGTTTTCCTAATATTTAGCTGCTATTGTTCTGCTGTCCAAGAAATAAAGTTAATCAATGAATAAGAACTACTCAAGATGAAGATAAGAAAAGTAATCTAACAATAGTAAAAGATGAAGGGCCTGATCCTATAAAAAACCCTGTAAGAGCAATTTAACTGTGGCATGTGCACACTTGCAGGATTAGGCTTCAAATAATTGCAGAGAAATGTAAGAACTGATAAAGTATAGCTTTAGCTTTCTACTACAGTGAGCCCAGAGAGTGGATAGTTAACACTTCCCAGGAAATACCGTTCCGAGAAATAGTCCTGCAAAGATGCAGAGGATATACATCTAAAACATTAAATGCAGATGGTTGTTTTTACTCTTAATGATTCTCTTTATATCTTGGAAAAATCACACAGTGACTTCTCTCATATGCACTGAAGTACAAAAACCTAAAGTATTAAGTGACACATTCTACCAAGAAATGCCTTAGAGACAGTGCTGTGGAATAAGTGCCAGCCCCTCTTTTATCCCTTCTACAATTAATTTTCTACTACTACAGTTCAAAAAATATATCCAGAAATGAGCAGACATTTGTGTCCATCAGATACCTGATTAAAATACAAGTGCTAAGAAATACCTTTAATTATACTTTTTACACTTAAGAGCTGCTTTAGACAGGGCTGTGTCAGAGCTTCAGAGCCAAAAG
This sequence comes from Edolisoma coerulescens, assembly GCA_013397115.1. Lineage (NCBI taxonomy): Eukaryota > Metazoa > Chordata > Aves > Passeriformes > Campephagidae > Edolisoma > Edolisoma coerulescens. The sequence goes on from VWZW01001240.1 coordinate 694,944, forward strand.
CCTGACGATCTCAGAGCCCAGTAAACAGACTAAGCAGGGAACAACCTGATATGCTTTCTTCTGCCTTTTCCATCAGGTGAGTGGTCACTCCAAAACCAAATGGGAGAAATTAAGCACACAGTAAGAGACTGCAAGACTGCACTTTCTGGCTGTCTCAACTCCAGAAGTCTCCTAAGAGGACTGATGTCTCAGCATCTGGGTATTCCTTTCTCTGTCAGACACTAAGAGCAGTGGGATTTATCAGCAATCTGCTGAGCATATGCAGATGACAACTGCAGAGCTTGGAGAGCTCAAAGGCATTTACAGATAGAAAGGGGTTTGCAAAAGACACATTGAGCCAGAGCTGAGACCCGGAGTCTGTGAAAATTGCTCCCAATTGCTGTTAAACCTTTAGCTGTGGTAGTTAAACCAGGCACTGCAATATGCACAATTTATCCTGGGTGTGCTTTGCAATTGCACAGACAGTTTGAGGGAGGCTGATCAGCCTGCATGTCACATTTTACAAGGCTGTTGGGATGATTTTGGAAGGTGGTCTCTCCTGCCTAAACTACAACTCCATCTATCACTCAAATACATGGAAATGAACTGTCGTTTATGAACGAGTTTTGGGTTTTTAAAGTACAAATTTCATGAAAAATAGATTTAAAGCTCTCTCCAGCACCCACATCTCACCTAATGGTACTTTATTCCCCGTAGATTTCCAGCCCGTTGCCCCACCATGATCTACATATCTTCCTAAATCTTTAAAAGTATCCTCTTGTCAAAAGGCTATGACTTGCTGACATCACACAGAGATGCATTATATCAAAACGTTTTTGCTGTACTGACATAAGCTCCAAATTATTTCCAAAGTCAGCTGTATTTTCAATAATTTGTCCCTTTTTCATTTTTCAAAATAGCTTTATTCGCTTATGATAGCAAATTGCTTAAGTCTCTCCATCCTCAGTCCAGACAGTGATAGAACTCTGCACCAAACTTTTTATAGCAGCAAATGTGTTTTTGTTTCCCTGGCATCCTAAAAAAAATTAAGTCTTTCTCCAGCTACAGTCTGTACAAAAGCATGTTAGCTCTGTGGTGTTCAAGAATAGCTAGTTAGACTCTGAGGCTATACATTCTTCTGCTAAAAGATACATTATCACATCTATGTCTAAATATTTATGCTTCTTGTTTGCTAAAAGCAACACCTACAATTGCTATAATTGGAAATGACAAAATAAAAAAGAAATTTTTCACCAATTTGCCACCCTTTTGCATTTAAAAACACTAAATATATAGTCGACTTCATTAGAGTTTTGCCTGTCTCTGTTTAGGTATAACAAGGGAGAAATAAATGGGTTTAAAAAGAAGCAAATGGAATCGTAAATATGATTGAAATGGAAAGAGATTTTATGGTTTGTTGCAGCATCTGAAACCCCTTAACACATATGAAAAGGAAAAGAACATAGAACCATACAATCATTTAGGTGGAAAACACCTGTAAGATCACTGAATCCAACCATTAACCCAGCACTGCCAAGCCCATCACTAACCCATGTCCCATCTACATGTCTTTTAAATACATGCTGGGATGGTGACTCCACCAATTCCCTAAACAGTCTTTTCCAATGCGTGACAACCCTTTTGGTGTTAACTTTTGTCTCACTCAACTGCTTTTAACCACCACACCAGCAAAGATTGCCATCATTTATTTCCATTGGATCTCCTTGCTTAGCAGTCTCATTAAGGTTTTACCCTTATTAGTGGGGTTTTCAGGCACTACACTTCATTTAACTTGTCAGTAACACGCTTTCTTCACCATTTTTGCATATTTAAGTAATTGTACCTGTAAAACACACTACCATTTTTTTTTGGGAGTGGGAACTTGTCATCATGTAGATATTACAAAAGAAAAAATACAAAAGCAGAAAATGTCATGATGTCTCTTTCAAACAGATGGTATTGCAGTAGCACTGAACAAGTTTATATTAATTACTTTCAGAGAGAGAAGGAGATGTCATATTTCAGATAGAGGATCCTACCAAACCCACTAAGAACAAGCCGTAAATTTAACAATAGTGAGATTTTTTCATAGAATCATTGTGACAGCTGTCAAACTGGGGAAAACTTTTTGTTAATGCCAGTACAATTGTTCACTTAAACAAAAGCCAGTGATTCAGTCACACTGGAACAGCTCATGAGCTGAGCTCTGCCACACAATCTGCACACATGCAGATATTCCATCTATATGCAGAGCTGCTCTTTAATTTCCATCTTTGGGGCTACAATGTGATTTGTCCAAAGCTGAGCAGAGCCCTACAAAAATCAGGCCAGAAGGCAATTTGTGATTGAGTTGTAACAAGCTGCCTGTGTTTTCTCTGGTTGGAAGGGCAGGTTTGGCACCCCAGGCGAGCAGCCGGCATACGACACCCTCCCTGCATGCCAGGCTGACCACGTGGTCACCCTTTTTCCCTGTGCCCTCAAAATAAGAGAACACAACTATTGGTAGAGATGCACCCTGTGTGCAGTGACAGACCAAAGTACCAAAGGTGTCAACTCTATCCTCCCTCAGAGAGGGACCTCACAAGGAAATCCCAGTGCTATCTTGGTGCTATCACAGGATCTTCGCAAGCAATAAAAATGCAGAGATCCCATTGACTACCTCCACCCATGGGAGGGCCTGGACCATTAAGGTGATTTACTAACAGGAAAATCAAGTCTGAAGAAGAAATGGAGTGTAACTCCTACCTCCTCGTAGACATCATCATTCCTGCTGAAGTCTCCAGCCCTCCTTGGAAGCACATGGACATGAACATGCTGGAAATGTGAAACAAAGTAATGGTGATTATCAAGTTCATGACTTTCTTTTCTGAACTGTCAGCATTATTCTCAACACACACAAGTAACCGTGCACAGGCTCCCACAGCATTATTTTCAGAGGAAAATACATTAACCTGTTCCATAACTGTATCTCAACTCCTTGGAGAATATAAAAGATGAAAAACATGAGAGAGCAGCCCTGGTGTATTATATGAGCTTCAGAGTGAAATGCTTGGAAGTTTAGGGCTCTGTGGAATTATTCATAGTTGTCAGTCAGAGACTTATTTAGCCACAGCTTTGAAATAACGATGTCCCTTGGAGCTGAGTGTTGAGTCTTCGCAACAGACAGGAATAAGAAGGTGCCGGAGATGGGATGTGGTGGAGAGCTCATGTGGGCAGCCCAGGCTCAGGGCTCACTGTCTGGGCACAGAGGAGCTGCTGCCACACCACGGACACACACCATGTGGGTAGAAGGGCTGACAGAAGAGGAAAATGCCTCTCACAAGGTCAAAAAGACTTTAATGTTTCCTTTCCTCCCTGGAGGCTGTAGCCTGAATACAACAAACTGAAGCCCATGGGGGTACAAGACTCATGCTGGGGACAGAGTGCCACGTGGCCCAAAACCTGTGAGCCGCAAGGATTATGAGCCCGGTTTGGCAGAGCCTGAAATGTAAGTGTCCCTCTCCTGGCCATTGCCCGTGGGGTAGCAGAGCTGAGAACTGAGCTGCACAGGCAGCTTTGGGTTACCCAGTTTGGGAAGGAGGTGAATGGTGATGTATTTTTGTCAAAAGTGCTGATGTGATCTGGGGAAAATGAAACTATGGGCAAGAACACAATATATGACTTAGCACTCTAATGTTATTACTATTACCATTTTTTTTTTCTGACACTCTCTTCATACCATAAAGGAAGGGTAACTCAAGATCCTCAAGACCCAAACTCTACTGGGAAAAGTACTCTTCTGCAGTAAGTTCAGCTACTGACAACACTGCAAAGCATTCTTTTCTCTTTTTCCCTTTGTCTTCCACTCTTGAGTAAAGAAAAACAACAACTGAGAATAATTCTTCTGGGAAAAAATCCCCAACACCTCAATGAGGAGAGGCAGCAAATAATCTGAGTGACAGATCACATTTATGCATCTTCAGATCTTTTTAGATGGTGCCTAAATCCTTAAAAAAAAAAAAAAGACTGCATCAGAAATGGCACCAAATGGTTTGCATAGAATTTAGATAGCTTGCACCTGATTCAATTTGATGAGCTGAAACTCCTGCACCTCATTGAAACATTCTCAAAACACGGCTTAAGTCTATAATGAAATATGAAATCAAAAAAGGTTTTCTTAGGGTATTTGTAAGAAAATTCAAACACACCTATACTGTGTTAGCTTCTATCCATAAAAACATTTGCTCAGTGAATAAAATGAAAACACAAGGATGTTTCAGTTAATGAAATATTCCAAATACCACACTATTTTTTTTCTCAGCTTTACCCTAGAGAAACCAAATATGTGATTTCTTATTCTTATCATTATCCACAACTTTCAGTGTATTCAGACTAGAGATGAGGGTGAATCTTGAGGGTCAAAAACTGTGTTTTTGAGTAATATATCAGTGATAGTGTTCTGATAGTGTATTATACTAATATATCATAAGAGCGAAAGTGCTTCTGTGATGTATTAGTGCAATGTATCATCTGAACATCACTGCTCATATGATGTATTGCTCAAAATCACAAAGCAACTTTAAAGATGGTCTTCACTAGCCCTAGGCTTGAAATTTTGCTTTTGGACAGACTTTCAAGAAAAATAAAAGGGTAGATTAAAGTTTGCAGGGGTACTGTAAAGTTTCACTACTGTCTCACACCTGTGGTTGTCATTGGATTTTAAATTTATTCATAAGAATAGAGTCAGTTCATCTGTCAGTCAGTTTCTTTCTCTTCTGCTACAAGGAATGATACTTTTGCTACAAGTATCAATTTGCAGGAATTTCTCTTGATGATATATATAAAATCTGGTTTCAGCTATCAACAACTATATTACCCAGAAGTTTAGCCACCTTTAAGAGTAATTTTTATCTCTGCTGCAGCATGTTGCAGGACGCAGACAGGAGAAGATCTGTATGCTTGTGACAGACGATTTGGAATATCAGAAAACACGCAGGGATGTAGTCCAAAGCTGAGTGCAGAGATGCTGCACTGCAGATGCACAGACCAGCACAGCAGGTAATGAATGAGCCTAATCTGATCTTCTACCCAAAATGGGCTCTTAGGATCAGCGTGAAAAAAAAATGAAGAAAAAGTGTTTATGACAGCATGGACCACTTGGCATCAGTGGGGACGTTCTCAGGGGTTAGTCACCTTTACTACATGCATTATGTTCTCACACACTGCCAGGCTGCATAGCAGAATCCATCAACTGTATCACAAAACAAATGAATATTCCCAAGGTTTGAGGTAACAGTAATCAATTTAAAAGAGAGTAATTTTTCCCAGCCATCCTTTTTTTTTTTTTTTTTTTTTTTTAAATTCTGCATAAGGAAAATAAAGAAATATCTGGATTCTCTCCACTGTTTGTTTAACAGAAACAAACAGGATCAGCAACAGTGTCTCACATACTTTCCTTCTTTTCAGTTTTACCAAGAAATACAAGCAACACAGAGCTGTGGCTACCACGTAGTCAGAAACACTGAAGAGGGAGTTTTCACACCTTCTCTAATCTGCCTTTCAGCTTCTGGCCTTCTCAACTTGGACTGGCTGGTATTTTGATTCATTAGGAGATCTTTAATTGATCATTTTTACTCCTTAGTACTGTTTGTTACTGCTAAAGCCTCAATCCACCAAGGCACTTAAGCACCAGCTCAATTTGCAACCTGTGAATTGGTTCAGTGGGAATATTCCCATCCTGGATGTTTTGTTTATGTCTCAGTGTTTTGCATCCACTGCTGGCTACAAGGAGGTCTCCCTAAATGGCAGTAGCAAAAACAACTTCAAGGTGCCCACAAATTAAAGTTGCTTCCTTCTGTTTGTTTTCCAAGCAAAACAAAAACCTGCACATCCAAAAAATGCATTTGCAATTGACTGAAATATGTCAGATGCAAACGAAACGAAACTCTCGTATGCTTTTTTTTTTTAACCAAACAAACAGATTTAGACAAATCTTCCATCAAAACACTGCTTGAACAGAAAACATCTAAACATTGACCCAAATTGTCAAAATAAAACATTTCAAATTTTTTTCCCAGTTATTGTGGGGATCCTCATGTCTGGTGGGTGGCAGACAGCCCCATCACATTCCAGCAGGCTGTATTCAATCACTGTTCATGGTATTTCATTTTTTTTCTAAAAAATTGCTTTCCCCTCATTTCGCATTATTTTGATTAATAAGCAAGGAAAGCAATGCACAACAGCCAAGACATTTACATCAATGGACAAATCAATATCACCCACATCAGGGTAGAAAAATGCAGGCACATGCTTGCACTGCTTAGCTCCATTCCCTGCTTGTCAGGCACTGATGGAGGAAGCAGGACACTGATGCGCTGGGTGTGACAACACTGACAAGGTGAGGATGCAGCAGAAGTCCCCAGGTGGGGGGCACCATGTGAGGTAAAGATGCCTGAGCCCCACTAGTTGTTTCTGATAGTGGAGGCAAGATTTCCAGCCAGGGATACCTAGAACAGCAGTAGCTGGAAGGAGGCTGTGGGAGCTGGACTTTATAGGACCCTCAAAATTAAAATTATTAGACTGACAGTTTTCTAGGGCTGGGACTGCAGCTCCCTCCACTTCACATTGTAAATAAAATCTCAGTTTGAGAAACTCCTAGTGGTGAGAATTATCAGGTAAGAAAATCACTCGTAAGAGAAGTTTTTTCAAGACCTTTATACCCAGAATGACAAGAGCATTAGAAAATGTACTGCAAGGAAGAAATCTATAGTGCCACGGGGAACTAATGAGCCAGAGTCAGGGTGTGATGTCTCTGGCTTCCCACTGCACCAAGACGATGCTCTGATGAGCTCCATGGCATTCCAGTTAGGACTGTGGGAGCACAGGGCTGCTCATGGGCACTCTGGAGCACACTCATCCCACCACTGCCAAAATCTGGCCGCATCACAGGCATTTGTGGGATTACATGACTAAAGTCGCTCTCCAGTGAACCAGCTCTGCAAAATGCCCAGAAAGTCTCAGCCAAAAGACCTGGAGCATGTGTTGTTGAAGAAACAAGCATTCAGGTCAGGTGAATTTTACTTCAGCACTCAAGGCCATGCAGAAAGCAAAGTTTCTGGTTATGGCTGGTTTTATGTACTGAATTATGGTCAAATAACCAATGTGTCACCACTGCACTGGATTTAAAGTGGAAATACTAGACAAAAATAGACACTGAAAGAGATTTCTCAGGTAGACCAGAATAGTGAAGAGCAGATGACCCTGCCACACACCATGGGGGAGGACATGGACGTTGCCTGCAATATTTCACGAACATTATGTTGTGTTCCCTCAGCTGGTTAGCAGAGCAACAAAGCTCAGCTTCCAGTTGAAAGGGAGATAATAGTCTGTACATGAGCTCCTCAGCACCGAGGGTCTATTAGCAATAAATGTTCTTACAGGATGAATACATAAAAGCTGGCAAAGGGTCACGCAACCCTGAGCACGGGGGGGGCTGCCAAAACTTTGGCAGAGGAAGGGCTGTTCCCCCTACATCTGCAAAAGCAGAACGTGGCTGAACTGTGCCTTCACACAGCAAAACCAGATTCCTTTCAGCAGCTTAATCCTTTCCCTTGTTACTTTTCATTCTTTCTACAGTCAAAGCTTGGCAGTTGTGGGTTTCCACAGTCTCATGGTGCAGCAAGGACAGGAGAAGCTGTGATCTGCTGTGGTGGCCAGGCAGGAAGAAGGGCAGGGAGGGAATTAGCAGCTCCAGGCAGCAAGACCAGCTGGCCAGGAGACCCCCACCAGCCAGTTTGCTGGGAAAAAGGATGGTGGTTTTCAGAAAAGACTTCACTTGCTGCAAAGTGCTCTGTCCATTAGAGAGACAGGGGCTTCCTATGGGAGGCTGTGATAATGCTTGTTCTAAACTACCAGATTAACTGTAGAAATGCCAAACTAATAACCATTCTGCAAGTAAGACTGTTAGTGGGCGATAAAGAAAATCAACCATAATACAGAGATAGCCACATGAAAAATAGGGCAATTTTGTCCTCTCTGTAAACTGGGCTTCCATGGAGCCCTTGTTTGCTATTCTTGATTAACTGCTCAATTATCCCTGTTACAAAGTTATTCCATGGAAAGCCCTGCCGATATATCCACAGCTCATTAGCAGAAAACGCTCCCTCTGCTGTCCCCGAAAATCCAGCATGTCACCAGCCACAGGCACACTTGGTACAACTGCTCTTTTTAGGCACTGAAAGCCCACTTCCAGGGCCCTTGACCTGCAAGTCCTGGCAAAGGCATCTTTGTGGGCAAACAGTTCCTATTTGGTGAGTGTTTATGAGTTCTTGATGTTTTTCCAAGTACTGAATTGGTTTGAGATGGAGAAACAAAATTAAAAATTTTTTTAAAGTCCTATCCAACATGAGAAAAAGAGTTTTGGACAATTAAAACACTCAGTTTTCACAGCCTTCAAAATTATTGCCAGCATTAGTGCTGTTTTTTTCCCCCATTTCAGGAGTTATAAATTAGTCAGAGACAGGTCATGTTATAGGAGCTAATTTTTATAAAATAATAAAACATGACAGGAAACTACTTGAAACCATTCCTTTCCTACAAAAATGCCCCATTTCAAGGAATCAGCACTTTCCAGCTTTATTAAAGCCTTGTGCACGAGGCTGCAGAGATGCAGGCCCTTGGCATCACCTCCCCAGCTGGCAGCTCTGCTTTACTGGGAGTGAGGATTGCTCCAAATCCAGGGAGGCTGCATGGACTGACACACTCTTGTTACATCTTTGGCTCTGGTTTATTGAAACTCAAAGCTGAGGTTTGCTTTTCTGCCATCGTGAGGAACATAAGGATGTGATACAGATGGAAAGGAGTGGCACAGACTGCCAGGCTTGGGAGCAGGATGTGCAGGGGAACAGATTGATGCTTGCAAGGGAAGGACAGGGAAATCCACATCTGCCTCAGAAAGCCCAGGGCAGCAGCAGAAGCAGCAGCAGAGACAGATGTGGGGATGCACTAGAAGAGCCACCGGAGAACAGGGAGGGTTGAAGCTATTGATAGAATGAAGGTAGTGGTCACAATTTCTTGAATCAAAAATATTGTGCAGAAAGAGACTGCAAAGAGAGAAAACAAGAAACTGGAACAAGTCGTGGGAGAGAAGGTCACACAGGCTGTCCATGTGCTCCCAAGCCTGGAGCGTGAGGGCCCTTTGACACTTGTGTAAATCTGCATTGCACTGTGCTGTACACGCACCCTTAGGAGGAAAAATAAAGCTTTGCAATGATCCCTACCAACATTTATTCCATGGATTTGCCTGTGGAAGAGTAAGTATCAAGATACTTGCTCAGCACAGAAAACACGTACTTTGGAAAGCAACAAAACAAAGAGAATTTGCAAATATATCAGAAGCCAGACCAAGTGGGGGACTTGCAGTAGAGTACATCTTTAAACATGTAGATTCAGAAATGTGCACATTCAGCATTCTCAATAAATAATGCATATGTCAACGGCTATGAAGTTTAAAGAAATGAGCTGTGGGTGAGCTAGAAAAGGGATGTAGACCTAATGAAAACAAGCACAGAAAGATTTTTAAACCCATTTGATATCTGTAGTTATAACTTCCACGGCTGAAGGCAACTTCAGCATTTGCAAGAGAAGTGCCAACCCCTCCCCTTCAGCCCCAAACCCAAGAAAACTGGCGCAGTAATGAGGGTAATAAGCCTGTTTGTTGGAAGCGGTGATCCGAATGTACATCTCTTGAACGTCTCTTTAAGAGATCCTCTGAAAGGCAGCAAATGAATAAACTAAATGGAAATAAGAGTTGGATGATTCTTTGAACTTGCATTTGTTGACCTCTAAGCTGGTCTTCAAGTCTAGGAATGAGGGTCCATGCATGGTGGTAGGAAGGTCAGGCCAGAGAAAACACCTTCATTGTCCATCGCCTCTCCAGCACTCGCAGGGAATGATGGGCAGACCTGCAGGAGCAGCAAACATTACTCTGCAAAAACAACCCAAAACCCTGGCAGTCCCCAGCCTTTTTTACAGATGGGAATGACCAGTGAAGGTGCCTCTGAACTTACTTTGGAAGGTCATACATGCTCAGGGATAACTGGAGAGCACCTGCCTTGAGGTCCTGTGCCTTCGCCTTCCACCAGGGTCACTTTGCCCAGGTATTTTTGTGCAAATTTGGTGTTGCTGAGATGCAAATGAAAGCACAACTGTATTTCCTCTCACCTCTGATCTTTGGTTAAGTCTTGATAAATGCATATTGTTTGAACACTTGTGATATGTATAATTAGGGTTCTTTAATTTATGTTTCAATAAAATGTTCTATAATAAACATTTACTGCTCTGTGAATAAACATTTAAATGAAGCTCCTAATGGGGGTTACATGTTTCGAAGCAGTTCATGGCTTCGCTGAAGTCTCTCCCTATATTTAATGAGAGTCATTTCCATAATCTGTGCATTATTGCTTAAGCCTCCCTTTAGGAATATTTTACAAAGTAAAATTGTGTGAAATATTATCAGCCAAAAGAGAAAGTGCTAAGAGGATTATCAAATTGTCTTGTTAAAGGGACAGCACAAACTTTCATTTCCCCCCTGAGATGCCAACACTGTAATTATATAAAATGTGCTTAGTAATCATCACACCGGTGTGTTTTTACTGGGTTTTTCCCTCTGAGACCCAGGCTAAATTAACAGGATAGTAGACCCCTGAAAGGTCTGATATGAAGGGCAATATAAAGCTAATTTACTTTTTGATATTAATAAGAAGAAGGACCAAATCCCCCAGATAAATCTTGTACATGTCAAGAAACATCCGGCTCCGTCAGAGTGGGCCAAGTACCGTTCTGTACAAAGCTGTGCACAGCTTCTCCCACGATGGGGCCCTGCAGCCCCACAATTAACACCCAGGGTCTCATCCCCATTTTGCTGAAACTTCCATCCATTTTCTCACCGACTCCACTAATGGCAGGACTCAGTCCCCCATGTGAGATATAAAAGCACACTAAGGTCGAGGGAAAGATTATTGTTGGAATACAGGTTTTCAATTCTCTGGAGCCTCTGCAAGAATACAAACACCTGTAAGATGTTTCTTCCGTATGTCTGAGTACATGAGGAGAGCATAAAACTGAAATATATCTTCTCTGCTCTAGCAGGGAATAGGAGCATTATAGCAGCAATGGCCCACTCCCCCTTTAATGCAGGGAGTAGGGGAGAAGAAGAGAAGATAAATCAGGAATGTCTGTGACAGGAAGAAGACAACCCTTACATACCAGTTATTCTGAGAAGGAAATCATTATCTCTAATTTTTGTGGCTATTTGTGGCCCTTTTAGACAACTGCTGCAATCTCTTCTAGGATGATGACAAGGTTCCTGCAGAATGAAAATACTGTCTCTGTCTCCTCTTTCATTATTTAAAGATGTGTATTGGGTTTGTGTGGCTGGGGTTTGGTAGCAGGAGGGGCTACAGGGGTGGCTTCTTGTGAGAAGCTGCCAGAAGCTTCCCCATATCCAGTGGAGCCAATTCCTGCAGCTCCAGAATGGACTCACCACTGGCCAAGGCTGAGCCCATCAGCAACAGGGGTGGGGCCTCTGGGAAAACAGATTTAAGGAGGGGGAAAAAACCCTGTGCAAAAGCAACTACAGCCAGAGAGAGAAGTGAGATGTGAGAAACAGCCCTGCAGACACCAAGGTCAGAGCAGTAGGGGCAGGAGCTGACGCAGGCAGAGCAGCAGCAGGAGATGCTGCAGCACCTGCTGCAAAACATGGTGAGGGAGCTGTGCCCCTGCAGCCCATGGAGGAACACAGTGGGGCAGGGGATGCCCAAGGAAGGCTGAGACCTCATGGGAAGCTGTTGTAGTGGCTAGAAAAAAACTGTGTGTCCTTGGTTTTGATGATAATTCTTAATTCTTGATTCACAGAGGCGGGGGTTAGAATGCGTTGGTTTTGCATGGCCTTGTTTTTGGTATTGGGGGGGCCACAGAGGTGGCTTCTGTGAGAAGCTGCTGGAAGCTTCCACATGTCTGGCAGAGCCAATCCCTGGTGGCTCTGAAGATGGACATGCTGCTGGCCAAAGCTGGGCCAGTTAGAGATGATGGTAATGCCTCTGTGATAACATATTTAAGAAGAAAATCAAAACAAAGTGGGGACTCAGTTTTTTTCTAGCCAGAGAAGAGGAGGAGGTGAGAACATGTGAGGGGAACAACATGGAGACACCAAGGTCAGTGGAGAAGGAGGGGGAGGAGGTGCTCCAGGTGCTGGAGCCGAGATTCCTCTGCAGGCCATGGTGAGGACCATGGTGAAGCAGCTGTGCCCCTGCAGCCCGTGGGGATCCCCGGGGGATGCAGAGATCCAGCCTCAGCCCAGGGGGGAGGTGCCCACGCCAGAGCGGGTGGATGCCTGGAGGAGGCTGTGATCCAGTGGGAGAGCCGGTGAAGAGAGGGGGCCCTTGCTTCCAGGCTGGAGCAGCCTGTCCTTGCAGGACTGCACCCCGTGGAAGAGTGACCCATGCTGCAGCAGTTTTGGGAGGACTGTTTGCCCGTGGGAGGGACTCACGTTGCAGCAGTTTGGGGAGGACTGCTGCTTGTGAGATTTAGAGCCATGCTGGAGAAGTTCTTGGAGAACTGTCTCAGGTGGGAGGGACCCCACGGCCTCACAGGGGAAGGACTCCTCTCCCTGAGCAGTGGAAGAAAACCTTGGGTGATGAACTGACCACACCCCCACCCCGTCTCCCTGCACTGTTGGTGGGAGGGGTTGGGAGAAGAAAAGGTGTTTTAAGGACTTATTTTACCTCTCATTATCCTCCTCTGATTCTGTAATAAATTCACTTTGTACCTCTAAGTTGAGCCTGTTTTGCCCTTGGAGTGTTTTCTCTCAGTCCTTATCTCAACTCATTAACCCTTTGTTAGTTTTTTTTCTCTCCTCTGCCCAGCTGTGGCAGGGGGGGTGAACGAGTGGCTTTTGTAAGTGCCTGGCATTTGGCCAGTGTCAAACCACAACGGAAGCCCATGCTGGAGCAGGTTTACTGGTCTCCTGTGGGAGGGAGTCCCACACTGGAGCAGGGGAGGAGCATGAAGAGTCCTTCCTCTGTGGGGGAAGGAGCAGCAGAGACAAGTAGGATGAAGTTACCACAGCCCCCATTCCCCATCCTCTTGCACCACTGGAATGGAGGAGGGAGGGAAAATCAGGAGTGCAGGAAAACCCAAGAAGAAGTGGGGGATAGGGGGAAGGTGGTTTTAAGATTTGGTTTTATTTTTCATTACCCTACTCTGATTTGATTGGTTTTAAATGAAATTAATTTCCCCAAGTCAGGTCTGTCTTGCCCATGACAGTAAATGGTGATTTATTTCTCCCCATCCTTATCTCTAACTAGGAGCCTTTTGATGTATTTTCTCTCCCCTGTCCAGCTGAGGAAGGGAATTGATAGAGTGACTTTGGTGGGTACCTGGTGTCCAGCCAGGGTCAACCCACCAGAAGATGGAAGAGAGAAAGAAATGGTTTCTGATGATGGCAGTGTGACCAAGTTCGTAAGTTTCTGTGGAGGATGAAATGCATTCAAGCCACGCTGCTTCTCATCACAGAATCCATCAGTGCTAAAGGAGATTTCCAAGGCTCTGTGTCAGTACTTTATACCCTTAAGAATACATTTCCCAGGAACTAGCAAATATGTCAGTGCATACCTGTACCACTTACTAGACTGTATATAGTTCTTTATAATATTAAAATTATGTATAGCAGCTATGGGTTCCGAAACATGGGCTGTTTCCCTGTTTTATTGCCAAATGTGCACATTCATCACTAAGGTTTAGCTGCTTCAGTTAAACCTTTTAAATGTAAATTATATTCTGTTATAAAAAGCTGATTGTGGGAGTTTTAGTGTTTCAAAGATGGTAATTTATGTGACTGGAACTAAATAAAACATTCAACAGAAACAGAATTTTACTTGATCAGAAACACTTTTATGTTTCAGTATAGTTTTCATATTTTCCTCCTGCAGCAGTGGCCTCTGTCTTTCAATTAGCTTGAAACAGAAGATCTTACATAAAACCATAACTTTACACCATTTGCATACGTGTAATTTCACAACTTCTTTGCCTCTCATTTAAAGTATTTTTAAGGGGTCATGAAACAATGCCTAAAATTCCTTGTGCAACCACTCAGGTGTTCACCCCTCAGCAGTCCACAGAAGTCTCTGGGACAATGGGGAAGAAGTACCAGTCTCCAAAAACCCCTCAGCATTAAGTCTCCTCCCTTGTCACTTCAAACCATTTCAATGACATATCAGTGAGGGAGCTGAAAATGAAGAAAACAGATTTTCAGCATGTAGCATATGACTGCAGGTCAATCCCATTTTTCTTTGACTTACTTCCCCCACGCAGTGTTGAATTTAAGATACAAAATGGTTTCATGAAAGTAAACAGCCTCCTTGAAAATCAGACTTCATAGGGCACCTACAACATCACCCAAAGGGGATTGAAATCCCTGCAACAACTTCTTGGTTCCAGCAGCTGTTGGATCAGGCTTTGCAGAACACTGTGGTAGCAGCAGCTTTGCAGAACACTGTGGTAGCAGCATTGACACCTTTGAAGATTTTGACAACAGCCTATACAGACTAACATCTTCTCCCAGGCTACCAGTGCAGAAGTACTCTCATTCTTGACTTCCCAAATAACTAGGATTTTTCTCACCATCTTTCAAAATACCCAGCCCTGTTCCAGTTCTCTTTCTGCTCAAGCCAGTGGCAACACACTTATTAACTTCATGTGAAGTCCTTCCTGGTTTGACTAAATCTGGCAAACAGATGTGATAAAAATGGCAAAGGATATATAAGAGTATGTCCACAAACTTAACTGTAAAATAAAATGTACTCAATTGCCTTTATTCACTGTGTGATATTTTCAAGTTAGGTTAGAAAATGTACCAATATCCCTCTCTCAAACATTTTATTAACTTCTTAAAGTACTTTTGTAAGCCCTTGCATGGCAGGCAACATTTGCACAGCTCCCACCTAAGTGTGGTGAATGGCTGCAAGGCCAACACTGATAAACACACAGAAATGCATCTTCCATTTACTGCTTGCTAAAACAAGAACTCGATCATTTTAACTTACCAATTTAATTACAAAAATGTATATTGATTCAATCTTTCTTCATATTCATGAGCTGGCTAGAGAGAAGAGTGAACTGTTCTGCTTAGTACACTTTCACCTTAATAAACATGAATTACCCTAATTGGGAAAGAAGTTATTTCAAAATTGTTTAAATCCACAGAATGCTTTCAACAGGGAACTTTGGTGGATTTGTAATGCACGCTGGCGTTTGCCAGGAACCCAGCTGAAACCACCAGGCTTGCTGTCCTGGAGACCTTTCAACAGACACTTTGTCCAAATGGACTTTGACTGTGACGAGCAGGGCCATATGGGCAGAGGGGTAGCAGAGGTGAACAGTCTGTGATTATGTCCCTAAGTCGTTTAACCTTCAGAATTACGATTCCACACACTCTGCCACCCAACAGGAGGCTGTACAAGCAGGTGAAAAGATAGATGTCTATTCGTAATGACTATTTAGGAGACCGCTGAGCTCTGGTCTGTGCCCACGTTGGTTCAGTTCATTAATGTAATTAACCAACAATCAATCTTTTTAAATTAGTTACACAAAAACAGCTACAGCCAGATCAACTGACATGAAAGTTAGGTCATGCTCCATTTCTGCACGATTTAACATCCACACTGGCACAGAAGACAGGGCATGGAAACATCAGAAACTGGAGCCAAATTCCTTTGAAGACCTACAACTTAATTAAGGTGTGTAAAACTTGTGCAGCTGCGTTGGTGTTATTTGCATGGCCTTCTGTGCTTGCAGCTCAACACCTTGATGATATACAAACTGCTCAGAAAACAAAAGGGAGGGAGGGAGGGAAGGAAGGAAGGAAATATTTAGTAATGAAGGAATTAAAATAAATTTAAACAGTGTAACTTTATGCAGGACTTGAAACTGTACCTAAACAGCAGTCTCCTGATTCACCAGTGGCTGTTCACAGAATAAAATGAAAACAGAGGGAGCTGAAGTCACTATTACTGTCTGCTCCTTTTCCATGGACTAGGAAAAAACTAGCAGAGCAACCTGGATTTTCACTGAACACAAAGGTTACCTGTGAGGGGTTACAGCACAGTTCCACCATCAGCTTTGAATGCTGATCTGCTGCCCTGGGATCACAGCTGCGAGCAGCTTGTAACTCGGGCTCACAACCTGACTCTTTCTTTCCCTTTTCTCTGGGGGCTGGGGAAGTATTTGGTTGGCCTAAACCTGGTGCAGTGTGTTCTTCAGAAGCAATGCCAGGAGGTTGCTAGGGTGACCGAATCCTGCCCCTACCGCGCTCCCAGCCCGGCGCTGGGGGGATGAGGTGCGAACAGCAGCCTCGGACTGCAGAGACCTCACATTGGACAGATGGGCCCTGCTTGCACCAATCTGAGGGCTGGTTTCAGGGGATGCTGCTCAGGACCCTCCAGATTGTGGCTGCAAGGCTGAGGAAGCTACGGGAAAGCGCTGGCCCCACATCCCCGGCAGGGTAATAGGAGGCTCTGCCTGGCAGCTCCAGAGCATCTGCGAGCTCGGTGTGGGTGCACTGTCAGCCTGGTTTGACACTAATAGACAATTTCTTTCCCAACCCTTTAAGCTGAACCTGAACTAAACTGCTTTCAGTTTCCCCAAAAGGCCAAGTTTGCAACTTTGCCGTATGCTTGTCCATTAAGAGAGCATCTGGCTTCTTTTAATCCCTTGCACTAACGGAGTTGATCCAATTGCTTCCTCCAGGGACACTGCAACACAGGCATTGCTGCTGAATGACTGCCATGAAACCGTGATCCTCCTCCTAAATCCACCGTGAAACGGATGGGCAAGAGGCTCCCTGCGATGCAGGAGAGCACAACACTGCCTAGGCTGGGAGCCTGCAAGTGGCTGAGCACATTCCTCAGTTCCTTCCCTATGCTTTGCCAGAACAGCTATTGAAGGTGTCAGGATCAGACCCACAGACTCCCCTTAAGTGAAGTGTGAAACACTCACCCGGGTTCCACTTCTGTGAAATCAGGCAACTCGGCTGGTGCAGCAGAAAACGACTGGGAATTGGGGCAGATGGGGAAGGATGCCTGCTCAAGTTTCATTATGAAAGATGTGCATAAATTAGCATGACTGGAGGGGAAAGAAAAGGCAATTCTAGGAGACCAAGGAGGAATATGCAACCTGTCACTTAACACTCCCCACTCTCTGCAGTGTTTCTGCCAGAAAACCACCAGAGCAGGTGCCTCCGGAAATGAAACTGAAGGAGACGTAAGTGAATTTAAAACTAATAACAGCAAGAAACTTTAATGAAAGTCTCTCTGACTAGCTAGAGCTGCTTTTCTCATATAGGATTTTCTGGAACTTTCATAACTCTGCACTCAAAAACCATTCTCAAAAGTTGCAGGCAGCATATTATCACTTTGTGCCTCTGTGAACACAAATGCGCCTTTCCTGTAGCACATGTATAACAGCAAAATGTGAGGAGCCCACTGTGGCAAACTCCTCATTCATTACCAGAGTGATCTCTATTTTCTTGGCATATATGCAATTCTATGTCACTGCTCTAAGATATAAATGCTGCTAATTGCAATTGGGCTGCTTCTGTAGCTGGAGCACCAAGGTTACAGGAGCTGGGGGAGTGGAGATCTTGCCCCAGTAAAGCTCTCAGTTTGGTCTGGATCTGCCTCACCCCACAAGATGAGCAGGCAGCCTGAGCTATCCATGGTTTTAGTATTCAACATTGCTGCCAGAGTCAAAAGCAGGCTGCAATGCACAAGGAATACAAAATAGGGACCTAGAGGGCAGGCAAAACTTTCATAAATTCAGTTCATCTACCAACATCGAAAGAATTAGTAATCAGAGAAAGAAAGCTACAGAAGTGTTAACATTAATTCTACTCTGCTACAAGCCACGTGGTTAACACCGTGACACCTTACCATTTACTGAGGGAGAGCTATTTATTTATGTAACCTATAGCTCACATTTAAATAATTAGTCTGCCTGATAAATTTTAGAACTTGCAATCTGTGTGCCACGTTTGCATAAGCACAGCATATTTAATGCAGGTACAATTGTTTAACACCTCCAGCATCACATTAAAGAGTTTCATATAATTAGCAGAGTTGGGCACTCCAACTTTCAGGCCAGTTACACATTAAAAAAAAAGTGCTAGCTGTACAGTGTGAAGCTGCTGCTCCAGAAATGTAGCCTGCACTCCTAACAAGGGATGTTCAGAGAGCAATATGTGCTGCCTAGGAATAAGCAAATCAGGTCAGCTAAGACTGGACTTGATCCAAAGCTCCCCTCAAACCGGCTGTTATCTCCGAGAGTCTGAAGCTCCCCAGATCAGTCTGCAGTCTTTGGTTTTCTTTCAGCTCACCAGGAGCAAAGGCCTGAATTTAAGAGCTGCCAGCTACTTGTTCCTCTCTCCAGCAGCAGAAGCTCAATGCTTCCCTACAGCCACGTGCCAGAATACCACTTGCAGACAAGCATGTTTACATGAGGGCACATTTCTAGAAGGTGAAAGGTAATGCTCCTGGGGTGCTGTTCTGGATGCAGCAGTTCTGACTCTCTAATAATCCCTATGTTTAGCAGCAGCTACGTAGGGGTACTCCAAATGAGCTGTATTTACTCCTCAGCAGAATGCTCCCCGCTTCCAGGAGGTGTGTCAGGGATGAGCTTGATCTTTGCTGCTATTATTTTGACAGAGTCAAGTAAGCAAAACCCCAGTTGTGTGAATCATATCATGGCAGTCTCTTGGCATCTCAGCAGATTAAGAATGCAGTAAATACAAAACCTCATAGTTCAAGTTGTAAACATAAAAATAAAACTGAATTTCAGCTTCAAATTTAATCAGTGGAGGAACCTGAGGTAAAAGCCATGCTCACAGAGAGTGGATGCCACTGGCATTCCTACTGCATCAGAATTTCCTAAACAACATGAACAGAACTAGCCACTATTTTAGAAGTTAGGGTGTGCAAAGTGACAACTAGCAAGCAAAGTGATATTCTGAAAATCAAATCACAAATTAAGAAACTAGAAATGCTCACTTAAGAGCTTTCCTTTGGGCATCTCATCTGAAGAGAAAGCCAAAATAAGTCTGTTTGTTTGCTTCTTGTTGCTCTTAAGCCAGATCATCAAACATCCCAATTTAAAGCCAAATTTCTAAACTCACTCAGCAATGAGCAGCAACTGACATCAACATGTCTTGTCAGATTTTCAAAGCATTTCAATGCTCAGCACACTTCAAAGAAATTAGCCACCTGCATTATTGCCAATCAGTTCTGAAAACCCTGTTTCATCTATGTTAAGCTCTCATGAAAACTTCTACCTATGCGTCTTTTCCAAATGGTGTTTAGGCACTTCAGAAGCTATTCTTTGAATATTTTAGAGACAACATCAAGACCCTTTTCACAGGGAATTATTTTCTAGTTCAGTCTATCCAAAACTGTAAAGAAACTGGGATCAATCCCACTGTGTCTATTTATCAAAAATCTTCTGTCATCACAGGACCTTCATCTCAGATAAGTAAAATGAAGACAAGCTTCAAGTTAAAAATAGCACTACACAGACTCCTCTCTTGGTAACTCAGCTGCTGGGAACATTTACCTCTATACTGTTCCAAACTGAGCTGAGCAAATAAACCTCCTCTTGCTACTGCTGGAGAGAGGGAGCAAAGACCAGTATAAATTAAAAGAATCTTGATAACTCTGGGAAAAGAAGTTCTTGGGTGATAAGAATATATTTTCCAAGGAGAGGTGCCACAAGCACCTCTTAGCAGGAGGTGTGGGAAAGCACCACATGGTATACTCAGGGACATAAAATACTCTTATATTTTCAGAAGGAGAGCTTAAGAAGATGGAGATGAAGTATTCCATATTCTTAGGCATGAGAAAGGAAGAAGTCCATATTTGCAAATGCAAGGTGCCTTTGGGGAAGCACCACACAAAATACGGCTGGGGAAAATAAAGGACCCTATTTCTCCACAAAGAAAATAAACACTGCGCTGAATTAAGTTACACCAAAATCCTCATCTAGCAGGAATTTTAAGAGAATAGTTTTTTCCCCAAATTTTAATAGGAAACAACAGTTTAACAACTTGAAAATACCTTAAAGAAATTCCCTCCCCCATTTCTATGAGGAAAAAAACCTCTCATTTTGTACTTCTCCAAGCATGGAACCAGATCTTCGCCCTCTCCACAAGAGGGAAAAGCTGCAGAGATATAAGACAGACAGGACAGTCTTTCTGGCCTTTTCTTTGCCTCTGTAGAGAGGTTTTTTACCCAGAAAAGCAGGGACTGCCCTGCCAAGGAAGGAGGACATGGAGCAAGGCGCTGATGCTGGGATGGCAGCAGGATAATGAGCAAGGCTGATTCCATCCAAGGAGGGGCAGTGAAACTGTGTGAGGTCCAGCAATGAGGAGCATCTCAATGTCATGAATCATTTCTTGCGTCGAATCAAAGCAAGAGTAAATATAATGGAGTACGCTGGGAAATCATCCTTTGTAATCTGCAGCTCAGAAAAACCAACCACCCAAGGGGGTATTCCAAAGCATCTCCTGAAGCTGTGTTTTAAAAAACCTCTCCATTTCTGAAATGCTAATCAGGGCAGAATTAGCTGATCAGGGAAGCACCACGATGGATGAAGACAGAAGACCAGCAGCAGACTACAGGTTTAAATAGACTTGTTAACATCTGCTTAGGGTAAACTATAATTAAGAAATCTCCTTTTCTTGTTTGAGGGTTTGAGAGTTTTGTTTGTTTGGGGTTTTGTCTCTGCGAGTTTTCTGCCTTTCCAGTTCTGACAATGAATTTCCTGTCAGGACTCTGGGGAAGCAGAGCAGACTTTCAGCATTCACAATCAGCAGAAGCAGAAGATCATGGCAATGGAAAGGCACTTTAGTCTCCGAGTTGTTACATTCTTTCAGAAGCTTTTCATCTTATGAATACAAATCTCTAAAAAAACTCTCTTTGCTTGTGGATTTACTTTTTTGGGCAGTTGCATCACTACACACCTAAATCTGCACAAGCCACTGTTGCCCAGTTGTCCATACATGTTCTGCCGCCTCACTCAGTTGAAAAATCAGTTAAAGAAATCAATTCCTTCCATGCGTATAATTAAAAGCAGGTGTCCAAATTACAACCCTCAACTGATCAATTTTTTCCTTCAAAAGTATGGAGTAAGTCAAAACTTATGAGTAGGGTAATAGTTTTCATAGTGCACAAATGCATTTCAAAGGGAAGATTTAGAAAGACAGATTTTTTTTGGACCATCCTGACCAGAGGACATGCATTGCCGATAGCCAGAA
The DNA here is from genome assembly GCA_013397115.1 of Edolisoma coerulescens. Classification (NCBI taxonomy): domain Eukaryota; kingdom Metazoa; phylum Chordata; class Aves; order Passeriformes; family Campephagidae; genus Edolisoma; species Edolisoma coerulescens. The sequence continues at coordinate 716,257 of VWZW01001240.1, forward strand.
AGCACATCTTGGAGGGATAGTGGCTGATGACAGCAAAACAGTCCACAGGTTCATCCAGACAATGTAAACTAACACTTGTCTTTGGTAGGTTAATGCAGACCTTTCTAAGCAATTTTTTAGGGGCCTACTTTGGCTTTAGACTTCTAAACCCAATAGGTGCTTTTAGCACAAGGAGTGGGATGGAGCTGTTCTCAGGGAGCAGCTTGCTGGGACAGTCAAGAGGACATTATAACATGAATATCTAAATATAAATTCTGGCCTTTTCCCTCCAGGGAAAGGAAAGCAGAACTCCAAAGGGTAGAGATAAAAACCCTATCTGATCCAGAGTAATACTACAGGACTCAGTGATTAAACTGGGCTGGCAAAAGCAAGGTATCTGCATCTAAATTTAGCTCCCTAAATGATTTGGTTTGATTTTCCAAGGTGATGAATGCCTGCAGCTCCTGTCGACTTCAGGTGCCCACATTTGAAATGTTTGGCCTTTAGTCTTCAACTCGAACTAATTGAAGTATTTAACATTTCAAAGCTAAGGGGTTTTATCCAATCCAAAGTACCATAAAGCTGCAGTTCCCTGGCATGAGAGATATGACACATGCACAACTCAAAGGCAAAGCAGGAGAAGAAAGATGATTATTCCCCAAAGTGCATACACTTGAAAGACAGGCTAATGAGTTCTTAAATGACATCATTTAATCCCAATGCTTCTCAAATACAATGCTGGAGTTTTCCCATCCTCAGTCATTACAGAGTGCAGAAGGAAATTTTGACTGTGCTTCCCCTGCCTGTTGAAATACAGCAAAACTTTGCTGCTCAGTTAAGTTCCCCCTGAGCTGCATAGTAGATCAAATCAGCCAAAACCATCCCTGCATCCCAGCTAGGCAGGAAAGCAAGCCAATGGGATCCTATCCTCCCAAAGAGCAGAGACACGTTTTCACAGAGATCCGGGGCCCACCAACCCTGGAACAAAAACCTGTACAAGAGCATTTCCAGGGGCCACAACATGCTTAGAGACACCTCTAGTGAGGGGACACTGGTGCAGATGATCCTACAGAGTATTAGGTCCTCAAGGTGCTCCCACCAGGGATGACCAGAATTTCAAGAAAGCCTTGTGAGCTATTTAGCATCCAGTTCAACAGCTGCAGTGCAGAGGTTTTCGTAACAGGGCTATTCCAGAGATACTCTGTCTACCAGGATCCCTACTGGCTTTGAACCAGCTTCACCTTGGAAAATTAAATTTACATCAGTCTGTATGATGATAAGCAATACAGTATAGATGCTTAGTTAACAGTTAAAACATTTAATCAAAAGCAAGAACAGTGAAAATACTGTTTCAAGAAAGGTGTGGTATCATGCAAAGTTCAAGAGAGAGTTCCAGCAGCAGACTGAGGTTAAGTGAGGCTTTCTGTGATATGGTCCTTGCTCTATCTGGTAGAGACATTTCAGAAAGCACAGCAAATTGTGCATAACGCAGCTACAAGAAAAAGGTTAAGGATAAATCCATGGATAAGATAATCAGACAGCACTTTACAGACGTGTGCTGAAACCTGGGCAGCAGAAAGATTTTCCAGCTTGCTGCCTCTATCTGTGAGAAAGTCTTTGCTTTCTCACAGACGCTAGCTGAAAACAGTAAGAAGTTTCTGTAAACTAATCCCTTTATCTTGCAGGTTGTTTTGCAGTATTGTTATGGTTCTAATTAGAAAATATTTAGAAATGGGTGTCTTAGAATTTAACACACTTTTGCAAACTAACATATAAAAGCCTTTGGAAAATTATTAAAGCGCTTCCTTTTATCCCCGAGCCTTGGACTTCGTGTGTTTCTTCTCTCGCCGTCCCTGGCACAACAGTGACAAGCCTATCCTTTTCTCTGCCACAATTTTGCACTGCTTGGAAAGTCACCTCAGCCAGAACATCTCACAGTTGGTCACCTTCTGGGCATCCACATGAAACACACTGGACTGATCTGCAGAAATCCTGAGCAATGACAAGTTTAACTGTAGCCTCTAAGAGCCATGAGCAGAATCTGTCATTAAAGTTGCTAAGTATGCAAAAGAAATCAAGCTCTAAAGCTAAGTTGTCACCCAAAGAGAATGAGCATTACTTAAAGTATAAAATACGTGTGTTAATGCTTCAGAGACATTCAGATACTCTGCTGAGAGGCTCTGTGTGAAAGCTCAGAGGATATTAATAACCTTGTATTCAGGGCAGAGTTTGGATGGCATCTGGAACTTCACACTGAACGATGCAGATAAAAATAAACACTTGATCTTGTCCACCCTGTGCACAGAATAAAGCAGCAGCTTGTGATTGAGTCTTTAAGACTGTATCACATTCATCTTCCAAATGAAAGCTACATAGGCAGCCTTAATTCTGCCTTTTCCTAATCCTTCAGAGTTTAATTTTACAGTTCTAACTTTCTTTAAACATAGTAGTTTTTGCACATCAGTAATAATTCACCCATCTCTGGCAAGAATGATTTACATCCAGTATACTAGCACGGTAAATCCTGGTGGAATGATCCCATGAATCATAACATAGCATTACATTTAATTGCTATATTCATTAAATAAGAACATTGGATCTTTTTAAAATTAGAAATTTTGAGGTGCTATCAAGTAAGATTAAACTAATGAGATAAGATTTAATAGAATATGTAAGTTGTATAAATAAGATTTTATGCTGTGCTCGATTCTAGCTCAATTTTAATTTGATTTAGGATACCAACATCAAACTTTCAGCTTTCAGATTTGTTTCAGTTAATCTCATGCTAGCTTTATGAAGTTGAGTCTAATAATGATTGCACTGATATAATATTGTTTTCTTTTCCTATTACATGTTTTCTAAGCAACACCACTACTACTCCAAAGAAAACAGAAATGGTAGGCAGGATTTGTTTAGTTGCAAAGGGGTCTGCTTATGATGGAAGGCTTATATGTAGAGCACAGGATTAACTTTGCAGAGATGCTTCTGAGGCATGTAATTGCAATTCTCACCTATGTGCAAAGCTGCTCTACATGGAGGCTCCTCTCGTGACAAGGTGGCTGCTGGGACACATTTGTACAAAACAACCTCTATGTTTCTTACCTCTCTGAAACAGTGCTAATAGACATGCGCAATTAGTGAGGGGAACTCCTTCAACAAGCACCATTTCAACAGCTCTGACAAGCCCTTGCTTCTCTTTTGTGACAGTTCAAGAGATGTCCACCCTTTGTGAAAAACTGTTTAAAAAAATAAAAGATGCAGAGACCTGCAACCAACTGTCACACAAAGAGAACAAACAACTGGAAACGCCCAAAAATGAGAACACAGAAGCAGGATGTTTCCATTATCTAGGGATTTTAAAAGGCATCTGCAGACTATTGAAATCAGACTTGAGTTATATGGACAAACAGTGTAACTGAATAACACAGGACCACCTGAGCAGCATGAAAACAAGCTGTGTAAGCTGAGCAACCCACTTGGGCAAGATACGGAAAAACAGGGGGTCTTTGGAAAAGGGACTTGCAATAAAGCCAAGTGTGAAGCAATCTTTGACTGAATCCCATTTGTAGTGGCAGGCAGAGACACTTGACAGAGAACTTCAGAGGCATTAAACAAATGTTATCTCCAAGTCTGGAGAACCAAGAAGGCATCAAACAGCAGCGAGAATCACAACTGAAAACACTCTCAAGATCATCACCGACACAATGGGAGCAGAACAGCGCCATAAAGAGAAATAAATAGACAGTTTTGTAACTGAAATCAAAGCTGTATAGTTTGTTTTATGCTGATTTAGATTTTTGTAATTCATGTCAGAGAAAGGATGTGGCTTTTAGGTATGCTGAGCAATTGAAAGCAAGCTCAAGGACATATTCCTACTAAACCTCACTTGTTTATACACTCCTTGCAGGAGCAGACTGAACAGCAGCATCCACAGTCAGGCCTACTATCTTTGTAATGCAAAATTTACTTCAGCGCTTCCTGAGCTTTTCCAGTGTTGAAATTGCATATTCAGATACAGACATTTGTCATTTCAGTAGATCCATCTGCACTTCTTAAGGACTATTACCCTGTGCTCTCCATTTTTGATCCAACTATGCCATCTGTAAAGAGAAACAATCAAACAAACCAACAAAACCCTAATAATTTTTAATTTTCTGGCTTATTTTATGAATCTTCAAAACATAAATGTGAAATCTAGACAAATCCAAGGATTCTAATACTGTTTATTCCCCTGCATTCCCGGCACAGTACTGACAGAGAGGTAGAGGGTATTGGAGGAAATGTGAATGCTGATTAAAGTTTTCTCTCTTGCATAATATATGTAGCAACATAGCACCTCGTTAACATACACTTTGTTACCACAGCTTATCAACCCACTTACAGAAAATAAGCCTTAGAAAATGCTTCTAGATTAAAAAGGGGAAAATACCTCCTGTCAATCAGGACAAATCAGAGCCTCTTTCACTAAAAAACACCTCATCCTCCAGCTATCGGTCTGTCTGCAGTCTTTTGAAGACAAACAGGAGCTCACTGTTTGTCAGTCCAGACAGTGGGATGCAGGCCAGGGTGGATCCAAGCACCACAATCACAATTCAGAGAGTACCTGGCCCAGGTTTCCAGGTTAACTGGAACTCCAGGTGAACTGGCGTTCACCATGGGGCTAACACAGCCTCAGGGCTTTCAGACCAGTGCTGCCTTGTATCCCCCTGAGCTGCATCTCAGGCAGAATCCCAGGTCTTTTTTCACTGGAAGAAATAACTCCTAATAAAATGGAAACTCATTTTGCATTTATACATAACTCATCTATTATGTGACGCTCCTCTAGATAACAGTATGTGCCGAACACAGACAATAAAATTGTTTGGCAACCTCTCTGCCATACAGAGTTATCTTGTCATGGAAGAAGATGCACATACTTCTGATAAGAGTACACAGAAGGTCATATTGATATTGAAGGCTTGATAACTCCCACAGAGGAGAGGTGTCACTTGGTTGCACCATAAAACAGACCCATTTTTTTCTGCTAAACAGAAATTTCTGTGAGACATTTCAATAGAACTCATGACCAGAGGATTCCCTTATTGTTGGTTATGCTGATATTACTGCATGAGAAGATGCTGTTAGCTAATGAGAAGATTTTTCTTTGTAATCTTCCCTTCATCTTTGGGGAAAAAAAAATAATCACATTCCAAGTACTTCAGCATTGCTCAGTTCATTATTTCTGGTTGAAGTTATTGTGTTTTTTGCTTAGGTTTCTAAGAAAGTCCAGGATACACACTTTAGTTGGTATAAGAAATGAACTATTGAACAAAACCAAAAAAGTTTATCTTAACTTTTTCATGGAGTTAACATTTATCCTCTTGTCTGCATTCTGGATAAGCATGTTATCTTGTTTGCTCTCTATTGTCATTCTTCTGTTTGTGCAGGTCTTCAAGGGCTGTATTTGCATAATCTATACTGAAGTAGCAGGAATACTTAATCTCTTTTGTGCAATATGAAAAAATTTACATTTACAAACTTTCCATGTAATTTTTAATACTGCTGGGTATTTTACATTCTTTTATAGAAATCTCTATGGTGGTGAGTTCTGCCTCACTAACATTCAGTTTAGTTTACTCTCCCAGTTTATGCATAGGATTAATTTAAACAGAATTTTTTATTTAAAGGAGACTAACCTGCTGTGCATCCAGGCCACTCTAAAACTGAATACTATCTAACTCTACAACAGGACAATTTGTGGAATAAAGCAGCACTCACTGTAACTGTGGTAGGGTGAAATCTAGACCTTTATACTGCAGGTTTAAAATGTGACTATTTATGATCATTCCAAGCAAAATGAAAATATAAGTGCTTCATTTTCTACAAAGTAAAACCACCTTCACCACAATCACTACTCAAATAATTTGCCACTTGGTACTTTCCATTCAGGTGCAGGTAGAAAGAACAAAATTACTCAGTCAAAGGTGGCAAAATTCAGTGCAGTTTAAAAAGTCTGTAAAAGTAAAGGAGGAAGATAATTACAATCTTTCTGGCACAGAACTATTCTTCTGTGTACAGAACAGCTTTACCTAGTTTCAATCCACATATATTTTCATTTAAATACAGTCCTTTGCTAATTCTACCACTCTCTAAAGTTTACTGCTGGGAGCATGAAAAAGATGGTCTTTATGAACAGATGGTCTTTTCAAGGAAATGTAGTTACACTTAAATACAGACAAATGCACTGCAGACTAATGGTCCTGTTAGAATGCAAGTTCTGAAAAGGGAAAATATGAGACCACATAATATGCTAGCCCTTAATTATGGTTGTTTCTTTCCCCTTCTGAAGACAAACTAATCACTAATGAAGCTTAATTAGCAGTAAACAGGTACCAGTGTAAAGTCATTCATGTACAAACAGATGTCTATTGATTGTATTTGACTGAATACAAATGTGAGTAGCTGTTGTTTAGGTATTATTAGCATAGGATGGGAAATTGTAACACAACAGCTCCCTCCTCTATGACAAGTGGACAAAATCAGTCTGTCAAGCACAGCTGCATTCCTACCTGAAGGGTCAGTTTATACCTCAACACCTGGCAGCAGCCTCTTGTGTCCAGCATGCTTTCCACTGAGCCTACTTATATTGGACAGCAAACGTGGAGAGTTTTTACCAAGCCACAGCCCAAATGAGCAATATGCTTTTTTTTTTGGAAACTTCTGAGACACCTCCTAATATTTGTTGTTTTCCACATTTTGGCAGAGATCCTGCAATTTTGTGAACGCTGCCTGGGCCAGCTGTAATGCTGAGTGCAACACAGGAACAACTGGGACAGAAAAGTCTTTTGGGGTTTTTCTTTTTTGTTTGTTTGTTTGTGGTTTTTTTTGTTAAGAAGCTTCTCTTCTCTCTTTCATGTTTAACAGGGTTCATTTACCAAGTTCATCAGACCTAAATCTGTGAAAGGCCCCTCAACTTCAGGGGGCTGCATGACTTTCACAGGAGTAGAGTATTTGGGGAGTAAACGCTGTTAGCTAGGAAACACATACCAGGGCAAAGATACAAAGAAACCTTGAAATTGAGAAGAAATCCTAACCTTTAAACTTTACTGGTTTTTGTGTGCATATGGGTTTGTTTTTCTGAAAGGCTCCTTGAGCTCCCTGTCTGAAGTTTAGGGCAATGCCTTTCAATTCTCAACAGCCAGAATTCACTTCCAAGCCTACAAATACGATAAGATAGAATTATGGAAGATAAAGGCACCCTGAATTCTTATTTCTACTGACAGTTTCCTGTTAGGTATAACTTTTTTTGAAAACCATTTGAGCCAAAGCAGCACTCTTTTCCTTTTTTCACTCTAATGAGAATGGTGAACCTTTTACCTTCCAGAGAAAAGCCCTAAGGTCTTCCATATGGGTCTGTGGAAAAGAGCAAAGTTATGTGAATATTAATATCATCTTTCCCTCCCTCTCTGTTTGCACTAGGAGCAGTGGCATAAATGAAATTCCACACTTGGTGGTGCTTCCTTGTGCAGGACTCCAGTTCATCCAGGGGAAAAGTGAGCTCAGCTTGGAGCTGCATCCCCTGCCCAGGAAAGTCAGAGCTTTGTTTGCAATGGCACAGATGCAGCAGGGGCTAACTGAGGGCCGTGAGATTCTTTCTGGGGTGATGAGGAGGGACCGGTACCGAGAGCTGCTCCCAGTACTACAGTTACCCCACGCCCTCTGTCAGGAGGCTCTCGCAGACACCAGGAGACACTTGAAGAACACTCAGTTCTGCATAAGTCCTCGTGACAGGACTTGGCAACTTATATTGGGTTTTCCCAAGTGCAAGAGGCATTGATACAGGAAAGGATGACAAGATGTGCATAGCGCTGGACCAGGACTTTGGGATGTCGATTTATTTCAAGTTCTACCTCAGGCTCCTTCCTTAAATTTCAGCATGTGCCTTCTCTCCCAGTGTCTCTCCATAAAGCAACATAGCAATGCCTCCTTTGTCTAAGCTCAGTTATAACACTAACTACAATTACATATTTCATCAAAGTGCTTCCTGATACAGGGTGGAGCATTCAAGAGAACTGAGGCTGTGTCTGTATAGCACATACAGTGATTTCAAATTTTTCTGTAATATTAATATAAAAATATTGTTAATTTAATAATAAAGCAAATTATATTTGAAGATGCTAACAGAAATTTTAATACTGATCAGGTTTCCACTTATTATTTTATTATAATGGAAAGTGAAATGTTATTTTTAAGGTTACTTAGTGATGATGATTGAAAAAAAATAGTGATTAGTATATGGATTAAAGAAATAAAGACTATAAGGAATATAGTGACAGATAATGTCACAGCTGAGAGGAAGCAGCTCCCAAAACTAAATATTCTATCATATCACAATATCTTATTTCTGTTTCTCTTCTATTTTGAAGTATAGAGACTCAGCTAAAAAACAGCAATTCTGCATTCTCTTCAAAATTAGATGAGTGAATATGCTCAAAACTGTCTTTCTCTTCCCTTGGGCAACAAGGATGATATGGCTAACCTTAAACTGGGATTTGGCAAAATAAAACATGAAAGCTGTAACTAGAGGAATGCCAAATCCATTAACATGAAGACAAAGGAACTGTAATGTGTATTATACAATAGGGAGGCTTATTTGATGCCAGTTGAAACACTCATTCTACCTTTTTTGCTATGGTCAGTATTTCAGTTTAAATCCTAAGTGACTGACCCAAAATTTGATCTTGCCTCTTGCGTACTGAAAATCCAGATAATTCCACAAAGGAACAGAATTAGTCAGGCTTTATTATTTAGTGTTTTTCAGAGTACACTGGCACCAGTTGTTCCTTTCTCTTTTAGCTTCAGCATTTAGTTTTAAATAAGGCAGAAAGGACTTCTCACAGTAGAGCTCTATGCTCACACCACAGATGTTCTGAATGCCTCACTATCTTATTTCTCTCCTTCAAAAAAGCAACTTGCATCAGACAAATTGGACCAAAACCATGCAGATACCACATCAGACCTCCTATCTTGAAATGAAGTGAACCATTGTCTCATCCACAGCCATTTGGGACTCTGGTATTAATTTCCCACCACAGCTACTCAGCTTCTCTCAAGTCTGAGTCAGGTGTGTTTGGCAGACACGGGTGTATCCAGCCTCCATTTCTGATCCCCACCCTCATTTATTTGTTTAACGTTCCTGATACATCAAAACGCTTATAGAAAAGTTAAAATATATATATATATATATATATATATAAAAGTTGGTCTATCCATTTGATGGCTTTTGACTGCAAACTTGTGAAAGTAGAAAGAAACCTCTTTAAAATGGTGAACTGCATGCCTGTCTACCACCCAGAATGGTTTCTGTCTATGCTTCATGGAACATCCCCAAACAAATAACATTACTGCTTTGCTGAGCGTGCCCTTCATGTCTCTCTGCTTTTTTCAACTATAACATGAAAGGTCCTTCATGCGATAACAATCTCTTTCTTTGTAACACAAATATGCTCAGTAACAACAAAATGAATTTTCCAAGGAAAGAATTAATTTGGAAAGTCTGTTTCAAATATTTTATCCTACTGTAGTGCTAAGTAACCCCCATGCTTCCATACCTAAGAAAAGTTTTCTGAAAATATGCATTTGTCCTGGCTTTATTTGTGTAGATACAATACCCTGAGCACATAATCCCTCACCTTTTACTTCTGTGGCTGATCAGATAGGAAATTTCCACTTGGCTCATTAGCCATAGTGTAGGATGAAACTAGTAAGTACTGACTTACTTGAAGTCATCAAATAGATCTTTGGCACTTATTTCTATGGAGACAAGAATGAACTCTATGGCAGCTTTTAAGGAAATAATCAGCAGTGGATTAATTCAGCCTGTGCTGTAAATGCTGGAAGTTTAATTGCAGAAGTCAGACAAGTGGAGATAGGCTGATGATAAACACTCAAAAAAATATCCCTTTACTAAAAAATAAATAAATGCAATAACATTAATGCTTTGACCACTGTCCTAAGAGGAACTTGGTTTTTTTCTCTTACTTTGCAAGTAAACACATAGAAAGTTGACAATGTCTTTAGAGTTTTCTTATTTCTAGCTAAAGAAACAGAACAGGACAAATTGATAGAGATTATTTTAGAATCTCTAGTAACTTTCCATACATTTCCCTTCGGATTTGACTTTGATTCACAAATACCATCATTTGCACTGTTTCTGAAATAGGTGACATGTGGTAGTCCTGCACAATTTGAGGTTTACAGATTCGAGACACATTTGTAACTGGTCCTGTAGCAGAGCCTGAGATCAAAGTGATGATTAAAATCTAAGTTCTGGTGGGAGTTCAATCACTTCAAAGCCTATAGATAGCAACATTAGCATCCAGCCATGCATAGTTTTAGAGTGTGGCTGGGATCAGAAGTCCCAGAGGGAAATGAGGCAGCCTTTCTTCGGAAGCAGATAACACTCACAATACTCAAAGGTTTAAATCTCAGCTACTGTCAAACCCTCCTGGATGGTGAGGAGTCCTTTTGTGTTTATCTCAAGAAGAGCAGCATTTTTAAATTTTTTTCCATTCCCAAAATAGTAACAACAGAATTTCCATATATGAGATTAAAAGCACTGCTGTTACCACACAAGTGCAGTGCAATCTGCATCAGTTGCAAGCAGACATCTGTTCTGTAAATCCCCCCTCCCTTGTTGAAATCATCATTTTCTACTGCAATGCTTAGGAACATTCCCACTGTATTCCTTTGTTGTCTCATTCAATAATACCTCTGCACATAAATGGGACTAACACAATCAGTTTACCTCTGCTATTATTTATTATTCATGCTGTGGGAGCACATAGAAACCCCAGCCATGGGGCCTTGATCTTATTTGTACTTGCTGTACAAATACATCCTAAGAGACAAGTTACTGTCCTGAAGAAACATTTTATTTTCAGCCTAAACAGACAAGACAGTCAAAAGGTGGGAGAGGAAATAATGAGGTGAAATGGCTTGCCCACAGTCAGACCACTAACCACTGACTTATTGAGGACAGGCAGCAAGTCACTGTGAAGTCCAGGAAAAGAGCCCAGGTCCATGGGAATGCTGCAAAGAGTGGCACTGCCCCACCTGCCCCCAGAGTACGGAGCTTGGATTCTGTCACCCTTTCACAGAGAGAGCCCTGAGTTGCCTTACCTGGCACTCATACAATCCCTCACACCTCAAAGGCTTTTGCTCTGGAACCTTGCAGAGAAGTTCAGGATTCAGGACCTACATGGAGCCTGTGCTGGCACAGCAGTGGATCAGCAGCACAGGTTCACCCTGAGAGATGCTCAGTTCCTCCAGCTTTTGTACATGCCACACAATAACCATGTGGGATCCCCCTTGGGATCCCCCACAGTTACTGTTACTGTTGCAAGTTTGCCTGAACAGTGCCAAAACCAAATTTATTTATGCCTGTCTCGGTGGCATAAGGAGAAATTACTGCTTATGGGGATTGAATGAGGAAGTCTGCAGTGATTAAAGAACAGAGCATGGAGAACAGCTCGATCACGTTCGCCACTCCTGAAACACTCAGGCTCATTAGGCTCATCTGTTCATGCAGAACAATATTAATTCACCCAAAAAAGGATTGTAGGAGAGGTGAAAGGTTGCTAGATGTCCCCAGAGCTTACATATGGCACTGATAAGCTACAAGAGACAAAACCCCCCAAACTGGAAATGAGACGAAAAGGGCCTTGGATCGCAGTGTGGCTGGAAGTGAAACATCTGTCACATGCAGCTTTCTACAGAAGCAGAAAGCTCATTTATTAACCAACTCTCCACCCAGAGATTTCTATGTACAAAAATATCAGCTCGGTGAATGATGTGAGACTGAACAGTTACAGCTAGAAAGGTGGAGAGACAAAGGAAACCCTCACCAAAGCTATAAGGCTGAAGTGGGTCTTCCCAGATTAGATCCCAGGCCTCTGTTCTATATAAACACACAGGTTGGCACGGGCAGATTGCAAGTGAAGTAGCAATGTCTCTCCTAATTTACACTCCACTTTCCCACCTTTTAACCAGCCATCAGATTTTTCTCATGACCTTTTCCTGTGCTGCTTTTAAATAATAGCAGTGTATTTTTCTAAAGATGTGGCTCTGTTTTCTGACAGATGGAATAATTTTACTATATCATTTTACCTGCCTCACCAGGGAGCTCTGCAGTGTAATTAAAACACAGGACAAATGAAAAGGTTTATAGCACAACTACATCACTGCAACATAATGTTCACTTGAGCATCACTTATACCTTCCTGCTTCCCAAGGATGCAGCAGAGAGTGCAGTGCTTGCTGGATGCCAGGCTCTTTGGGCTGGGGCTGACTGGAGGGCAAAACAAATGTGGTAATTCTGCCCCGTAACTGCTTGGCACCAGCTCAGCACCTAAACCTCTGTTGGACACTGCCAACTCAAAATAACACCTACATCAGATAGAGCAGTTCTATGAAAGCAGATAAATCAGGTGACGGGACCTCACAATGGAGACTTCGCCTCATCCCCACAGCACTGACAAAGCAGCTTCACAACACGGGAAAGACAAGTGTAGTATGGCAATTTTTTTTAAACAAAGAAAACAATAGAAATTTTTTAGCATCTTAATTTTTTTAACTACCTTAGAACAAAAATTAAGTATAAAAGGTTTGGTGAAGTCAGCAAATCACCACAAACCAGATATGTGGATAAAGCACATGTGAAATAAGTGATTCAAATGGACATTAAGTAGATGACATTAACTTAAAAATCCATAAAGTAAAAAAATAGTGGAACACACAAAGGCCTTACAGAGAGATGCTGTTATTGAGGTCGAAAATCTTTTTACCTTGGCACACATTGGTAACCCATTGGGACTGTAGGTATCTGTTCAAGAGTGTGAACTAACTGCAGGATCAGCAAAAGTAGAAGAAGTTATTGATTATTATTAAAAATCAGTTGATGTGAAGTCCTCTGAGAACAAACAGCACTTAGGACCAGAGATATACTCAAGGCTGATCCTTTTAGTGGCAAGATGAAACAATAAATTCACTATTCAGACAACTCTCTCTTCTCACATTTGCCTTGGAAATATCAGTATTCTGTAAGAATATCAAGGAATATCTTTTGTTAGACAACATACAGAATATAATTTATTCCACTGGAATTTTAAATTTCAGTATTGGTAATATAAAAATAAAAATGCCTGCAAAGTTCTGACATAGTATTGTAACAAAGGGGCAACGTTAAAAATAAATAAATAAACAAAAAACTCTTTGCAAGGCAATATCCAGAGGAAGCAGAGTGAAAGGCTGGATTATTTCTGTATGTTAGCAAATGAAGCTATCTCTGTTGTCAAATAAGTTTTTTGCTACGATTTTATTTTTAAATAATTCATGCTCTTTTTCAGCTCCTTCTTTTTCTAACAGGCTTATGGTTCCTGGTTTTATGTTTAGCAAAAACAAAAAGTGTATTTTCTCCTGTAAAACTAAAAACATTGTGGTGTGGTTGGTTTTCTGACATGCATCGTGACAGTTCCTCTGCTAAAAGCCTTTGAGACCCTAGGAGAGAAATGCAACATTCAGGGACAGATTCCTGTTCAGCTATCTGCAAAAATCAGATCTCAGCAAACGTACAGAGCAACAGGATTTCTAATAAGCCCTTCTGGCTGTAAACATAGTTTATTGTAACATAAATATGATAATGTGAGGAGTTCTTGGCTGTTGTATTTCCAGCTGTCTTTTCCTAATAAACTCTCCTTTAAATCCTGCCCTGCTCTTGCCAGTAAAAGTCAGTCTTCTCTTGGGTCACTTTCTACTTTTCAATTTTCTCTAAGTATATTTTTAGAAAAACTTTAATATTCCTTGTCATTCCTTCTCCATGGCTCTGTTGGAACCTTGCCTCTTCCCCTTTCCCAGGTAATCCTCCCCACGCAGACCCTGTCCCCACTCTCCCAGAGGAGACTGGAGCACACATTTCTGCCCCAGACCACAACCACTGCCTGCCTTGGTGCATTACGGCATTTCCAAGATCACAGCAAATTTAATCTCCTCCACTTACACCTACCCTCAAAATCCTGTAAATGGCTTCCCTCTGCCTGTTACTTTTAATATCCTGCTTCTCTCTTTTCATCCCTGCATGAGTTCACTGTCTCCCCTTGATTTCACCAAACATTAAAGTTTTTTCTCTTGTGAGAGACATCTGCATCACTTCCCTATTGCATTCTCTTCTGCTGTCAAATATTTTATTTTAAGATAAAGACAACATTTATATCATTGCAAGCATGATTATAAGAGTTCTGCTATAACAGAGGCAATGCCTGGCAATAATTTAGTTTTGCTTTTTAAGTGAAGGAAATGGATGTACTTATGCTTTTTAGTAAAGAATTAATTTCTGCCAACATTTTCAAACAGACAAAATTGCCTGAGCCAGGCACATAGAGAGTTCTGATAGGCAGAAGCTGAAATATCATCCATCTTCATCCACTGAATTTGTATTATGGAATATACTTATTCTGTGCTTAGAGGGTAACTGCATTACTTCCTTTACATATGACAGATGTATTCCTCATTCTTGTTTTAGAGTATAACTTACTGAAAAATACCACACATTTCATTGAACAGCAGAATTTAACCCCAGATTTTGCCTTCTAAAATGACAGTGTGGCTTTTATCCTCATTTATTCGAAAAATGCAGTAATCCACTGCTCTCTAGCAGTTGAGGAGTGTGGGAACAGGCAATCTGTTGCAAGCAGTTCTCTGTCAGACTTGCTGGGTGGTAACAGAGCTGTCACCTGGGAGCAGCTGCAACGGAAGCAAAACCACTCATCTCTTTACACTCAGCTGCTCTGTAGGGAAAATATGGCAGCACTGAACTGGTACTGCCTGATGCCATACTTACCAGATATTATTTTAGCATTTATTAGTAAATTTGGTGGCGTAAAACCTGATGCTCTCCTGTCAAGCTCTCTCACTACTACACTGTGCAGGAGACTGTAGAGTAGCCAACTCAGCAGATGGAACTGTGTGTAGTTGCACGAAAAGCCTGAATGCCTTAAAGTGTGATGGGGTGACCCTGGCTGGATGGCAGGTGCCCACCAAAGTCACTCTATCACTACCTCTCCCCAGCTGGAAAGGGCAGAGAAAATACATTGAAAGGCTTGTGGGTCAAGATAAGGATGGGGGAAAATTAATCACCAGTTATTGTCACAGGCAAAACAGACCCGATTTGGAGAAATTAATTTAATTTATTACAAATCAAATCAGAACAGAGTAACAAGTGGGTCTCTCAGAGACACTACCCCTGTTGCTGATAGCCTCAGCTTTGGAGGGTCCCTCTTGGAACCACTGGCATTGGCTCCATTGGACATGGGAGAAGTTCCTGGAAGCTTCTCCCTGAAGCCACCAATGTAGCACCCCCACCCTGCCACAAAAACCTTCCCATGCAAATCCAGTCCTATTACCCAAGCCATTAAGAGATTTTCAAGAGATACAAGACAAACACAACAAGCAGCGTGTCATGATAAGAATTCTCCTTTTGATCAAAAAGCTTCCCCTTTTTATCTGAGATACAGCAAACAGGCAGCTGTGACTTCTCTCACCTTGAACACTTTTGGGCCTACAGGAGAAAGATGAGGGAGCATCAGTTAAACACAGTAGCCCACACCATGCCTCAACTAAATCATTTTTACAGAGATGAACACATGCAAATTCAGCAGAGACTTTGCCTTGCAGGGTGTGTTGGGCTGTGGACTGTAGACAGCAACCTAATTGAATTTTGCTGTATGTGTGAGCACTTTCCGTGTACCTCTCACTTGGGGTGCTAAACTTAAGCGTCATTAAATTGACATAAATGCAATAGACTTCAAATAGGAAGATAAGCATTAGGCCTAGAACAAAATTCTTAAGCCATCTTGTCTGGACCCATGCCCCTCCAGGACCACTTGCCGTGATATGCACTGAAATGCTGATTTATCTGCTCCTGGTGTACCTTTTCTCACTCCTGTAAAACATCACCTTGTTAACATTCAAACAAAACAATATCCAAGGCCAATATTGAGTGCATTAGCAGCACCCTGTCCCAAGACACCACCCTGTTTGGAGGCATTTGCAAACCTAAATCTTGGTATTCAATTTTTAATTAACAAAGAAAGCTTAATATGCAATTTTTTTCCATCCATCTGGCACTAAAATTGCTGAGTTGCTTCATTGCATTTTCAGGAAGAGTTTGGGACTATTAGAAGAAAATTACAATATATTTCTCTCTCTGTGGTTCACCTGTCTAGGCAAAGTGTGTATGGAATTGAGCAAGTAAGTGCTAGAGAAGATTTACCTATACTCATATTTTTATGCATTCTTTCTACTAGCAGCATAAACGCTTTTTTTTGCATTTTCGTGTGTTTTCTCTGTTCTGTATCAGGTCTCTGCATTTCCCCCCCATCAGATCTTAACACACAAGAGGACAAAAACCAATCCAAACCAAAAAGCTGCCGTTAATGCCTTGTCCATAGTTTTGACACAGGCCCAACTTCTCTGTTCCAATTTAAAGACCCTCTTGTGGTGAGATGACTTAAATGTAGAGTATTTCTATACTGCAATCTAGCACTTGTGATTCCTTTATCCTCTTGGGGGTATCTTCAGGGATTGTATATTGAGTTTTTAAACTGAGTCTCTTCCTTCTGTTACTTTCAAACTTGTTGCTGAAGGAAATGTTTGTGATCTTTGCAGAGACTTCTGTAGTACTTCTTGCTTGTTACAGCTGCGTCAAGTACCACATTAAAAAGAAATTCAAAGAAACTAGAAACAACTTTGTTTCTAACTAAAAACAGAGATGGAAGAACATATAAGGAGCATTTTAGGAACTGCTCTCTTTTCTGACTGAGTTTCATTAGATATCCTGGTGGAAATATAATACGGAACATATGTTCATAAATAAAATGAACATCTGATTAATTCTGTTTCTATGCTTTTAATTGATCCATTTCTCAATATATAATGAACAAATTACCACATCTATGTTGCACAAATGAAGGAAAGCCCACATGAAACCCTAGAATATGCAGAGGAAGAGATTTTGGGGATTTTCTAGCACAAGGTAAGCTTTAACTAAGTTCAGTCCCTTTCCTTGCTCCTTTCTGAAAGGCATCCAGCACATCCCATTTTAACACCAGCCCCCTGAAAGGCACCACCTTGTGACACCCTTCACACCAAAAGTGCTGCCACCCACCCAAGCCAGCCAAGCAATCCATCAGGGCCAGTCTCTTGCTGTGGGACTGGCAATTGCCAGATGCTGCAGCAGAAGCTGAGTATCTCTTAACAGCACATCTAATTATCTATATTATCCAGGGGAGGAAGGAACAGTTCTTTTTATCTCCACGTGGCAATCGATCGCTGCAGAACTTGGAGATATAATCCTTAACTTAACTATAATTTGTAACTT
The DNA here is from genome assembly GCA_013397115.1 of Edolisoma coerulescens. Lineage (NCBI taxonomy): Eukaryota > Metazoa > Chordata > Aves > Passeriformes > Campephagidae > Edolisoma > Edolisoma coerulescens. The sequence continues at coordinate 733,649 of VWZW01001240.1, forward strand.
GTGCCACCACAGATGTCATTCTTCAAACAGAAGCTGCCCAACATTAGATACAGACTTCTGAGTTCATTGCTGCAGCCACTGGCAACAACAGCAGGGTTTTCCTTCCCTGGTGATAAAGGGTGTGTCTACACAGCTATCAGTACAGTCTATCAAATGCTGAGTGCTAATTGTCTTTCCTCCACAGCCATTACTGCAGGACCAAATAACTCCTTCTATAAAAGAAATCAGAGAAAGAAGGAAAAGATAGTTTCAGCTCAAGGAGGTTTTGTTTTTCTAGATACATGTTCTTTCATTAAAATTGCTGTGCAAAGGAGCAAACCCACAAAACCATGGACTCCAAAGCTGTCAATAAAACTCCAAGATTTCTCAGATGCCCTTGAGTATAAGGGAAATTTTCCCAAAGATTAATTTCTCTTATGTGAATTTTCTTGTTTATGTTGGCCCCCAACACACTATGATTATTTAAGTAACCCAGGATTAATTATTTCAGTCATTTACAAACCAAATCAGTAAGTTGTGAAAGAATGTGAAAGGAAGAATCTTTGTCTTTTAGCCTAAAAAAGCTAAAAGAGAAAAGGCTGCATATCTAGGCCCACTCCAGAGTTTGCTGTAACCTAATAAAAAAGGACACAAACTGATGCAGCTTATTCCCCTGGAAACAGGAATTTAAATTTACATTCATTTAATCCGAACACTTCAAAAGGAAGATCTTAAAGCAGAATGATGTTCTGCAGTTCATATGGCAATTACTACAGGGTCATGTTGTCCATTACTGTGGCTTTTCTCCTGCACTGTATGTTTTCATTGCTTACTAATTACAGGAATGCAGAATCAATTAAGAGAAAAAAATGAAAGGGAATATATAATTTCCATAAATAAAAAGAGCCACTTTCTTTAGAAACATTACATAAGCAAATGAAGGAAATCAGCTTTATTTAACAGATGGCAATCCATTTGAGGACACTGCTCACCACTAACCCACACTTCCTAATTAAAGAATTTTGTCACTGTGAACCTTTACATATGACCATGTTATGATCTTTCCTGCCTAATCTGCTTTGAAGGGCTAATTAAGAGTAACCCACACTAGCCAATACAGATAGACTACGGTAAAAAGAGAATTAGATATATATGTTATCTGGAAATAATGCTCACTCTCTGAAAAACAGCTAAAGAACTTTATTGACCTAACTCATTTAACAAATGACACTTAAGTAATTCATTGACAAGGCAGAACAATGGCAGGACTGAAAGCCTATTAAATCTTTTTTTCTAACAGACATCACACTGCATTGGCTGTAAATTTCTGCTCTAATTAATTAATTAAGACTTAAATATTTCAGTGATTAATTTCTATTAAAAATTCATAAAACATAATGACAGGGAAAGAGATTAAGGTTACTTGCATGTATTGACTGGGCTATAAAAAAAAAAATTTATTTAGAAAAAGACCTCTCCTAGTTCAGCCTCAGAACACCAAAAGCATTTATTGCAAACACTGTGAAAACAAAGTGCTGATATTGCTCATACTTTTGGTGCATTTTTATTTTTCATTTGAGGAGTGCTTTTAGCAGATGTTACTTAGGGACACTTATACAACTCAACAGATGCGCACAGAATTTCCAAGTGGTCTGATCCCAAACCTACAAGGATTTGGCTTAAAATGGTGTTGGACATTGCCCAAATATCTCAGCTCCCTCTCTGTTTTCTGCTGAGCTCTTGCCACATCCAACCCACCCTGCAGACAAGATCCTGCTAGCCTTTCCCACCTGATCTCAGCCCTGTGTCCCTCTTCATTGCCTCTTGAGCACCCTCCCTTCCCAGCTTTTGTCCCTCTTCCTCACTAAAGCCCCAGTCACACCCGGAGGGATCTGGACACCAGTGCACAGAAGCAGCAAAGCCACGCGAGGCACACAGTGCCTACACAGATAACATTTCCCTCCCATCTGCAGGAGATACTCACAGTTTTTAAAACCAGCAGGGGACACCAGATTACCCACACTGACCTCTGTTTTACGGCACATTAGATTCCTCCCAATTACCATTCCACTGAGATCTGCAGGTTTAGACAAACCAGCTGACTTTGCAAGAACAGGGCTAACCTCTTCCATCCCACAGGAAGTTATAACAAGAAAAAGAAACTTAGAGGAGAATCAAACGAAAATAATTTCCTGGCGTTTCAGCCTTAGCTGTTATCAATGCATATTGCATTGCACTTCATCTTCTACATAACTCTTAGCATATTCAGCACCGCTGATGGAAATCAGCATGGTAGAATGACAACAAACATACCCAGGGCTCTTCAACCCTCTTGGCCGTATCATTTCTATTTATCTGTTGTCTATGTAAGTCCCTTTATTATAAACTCTTTCTTGAGGCTAAACATTAATGAGAGATACTGCAAACTCAAAGCTCAAGTTTTCTGCAAGCTCAATAGAATTTATAATCATAGCAAATACTTTTTATATAAAAAGCTAATATTTTTAATCTTTTTTCTTTTTTGAATTAAAAGCCTCTTTCATATTTGATGTATTAACTGTATTAGCATTTGTTCTCTATGAATATCAAATATTGGTGATAATTATTTGCATGTTAATGCTTATTAGTACATCCAACTGGATGTGAACAATAAATAGAAAAAAGTTTAAAGTGCAAAGCACTTCACATTCTGTATTTCTGGAAAAGGATGGGAAGCTGTAATTACCAGTGATTGCAGCCAAGCCTGTAATAATCAGAGTGAAATCTAAGGTGAAACTCATATGAAAACTGTAAAGTAGTTCAACATGAGGTGGAGGGTTAAATTAGTTTATTAAAATTGGCTAGAAAACAGAATCAATTTAGTTTCTTTACATTTGCTCAGGTATTTCGAGTAAGCAGTTAAATAACCTTGTCCCTATAGCCCTCCTTAATTCCTTCAATAAAATTCTCCTGGTTATATGCTTGGTTGGTTTTGCTTGTTTGTTTTAAAAGGAAAAAGATTATTTGGGGTCAAATTAGAGACCCGGTAAATTCAGGAGAATCTTGTCCAGCTTATTCTTTGGGGCCACTGGCCCTCCCTGTCCTTTTCTCTGCATTTTGTTCCTCAGGGATGTTCTCTCTCTGCTCTCACAGATCACTGCAGGGTTTCTCCTCCTCTTTCAAGCCCAGGACTTTCCCATCCTGCTGCCCATTGCCTGGCAGGCTGCTGGCCAAAGGAGGGAGAGATGCCAAAGGGACTCCCAGCAGCAGGAGGGGTAGGATCCAGCAGAGCTCTCTCACCACTCTGTCACCTCCCATTTACAGGGAAATTACCAGTCCTTTGGGACAAAACCTGTGTCTTGGTGCCCAGGCTCAGACAAGGAGACTGGCTCTGGATCCCACAGCACTCTGGGGAGCAGCTGGTGTAGGGGAACAGATCACCCCACATCCACCTCGCAGTGACACCTCGTCAGCTGCCGGCGTTTGTTCTCCCAGGGAAAGGATAATCTCTGCTTAGGATAAAAGGGATTTATCCCCTGCTGGTTGTTTAAACAAAAACTGCCATTAGACAGTGAACATACACTTGGACTGTGCCTGGTGGGATTCGGGCTCCAGTTCTTGAGGGCACTTCAAAGTCTCTCAGCACAGTCCCAGTCAAACACAGCTCCTTGGTCTGAGGCAGGACCTGGCCCAACAGCGACCTTGGCCCGAAGGCAGGGGTGACAGCCAAGCAGGGACACTAAACACCTACACTGTGACATGATAACCTCTTCTTTCTTTGTGAAAACCGAGTTTAATTGCAGTTTCATTCATGATAATAACCTACATTATTTTCAATAATTGGATACAATTTATCTTAATTAAAAAAGCGGAAATTAGCAAAGAGAAGGGATACTGGAAAATGCTTCATTTGAAATCTCTTCATTAATTATCAGGATGTCTAAACACCATTTTGAGAACTGCACTTACAGAACAAGAATCCAACTAATAATTTTTTTCATTATTCTGTTGAGTTTACTGTAATTCTCTAATTAAAAAACAGCACCTACTTCTAGGAGATATCTGTTTTACTTGGGTACTGTTGGCTTCGCTGCTAGAGTGAGTGATAAATTCACATATACTTTCTTGAACAGGTAGCACAACCACCAGTATAAACGTGAATGTACACTCTGAACTCATTAAATGAAGATGATTAAAACTTACTGGCAGTCTTATAAATTGCTTGGATCTTCCCAGAATTTTTAGTGGGCTTTGTATCAACCACAGAATTCTTTAAATCCTTATTTTAAAATTAATTATTATAATTCACATCATGTTCCTTAGAACTAGATCTGACATCAGCATTTGATGGATGAAACAAAACAAGCCAGACTTGCAGAAACTGGGTATCCCTGTTATATGGTTGCATATGACAAGGGTTTATAAACTCAGTGTAACACTCTATATTTACCGAGTCTCATTTTACATTTGTGGAGTTACTAAATTACTTTGACATATCCCAGTTTATGTTCTATTACTGAAGAATAACTACACAACAGATGGCAGTGTGTTTGCATAACAATTTTTTTGGGCAGGTCAATCTACAAGGTAGTTATAGAGATTGATATATATTGGTGAACATGGGGATTATTTTTGCACTATCAATCAGTCAGTCAGTCAACATGGTAATTTCTATATTGCAAAGGAGAGGTTTAGCAAATATATATAATTATGGACAATTCTTTAAAGAGCAAAACCACAGCACTAAGAGTAGAGTCAGTAGATGGAAAATGATGCTTCTAGATAGAATCTTTTTCCTGAGGGATTTCAAACCTCTGAATTTTAAAAATATTATTAACAAAGAATGACTATGAAATCATACTGGAATTCATTTGGTGTATGAATAAATATCTGTAGCTGTATCTATTGCGCTCTTCAGCATTAAACAATAGATAATTATCAACTATGTCCTGTCAAGTGAAAATAATAACTAGCAAATAAGGTAATTATTATAAAGGAAAACTATGCTGCTCTGAGAGCCATGTTGTTTATTTATTAAAAAACAAAAAAGAAAATCCTAACCAAAACTCTGAATCCTTGATTCCTGTAATACAGCCAAAGATATTTTAATCAAAAGTTGCATTTTCTCCTTACTTCTTAGTCTAAGGGGAATGACTTTAGTTGTCTTATGTTAGCCACCACTCCGCAATGCTCCATAACCTGATGGCACTGATTAATTCATTAGGACTGCTTGATTCTGTGTCAGGATGGAATGACTGGAGAGAGGAGGTAGAAAATTAGTCAACCTCAGGATGTCTGGCTTCAATTTCCAGTCCTATCCTGGTGCTGTTGCCTAGATTCAATTATTTGCATGCCAACAATTAGGACAGTGATTCATTCTCTCTAAGAATATAAAGCATTATATCGAAGTGAGGAATGGTTGTTACTTATAGTCGATATACATTGTAAGTGCTTCTTTCTATTTTGTCTGCCTGTAAGAACTGAGGAGTGACACTCCAACTAATGCTCATCCAAGCTAATATTGATGACTTTGTGTCAAAGCAGTGAGATGAAAGAATAACGAAAGAGTTAACAAAGCACTGTTAGTGTGTGTTCTTTCAGGGAACAATACAAAGTTCTTATTAATTAGTGCATTTTTTAAAAAAGAACATCTCTTTTGACATCCTACTGCAATGTATGACTGCCACTGGGGAGGGCAGGGAACAGCTGTTTTCCATGAGAAATCCTAGCTCGTCTCCGTGGGTGAGTATTTCTATTTATATGTATCCTGCTTAGTGCCAGACCACTAACTTTTAGTAATGCGTGCTCTGTCTTTGAGGCACAAAAAGGGTGAAATGGTGTAATAATTTGGAGGTTGAAAATTCACTGCTTGATGCCTCCTGTAGTAAATTTGACCCTGGAATATTAAGGGGTGTTAAATAAATTGGACAAAGAGGTGTTTGGGGAGTAAAAGTGCCAGACACACTGCCATGAATGAGCAATTAGATGTTCACGAACCAGCTTATCGCAAATTACATGCCTACAATATCTATTACTGTAATGACCTTGAGAGCTGCAAAATATTCTCCCTTAACCTAATGAGCATGCTGTGTATAATCAATTACGTCTGCAATTAAAATTATAATTTGTCTAACAAACTCTTCTTCACTTTCTGACAATTTTTAACAAAGTCTGTTACATACTGGTGAAAGATAAATATTAATTTTCTGTTGTGCTCTAATTTTTTTTCTTACTCTGTGGCTAATTTATTAAATCATATTACCTCTCTCCATTATTTTTTAAGTTTTCAGCAGAATTTATTTAAGTTTCAGTCCTGAATGTCATGGAATAATTACAACATTTAACATCAATTTATCATTTCCCAATAGGGTTTTCAACCTGTCTTTGCCTGCTTATTGAAATTTGTTTGCATGTTTCACTCAACGGTTACTGCAAATATTCTGCCTTTCACTTCTGCACAGATATTCCCTGTTTTACCGGAGTGACCAGAAGATACTCTGCTGAATAGAGCTGACATCTGTTTGCCAGCCCAGACCTCCTGAGGACAAGTTAACCCAATGCAAGCAAAATGCAGCCCTGACCATTAAGGAACAGGATGTCATTCATTGCAATCTGCTGCTAATTATAGTCACCCAGGCAGGCCACTACAGAACACCTTTTTTTGCTTATGTATCCAGGTGTTCAACAAACAGAAAGATTCATATAGAAAATCAACATGCTGATCATAAGAAAATAGAAAGACATGGAAGAGGGGTTTTAAAAATGGGTCCACACATTTTATGTCTTGAACAAGCAAAGCAAACCCTTCCAGCTCTCAAGGTAGGACAACATTGGCTCTCCCAAGGTGCTACTGGTTCAAAGGGCCTTGAGTGCTGAATCCCTGTGCTGAGCCCCAAGAGTTTTGAGTGAATCCATGTATCCCTAAGCCATTCCTCCTCTCTCCAGGACCATCACAATGAGGGGAGCCAGGGTCCTGCCTCTGCAGCACAAGGGCACAGGAAGGCCAGGACGGGCAACTGCCAGCAAAAGTCTCCAGGGCATTGGACAAATGAAGCCAAGCTGGAACGGTGCTCTGCCCAAGTCTGTGTGCTCTCCTAAGCCCTTCCCTGAGCTGTGGGGAGCCAGCCCAGCAACAGCACATTCCCAGCACAGTGGTGATTAAACGCACACCAGGGCCGTACAGATGTGCAGAGTCCTACAGCAGAACAAGATCTTGTCTCCCTACCCCAGTCTGCTGCCAGGCAAGCCCAGCAAACCCAAGCAAAATGCAGCTCTAAAGCCAACGAATGAGATGCCGGTGCCAGCCCTGAAATGTGCTGTTAATTATGGAGCCAACCAGGGAGGCACCACCTGAGCCCCAGGTGCCCTCGGGGCACTGTGGTGTCACAGCACTGAGCTGAGGAATTGCAGCTGAGGAGTTTTCTCCCTGGGACAGCTCTGCTTTGGCACGAAGCATTTTTTAATGCAGAAAGAAATTAACTGAAAAACTCGTTTCCTGCCCCCATGATCTGCTCTTAAAGCTCCCAATTAAGTATGTCAAACTGAAGAGCTTTATTTGCTTACTTTCCTTCTCCAATGCAGGGTTTCTCTGGACTTACACATACTTAATGCTATGAAATATTGATGTCTATCCAGAAATGAGAAGAGATGAAGCTGTTATTTATACAAAATGAATTAATTTTCCCACAGAAATGAGTTTTGTATCCTCTGGATTTTGTACCTTTGGAATGTACTGCACCTGAATGGGCTCTGAAGGATGAGTGGCTGCTGTGGAGTACAGCTAAAAGCACAGGAAATGGGGAAAAAAAGGCTCCTTAAGGTACAGAAATACCCATGAGCCACTTCTCTCAATATGCAACAGATAATGAATAAACTACCCTATATTTTGTATTTATTTTTGTCAACAAAATCTAATCAAAGTTCATTTTTTTAGAAACTCAATAGTTACATTAGATTACATAGAAAATTAAATCATAAATCCATGCAACTAGACCCTGCCTTTGTCTCTGCTGCTCCAAAACACAACTTTGCTCTCTTGAGCACGTCATTTAGTTCTAGGAGGCTGAGCTTCCAAACTAGTTATGGATTTGATCATTTAATAACATGAAACAAGTAATTGTGTGGGGGAAAATTCATTATTTAGTTAGGCCTTACTGGTAATCAATAGCAATCTATTAATTCATTAATTTGCATATCCGTTGCTTTTATGTGTGTCCACAAATTCTGTTAGCTATTTTTTTTTTGAATTTATGAGCTTTCTACCTTCACCATGCAAAAGAAAGTGCTCAAACTGTATGTATTAAGCAGATGAAACAACTGAGCAGCAGGAATGCCTGTCTGCCCCACAGAACTGACTGCAGGACAAGATTTAGTACTGAAAACAAGGACAAGAAATAAAACAACAAGCCCTATTCTCCCCAGGATCCATGCATAATTCTCATTAATGTCAATGAAAGATACTAAATGGATATGCACTGAGGGGAGTTTATTAGAACTTAATAAATGCTGGTATTTTTCTTTCTTTTTTTAAACTTTATAGTTATTATAACTGAACTTCTCCAGGTGAAGTGAAAAATATTTAAAGAAAAATAAAAATGTTATATCAAATTATGCTTTATAGGTTGTTTTCTCAAAATGCTATTTTTCATTCAGAATTATTAGATTTACACATATGACTAATAACTGTAGGCCTAAATGATAAACTATATGAAATCAAAAGGTTACTTAAAATTGTAGGATCAAAAATTTTTATAAAGAAGTGGAAAAAGCTCCATTGATTTACTTCACATGTTTTCACAAGTGAATTGAACCATTTATACTAGAGAAAAATTTTGCCCCAGACACCAAGGCTGTGCTACTTACATGAGGCTCAGACAATTGGAGACACATTATAAATTCATATTCTGCTGGATCATAATTCTGAATGTAACTCAGGGTGGCCTCACCAAAAGGCACAATTGAAAGAATGGCTTTTGTTGAGTGCAGAGATGACTTATTTGCAAGAAAAAAAGGATTTATTAAATGCAGTGTGAACTGATCCACTCCTCCATCTGGGCAGACTGACCACCCCCTAAAGATAACCCCCCTCCAGCTGAGGTGATGGAAGGCCAGGTCAGGAAATATCACAGTGATATTACCTTTTCTATACCTTCTCAATGGGGAATTAATGAAGCTCATTCACAGATCCATTAAAAAAAAAAGGAAGTGTTACCCCTGGACATTATCTTTACTTCAAATACTAACAATTAAAACTGAAATCGAAGAAATTCAACATTCATGAAATCAGATAGAGGAATTATTCATCATTAGAGATTTTAACACCTTTACAAATAAGATCAAGACAATCATTCACATAAGCACTTTCCATCTGGTCTAGTTTATTTTCTTTCAGCCTCTCATAGTGACAATTTGGATCAGTGATACCAGGCAGACAACATGAAATGAAGATTTTGTGGTAGCAATGAAGGTGGTAACTCACAAAAAGTAGAAGTGGAGGAAAAAAGAAAATGGTTTGGTTTGTCCGAGATAATAATGTGGGAGATCACCAAAGGAAAAATCATTTTTCTCCTTCCAAAGGCCTGGGCAACCTAGCAAACACAGGATGTCTTTCCAATCTTCTGCTTTTACCACAGGCTATAGATTTCCCCTGCTCCTGGCTGTAGAGCCTTTCTCTGAATGCTGCTGGGAAGGCCTCTTAGCCCAGAGCCGAGCCCATGCCAGCAAACCCAGCCTGTTTGCATCGATCCACAGGGACATCACCCCGATGGGTTTCATCCATGGTGCAAAAGGGACCAGTTTCTCAGGGTTCTCCCACTTGGGCGTGCTGCTCTTCTCCCTGGGATCCCCTCCACACCCTGCACAAAGCTCCAGGTCATGGGACAAGGATGGGAGACAGGAAAGACCCAGGCAGAAACAAGACATGGTGCAAAGAAAAAACTCCGGGTAAGAACAAGGCAGAGTGACCCTGCATTGCCTCTGAAGGACAAAGCTCTTACCAAGCCCAGCCTCTTCATCTGCTCAACAAAACAAGAATAACAACTTGGCCCTTCTTTAAATCACTTTTGCCACAACAATTTGGTTGGTAAAATAGAGTTGCCTGTCTTTTGCACCTAGCAAGGGACTGAGAACTCGTGAGAAGAACTGAGATATCTTAGTGTTGGATTCCAGAAAAAGGCAGCGTGATGGAAAAGAAAATGTGTGTGGAGACCTAATGGTAAAAAAAAAGAGAAGAGTGGTTATATATTGAAAGAAAATCCCGAGCAGCAGCAGCTAATTCAGACACAGAACAATTTATTTTAAAAGTCCTAATCCTGAACTGACAAGTTATCTACTAGTCAAACAGGGAATTTCTCTCCAGAAAAAGCCTGGCAGCTGTGCAGAACTGCACCCATAGATGTTGATTGATGTGATGTGATCCAAAGCCGAGACGGGGCCAAACCATTTAACCTGATTTTACCAGGTAACTGCCTACATTTACAGAAGAATCAGGCTTTGTTTCACAATTATTCCTTTCTCTTTTTAAAGTCACATCTCCTAACATTTGGTATGTGTGTGTGTGTGTGTGTGCGCGCACAAGCCATCCAGAGACACTCAGATTTCTGCAAAAGGGAAGGTTTCAGTGTGTCTCCCTTCAGGGAGTGCTGCACCTCACTCTCCTGGAAAATCTGAGTGCAAGCAACAGAGCATTTCTCAGTAGCTGTCACTGAAACTGCAAACCAGCCAAGCAAAGGGGAGTCCAGAGCTCCAAAACACACCGCTGGCTGAGATACTGCCTTGGGGGGTCCCCAGCTGAGGTGCACTGCACAAGTGCAGCTTTATCCCTATCCCTACAGGCAGGGGGAAGGACAATGTAAAATGTGAGCACACACAAGAGCTGCACTGGCTCTGTTCTTGTTCAGCCTCAGAGACTGATACTCCAGAAATATCCCTACCACCAGATAGTGAGGGCTTTTCCTATGGCCAAGCAAATGAGGAGGGGTCGCTTGATAAAGCTCCCCGAGACTGGATTTTAAGGGCATATTTCAAATTCTTTCAAAGGACAGCTTAGCTTTAGGGAGTGAGCAGAAACCCAGCATATGAGTGGTCTTGCCAGAGGACACCCGAGCAGCTTTCAGGAGAGATGGGGCAAATGAGGCTTGAGAGAAGGGTCTTGCTGTTTTGCAGGAAGCTCTTGGCTTGTCCAGCGTGAGCATGAACTGAAACACACTGCAGTATCCTGAATTATTGACTTTTTTTTTTAAACAGTAAAAATATTACCTACTAAAAATATTACCTGTCATCCTGTCTGGAGCTTGCTGAGCAAGTTTTATTCTATTATTTTAACCTTAGTTTTCCATTTCTAAATCACTTCAAGCAGAGACTTTTCTTTCTAAGAAAGAAAGTCCTGCATGGGCTAACATGGTGCTACCAGAACAGACTAAAACGGACTAGGCCAGATATCCCTGTATTTCAGATGTGCTTGCCACAGATTACAGGGCAGTGTAACCACCAACTCTTTCATGTGATAGAGGAAGGAACACAGGACTAGGAAAGGCCTCCATTCCCTTGATATCACATGCAAAAATGTTACATACATCTTTCTTTGCTGACATTTTTAAGAAGCAAACTCCTCCAAGCTGTGCAGGCTCTCTGGGGGTCTGCAGGGACAGCTTTAAGTACACACTTATTTCATTTTCAGAAGGGGAGGTGCCTTTTAGGGGAAAATGTATGGAGTCAAATTTTTCTGTATTATGCATTGATAAGGCATCCAGGGCTCTAACAAGTGGGTTGCCTTTGTCTGGCTGAAACTGGGTCATTACCACACGCAAAGCACCGTGATGCTGCCCTTCCCTGGGAGATGTCACAGCATCCAGCCAGACAGCTGAGGCACCAAAGTTTAGCACAGATCAGTCAACCGAAAATGCCCTTGGGCAAGAACACCCAATAAAGCGAACCACAAAACAGTTTAAGTGTGGGTTAATGCCTGTTTATGGAAGGCACACATTGGCATGAAGCAGAAGTCTGTTTCGCACATGACCTTTTGACATCCCTTCTAATCTGGGGTCAGCATAGGAATAATTTTATGTGGATCTTGGGAAAAACAGTACCTGGTAGGTAAGAATGCAAAGACAAACAAAGAATGCAAAAATCACATGAGATCAGAGCACAGACACATCATGTTTCATTTTAACGCATTATATTAATTTTTAGAAAGAGTTACTCAGAAATCTATTTAACTGAAATCTAGCTTTGCAACACTTGCTTAATAAAAAATTTTCACCCACTACAAAACAGGAAAACATCAAGTTACACATCTGAATTAAATGGGAATACTTTTGCACATTTCTTGGTGAGTTACATTTTATTTGAAAACAATGTTTTGTAACAAAATAAAAAAAAAAAAGAAATGAAACAAACCCAAGCACTCCCTCTTAGATGAAGAGTTTTATAAGATACGAGACTGACAAAGAGAAGAAGTATTATGGATGAGAGGGAGCTTGCAAAGAAATTCATACACTAACCACACAAAAATTAATCAGACAGCCTTGACTGTGCTATTAATGATTTTAGACCTCATGCATAGGATTTCAAAAGGTTTTACATTTCAAGTACAATACGGTATTTGTAGGACCTGTACTCAAGAGTGGCATTTGATTGATTGTACATACTCCAAGACAGAGAATGCTTTAAATGCAAAACATATTGCTGTAGGATGGGAACAAAGAATTGAAAGATACTTTCTAATTAAAACATAGGATTTTTGATCCTAATCTCAGTCATTGTGGGGCAAATAAAGAGCAGCATGTCATGGATTTCTCAACACTCCTCCCTATATTGTTTTTTATGGTCAAAACGTCAATTCAATAAAACAGCATTTCCAAAGGAGGTTTTGTTTCCACAAAGAAAAAGTTTTTGTTGTCAAATACTCTGTTATAACATTTTCAGAGGAAAAATTCTCTGCCTTGTTGCTAGAAATACTTTTTCATTTTGAAATGTAACTCTGTTTATTGAAGAAAAAAAAGACTGATTTGTTCAAAATTCTTCTGTCATGAAAATTGTAAATATCTGAATGTATACCAGGAAAAAAAAAAAAATTAAAAATCTTTTGTCAGAGCAGGAGCAGGCTGTCCTGGAGCTGCAGAGGGGCAGAGCGTTAAGCCCTGGCAGCCTTTAACCTTTTCCTGTGGGAATCAGTCAGGTCACCAAAGGCAACTGCTCGGTTCCACTTGGACCAGCTGCTGGCACAGCCACTGGCTCCCCAGGCTCTGCTGAGACACGATGTGGCTGCTGAGGACTGGGACAGGCACATCTACACTCCCATGGGCGCTCCTGGAAGTGGTCAGTCCCTTCCTGTCACGCAGGTGCTGGTGCTTGGCAGAGCCGTGGATTCCACGGTCCAGCTCCCACCCACCAAACTCTGGGACAGAAAAACCCCAGCAGCAGCTCTGGGGCTGAACGGGATCGTGCCCAGCCAGGACAGAGCTGGATGTGGCCAGCAGAGCTGCAGGACTTTTAATATCTGCACACCGAGGCAATTTAAACAAGCATTTGAACCCACTTACTTGCTTATTATAGTTTAATTCAGACAGTGTCAATATCTGTGACTAGCTCTGGGGATATTTTTGGAATTAAACTACCTAAAGAGAACATTCATCTAAGAAATCCATATGGCAGGAAAGAAGGGTAGAACTGCTAGCATGGAATAGTAAAATCTTCCTTTTCATCAACATTCTTCAACGTAAATCTTCAGATTTACTATCCTCATTTATACTTGCCTATTTTTAACCCAGTTTTGTTTGGGAGTTTTGTTTCGTTGGTTTGTTTTTTTATATTTATAGTCCATACAGACTATTCTGTGTTTGTACAGGGCCAGAGGATTATATTGCTTTACAAATCAGAGGTACAGCATGTCATGACATCCACTGGAAATTCAAAATAGTCTAGGTTCAGAACTATCATAATTCACTGCTAAAGAGAATCTTTCAAAAATTTCAGTCCCCATCCCTTCAGGGAACTTCACAACCCAGTATTTCTAGATCAGACTTCATTATCCAGGTCATCATTTCAATTTATCAGTGCCTTGGGGCCTTTGGTATTCTCAGCTAGGATGGTATTATGTCCATCAATCACTAGGCTGTTTCCACATTCCCACTTTTCTTTCATCTCCTTCAGTCTTCAAAACAATCTCTATAATTTTCCATGGGTGTATACTGGACACAGACACCTCTTACTTCTGTCAACTGTTACCATGTTTGAAGCACAGGAACTGATCTGTACAAATTATGTGGGCCAAAAGAACTGTTTTCATTCTAGGTCCTGTATATTATTATTTGTTTTAGCAGAGGGTTTACAGATTTACCTGTGCCTCTTAAGTCTATAAGCCTGACAAAGAAAATAGCAGTATGTTTTTCCTGGAAAGCTTATTCTTCAGTTAAAAACTAAATGTTACATGTTATGAACAGAAGTAAGGACCTGACAAAACAAAGACTGGTTAGGACTTATTTTGCATCATAGAAAATACAGGTCTGGCCAAAGGACTAAAAGGAGACTTAGACCAACACAAGGCAGATTTTGAAAAGAGCCCTGAAGGGCCGGAATTATTATTTGGAGTGCGTAGAAAACAAAGAGCTGGCAAAAGGCTTTAAGGGAGGGGAGAGAAACTATCTGGATGATCCTGCTGCTTCTCTATCTCTGTAAGGGGCAGTATAATCCCAGCTTTGCAAATACACATCACTAACCCCAAACCACCCAAAACCAAATATAGTACTGAAATAGAAAGAAAATTTTGAGCTCAAATCAGACATAGCAGTGCTGAGACTACTGAATTTGCTGCACCAATTACCTGTTCACAATATTACATAGTCTCCAACCAAATACTATTAGTGTGGTTCTCAGAGCAATACAAAGACACTGCTGCACTTCATCAAATCATTTTTGGACATCCCACAAGCTTTCAAGAGAATCATCATTCTTAAGGGCAAAGCACAGGAGATTATTTGTTCACATGTTTCAGTACAATCTGGTTTTCAAAAATTTGTTTCTTCCATGTCTTTTTGTATCTGAATTTTTATATTTGTTTAAAGATAAGAAAAATCTTTGCATTTCTCAAACACCAGCTTTTTTTGTTCTTCTAAGAGAGTAAAAGAGGGTTTCTAGTACTCCACTAAATCAGGACTCACGTCTGTTGGTCTGCAGGGAAAGCAGGCTGAGGCATCAAAAGTATTGCAGTTAGTGAATTTAATCCTTCCGATGCAATTAGTCTGCAATGCAATCTGATTAAATGGAAAGACTCAAACCTGAAGTCCAGTACTTCAGGTCAAGACATAAATAGACAGAGAGGATGAAAGAGAAGTCTTCTGTGGGCCTAAATGAGCTCTGGGCTCCAGAGCTCAGGTTAAGATTTCTGAGGAAGGAATGCAAGCCAGGTGGATTGATTTAACACAGCATTAAAAAAAATATCTGGAAAAGAAAAACATGTACATCAAAAAATAATCATGAGACAATCTTCTTAGTGTAAAATAACTAGTGGAATGTGTGACATATAAAATAAGTTTCTGCACACATACCCACACTGCCACCATCAGCTTTGCTTTCTCATTTATTTAGGGGAACCTGTAATTGGCAAACAAGCCCTTTCTCATGGATAACAGAGGGGGTGCTGAGCTGCTGGAGACTTCAACACTGCTGCAAAATAGAGGATGTGTTCATACGTGTTTGTGCAATGGACACTTGCTGTGCAATATTATCTTGTCTCTACAGATAAATTAGTTGCCTCATGCTCCTGCCAGCTTGATTTGTTTAGCCTTTATAGAGTACAGAATCCATGGAGTTTCTTGTGATTGAATCTCACGTAAAAGGTAAACCTGAGAGCTTATTCTACACTAAGCTATACATACACCCAGGCAGCCAGAGCATTTGCTGACTTGGTGATGAAAAGAAGGCTATAAAATATACTAGGGAAATCTTGGAACGTCACTCACCTGACATAGCAATAAGAGCCCTGCATTAAGATGCAGAGTTGATTTCCCTGATCCATGAAATTGCCTGGATATTTAAGGCATTCTCAAACAGAACCAGCATGAAACTCACCCTCCATTCCTGGCACAAGGACACCATGGGTTTTGTGTTCTCCAATAAAAAGAGAGTTCAAAATTGCAGAGATTAATAGTCTTTAAGGGAGGACCTAAACACAATTTCCTTCCTTTCTCAAATAAAAAGAAATAAGTATTCAAAATCTCTTGAATGCTAGAAGATGGTTTTGCTTGCTGACACACTGCTCAGGTGCCAGAGATGCTCAAGTCCTCTGTTTTGAGTGGTTCAAGAATCTCTCACAATAAAACACAGTGTGCAAGTCTGTGATCATCTTTGGAGAAGGACATTTGTTTCTCTCATAAATAGGTGACAGGGCTGGAATAGGTACAATAGGTGGAGACCTATGAAAAATATTATGAAGCAATATATTGCATTATTTTATGGTCTGAGACTTGGGACGTGGTTCAGAATTCCTTACCAAGTGTATATTTCCAGCTGCTAAAGGGTGAGAAAAGACCCATCTATACTTACAAAGTATTGGTGAACTGAGGGTCAGGTATAATTACTTCCAAAGACCAAATACAGTGCAAACACACAGTAAAGGGGGAATTTGAAAGGGCCATAAGCTTCCCTAGAACATTGTCCTGCAGGCTCTGCTACCTTGGATGCAAAGGAGGAACAGAGTACAGCAATAATGAAACTACAGTTAGATTATGAACAGCTTCCCATTAGGTAACTAGAAAGGCTTTAGCACAAAATGCACTCACCAGCAGCTTTCACACCACCAAAAGGGACATGTAACACTGGCAGACAATCTTATCACTGATTTCGAGCCAAAATCACATGGAAAGGGTCATTTCCTTTCAACCTGTTGCATACATTGCACATATAATTTTCAGCATCTCCATTGCAAAGATAGACCTGAGACTCACATTCAGGTTCAAGATTTTTCTTGGACATGGATTACCATTTCTACTTGTGGACAAAGAAGGAGAATTCCTTAATCTTTTTCAGACAAAATTTGTCAGTTTTTGTCTTCAGCTAGGCTGATAGCTCTTCCTATTTTGTAGCAAAATTTTGCACTGAGCAATTGAAAAGTCAATACTCTTCTCCTGCTTCCTGTATTTCTGCTCCTACATGGCACATATAGTACCCTATATTTACACAGGTATGCAGAATTACACAAAATACAAAGGGAAAGGACTCTTGAAGCCATCTGGTATGTGACCCCATTCAAAGCAAAATCAGCTGCACCTAATTAGTTCCTGAGATACGCTTGCCTACCCTACTTAAACAGTCTCCACAAACTCCCTTGCATATTTATTGTGATGTTTTGCTATTTTTACTATTAGAATATTTTTCTAATGTTTAGTCTGTTCCAGAAATTTTAATTAAAATCTCCCTCAGAGGAGACTGGATTACTGTGGATTCTCATACATGAAAAAAACCACAAATAAATCCACATACAGAAACACAACACATTGAATTTAAGGTTCATAAATTATTTGTAGGTCACATAGGTGTTTTTTCAAACTTTGTGATTCAGAACAGTTTCAATGAAACCAGCTATCCACCCTATTGTTCACTTAAAAGAAGCTCTTGATCACAGTAATTTCTTTCCCAATTGAAGTTTTGAAAGCTCTAAATTCTCTGAAGAAAATAGTTGTTGGCATTTTTGGATGATAAACATCCCAAAGCGATGATGATAAATTACAGTGTTGCCCAGTGATGCAGAAAAGTACAGAAATGCAAACTGATAACCTCTGATTTATGAATACACGCTCATTATTGCAAAGTCTAGGGGTTCACAGTTGTAAGAATGGGTCATTTTCATCTCAGTGTTTATTAAAAGTGTGAGAAAGAGGCATGAAGGGTGGCTGCCATTTTGCAATAAACACTTAACGCTCTTTGTTTCCACTACAAGCATAAAGCAGCTTCCTACCTTTTTAAGGTCTACAGAAGCTTTTGTTTCTGTATTGTTTCACAATTGTTTCGCAATTGCAGAAGATGGGAATTTTGACATCTGCCTTTGCTCATTCATATAAATAATTCTTCTCACATATAACCATTCCTATATACATTTTTTTTACAGAGAGAAAAACACTTGTCCAAGATATTAAAATAAATCCTCATATTTTCTTCTTAAATCATATTGGTGATAATAACAAAATTTACTTCAAAAGTATTTAAACTTATTATTTCACCTATCAACAGACACTGCCAATGAAACCACCCAATGCACTCAAAGTTGTAAGACAAGGAATCTCTTTTGTCACAGTACAGAAATAAATTGCGTTATATTCCTTCATCACTTCCCAAGCTTGGTGATATACTAATTTCTTCTTCTCTCTCCCTATTGCCTCTCTGTTAAATATTCAAAGCAGGCAACAAAAGGGAGAAGGAAAAATAAGGTCAATACAGCAAATTGGAAAAAAAGTAAAATGTTCCTATCCACTGTCATTTGGTTGTTACAGTTATCTTAATCAACTCAAACAGGTTCTCTGAGACATCTAATTTGATTTTACAAAGTGCTAACCCTTAGCCATATTTGACTTTCCTTTGATTCCAAACATAAAAAATAGCCTTTATCTAATGTTGAGGCATATAATCTAACTACACATGCAACTGCATTTGCATTACGGGGCAGTGAAACATGGCTGGAGAGACATCTTGGATGTTATCTATGTTATTACTCAAGTGGAGAACATAATCATAAATCCTTCTCTTCCCTTCCACCCTCCCACCTTTTTTTGTGGAAGTACACTTAAAATCTGGTTTTCAGCTTCACTGGGCCCATTACATTTGAACTTCAGTAATAAGAATGTGATATGAATATGTTGAGAGAAAGCATAGACAAAAGGTAAATTTTCATAGTGCGGTTCAGTTTAACTGTTCCTATAATTAGCTACAACTCATTAGGCAATAAACAGAAAAACAAAGAGATCATGAATGGAAGGGTAATATTTTCTCCATAAAACAAACAAAAAACTAAATCAGATGCCTCTTTCATGAGGCTCTCCTTGCATAAATACACCCAGCAGCTTAGAAAAGATATTTTCTTGATTGAAAATTTTTGTCAAGGAAGAAAACCTGTAAACATTATCTTGTGCAACTTCAATACAAAGTATTTACTGCTATTGTACACTTGGGATTTTTTGATCTCAAAGATAAAGTAACAATACAGCAATGGACTGCAGATGACAAGCTTTGATCTTTTATTAGTTCTTATAATTGTGTCTTAATTTGTATTCTGCATAATAAGCACTCACCTTCACCGTTTGTCCAGCTTCAGGGCCATCCTGTAAGCAAAGGGAAAATCTCAGGTTAGAGGATCTAACAAGGATCACATAGGAATTCAGAAATCTTACTCAATAATCATTTACATCAATTACACTGTCTGTTAAATTAGCATATTTTTCCTGAGGACCATTCAACACTAAGTTTTTGGACAAAGCTCCTTTCCATATCAGACCCTGGCAAAGTGGGAAACTATCTCAGATCACAAAAACAACAGTTTCTATTTTTCATTCTTTCAGATCATGTTTTTCAATAGCTAGCAATAGATTTCTGATCCTTGTGAACATAAAATCACATGTGGAAGTAAGAATTTAATCAAAGTATGCTTGCTTAAATTCTGATTCTATTGAATGGGCTTAGTCTCCTGGTTTGCTTTAAACAGAGATAATTTTTGGTATAAAGACACCCAGCACAAAGAGCTGAAAGGTCAGAACTTATAACATATTTACATGGCTACATCTCTCTGCCTGCATATAAATAGCTGTGAGGAGGGATCACCTATGTCAAGCACAGGCAGTGGGTTATGTGTGGAACAGGGGACGTAGCTGCCTTCTCTAGAGATCAACCCTGCAAATACTTCTTTGAAGGAAGAACATTTCCTGAAATACTCACAAACAAGCACAGTGTTTGAGAGTGTGTGCTGGCTTTATCCAAAGTTTTTCAGTTGTTAATTAACCACACTTTCCTGCTGGTTTCCTTTTTAGATTTTTCAATGGCAAATCTGGAAGACTGCAATGCAGTTATTTGGCTTCTTTTTTTTTATTACTGTTATTTTGCATTTATTGCCCCTTGAAGTTCCAATGTCCTTTTGTGATTGGACTAGGGAAAAAGGCTGAAAGCTTGATGAAACAAACCATTAAACCTTTCTTAGTTGACTGGTTTACAAACCTGGATGGAAAAGGTGAGCGAGGTGCCACAGAAATGTTTCTCCACCACATTTCCAACCCTTTGTGCCGTATGAAACAAATCAGCCACTTCCTCGGGACACAGGTCACGGAAACGCTCCACCGGCCGCAGGGGACAAACAAGGACATCTGAAGGTGGCAGTGTCAAGGTACAAACACAAATCTGAGTGATCCAGAAGAAGAGTCTCAGTCCCCAGCCCACAACCTGGTTCTGATCACCCTTGAATTGCCTGAGGTCTTCCTCTCTGGTAAAACAGCAAGAGCATCAGAAACACGGGGCTAAATACGAGGAATTAGATGATGCTTCGTTTAGAATTCTTTTCCTCAAGTCCCTCAGATATTGGCAAAATGACTAAGGCTCTTGTGCTATACTGAGCCATTTAAAGGAAAGCAAAGTTTTCACAAACTCACATTTACCATCTCAATGGAGAAATTCTGGTATTTATCTCCTGTGAAACTCAGAGACATTTTCTTTTGTGATTAAAAATGGAGGAAAGCCAAAGAAATTTAAGAGGACTTTGGATGTGTGGTCTGAGACAGCAGTTTTACAATGCTTTTCCCCATATGTGATATATCTTTTTGAAAATTTTGATCTTACACCTCTAATTTTAGGCCTAAATACGACAAGCTGGCACTATGCTGATCATAGCAGATCACTTATTTCTACAATACATCAATTATAATTCACAAGGAATGCTCACCTATTGTAACTATTATCTGGTTTTAAAAATACATTAAGATAATTAAGACTATTTCCTTTTAAGCACAGTGTTCACAACCCTGTAAATATAGTTTGATTTAATTCTACCTTGGTGACTGTGATTTGTGAGTCAGTGAAATGAAGCTATAAAGTAAATAATGGGAGATGCTGCTCAGTCATCTGATCTGCTGTGTTCACAGTAATTAATAATTGCTATGATTCCTCACTTGGAAGTCAATTCTGTAACATTATTAGTATGGTCCAGAATTCTTAGCAGAGCCTCAGTTGTGTAGATCCAACAAGCAAGTACTTGATTCTAATTTCAATTCCCTGCAGACAGGATTCTTTGCTGACTTACAGAATAGTATTTGCAGAATGAAGACCTTAAAGTAACCTTTAACACCACTTGAACTTTCATGACCAAAGGCTATAAAAATTATTTTTTTCCAGTATTAAAACAAGTGTTCAAAGGACTATTTGAAGAAAATTAAGTTCCATTCCATTGTATTACAGTCATCTTTATTTTTACTGCATCTTGAAGCCTGCAGGTATTCAGGAATATTCTCTATAATCCAGGAAAGGTAAGTAGGAGCTGCTCTGCAGTTAACAGGTTCACAAAAAGGTT
Organism: Edolisoma coerulescens; assembly: GCA_013397115.1. Classification (NCBI taxonomy): domain Eukaryota; kingdom Metazoa; phylum Chordata; class Aves; order Passeriformes; family Campephagidae; genus Edolisoma; species Edolisoma coerulescens. The sequence continues at coordinate 755,145 of VWZW01001240.1, forward strand.
ACATCAACCTGATTGTCAAGAACCACATGAGACATTTGAAATAAGGAGAGATTAATACATGTGAAAGATCAATTATTTCCATAAGCACAGAGACAACATGTTTACATACACCAAGGTTATATTGTAGGAATCACACCTACAATTCTGATAGGAGAGAAAACCAGACATTTTCTCTAAGTGTCACAATGCATGTCATCACAATCACAAGATGTAGTGACAGGTTTTGATCATTTTTCAAAATCCAGATGAGGACAGGCAAGTCTTTAATGGATATTTGCTAAAGTGGGAGCAGAACTGAGCAAGCTCTACCTGTAGCAGCTCCCAACAGAACAGGAGAAGACTGGTCCCAGCTGTGGGTGTTAATCTGCTTTGAAAATCTGTGTCTCAGGGTTTTTTTAATACATAGTCAGCTATGCCACCGTTATTCTCCTTCTCTCTTGTTACAATTTACGATATTAACATTTAAGAAAGGACAAAAATATATTTAGAAAGCAGGTACTTGGAAGCAAAACAATCCTTGATGGGGACAAAAAACCTAGTTTTGTGGGGTTTTAGTTCTGAAGTACTGTGTCCCTTGATAAGTTGCTGGGCATAGTAAACCCCTTGTAATTCATTTGTGCCTTCCCAGTGCATTGTACAAAGCACAACCATAAAGGATGCTGTTGGCTAAACCTGGGGCCCAAGGGAAGAGCTGCAAAGTTGCTTGGCAGACCTGATTTCCATACCAGAAATAAAGGAATAGAAAAACTAATTAATTTTACTCACAAAAAGGAAATCCACATCAACACTAAAACAGGAAAAAGGACATTCGTTTAATCTGAGTTCATTTTTCAAAAGAAGAGAAGGGAAGCTTGTACCCTTAGGGCATCTGATACTTAAGTAGATAATTAGCCTTCTTCTGCAGCACTGCTTTATTATCATGGCTCAATGAACCATTTATAAATGAAGAATTTCCCTTCACTTACCTCTAGCAAAACTGCTGCTTACATTAAGACAAGTTTTCTTTTCTCCTTTAGAATTTTCCCCAGCAGTTTCTCGCCCTTTCAGATTCACACACACCTCACCAGCTATTGTTTGTTCTCTACCTAGCTCAGGGCCACAGCCACAACTTTTGCCTTAATGATGGTTTCTACAACCTGATGTTAGCATTGTACTACTTGCCACTTGTGGAAAGTAGTGGGTTGTAGAAAACATGAGCTAAACGGCTCTTGGGAAAGCTTTTGTTTCCATGGCACATCGCAGAGGGAGCAAGGGCTGGTTCTGACCAAGACAGGACAGGTTTTCTCTTAATTTTGTCAATAATCTGCACTGTCATTTCATAAATTCTCTGTATCTCTCTCAGTCTCTCCTCTTCCACACATTATCTGCTTAGATAGCATTTGCCAGTTGCTGCAGTGGAGGCTTCTTATTAACCATGAACCTCTCAGCTCATGTGAGACCACCAGTGCTCCTGCAGTTCCTAACGCTGCATCCATGGCATTCTGCAAAAAGGACTTGCACTTCCTCCTTACATTACCAAAACTCATTTACAACTCAAACTAGATTTGAGCTATATTTCTGTCTTTGAATTTGATAAATAATTCAAAGGCACAATCACACACTGGAGCATCTTTGCTGAACTTTCCATCATTTCAAAATAATTCTACAAAGAATAATGATAGAAATTCTGAATCAGAGCTAAATTAACATGAGAATGTAATTAGGACAACATTCAAGTTATATTTAACTATGAATATATTAAAAGAAAAATGTTAGAATGAATTCATGGATTTGAGGTCATTAAGAAAACAACCATCCACTGCAACTTTAAATCATAGTTTTTAACTACAATATTTGATGCTAGGGTAGTTTTGAACTTTGTATCTGGTCAGATTTTAAGCTGTACACCTGCTCTATTCACCTCAGAATTCTTACGAAGTTTAAAAGCAGATAAACTGTTCATTACTTTCTACAATAACCCACTGCAAACACTGCTATGAAACCACTTCAGGTATATTAAAAATGCAAGAGAAAGTGAGTCTGTACTCATGTTTATGTGCAATTACTCCTTAGACTGAAGCATCTACTGCCATCTGAGATACCTCAGGGCATCCAGCTGCCACTCCAGAAGGGCAGGAGTCTCCCATATGCCCTACGTCATAACTGCCAGTCAGGTGGGAAACCTGAATCCTCTTGGGGTCTCTGAAATGGCCATAGGAGCTGTAAAGTGGGGACAAGAGCCCCCACTTTAACAGAGCGGCTCAGCAGGACAAGGCGCTGTTACCCAGCACAGACGTACTGCAAGACTGATGACAGCATTCTGCCTTCAGAAAGTTTGAACTTTATGTTTCCTTTCTCTAAACACTATAATTAATAATTTTGTGATTTCTTCATTCATTCTAAACTGCTACTGACTGATGAAGTTTCTATTTTTAAGCTTTGATGTGCGCAGCTGTTATTTCCTTCACATTCTTTGATGATGTGGATGTCAGTCCACATCACTAGAGCACATGCAATTTAATACGTCAACTCCATTTTAAGAGTGAAAAACCTTTACACCTTATTATAATCTGTAACAATACGTTTCTCTCTCTAAATCTTGCAGAAGTCCCTCAACAGCCATACTTCTCTCCCTAATACCTAAATATGCATACACAAATCAATATGCAAACCCTCACACACACTAAAATCTCCATTAAAGATTCATTAAATAACTAGGAATGTCAGTATTTTTCAGATTACCAGCAGATAGTAGCCTAAAACTCCAGGTATTTTAGTGGAAGTGCATAACCACAAAGGAGCAGTAAAGCAAGAGTGGATCAGATGCATTTTCCTCAAACTGAGCTAAAACCTAAGGATGACCTATGTTTTCAATGGAATCACTTATACTTTCATATTGGGCACAGCAGACCACTCCCTGCACGATGTTGGTGGGTTTAATGCACCAAAGACCATGAGCCTCCTCCATAATTAAAATTAAAAGTCTGTTGGTCTATTAAGATTGTAACCTGTTTGGAAAAGTTGTGGCCAAGCAAGCATGGTTCAAGTTCCTGAACAGCTACAGCACAAGGATGCTTAACCACACATGTGCCACCTCTCAGCCCTCACCAGCCCTTTTGCACACACCTTGTAAATCTATTTTGTTTCCCACTGCCCACTTAGGCCATAATAACTGGAGCCCTTTGAGATGGGTAGTCAGAGACATTTACTGTAATGTGGTTCTGCAGTGGGCACCTGGACACTGCCAAAGCCCTGTTCAGCAGTGCCAAGCACAAGTACAAATTCCCCATGGACACGTGTGGATTGAAGGATGTGCTCACCCCAGGGAATTTGGGGCATAACTGGAAAGTGAGCATTTGATAACTGCATGATGACTTTAAGTTGATTGGACAGAGAAGGCTCAGATTCTTAAAAGAAAATCAAAACTCCTGGCCAACATCTGCATGGTGACCACTTCAAGTGTAATTTTCCTTCCACTAATACACACAGAGTGGAGGCTGAAATTCAAAGGCTCAGTAGTAATTTTTATTTGCTTTATATGGATTTTGACTTTGAAGCTTAAATTATTGTAATTGTGTATTTAAGGCCTAGGCCAGGCTCTATGTTCCCTTCAATAGGACTCCACTTAACCCCACAAAGTGCCTATTATAAATTTCACACGTAACTATCAAGGTACACATGTTCTGTAGTTCTGAAATGTTGGGAAAATGGCCTTTGGGGGGTCAAAAAAAGAAAGAAAACAAAAAAAAAATGAAACCCCAAAGAGGTTAAAATTCCTTTTATGTGACAAGCTTTAGAACTGAACACAGCTTTTTCCTGGTTAAGTCCATTAATTTGCTATATAGAAACATACTTTCAGTTTTGACTCCTGTTTTATTCCTGAATTTGAACTTCAAACAGAACAATTCAAAGCTTTAAAAAGGAAAAAATTAAAGGCTCTCAGGTACTGACACTCTAACAATAGGAATAAAGTTCTTTTTTTTCCTTTGTCCTTTTAAGGAACCACTTAAAAACATTAAAATTGACAGGTTTTCTTAATATGTGAGGCTTTTAAAGAACAAAATACCAGGGGAAAAAGGCAAAATATCTAAAAGTGAAAGGGTAATCGCTACTTTATGAAGCTCCTGGGTTTCACCAATATTGTTAGCTTTTTTGTACTATTTGTTATAAAATTTTTTAACTTAGGAAAATTATTTATTTTCAACGGGTAACATAATCAGGAATTCATAGCTCAAATCAGAATGGAAACACCGTTCCTGTTTCTTTAAAATTTTTCCCTCTCACAAGAGGGAGTGCAAGAGTCAACATCTAAAAAAACAACAACAAACCCAAAACCCCCCACAAAAACAACCAAAGCAAAAATATATTTTAATGATGAAAAGTAGAAGTGAATAAAATCTCCAAAACTTTAAAAATACTTAAATATATATTTTTAGCATTCTATTTCTATACATAAAAAGTACTTTAGTTAATAATAAAAAATGTCCTTAAAAATTAAATTTTGGGAAACACCTCAAAACAGACTTTTTCATTAATATTTTGGTTTTGACTAATTGGTTTTCATTTAAAAACTGTCCCAAACTATAATACTTATAGAGACTTAATATAGAGACTTAATATTCCTGCATGCATTTCATAAGCTTAGGCAAGTAACTTAAAGCACAGCAGCCTCTGCTCTCCCTCCAGGCTGAAAACAACCCAGTCACTCACAGAGCAATCTGCAACAGGGACTCCTGCCTTGGAAACTGGGGCTATGCTCATTTTAGGATTAACACAGATTAGACACTGCCACCTTCTCTTGGTAACAGTGGGAAAAACTTGATGGATATGAGAGATGGTGTTCCTGGAGCGGGAGGCTGCTCAGGGGCCTGCTCAGACCTCACTGAGCAGGGAGGACAATGCCTTGGGGTGGGTGCTGGCTGCTCAGGGACCGGAAGAACCAGCTGCAGAAAACCGAAATAAATGGTTATTTCCAGCTATTTCACGTGTCTGTATGAAAGAACCCTTCTGCACATCCATAAGCTGATGGGAGTGCAGAAATAATGCGCCATGGGGGGCAGCAGGAGGGATTATTCTTTTCTTACACTGTTTTACATGAATTTGCATCAAGTGCCCCAAGCAGAGAGAATCACCCAGACAAAGCTTCAGGTATTAAAACTCACCACAACGTCCCCAGATTCAGCTGAGGAGTGTGGGCAGGGGTATTAAATTCATCATTGCATCTAAGCAGAAGTTTTCTTTGTTCAAAAGCTCTAATTACTAAGAGAAAGAAGCCCCAGAGCTCTGAAAAAGCACAGGAGAATGCATGACTAATAAAATTAATATAACTGAAAAACAACTGCCAGTCATTTATCTTTTTTCTGGCCTTGAAAAATTCTTCACATTTTGAAGGCTATGGGAACAATTTCTCTGTGTGAGGAAAACAATAATGGTTTCACAGATGCTGCCTGTAGAAGGAGTTAAGAAGGAAGAGAACACTGAAATAGCACACGCACGTACATACAGAGGGCATCAAAAAGCCTTTAAAAATTAATCAAATGTGTATTTTGCTTCATTACAACAACAATATGTCAAGGCACCCCTTCAGTTCCCAGTAAACCCATAGAATTAGGACATCCATAAACCTGTAGCAATGCAAAACCTGACGTTTCCCCCAGCCCAGAACAAGCTTTATTCAGTAAGATGGAGTGACTGGCTTTAGGAAGGAAATCTGTAGAGGCTGTTTGGATTAAGAGTGAGCATGTCCTAATAGGAAAACATGAAGGAGAACTCTTTAGTGGATTTTACGCGTAGGACTGTATTTAAATATATGTTGGAGGAGTGCTTTGGTACAGTACAGGAAATAGTACACCACAGAGTTTGCTAGTTTGGGAAAAAACATAGCTCTGAACAATAAAGATGATTAAGAATGAATGCAAATGCAATAAAGTTACAATAAAAACTTAAAAATTGCTTCAGACTATTAAACCCACACACAACTTTTTTCTTTTATATTGCTCTGCCACATCTTAGCATTAATAAAAAAAGTCATTAAGATAAGACAAATTATCTAAATAATTTCATCTTGATAAGGCAGCTCTGTACATGTTTACACTAATGCAGAAGACTAGATTTATGCAATATATCAGAGAACTAGTGGTTCCACTAGAACAAAGAGCAATCACTGCATATCTTTGACATGGATCTCTCCACACTACGATAAGTGCACTCTTTGAAGACCACATTGCAGCTTTTATACAGAGGGGTTTTTATTCTACTTGATCTTCTCACCCCACTGAAACTACTTAAAATAACTTTTCATGTCAGTGAAACATGCAATAGTTCCAAGAAATGAACAATAAATATTATTTTACTTTTAAAAGTCAATACATCTAATTTGAATAGAGATATGGCTTATAGTCTGAATCTTGCTAGATAGCACAGCAAAGTACAAAGTACTGCTACACAAAGTACAGTGACTCCGCAAGACACAGGGCCACAGCGGGGAAATGTGAGATTCAGAACTGCTCACTTTTCATTTAAACAAGTCTTTCGTATATTTGATAATCCCTTTAAATGCCTTTAGGGTATGTCAAGTAGGTCAACTAAAAGCTCAGTTCCTCATAGCAAGTGGTATTTTACTGCAGGATTCGTCTTTTTCTGCTGGCTCCTGGCCTCGGGGGCAGCCTTGGGCACAGCCTCGGGCAGTAGCAGGTGCCGAAGTGGAACCACAGTGAGAGCAGCTGTGGGAGAGTTTTTGGCTCAGAAACACACCTCTGATCCAAGTCTCATTTGGTGGAAATTTATTCAGGATCTAAACTTGTAACAGGAATCATGATCACATTCTTAGAGTCACATCAAGCTTCTGATCTTGGAAGGCCCAAAAGCTATAAATAACCAACGACCAACACGGAACTGCAGAACTCCCAATATAGAAAGGATGTCATCTATAACTGCTGTCATGCTCTGAGATCCTGTAAAGAAATCCTACTGTACAGCAACCCATTCCAGCTAAGAACTACATCTTTATTGCTCCAGATGATATATCTTTTTTCTAAATAGACGACAAAACTGATCATAATTACATGAAGCTATCGATGCACCTATAGCAACTATAAATGTACAAGACCACTGAAATAAACAGCCACGCCCAAAGCTGACAGCAGAGACCAAACAACATTTGGGATGCAACAGTCAAAGGGTTTTGGCCTAAATATTGGAGCGATGGCATTTGTCATAGCAACTGATATGTTCACGCAAAGCTGCTCAGCAGTTACAAGTCTTGTCCAAATGACCTGCACCACCAGAAAACTGCACTGAATTCAATTTACCAAAATGACCCTGCTGGAATTGCAACATGCCATTGCAACACCTCATTTCAAACAGAGAAAGTGAGCACATGATCCAACCCCTCCACCTGGGAATAAAAAACAGCTTGTGAGAAAATGCTTCAGCATTTGGTCTTAATTAAGGCTGCAGCACCATCATATTCAAAAAACTAATGTGATCATTATGAAACTATATTCTAGCTCATGATTCAGGAGCTATAGTGAGGGAATAATTAATTACTAAATATTAGTTATGACAAATTTACTTTCTTGAAATTTATTGGATGCCATATTGCAGGCAATAAGTCTTACTGGAAACAAGTATTTACCTGGTAGAAAGATACCACAGTATGTGTTGGGGATTAAGGTTCTGTACAAACCATAATTATTGACATTGTTGTCTATGGCACTTGAAAGTACAATCCTTTTTCTGTTCTGGGCATCTATGGTGGGTGACAGTAGTAAATGAATCAGATTAATGTTTGGTGAATCTCCCTGGGATTTCTCTCACCTAATTTTGAAGGCAAATTGGTTTGACCAGAGTAAACCAGTGGATTTGGAACTGTGAAAAGCCAGATCTTTATTGGCAGTGTTGAAGTACTTTGCTGCTTAGGAAGTTTCATTTCATCCTCTTCTGTTTTCTCCAGAGTTAAGTTATGTCAAGGAAGGTGCTGTTGGACCTGCTGCTGGAGAAGTTGGTAACAGCTCTACTTTCTCCAAATACCTATCAATGCAGATGATCAAGAGCTTTCCATGTACTCTTTGTAACTCTGCACTAACTTTATGCTGAGCAGCACAGAAAAAGACAAACCTGTAGTAGCACGTGGCAGGCAAACTGTGCCTTCATTCCGTAACCAGTGAAGCATCAGCTGGAGGAATGCAGCACAAGATCAATTACCAGAGTATCACAGGGGACAATGAATATGTTTGGATAACCAAGGTTTCAGGTAATTAAGGTAATTTTGAATGTAATTTATAGATAATGAGAAACATGAATAACAGGGAGTTTTGGAAAACTGAATTTGGATAATTCAGGCTATCGTACACTAAGCATATTCCTCAAAGAATATTATAATGTATGCTGGGATTTTCAAAGTTTTTAAATGGGCTAAACCACCTGATTCCCATTGATTTCTCAGGATTGGTTTTCTAGCTGGTTGTGTTAGGGCATTCAGAAAACTGCTCCAATTATAGTCAACGGAGAGCTGCGTTTGTCTTAAACTGGAAGTGCTCATGGCATATTTTGCATAGTTACTGAAATTGCATCTAAAGCAACAGGATAGGCTATGCTGTTCTAGGGAACTATTCCACGAGAGTAGGATGAAGCTTAATTACTACACCCCTTGCAGGAATGGCTTAGCCCTCTGTAAAAGCATCAGCATCTTTAGGAACAGTCCAAAAAGTGAGAGAATATTCTGTCTCCCTTGTGAAAGAGCTGTTCAGCACACTTGCATGACAGAGAGGCAAATCATAATATCTCTGCCCTGCAATATCACATCTTTGATGTGATAAATGTCCCAGTGTATTTTCATCAGTTACTTGGAATGCTCAAAATTGCAAAGTCCATGATAATGGATGTGTATCTCTACTGCACTGGCCAATGCACTGTTGAAGAGGATGTAGTAGAGAAATGACTTTCCAAGTAAGAGAGTTGATTACTGGTTTTGTAAATGTAAATTTCTTTGCTGTTTAGCAGGACTACTGAAAGCAGCCCTGTTAAATGCAGCCCAGTATTCACCAGTGAAGCCCAGGGGCACACGCACCCCTCTGTGTGCCAGGAGACAGGCTGTGACCCTTATAGCTGGATGACAAGGACTCCGAAAGGGTAAACGAGGGAAAGGTAAGCGGGGGATGACAGAGGTACTTCAAAAGGAAAAGGGATAGAGCAATAGCCTCTTCTGCAGTTTATGTCTCTGGGAATTAAAACAATGAGTGCAGCCAAGCAGGGAATCAGCCCTCACTCAGCTGCAGTAGAGAGAAGGTGGGGTGGAAATATCAAAGACCCTGTGTAGCATTTAAGCAGAGACTAAGAGGTAGCTCAAAATAAAAAGAAATTATTTTAAGCCACTATTCTTTAGCTACTTAATTTTGACAACTTATTTCATACCTGCTTTAACACAAAAAGCTTGGTGTCGATGAGAAGGTTCACAGAGAGTGTATGTGTCAGGACAAAATGCTCCCAAAGCTGCATTTTTCCTCACCTGCCATGAAAGTCAGTTTTGAGAAAGTCATACTTAAGGGCTGAGAAAATGTAAAACAGATGTAGAGTACATCTTCAACATGAAAGTATCTGTACAAAGCACTCCTTTTAATTCAAAATAAAACTCAAGCAGGGATGGTATAACATAGCTTACAAAGCACCCGAGACAATGAAAGCTATAAAGGAGGAGGGAATCAGAGTGTAGGTCTCCTTCCTGTTTTTCACTTGCATAATAAGCTCTCTTGGATAAGGACAACATGGCCCTGTGTCATGATTGCCTCTGTAGATGCTGTTCTAATACTATTATTGTCATTAATGCGCATTGTTCCCATCTCTGCTGAATCGCTACGTGATGCACAGCACATAAATTCATACTCTCATCCGCGACTCCTGCAATATTCAAGAACATGGGAATGAAGAAGACAAACTAGCACCTTAACTCTGAATAACCTTATTTTGTGTGAGTGTCATCTGAAACCATTACTTTAATGTGATTATCTGTTTTTATTATTTCCTTTCTGTGGACTTGGAATAAAGACACAACTGAGACCCTCTTAGACACGGTCATTGGCATCATTACAGTCTTTCTGCTGTAGAGATCTGCAGCAGAGATCTGATCTGTAAATCAAGTTAGACTGTAAGGGCTACTGAAAAGCAAGCACTCTATCATCCTGTTACATACCAAAGCTACTGCTTCCTCTGGCTCACTGAGAAAAACAGACTGTTTTAGTTCCTTTACATAACCAGAGGAGTTCTTAATGCACAGATTATTGACTTAGTGGAGTTTTATCATGTCGCAGTGTACCAGGGGATTTTTAATCCAGGACTTCTTTACATGATCTATTTTCATGGCTCTTTTTATTGTCACAGTCTGTCATTATAATGATTTGCAAATCCAGAACCAGCCTATGCTTAGCTCCTTAACAGGTGCTCAAGGAGGAGATGGGGGGAAGGCATCTCCCCTCTCTCCTCTGCCCTCTGTAAGGGCCAAAGCCCATCACATGCAGCACCACAGAATCCCTCCAGGGCTGTGTGCAGCAGGAGCTGGGTTGGCTTTCTGCCCACAGGAGCATTTCCACATTAGTTCATCACCTCCACAAAAGCAGCTGGGTGCAGATCCTCCTGTGCCAGTCTCAGCAGTGGTCAGGCTTTGTGGAGAGGCACAGAAACGCTCACACTCTTGAGGAGTCTAAAAATGGTCTCCTGCACAACATCAGTTGCTTTTAAAAGCCACTGATGTTTTCTTCCTTTGTTGATACTATTGAAAGTAGCCAAGAATGTTCATGCCTAGCACAGGGTCACTTCTGGGAAAAACGAATGCTCCAAAGGAAAGGGGTGGTGTCACATAACTAGCAAGGGGAGACCCTGAATATCTTGTAGATGTGAGATCAACAATAAAATCAACTGTACAAGGGGTATGAAAGGACGTATGCAGAGGTGAAATCTTCTGTGTTTCTGAATTTCCAGTCTTCTGGGGTTTTCTGCTCAGCAGAGACTCAAACCTGCTCTCCTTTCCACAGTATCTATTGCAATGGCACTGCATCAAATAGGGAATACAGTATTATACAGTCACCCCAGGACAACTCCTTTCTCCAATTTATTGCATAGGTCCACATGGAAACATCCATATGCACCTCAACACCTGCATGTAGTTCCCTGTAAGTGCTGTACAGTGTGAGGTTTTCAGATACTTAAGCTGATATCCATTAAGGCAAGCATCTGATTTTATGGCCCTTCAACGCTTACATCCTACCTCACCCTCAACAATATTTCCCTTTCCACTTCTGGAAACATTGAGACAATCTGTAAGATCCCTGTGCACTCCAAATTAATCACAGACCTAAAAGTCCCACTGGAGCAAGATCTGAGTAGCTGTTAGAACTCCACAGTGTGTCTACATATCCCCAAAGATTTGGGCTGTGATCTTTGGTTTGGAACTCTCTGTGTTACCATAATACAAGCTGATAACAACAATATGTCACTGCACTTATTGCCAGTAGACAGTTCCCTGGAGGGAAGAAAAAAAATGGTTTAAATCTGACATGCTATCGGTGTTAAAAGAGAAAGTAAATATATGCTAAAAACAAACAAACAAACAACAACAACAAAAAAATCCAACAAAGAAAAATGACAGTATTCCAACGGCATCCTGGATGTAAGAGAGAAAATTGATGTTGTATTTGGTGTCTGCAAATTAATTTCCAGATCTCTGCGTTTCTTCCTTAAATCACAAGTACACAGCATATCTTGGGGGGTTTATGATCACCATCAAAACCATCTTGCTGAGAAATGTGAATTTCTTTCTCTTTCTGAAGGTTACAAACTAGATATCCCATATCTAGGGGCTGAAAGAGCAGGAACATTTGGTATTCCTCCAAATGAAAGCATCTCCACTGTCATTTGTTCAGCTTCCCCTTGCTAAGCTGCTGGATGTGAATCACTCAGCAACCTCCCAACATGTCAGTGATGGCTGTGCGCAGGTGCAGAGTTCGGTCTTGGAAAAGTGATATGCAGACTTGTTGCTCTGGAAATTAAACATGTTCTCTACAGAGACCCCTTGAATGTGCCTAGCTGCATTTCACATGCAGCCCCATGCTGATCCTTACCACTGGTGTGAAAAACACTTGAGAATCATTTTTCCCTGGGCTTTACATTAGTACTTTAGGATTCTTATCAGGCCACTCAGAAACTGGTGGCACAATCATTCTTGGCTGCATGTCACTGATACAGAATGGAAGACACAAGAGATGCCTAAGCATAAGCAAGCAAACAGCAGTATAACTAAAAAAGGAAGAAAACACTGCTTTTTTTTTGGTTATTTATAGGAACTTCAAAGTTCTCCCCAGTTATAAATCATTCTGAGCTACCAGTCTGCCTAAGGATGGCCGTGCTTTTGAAGGTGAAAGCTTGAAGATCAGACTTTGGGTGATAAAAAGAATGCTGGTTCCACTACAGACAAATTTCGATTGCAGAGGAGATAAAATGGTGTCCAAGAATAGGATAGATTAAGCTGAGATGTTTGTGCCATGGAAGCAGTCACCAAGAGATAAAAGTGCTTCTACAGGGTAGATTTTCAGCAGCAGAGAATTAAACTCTCTTAAACCATATTTCCCATCAGAAAGAGTAAATAGAATTTCCATTTGACTGCCACTTTCTTAGGACAGTTGATTAGAATGGAAAGTTAATGAATAAAACCCCCAACTTTTAAAGCAAACTTGAAAAAAAAAGTTAAACCAATAGTGAACAATTCAAAAAATCCCTTGCAGCCATGATGCCCGATCCAATTATAGTTGTACTACTAATTTATGTGTGCAAGATAAGCAAAGTTATGAATGGAGATGAGAAGCCAAAGAATTGTAAGAGGCAAGGGAAATTGTTCTATAGCAAAACATGCTTAGGCTGTCCTCAAAAGAGGAACCAACAAGCAATTTAATGTTGTTTCAGTATCTTCTGTTCCAGAAGCAGCTCATCAGGCTGTGTATGAAAAAAGAGGACTGGGTCATAAAACTTTGAGACAAACTGTGTTTCAAAAGCATTAAAAAAACAACAACAACAGCAACAAAAATCAGCCTTTTCCTGGAAGAAAGTGATTTGTATGCAAATATACCCCAACATTTGTCACCAAAACTAAAGGATTTTGAAGTGAGAGAAGGTTTTTTTGAATATAGTTTATCACTGCTTTGATGAAATGAGATGCCAGCTGCAAGGTTGCTGCTGTCTCCTTTAATAGCAATTAGGAGGCTGGGAAATGGACCTGTAGCTTGCACTCACAGGCAGAGCTGACACCACATATGTAGCAAATTCTGACACCTAAACCTCCAGTGGCAGCAGCCAAGACATCAAGAGGCCCACACTTGGAAATAAAACACTGCACTTACTGGCAACCCCTATGACCTGAGATACTACAAAATGCATGACACGCTCAATATTACTTATAACAATTTAATGTTTTCCAGTGGGAGAAGGAATGGGGAAACCAATGTTTGAATAAAGCTAAAAGCAAACTCAGCTGCTGAGAAAGAATGGTCTGACTTGTTTTGCTTTACATGCTTTAATTTTCTTTCAGTTTCTTCAGAAGAGTGTTTGCCCTTGGGCAGTTTCACCCTGCCCTTCTAGCCAGCAAGGACTGAGCAGGAAAGAAGCACCAGGAATTACATTTGGTAGCCATGCCTCCCTCCTCAAGCCTCAGGGAAGGGATGAGCCTTCCAGCACACTTTAAACGTCAACAGGAGCAGACAGAGCTCAAAGCCATGGGGGCCACTAAGAGAACGCCTTGAGACCAACTCTGTCTTGCAGATCATAGATTTGGAAACATTCAGTGACAAATTACACCTCTGCATTTTCATCTGCACTTACAGAAATCCTAAAATAATGAAATTTTCCAAGGAGGAGCTTCCTCCTCCCCCAGTAATTTTGCCCTCAAAAAGTACTGGAACACTCAAAAGCCTTGCTCAAACTTAGAAAACTATCCCCACTTCCAGATGCTATCACCATTGCTCTGCAATAGTCAATTGCTAATTGATTTCCTTTAAACTTGTGTAAGCTATAGATACATAGATGTGTACGTGCATTGAAACTCAAAATGTGTTTCATTGTTCAGAACTCCAATATCAAAACATCTCCAATCTCCCCAAGTGTGCTCTAGGACAGCCTACAGGACAAAAGGAAATCAGTTTTAACAAAGCAGGAGAGATTGCTAGAGTAACGAACATCTTAAAATACAATTTTTAAAATTTTTTCTTGCCTTAACTCACATAGCCACACAATTGTGTTTTGGAGGATGACATTTCTGAGGCTGCCACTGATCTATCAAAAAACTCCCCAAACTTACCAACAACTAAAACTCTCTCTTGGAGGTTTAGCTTATGTGCCTGCACGTCCACACGTGCTTCCTCTGTTTGCATGCTATAAGTGTTTTCCGGAAATAAAAGTCCTAATAGGTGAAGGCTAAAGTCATTAAGTATAATTTTGAATACATCAGAGAACAAAATGTTCCCATGCTGGCAAGTACAATGCAATAGAATACATCTGCACATAATGGCAAACAAAACATTGTGGAAGCAGATGTCAGGAAAATTATTTACCTTGATTCAGATTCTTCAAGGAGAAGGATTTAAAAATATTTTTCTGAAATATGGCTTAACACTGATGGACAAGAGGCTGGGCTGAACAGCTGGGACATTTTCAGCCCTGTTCTCCCGTAACACCTGTGTAGGTGGAAGCACATGGGGATCTCTTCCCCTCCGGGCACATGCAAGTAACGCCAAGCACGGCTGGATGTGCTGCTGACACCGGGAGGCCGGGCCCAGGGAGCAGCGCCAAGGGCAGGAGGCTGCAGCAGGGTGGGACACAGCCCTCACCTCGTGTGGCTCACCTTGAGCATCCTCGTGGTGCTCAGGGAGCTCACAGCACAAATCCTGCCCTCAGCAAAACACACCTGAAATATCTAACATTCTACATTACATAGCTTCCACTGCAAAATAGCTGCATGCACAGCACAGGCCCCTCCAGAGCTGTCAAACAAGATTTGAAACCCAGCTCCTCTGGCATGGGGCAGACAAATCTTCTGCAACAGCTACAGGAGATCTTGACTGACAGCAGGAGCAGCAAGCTGATATTGTTTGTTGTGCACTCAAAACCACACAAAGCAGAAACAGTTTGGGGACTTCAGCTTTACAAAATAGTTTTACTGTTCAGTAATGCTAACCCTTGAGATACTAACAAAAAAAAAAGAGAAAAGCAAAAAAGTTTTCCAAGGTAACAACTTTTTTAGCTACAAGAATGCTTTAAAGCCGCCAAACAAGTAAAGAAAGGAGCCTGGGATCCATACATCCTGCTGCACATAATCCCCAAACAGACTATGTGCAATAAGAAAAATATTATTACTTAATATTTTTGCCTTACATAATTCAGTACAGCACTAGATGTTGCTAAACCTTTTAACCCCTGCATTTTTTTTCCACTCTCAATTTCCACAAAATCTGGTGACTTTTCTCCAAGGAAGTAAGATATACAAGTTAATAAGTTGAGTAGCATTTCATCCTCACATGAAAAAAAATCATTAAAAATTCTTTAAAAAACAAACCAGGATAAATCCCAAACAGGAGAAAATAAGTAGTGCTAGAGCTTCCACAGAGGGCAACAGAGCTGGCCTCACTTGGAGCATAGCCCTTCACTCAAAAGAAAAATCAAGGGTATCTATTGCATCTTGTACAAATGCACCTTGGAAGCCACAAAAAAAAATAATAATTGTAACACCATGTCAGGCAATGTAAATATGCAGGTAGGTGTCCAATTACTTCAGCTTTAAAGATCAGTGTAGTCTTTCTCTTTATGAGCAGACAGGGTGCACACAGGTTTCGATACACACTCTTGATGTATTTACCTTTGAAATCTGGCACTGCTGGGGACTGTTGTTGTTCAACCAAAGTGTATGTATGCAAAAGCTGGATCATTTTCATCATGCTGTGTGGTGTATAGCTGTGCTTTTCAGACTAAATATCTATACTGCTGAAGATAATGCCCCTTTTTTTTTGAAGTAGCAGAGCACAAACCTCAAAGGTTCATTTCTTTGCAAAGACTAAGGCCCTAATGAACATAAGCAACACATGATTACAGCAGCTCCAGAGTTACAAGGAATATATCCCAGACAGATCTTTGTCAACACAGCTCACAGCACATTGCAGAGAATAAAGTTGGTATAAACTATTCATTCATATGTCACTTCATATTGAAAGATATATTGGTGACCTTCTCCAGCATGACTGTTATAATAGTAATAAAACTGAATCCTGGAAGATTGCACTTGTGGTCAAAGTAGTAAAATATGACCTTATGCTATTCAACATTGACATTTATTATATGAATTCAAACACAAAAACTGCATTAAAATGATGTTAAGTGTCTGGCTTTCAAGCACAACAGCTAAGAAATTTGACCTGCAAGTAAGACTTCTTCACCAACTCACCATTTCACTTTTCACCATTTCAACATGAGGCACATCATTTACCAAATTTAAATAAAAATCTGCTTGTATCTCAGCCACAGGGATCATGGCAGAAGTGACACCATACAGTGATTCTGCAGTGCTTGTACAAGGCAGCCTCAACATAAAAACAAAAGTAAAATAAATCCCCAGAATCAGGAGTTCATCGTTGCTCGTCAAGTGGAAACACAAATGGCTAAATGCAGAACGCTGACCACCTAGCTGCAACAAGAATGAAATTTTTCACAGTCATTTTTAATATCACAGCAGCACATCCATTTCAAACACAGAAAGACAACCTAGTCTCAGGTCAGCAAGGAAGATCGAGGATTCTGCAGTCCCACATACTTCGAACTCCTACTGGTTTCACTAAAAATACAGGACAGAGAGCAGCATATCAGAGCAGAGATGTGCACTGCAGATCACAGAACAGAATGAGGTCTAGAGCTATTTTGGGATACAGTAAAAGTTGAAGAGTAGAGCTATCTGGTATTCTTTTTTATTTTCCTGCTGCAGTTAGTGTCGGTTGACAAGTAAATATTTTTCACGGTTACAAAACAATTACTAGTTAAAAATAAAATAAAAGATCAATTAAAAGATTTCAGACTCAAAGTGATCTCAGATCAGTCAACAATATGGGCATCTGAGCATTGATTTGGAGCCTGGTAACTCTGCACTGAGACCTGTCTCCTGCTATGAATATCCTGACTGTTCTGTGTCGCGTTACACACTCACGATGATTTTTAATGAGAAATTCAACAGCCATTTCAGCAACAACAAATAGAAGCTCACCAACCATTTTTTCTCAGAACAGAACTCTTACTTTTGGCCAGCCTAAATTTGCAAATATGCTTAATTCTGGGAATTAAAAGAGAACACTAATGCCTCCCACTATGCTGGCAAGTTGCAAATTTTCAGAGAGAAAAATGTTGGATTTTTATAATCCAAGTTGCATAATCTGTCAAGAACAATGATTTGCGTCTGGCAAATGCTGATACTCATTTTTAGTAGAGCTAAGCAACATCAGCTCAGAGAAGAGAGAAAAATCCCCCTGCCTGTGGGCCAGGCACTGCAAAATGCAGCTTAAAAAAAAAGAAAAAAGAAAGAAAGGAAAAGTGGGCTTGTCATCAGGGCGGCAGACAATGACAGCTATTTCATTTCAGCTACCTAGAATACAGACTTTCTGTTTCCAGGTATGACTGACACAGCTGCAGCTAGTAAGGGTGACATGTCATTTCAACGGCAGCTTCACCCAAGACATCCTCTAGGGTAGGCACACCAGGCCTACTCTCTTCCCAGAACCTTCAGCTTTGCTGGAGCATCTCAATGCCACATTTGTGCAGAAGATCTCCTGTTCTGCCTTGGCAGAAGCTATTCCTGTGGTGCTCAGTGTCTACACAGATCCCTTTATTTGGTTCCCTTCCTCTCTCAGGGGTGCAACTGGGTCGGGCTTTTACTTTTTTTAAAACTTCTTTTGAACACATTTCAGCAGATTTCCCCTAATCCACCCGTATTCCTGCCTCCTCTTCACATAATGTGCTCTTTTAACAAAGGGTGCTGCACAGCAGGCCCTCACACCTGGATATAAAAGCCTTCTTTCTTTGCTCTTTACCTCTTTTCCTACATTATTTGCATCCACCTATGATTAATTTCCTCTTACTAAAGAGGACAGAAATGTGACTAGCAAGGCATGTTATGAACTAGAGTATTTCACAAAAAAATCTGCCAAGTCCTCCATGGCCAAACTAATTACAACTGTACTCTCTGTGGCTTCATGAAGCTAAATGTAGATCTACAAACTGCTTTAGTAAATAGACAAACACGCAAGTGAAAAACGTTCACTTGGAGAAATGTGCATCCAGCATCGAGGCTTCAGGAGCAGTAGTTTATAGACCCGGCTACCACTACATGCATTTTAAATCTGAATGCCTCCTCTGTATTCATGAAGTGTACCACAGTTCAATAGTTGTTTTCATGAGTTGTGCCTTCATTAGGTGAACAACATTAAACACCTGGGATACTGTTCAAACTAGTCCTAAGGGGCAAATTTTCATGACAAATGAGCTGAGATAAATTCTACAACTGAAAAAAACCCCTCAATTTTGCAATGGTAAATTTACTACTTGTTTCAAAGAAATAAAATACAGCAACAAAGACACAAAGTTAATATTAATATTACTTCTACAAAATCCCACAGAAAAGATTTCAGTTTGCTTTGCAAATAAGAACACTTTCAAATAACAGAAGGAGAATAAATATTTATTGACACATGCTTTTGTTTCCCCTTTCAAGTTAATGGGGTTAATTCCCCACTCTCTTTGCAACCTTCTGTATGTTCATTATCAGGACGACTTCTTATGCCTTTATGGCATAAGTATCTTACAGATTTTGTTCAAATCTGTTTCTTTCTTTCTGAAGGCCTGTAGCATGCTTGTTTTGATCCTTACTCGGATAATGTACCACTGGAGATGTCGTCAAATGTACATTTCTGTGTGCCCTCTCCCTCACTGGGAGCCTCCCTTGTTCAGAACTGAGCAAGAAGTGCCTCAGTGCACTCACAGCGCTCTGGCTCTCCCACCCAGAAGATTTGGGAATGCACAGAGAGAGCTAATTGCAAGGAAGTCCTCTGTCCCTGCAGGCCTGCCATGACTTCCCACAGTTCTGGTCATCCCCACTGCACACATGGGAATGCTTGATTCCCCTCTGGATACTGCTCTCAGGAGTGAGAAACTGTAGTTGGGGTTTGCATCTCTCTACTCGCAGCTGACCCTGTCCAAATGGGTGTTACCCTTGACGGCTTACTGGACTGGAAAAGACTTAAAATAACAGACTGGAGGTCTGACAGTTCAGGACTTGATATCAGTCTGATATCAATGTCATACAGTTTGGCTCAGTCAGAGAATTGGCCAGCTTTGCTGGGTGCCTGCACACCAGGCTGTTTCAGGCAGCACGGCACCCTCAGTCCCACGCCCTGCAGAGAAACACTGACATTGTCACCCACACCCCCAGCTGGCACTTAGGCCAGAGGCAATAAGGACATGGAGATACATTCACACCTACGTTTTGTTCAGACACCAAGGTCATAGAGAAGACACGGTGGAAAGGAAGAAAGGACAGGGAGAACCATCCTTCTACTCCTACAGCTGCTGGAATACTGTACAGGAAGATTCAGCTTGTGGTCCTTGCATTTTGTGTCTTCTTACAAGCACTACAACAGCTGCAAACAGGGAAAAACAGCTGCATTTTCAGATTACTCTAACAATTATTTCCATAAGCCTTTATTCTAGCTTCTTAAGCCACAAATTCTTTCCCCATCAATGACACCATCACAGTAAGGTAATATTGACCAGTTGAGTAATTTGTATAGATGCACAAACACCCCTAGCACAATAGAAGCTCTCAGAACATTTTCTTCTCTGCCTCTTTTTACTGTCTTTCTGGTTTATTTTACCCTAAAAAATCCCTCCCTCAGGAGACCTTCCAGCTATCTTCCAAGCAGCCACTGAGCCTTTCATACTTTAATAAAACATAAAAATTAAAGCAATGAATATTAGAAATATCCATCTTACTCAATTAGATACTCCATAGTGGACTGTAAACCTTTGAATGTGGTGGGCTAATCCCATTAGCTGGTCAAGCAATTTTCTCTACTGCTTCTAGGAGTACAGAGCTCACTAGAAAATACATTTAAAACCATGCTCACCCTTTAGATTAGATTAAGCTGCCTATTGAAATCCAAAGTGTTTCCCTAAGGTTTAAGACCTATATAGTAATCCTTGTATTTTTCACAATTCAGTGGGTATGAACCGCTCCTAAAAACTATTACAGGCTCGGTTTCACTTAAAGGTTAGACCCTCCTCCAAAGTACCAGTTACTGTGGAATTACAGGCCAAGGGAACAAGGACTTTTAAAAAGATTACTAAAATTATCTTCTTCCTCATAGTGAGAAAGAATTCCTCCAAATTTGGTTTATTAGCAAATTCAAGGAAGGCTTAAACAGGAGCAGTCTGGCTCTGGAGTGCATTTCAAAGACTCCTGGCCCTTGCTGTGCAGGAGGTTGCAAACTGTGACCCAAGTCTCCTCTCTGCTGGTTCCCATTTATGAGGACCCGTACTTTCTTGCTGTCAGTTCATGCTTCCAGCCCTCCCTGAGAGAACAAGGGAGATGAGAGAGGATACTCAGAGTCTGCTTCCTGCACCCAAACATCTCACATGGTCACCAGGGAACCTCTGAACATATCCCCTTCCCACCACTGAAGACCACTTCAAAGCTGGTCAATGGGTTCAAAGCTCCAGGGCATGCTTGGTTCTGAATCAAATTTTTCTCTTGGTTTGAAGGCAGAGAAGGCAGATGGTTCATTTTCAACATCAGTTTTTTGAGATTTTTTTTATCTGCTCTGTAAAAAACCAATCCCTTCAGGCCCCAAAAGCTAAACTCGAGGAAAGGTGTGAGGTCCTGCACTGATGAAGTAAGAAATAGTCCCTGCTCAGGAACCATGCAGGAAAGACTGGGGACAGGAACACAGAAGGAGAGAAATAAAGCACACGTTCAAAACAGAGATATGCAGCACAAGCATATAAATGTCATTTCCTAGAGAAACTGTGCTAAAAATCTTTCATAATCTAACTCAGCAGAACACTGCTGCAGATCACTAAAGAACCCAGTGGCATTTGCAATGTGAACCCTCCTATCCATGTGGACTCATTTTAAGAGATCAAAAAAGCAAGTCAGTACCAAAGTTTAGCTATTTCCATCAGATAAAAATGCCAAAGACATGTTATGTCACTTCATATTTTATGCCTAAACAAAGGATGCTAGAGGAGCAGAAGGAAGATATTTGAAATCAGTAACAAGAAAGGCAAATTATTTTAATTTTAAAACGGTGACATCTTGAAGAGTGAATGAAGGTTCATTAATTGGCTGTAAATAAAGCAGAGTTTAGCTCAGAATATTCTTCATAGCTGAATTATTCAAACAACATGCGGCTACTGAGAAAACATTGTCTGAGCTAAACCCTAATTATAACAGTGCAAAACAAACCACTTAAACTAGTAGAGCACATCTTTCAGTGATGTCTGTTCTGAAAAATGCTACTTTTTGTAATATGTGTGAATTCCCTAAATCTTTCAAGAAGCAGGGGACTAAGAGTAAATATTTGGTTGGCACAGCTTTAGCACACAGATCACATACCCGAGATTTGAGATCTCTCAGACAAGAAAATGCTACAGTGAATACTTAAGTTTGAGTAGTTACATATCAGCTGCCTTTGCCCACAGTTGCTCTGCACAAGCCCCCTGCATGACAGCACAACCTAGCAGGCTCTGCTCCAGCTAAATTAAAAGCAGAGAGTGCTGGAAATCATGAATATCTGCAATGTCTGCTCTAAACCAGGATTTAAAGGTCCTTATTTTCATAAATGAAACATTCTTGTAACTGACACACAAGTGAGGACTCATGCAGAAAAAGGATGGACTGCAGAAAACATGCCACATCATAAGTATGCAGTAAAATCAACTGCACCATTTGCCAAAGAAAAGAGATAAACATGGGTAAATTCTTAATAATCCCCATGGAGTTTTTTAGCAGGAAATGCACTTAGTAACATGTTTGTCTCCTTTGAATAAGAAGGCCCATGTTCTTATGAAGTCAGGCACAGCAAGCAGAGCACACCCAGCACAGAGGAGAGCACACAGACACGGGTCACAGGCACTCACATTGCCTGGCTGAGCAGTGCCACGGCTGGTGTGACAGCTGCAGTTCCATCCCAGCCTGGGCAGTACCAGGGAAGCTCAGAGCTGCCAAGGCAGGGGGGTCTGTGTCCAAAGGCAGCTGGTGAGCACAGGCCTTGTCGTGCCATCGCTTCGCCATCCCCATGTCCAGAGAGCACCACAGCCTGGAGTCGTGCTCTCTTCAACCTTGGTCACTTCTGGCCCTTGAAGAGTCCAGCTGAGCTCTGGCACCACTGAGGATGCAGATTGCGATGGATCAGTTGGTGTGAGAAATGCTGGACACGAAAAGAATGGAGTCCATAAGCCGGGCAGAACAAGTAGATTCATCTCATGGCAGACACACCTTTTATCTACTTAGGAGCGTTTGACGTGTTAAGGGAGCCAGCACATGCAGAAGAGAGAATGCATTTCAGTCAGTGACATTTTCACTACTATACTCACAGTTAGAAACGCATTAGCAGTAACTTTCCATCTATCAAAACCATGAGGCAGGAAGCAACACTTGCCTGGCGAAGTCTAAGAATGCTATTAAATGTGCTGGAGGCCAGGCTCCGTCCTTTTTTATGATCCATTTGCATAAGTAGGACATTTTCACATAAGTCTACACGGCTTTAGGGCAGCATAACTTGCCACCTCTCTACCTGACTGCTACTTGCCTGACTACCAAGCATCAAGAGCTGACTAAACGTGGTTTTTAAAAAACATTTATATCCTGACCCATACAATGTTTGCTCATTATCTGAGTTTTTATAATATGTAAACAGCAAATAATTACAAAACTGCCAGGGACACAAAGCTACCACACATCAGCTGAATCACAGTAGCCATACCAGCACATTCCAGCAGCCCTCAATGAATAGAAGGGACTTAGCTTGTGCTCAAGGGAAGAATATTCCTGTTTAACAATGAGGTCTAGAAAGCCCTTACATGCTGCTGCATGTCCAGCTTGCCACAGACTTGCCTTTGTTTTGCAAACCCATGAACCACCCTGTCCCCCTTGCTCTTTTCCTCTTACACAAAGTGCATATCACTTGCTGCACCACAAAAGCATCTCACACTTGCAGCTCCCCACTGGTGCAAGAAATGCCGCTTACACGAGACCAGCAGAGAGCTGAGGATGAAGGGAAATAACATACCACTCCACAGTGCCATCTTGTATGGACTCTAAACTGCCCCGTACAGAGAAGCTGTGAAGTTTGTCACAAAATGCTAACAGTCAAAAGTACCCCAAAGCTGCACCATCAAACATGGCCCAGTGCTGCCCATAAGAGTGGCCAGGGCTTTTCTGATTTGGTTGCCAGTGCTCCACATAAACTAGCTGGTACCTCCCAGGGGCTTCTGTGTTTATAGAATAAACACTGAAGTCCAGTATCCTGTGGTACACAGTGCACTCAGTTAACTTCTATCTACATATTTAGCTCTCTACAGAAGACTTGTGTAAGAGACTTTCAAAGACACTTCGTTGAAGAGGTGTAAGGTAGAAGCCAGCCACAGGCACGTTTGCTCCTGCTCTCTGTGGGAGGAAAGGAGGAGGACAGGCAAATACCCTCAGTGTCACTCTCTCTCTGCTGCTCTAATGAACGCTCTTCAAAGCTGCCTTTCTGACGGAAAGCCTGCAGTTTCTTTACATAATGACTTCAGAATAAATTGCATGGGGATCAGAACAGAGGGAAAATTATAACTTGCAAGTACAGTTCCCTGTCAAAGGCTTCTTAGTTACTCCCTTATTTGGATCATTCTCATGGTGTTCCTGATGATACACAATGTGTGCAGTGCCTTTACCACAACTGAGGGTTACTCTGGAGTAAAGCCACGTGAGCGTGGGCAGCATTTCAAGTAGCCAGGTACCTAACTGTGAATAGAATAAAAACAGGCTTCCTTGCCATTTCCTCAGGGTCTCAATAGTTAATCCTAAAGCCTGTTACCTGACACTGAATTTTAGACACCACTTGAAAGCAACTCAGAACTTCAGGAGCAGGTAAACTACCTTTTATTTCTTCTTTAGGTCTCCCTGTTGAGTGATATTCTCTAGGAATTGTTATGGGCATCTAAGGATCTGGGCAAAGTAAGTTGTTCTCAGATAATTCTGTTCTTGCAGTCAGTGAGACAGTCAAGAGCTGCTGCAAGTGCTGCCCGGTAGGACTTGGAATGGCAAAGCTATTTCTGTTAGCGAGGGCAGGGGAAGGACCTGAGAGCAGAGATTTAG
The DNA here is from genome assembly GCA_013397115.1 of Edolisoma coerulescens. Classification (NCBI taxonomy): domain Eukaryota; kingdom Metazoa; phylum Chordata; class Aves; order Passeriformes; family Campephagidae; genus Edolisoma; species Edolisoma coerulescens. The sequence goes on from VWZW01001240.1 coordinate 779,551, forward strand.
AAATATTTCCAGCCCAGGCAGCTTCCTGCAGACAAAAGTTCTCAAGATGCTAAGAAAGAAAAATTTCTGTTCTTGAATCCAATAGACGCTGTGGGGTGAACCAAGGGAAAATTCTCCCTGGGTCTTAAATATGAAAATATGAGAGTCTTAAACTCCCCCACTCATTTCATGCTACACCTTTTGCTCACTTCACCTAACTTCAGCCATCTAAATATTAGGATAGTTTAAATGTGTGTAAATCTGGTTTATAGTCATCCCTCAGGGGGAAAAGCAAGACTTCTCTACAATGCAATTTTCCTGTCCTATGGCAGCTGTCTCAGGCAACGAGGACAAATTGCCTCCTGGAATCATCTGATTCTTTTCAGCCTAGATGGCTGCCAGAGACCAGTGCTGATCCATGTGAAAGGACAGGCTGGGTACTCTAGGGTGTGAGTGTGTGAGGGGATATTGTGCCCAGCAAACAAGGATGGAGATTTCAGCTTGCCCCAGGAAGAGCAAGGTTATGAGGGGACTCTGCCTGGCTCATGACTTTATCCCTCGGACTGCTTTCTGATGAAGGAAGGAAAGGTGGCCCCTGCCTTCTCGAGATCCACAGCCCCAGACCTGACAGACTGCAGGCAAATGGGAAAGTCATCAATTCCTGTCTTCCACAAACTGTAGTGGGCAACAGCTGACAACAGAAAGCAGAAAGGTGGTAGTGTCAGGAACTTGTGCTGAATTACAGTCAAGTGTACCAGGACAGCAGCCAGGCAGGCAGTGGGGGCTGCAGAGGCACCAAAAAATCTGAGAGTAGGTCCTAATTTCTAACACTTAGACTAGGTACTGTTTCCAGGTGTGCTCAGTGTTAGCAAGGCATTCTCTTTGTTATTTGTCTCACCCTCGTCTGTATAATCTGCAAAGCTGAATAGTGAGAGTCCAGTGCCTTCATCCCCACTACTGACAGAAATACTAGAAGTGACAAGTGATACCAAGTTGAAGGATGCATGGAAATCCTACAGCAGTATTATCAGCTTTATCAGCACAACCTGAAATCAAATTTAAGTCTGCCAGACAGTCCCATAAGAACCATTTGCTCCAAATGTACAGTGATAAGCATTATCTTCTGTCGCACTTGGACATGAAAGAACCACGCGAACTCCGCTCGTAGAGAGAAGGCAGGAAAAAGGGGGGCCAAATTCGCCTGCTCTTTATTATATATGTTCTTAGAAATCACCATGGATTGGAGGGAGAAATTACCTCCTCTCAATCACACTGGTCAAAGGAAAGATCCATCAAAAGTCTCCTCCTAGGGAGAATGGAATGCAAATGATAAGGATGGTTAGCAAAACATGGCTATGTTTACAGAAAGTGAGTGAGAACTTTGTTACAGAAATGAAAACATCGAAGAACTTCAAAATTCAGGGCGACAATCTTCTTTTAATTTCATCAGCATTTTTAACTAAAACTTACATCAATCTCTCTGTTATTTTGTCATAAAAGCCAAGCTTACAACTTTTAAATAGTGCTACAACATTAGATTTCCTGTACTCTTCTGAAAATCAAAGCCTTCAGAGTCTTATTAACAGGCGACATTAATGGTCAACTCTTTAAAAGCTTAAGAATGTAAGCTACATGTTAAATATAACAACTGAAAACAAAGAAAATAATGCCTGACTTTTCCCTGACTACCAAATTATTTTGCGATATTTCAAGTTCCTAACTTGCAATTCCTGTTCAATCATTATCATGTAGAAGTGGACGAATAACACTACCAGGAAAACCTGTCTTTATCCTTCACACATCACCTTTCTAGCAGTCTGAGTTCTGATTTACAACAAAATACCAAGCGTTTAAAGTCTCATGAAACTTTGAAACAGTTGTGATTCTTCCTAATTATTTTGTCACAGATAATAATTTAAATTTTAGGAAATAATTAAATTTAAAGCTTCCCTCATATTAAAGTTACAAAATTGCCATAGACACCTAGCTATGTTTTTAATCACTCGGATATAAAGCTTCAGGGAGAGAGAGCAAAAGCAAGGAAGGAGAATAGCAGATATATTTGCAGGAACCACATACATGTCTAAATTGATAAATATATCTGCCTGCATAGGCATTTATCTAAAAAAGAAATGGAGATAAAATGTGCAAAGAGAAACAGTAATTGTAAATAACAGTCTCTCTTGCTCTCGTTTCTTTCTAAAATTAGTCAATTTGATTTCTGAGGTCTTGATCTACATTTTCTATTGCGGGCAATTTATTCCAAACACAAGAAGTCAATGCATCTACAAAACTTCAGTCTATTAACCTTGGGACTGGCAGCTTATTAAAAGTCATAGGTTGTGTATTCCAATTATCGGCCAAGGAGATAGAAAGAAACAAATTAAACATTGTGGCAAACAACAAGGGTCTTGTGGCCCACTGCAAGCAGTAAGATCTTGTTTTGTCTAGTGCCATTATTTTGGAATGGAGCTCTCAGAGGGCTGGAGATTGAGAATATTCTGCTCTTATTCAGAGACTCTTATATGTACATCTTTGTTATGTAAATCCCAGCACCCATCAGGGATGAAAGCTATTAATAGAGATCACAAGGACTGAGAAAATTGCATATTTCTCTACCTGTACTACTTTAGACTTAGATTTTCTAAACACTAATGCACATTAAAAAAACCAAACACAAACTTACAGTACCTTAACCGTGCAGGTGTCCATGCCAAAATGTCAACTGTATTTCCTACCTTACATCTCACCTGCTCACAAAGTTGTTTTCCCATTTCTAATTTCAGACTTTTGTACCCTAGCATGGAAATTCTTGCTCTTGAAACCTGTCGGTTCCACAGGCCACATGTCAGACCATACCCTGTTTCATTAGCTCGATAAACTGTAAATATTGGCTATTTAATGTCACATAAAGATCACAGTTGTTAGATTATATGATGAAATCTCTGTTGTGGAACAAAAAATAAGTGCGCTTGCATATGTAAGAGAAAACTTCCAGGAGCTCTGTGTTTTACAGCATTTTGACTGCTTTTTTTATTACTTCCTACTTGTATCATCTACACAATTTCGTACCCACAATCATGCATTTATGCATGATTTGCTTTGCTTGTATCCAAACAACTTACTGGGGGGACTACAAATGAAACTGCTTCTGCTGAAAAACTAAGTGGCATGAAGAAACTGGAGCTCTTGCTTCCTTCTGTGCCAGTCTTTGCCCAATCCCAAGCACTTTGGCCCTTCACAGTGAATTTGTTAAGCTGATGCACTGTGGAGAGAGTGGCATTTTCCTTTCCATGGAAGGAAATCATATCTAAGACTAAATATTTTTTATTCATCAGAGCTACTCAGAATTGCAGTGTGGTGTTGTTTTCTACCCAGCATTAAATAGTAAGTTTGTTGGAAACAGTTAGTAATACTACAAGTGCTGATTAGAGGCACTACAGAGAAGAATCTGAGGTATGTTTATCCCCCTTAAGACCTGAACAAAAAATCTAAATCAGTCACCCATCTATTATCTACATTTTGTACAGATTTTCAGTGCGCTATATTTCAAAAGTATTTATCCAAATTTCTACTCAGGTATACAGTAGGTAATTACAGTGTCAGATTGAGAAGAAATAAATAGCCTTAAGATGAAATGGAGAATAGAATTTTCTGCAGAAAAAACTATCTTTACCAATTGGAAGTCAGAAATTACATCATACAAGTGTAGAGAGGCAGTTCCTGTTCCCCACTCAGAACAGAAGCCCCACAAAGTTAGGGAGAATTATTACACTGCATACAAATGAGCTGTGGAAAACATTTGTATTACTCCTGAAGTGTCACAATTAAAATGCAGAATGGTAAAACAACATATGAAGAGCGTTATAAATGCATAGTACATCAGCACTTTCTGAGAATTCTATTTCTTTATATATCTCTTACTACTATTCCTGATCTTCAGTTCTGGTATTAATTTCTTATATCCAATCACATTGCTTAGTGACTCAGGGAGAAATTATGCACAGTTTTAAAATAGTCAAAAATCCAAGAAAGCACAAGTTTTCTTGCCTTACCACACCCTAAAAATACAAAAGAACGCTGAAGGATTGTTCTGCAAAGCAAATGGAGGAGAAGCCTCTTAATGTGGAACAGCTGCACAGCACAACACTAACAAAAGGAGTAATAAGATCTGAATGTCATCTCATAATATGATTCTCTACAGAAACAAAATACTTTATGAATAATAGAACATTCCCATTCAGAATTACAGTCTCATTCTTTTGTATTTTTAACCTCTCTTCTTATGTGATAAGGAAGGTACCCTTGACTGCTTTGTACTTCTGTCCTCTTGAAGCTGAAATGCACTGGCACATCCTCTATGAGGCACAGAAGAGACTTCATTAGCAATTCCAGATCCAGGATGCTATGAACTGACATCTCTAGTGTGCATCTCCTTGTCACTTTACCCTTCCTTAGCACAAAGAGAAAAAAAATTCCTGTCAAACACTCTTCTAGACACATGAGTCTGTAGATGGAAGAGAGTATTTTAAAACAGAATCCTCTACCCAGAAAAGGAAATGAGAAATGTCGTGAGTGATGCACAGTTATAATATTCCACATTGATTATGAATCTTCAAGCCCAGTGGTATTACTCTGAAGGTTTCCTCTCTTCCATACAAATACTTAAAGTAGCTGCTTAAGTATAAAGAAATCTATCTACAGAGTAACTAGAATATTTATGAACAAATAAAACTTTGTGAAAGCAAAGCAGAAGACAGCAGAATTACACATCGGTGATGTCTGTAACACCCAGGAAATCCATCACGATGGCCATTGAATAAGCTTCCAGTTCCCTAATTCTTAGTGTACAAAAATCAGCAGTTATTTGTTTATTGAATATCATTCACTCTGGTAACAAAGACAACTTATGTTGCCCAATCGATTCTTTTGGCTTTAAAATATGTTATGGCCAGAACATAAACAAGGACATGCTTCCAGCACCAGTTGGGCTACTTTCCACACTGAGCAATGTTGAGAGTGGCCCACCTTGCCTCTGGGGAAACAATCCCCATGGACCTGCTCTACCTCCGTGTACAGACAGCTGTCAGTCTCAGGAGGACAGGACAGTTCTGGCATTAAAATGATTTAAATATTTTAAAGAATTGGAAAATGAAATTTTCTTTTTAGGGAAAATTCTGGAAGTTCACCATTTGTTTTCACCTTGAATAGACAAAAATGAAAGCTCCCCCCATAAAAATATTGAGAGTTTGACACTGAGTGGGATAGTTTTTGCATTTCAAAATAAAAGTACAAACTTGATGGAAAGACTGAAAAACATAATCAAGCCAGATGTTACATGATCGGAACCCCATTTTTAAACATAAACAATTTGCAGTATGACATGGTAGAAAGACTGCTTTTTAAATACCTTGGTCTGAAAAGAAATCTACATATTGTCAAGTTTTTTGAATTAAAATGTTTAGATAAGGGCTAATACTAAATTTGTAACAGAGTATTTGCTCTTCAGGTTTATATATTGCTTCTAACAGTTTCATCTAAAAGATAGATGGCATTTTTCATTCACAAAATACCATGCAAAGCATTAATCACATAATCTTCACTGTCTGCTCTGTAATACATACCAGAAAAAAACATTTCACAAAGAGAGAAACTGAGCAGCCAGACAGGTCGACCACAAGCAAAGCTGCCATTTAATGCTTAAGACTTTCTAATTCCACTCTTGACCCAGCTTTATGCCCCTTCTGCACTGCCTGTACTCTGCACAGCCTCCTCAGTAATAAATCTGCAACTTCTCAGCACTTACAGTCTCATTTCCAGGTAGTTTTGTTTATTCCAGAATAAAATACTTGAGAACAGAAACTGAGCTAACCAGAGCTGCCAGAAAGGTGCTCTGCCCAGCCCAGGAGCAGAATAGCACCCACCTGGCCATCCAGCTAAAGTACCCAGGTATTTCTTTCTGCCAAAAATACAACCTAGAGCCAGGTTTCAAATACCTGTAGCCCAAGCACTAGTTTGGAGCAACACTGCTGGGTGACCTTGGTCCACCTTTACTGAGAAAACTTTTACTTGAACTGGAATAGAGAACGTGAGCTAAAGCCATGCAAGATAAGAACAAAAAGATCAAAGTGCAATTATTGAGTTGATGATCATTAGCTACGCAGACTAAAGTATTGACTTGAAAATATATAGAACTATAAGAAATAAGAATCAAAAAAGCAAAAGACTGACCTCAGCAAGACTGAGGATCAGCCTCTTTGAAGAGAAAACGGAGGTCAACAATTCCCTCCTGCCCGGCCCCAGAAACTCTGGCATCTCCTTGGTGGTGACGAGCATACTATTAGCATAATGCTATATATGTCCATATAAATACATCTGTAACTTCATGAAGTGTTGAAGGATGTTTGGCTTGAGATGAGAGAGCAAAGCAAGATACTTCAGTAATGGATTTGAACAGGTACAAAGAATTTACAAAGAATTCTACTTGGTAAGACAGTGAGACTGCCCTAGCAATAGAGGTCTGCAGCGTAACATCTAAAACCAGTGTGATCTTAATCTCTTCAAATCCAGATATGATTTAAAATGAAATTTATTTCACTACTGTTCTCCTTGGCATAGTAGTGAATACCTTTTGTGCCAAGACTTCAGATCCAGAACTGAAGTAAACAGGATGGTCTTCCAGTCAAGAAAAAGTGACAACACATTTTCTCTCACACCCAGACGTGGGTTTCTCAAGACAACACACAAATTATCAAAACATTTCTTTAAATTCTTTCCAAAAGCCAATTTGCTGAAAACTAACTGAACCAAGAGAATGCAAATTTATAACACATGACACAGATCTGAACTTAAAGCCTAAGATGATGAATTTCTAGAACCAATCTCAATGAAATTTAATTTCACTTTGTATTTTGGGTCTCTCTTTCAGCAAAATTAATCCATAGCTTACTATACTTCCCTGATAGCAATATTGGGTCCCAAATCTGACTTCAAAGAGCTAGGGAATGACTACACAAAAATGGGAAGGGGGCCAAAAAGCAATTAATTTTTGTTCTACCATTTCATTATATTTACACATACATGGAAATACACAGCCAAATATCCTTCCAAGGTTTTCTTTAATCAGGCTAAACAAGCAATGCTCAGCAGATGTCTAGTGGGCAGCAGTCAATGAAAAGTCATGTTTTGGACTGTGGCTTTCCTGAGTGCCCCAGATAATTTTATTTCTTTTGCCACACTAGTATTCCCAGCAGTGGAATCCCTGCACACCTACATAAGTACAGGTGTCTCAACTACTGCCGGATTCTGATAGCCCAGACTGAGCTTTCTAATTAGTGCTTGACTACAGGTTTGGGTTTTGTTTGTTGGGGTTTGGTTGTTTTGGTTTTTTTTTCAAAATAGAGTATTTTCCACCATTCTTACAATTTTCTGAGAGTTGTCCAAAGTCACTGGAAAGGTTTTCAGTGAATTGCCTGACTTTCAGGCCAGGTCCTATGGAGCTTTTTTTGACTAAAGCATAGCACAGCTCCAAGCAGCAGATGAAGAATAGACAGTGATAGATTTCCTCAAAGGAATTGTACCTACTGATTTTAGGGGCAAGGAAGAGAATATATTAAGTAGTTCCTGAAATCTTGTTACTTTATATGATCAAGCAGATAATGTGTCACAAAATGGAAGTATAAATAATATGCATATAACAAACAACAACTCAGCTGTTCATAATATCTCCCTGAAGCGAGACAGTGAAATCTGAATAACAAAGTTGTGCATATCATGTAAAATATAAATGAGACAAACTATTTTTAAAAAGTACATTTCATATTCCAAAGGTATATCTAAGTAACCTGTTTCCTACTGTGTACCTAATACTTCACTAACTGTAATAGCAGCAACATAAACTAGACTTATTACATTTACAGGATAGATGTTTCCAAGAAAAATTCCATCCAGTTTGGGAGCCAGCAGCTAACCATTTCAATTGACTAAATAAGTAAAATCAAACTTTTGTCTAAATATTACAAAGGTCAAATTTTAAATAGCTCTAAACTACATTTCTGAAAGTAGGAACTTCATATGAAATACAGTTATATCATATTTTTATATATGTGTTTTAGGGGGTTTTTTGATTGCCACTTCTAAGGACCGAAAGAGAATGAGTAATTCATTCAACTGTACTCACCATTAGCTTATGGTATCTGGTAACTCACTGTTAGGAATTAAAACTATTGGCTTCAGCAAACTTGACTATAGCAGCATTGTGAGTCAAACTTATACCATGAAAGCTATTTTGAGAAACACTTATGTAACTTATGGGGCTCATTTCAAGACCTGTCAGACTCCCACACTCTGTAAAGTGCTGTGCCTAAGTTTTCTGGAAGTCAGTGTCCAACCTTTCTTCTTCCAGGTTCCCCCAAACTTAATCAGTTTTGGCTTAATCTGAGACAGTATTTTTTCCATTATAAAACCCAGTGTGATTATTCCACCCCTTGGGATCCTACACTTTGGTGGTTTTAAAGTGTTTCATTCTTACTTAACTGCTTTCAGGCAGACTTTAGGAGGAACTCAGGATCTAACAATCTCTCACTGATGGAAAACCTCTGCTCTGTTAAAAGGCCACAAAAAAAGTGCACCTTTTTCCTTTTGCACCCAACTAATCAACACACACAAACTGTGTTTAAGGAATTCACGTTCTTAGGAACATCCTTTTTGAACTTAGCTTCCCACTGGCATCCCCTGAGTGATAATTCATAGCTCAAGATGTGCTTCGCAATACTGTCCTAAACAGTGTTAAATCGGTATTCTCTGCTCCACTGGGCAATCTATGTAGATGTGTAAAGAAAAATCAAGACAGTCACAATTATTTATGGTTGACAGACACTGGCAATAAGAAATTGCACAGTAATCTTAGAAAGCTCTAAACCTTGTTTGAACAATAAAAAGATGAAGTTTCATAGCAAATTGGTTATTATGATTAGAAGGAAAAAATAACCACCCCAAGCCAAACAAGTACCTCAGCAATCAAGTGTCACTTAAATTGCTTGAATCATTTGACATATCTTTAATGTTGAATACATATTAATATAACAAATGAGGACTACCACTGAGATTTCAGAGGACAGCACTACAGTACAGCTGGAGAAAAATCAACTTAAAATGAATTTATATCATGGAATCGATATCTAGGGATTAACTAAGGATCACTGAATCCTTCATTATTGATCCACAAAAATCCTTTTACTATGCAGCACACAATTACTAGTTACTTTTACAAATTCACAAAATAAGAATCAACAAACTGTGTGCTGATTAAAATTCAGTGCTGAATATATTACATAAGGAATTAAAGTTATCTCAAAAATGGGAACATGTTACGAAATTCATAGGATTCATGCTCTAAACTGGAGATATGAAATGCATGCTTGCTTCCTTGTCATTTCAGTCTTTCTGGGAGCTTGCTGCTAATTGGACCTCTACATCTTCTCCTAACATAGAAGGAGAATTTAAAATGAAAATTACTCAAATTAACTCTACTTTATAAAGATAGCTGGCTTGACTGTTTTCTGCTAAAACCCCCGTAAACAGACTACATTGTATTTGTGTAGTTCAATCTCTTATCAGTGACTCACTGCATTACATACAAAGATCACTGACACTCAAATGGTATTGCTAATAAATTACATCATGCTAGAATATTTTTTTTCTCTGTTTTGCCCCCCACCCTCAGAAAATATTAAAGGGCGTACAAGAGGTACATGAGAAGGTTTTTTTTTTTTGACAACAGCATTAAACAAATGTTGTCCCCCATCAATAATCTCCATCTTCACAGAGCAACTTTCCAGTGCCAAAGGAAGTTCTGGTCTTGCATTCAGGTTTCCAATGCCCTAGCTGAAAAACCTGGGGCACAGTTAAGATAAATACACCTAAAACCTTTCAAATTATGGAGGTTTCATTAATTAGCCACACTTTGAGAAAAATAGAATAAAAGATACTTATCTAAAAATCTACTACACATACAGGAATAATAAGTGCCTTATAAAGACATAACCAACAGGTTTTAAACAGGAATCTCTCAGAATGTCTAAACTGTTTGTTATCTTTATTTGAAATAATAATTATTGCTATTTTATTCCCATCAGAATCCCACAGGGATGTTTTAGTCTCCCATTTTTGCATCAGTGAGACCAGTGGATTGTGCTACAAGTTATGGCTAACACAATAGCCTCAACCAGAAACAGAGGACACTTTTTATGTCTATTTTATAATTGCCTGTTTTCAAAAAAACTAACATAAATCTGTTGATATGTAGCAAATTTCAGACAAAATTGCATTGAGACCCATTACTGTGAAGTTTGTACAAACAAAAATATTTGCACCAGAAGTACCTAATGAAAAAAAAATCCCAAAAAACATAGGAGTGTTTACCCCATAAATATTCTTAGCACAGTCATGTATATAGATTTTAGGTTTTATAAATAGATGCAATTCCAGAGCATGCAGTCAGTCAAACAACAGAATGTGCCAGAAAAAAAGCGAAACCTAAAAAACCCAAACAAACAACAACAACAAAACTTTAAAAAAAAATGAGAGAGAGAAAATGAAGTCCAAGAGGTAAGAACAATTTTTGGATAGTGGAATTTTCTAACATGTTAGTTGTTAGAATAAAAAGAATTAGGAACATTCCAAGTGTGTCATCCCACAACAAGGAAATCATATAAAATGAAAGTGCTTTATAGCTAATTATAAAAAACGGTAAATTAAATTAGACAGTTAGGAGAGGCAAATACTCCCACTATCCTGCTAAATTATCATGCCTTATATGCAGAAATCAGCCTTCATAGCTTCTCAAATCTCACCTTGTGAGGCTCAGTTCCCAAAGGATGCCTCTAAATACAGCCCTGCTTGACAAGCTTTCTACTCAAATAAAAAACCTCTTGCATTGCAAGTAAATTTAATTTCTAAAATTTCATTCCCTAGCACAATCCCTCTCTCTTTTAAACTTTGAAAGAAAGACAAAGAAAAAATAAATCATTTTGTGGAGGCAGTAAAACAATACAGTTTATAATTTTCCTTTTCCTGACCTTTGAATGTGTGCAGTTCTCTCTGAACTTACTCCAGCGAGCTGTGCAGTGGTTGGCATTTTTCAATTTGAAGCAGTAATGAAGGAGTGTAACTATGACTAATGTGGTGCACTTGCTTTGCTCTGTTCTGTCATTTCCTTCCATCTTGAACAGGAAGATCTACCCTGCATTTTAACAGAACACACTGAGGCCTTTCAACACATTCCCTGTACCACCATGCCACTGATTTCAGCCCTGTTGTAAACAAGCTGCAATGATATTCACCAAGGGTTGTACTGCAGTCCTGGGAAAGCCACTGCCACTGAGAGGGGAGCAAATGCAGGCACATCGCAGGGACAGACCACAACAGTTGTTAACTTCATCCATTTTTCTTTTGTATTGCTTTTCCATTTTTATCCATAATGCGTCTTTAATGTATCACAAAAGGTATAATATTTTCCAAGTCAATTTTCTGGGGAGATGAAGGGCTGAATCCTTTACAGAGTGAAAATGAAGAAACTTGGAAACCTCCACCAGTGTATTCCAACAGAAGGTCCTCTTCAATATCTGAATTATCCCTGTAATCGTATTTCTTTACTACAGAAGGCGAATGTAGCAAATCACAGCACATAAGTTATTTCTGTTGGGTTCCTTCTGGAGATTTCTCCATATTGGTGCCAGCAGGGCATACTGGGAAAAATTTATAAATTTAATCATACATTATCATGCCAAATGAGCCCTCTTCATAAAGGGTGTGTTAAAGGAAGTGAAATTATAGCAATATTTGAGTTTCTCTTACCAGAGAAGAGCCCCTTTACTAAGAACATTTTTTTCCCACACAGTTAGAAAGCAGTCCCTAGTTCAGGACTACTTTGTATGTTAGCTCCCTATTCTCACTGAAATCAACTGAGAATGTATCTTACTAAATAAACATTTCTTAAATTCAAGATTATTAAATACACTGTGTTTCAAGGCAGACCAAAATCACTTTCATCATGATATGGTCATTGAAATGTTTACTTTCCAAGCACTGACCTTAAATGCTGTAAACTCCAAACAAAACCCAATATTTCTCTCTATATGATTACAAAGCTGAATTCCCTTTAAATTATTCACAACATGAAGAAATATGATTAAATAATGTTCTTAACATGCTGTGAAAATGTTTTAAGGAAGAATTGAATTCCAAAGGAAAAATCCTCACTGTCTCCTCCGCCTTGGGTAGTGTGACATTTACCACTTCCAACAAAATATACTGGGAAAACTCTAACAGATGTCTAGAAATCACGCACTGCTTACTAATAAGTGACTTTTTTTTTCCTGAAAAAGTTTTGTGGAAGAGTCGAACACTGCCTATTAGTATTACAAGTCTCTCAAGAGAAACATGAATGAAATCGTGCATCTCATTAGAATTGCATCCTTTTCCCAATTTGGTCCATTTCTTTTGCGTGATAGTAATGAAAAAGAACAAGGTTCTTTCCCTCAGACTGTAAGTCTTATCTGAATTTTTTATGTGATCTAACTGCTAAATGTGTGCTCTGGAGGAGCCATAGTCTCCTGATCTCCTCAGAGGAAGAAGCCCAGGCAATAAACCTACCCTCTGTTCCTTGCTCTGGGCACCAGCATCTCTTCCCCACCTTTCCCATCCCCAGATGTTTTGACCTTGAGCAGTGGGGTCTGATACACCTCAGCAAGGAACAATCTCAACATAAAAATTCATAGATATTTCAGAGAAATTGGCAGAAGGAGAGAGGAGTGTTGGGGATAACATCACACTGAGAGAAAGGCTGGGGACAGACAGCACCAGCCACAGCCTCTGAGAGCTTTTGGGGCTGCTTGACATGTTTGAAATGTCAGAGACGTAGGGCAGGATGTATGCGCCATGTATTACTCCACTTATGATCAGACAGCTGCTCTGAGAAGTGTGCAGTTTAGGGTTCAGACTGCAAACAGGAGTAGGGGGAGATACAAAACGTGTGTCAGAGAACGGCCTTTCTAGACTCCCCCATCACACAAGTTCTGGTTTCAGGAGAAGCCAATGCAAGTGCCTAGAGGGCTATAACTAACCTGGAGAGCCTGAAGATCTGTAGAGAAATACTCAATACTCCTGGAGAGTGGGAACATTCAGACTTTCTGAGGAAACAGGTGTGTGAGTAGGCAACGTGCTGCAATAGTCCTCTTCTAAGAAAGGGATACATATTCCCCCAAGCACTTGAAGCTACAGTAGCTCCCTAATTAGGACCGTTAGAAAAGGAACAGACAACTCTCGTTCCCCCTATGATTTCCCTTGAAATGTCACATAACTGAAAGAAATTTGTAAAACCGAAACCATTACCCCCATTTCCCAGGGCCCCACAGTGTGCAGCAAACTGCTGCCTGTTTGCTCATTGGCACCAGCTTGTTTTGAAGGCTGTTTTACAAACGTGACAATATTTGCATGGCTCTGGAAACCTTATTTTTATCACGACTGGATTTCACACAGTACTGGATCTTCTACCTTCCTGCCCACTGCCAAAAGAGAGAGCGCTGCATTTTGCAGCAATATTGAATAAATACCTCTGAGCAGAGCAGACATTCTCTGGCCTCTCTGGTCAGAGCAGCTCTGCCAGCCATGTCAGCTCTTCAATCCACAGCGGCTGGGAACAGGAAAACTGTTTTATTTCAGCAGGGAGGATATTACAGTCTCTAATACTATTACCCAAAAGAGGTTTACTAGTGGGAATCAACATCTTGTCATATTTGCAGAGGCTTTTCTCATCCCCTATCTCATTTCCCTCTGGGCTCCCATTAAATTAATATATTAACCCAATGTTGTGTCACTGGTACTGGAAATAACCTGTGAGTACAACCTATTAATGTTATGGTGCATTGCAGGGAACCTTGCTGAGAGCGATGACCATAACAGCTGCCCTTCATTTGGGACGGCGGTGGGGGATCACTGAGCTCACTTAGAGACTCAAGAGGAAAAAAAATTGCAACAAGTTCCAGCCCTGGGACACAGCTATGCCTCCACACAAACAAAAACAAGTTTTCTGAATATCATTTGAGTTAAGTGAGTGGTCACACATTTGAAAGACAGAAAGGTTAGAAACAGATTAAACAAAAAGCACAACCCAACCCAGCTTCAGTGAACCTGAGACAAAAACTTTGGGGTAATGGTGGCATGAGCAGCAAATTTTTTTTCTGTCTGATTCCTTCAGTACAGGGATGGCTTTTTTTTTTTTCTCTGAGTAATCTGCAATGGATCAAAGGATCCAGTGGATCAAGCACCAAACTTAGCTTCCAACTGAGATAACCCCTGGAGACCCTAAATTTTAAAAAAAGTTTGTCTTGAGACTACAAAACTGCTTTACTTATACACTCCATTTATATAGCAACTCCAGAGCACTGCATTTATTGGCAGAATTATCATATTGGCAGAAGTAACTGGCAAAAAACCTTTAAATTTTGCTTTGCATGATCCAGATTCTGGATTTGGAAGTTCTAGAGTCTCCAATAATATCTTTAATTGCTTTTACTCTATAGAAAGTCCAGATGCTTCCAGGTTATTACCTTCTTAATATAGATATTAAAAAAATCTTGTCAATAATTATCTAACCTTAGTAAAAGAGCAGTATAGGACAGGCAGAGGGAAAAGAGAAGGTGTCTTGGCTAAAGTGATGAGCAGAAACACCGGAGCACTAGAAAGCACATCATACCATCTCCTCATCCTACAGCCTCCCTTGGGCTCTATGGGCAATTCCCAACTCCACAGGGACGGTGCAACAGGACCTTCAGTAATAACTGGGGAGTCTAGAGATACTTCACTAGTTTAGACAATGGGTTTCCTCTCCATTCCAGCCAGGACTGTAGATCAAACCTAAGGGCCCACATAGCATCTTACTTATCCACAATTTTATGATACATCTCATTTGAGTGTCTGCCTAGCAGGCAGAAGAATTTAGTTTACCACACTTTTTGAGCAGCAAAATACGCTGTCTGTGCTCACTCTAAAATCCTTTGTTATAATTTTTCCAACATTCTGAGTAGCCTGCCAGGAGATATTTAGAAAAATAATAAATCTTACTGGTGCCAGGGACGTGGGAGAAGGGCTCAGGACTAATACAAAGATCTGTTTTATCAGTGTCATCTGTTCCTGTTCTGCCAAAGGAAGAATGGCATATTGAAATTACTCTGCTGTAGGCAAAAACAGCAAGGACAGCACATTATCCTCTGTTGGCACCCAGGGAGGAAAAAAAAAAAAAGAAAGAAAAGCATGATAAACATTGATGCCAGTATTGGGAAATATGGCAGATAATGTGGTGCAAGTTAAAACATTAAAGTATTCAGTTACTGAAGCAGCAAAAATTTCAGGGAGTTGCACACAGTAGCCTGCTGTTCCTGCCTTTCTTATTTTTTTTCTTGTGATAGGAAAGATCTGCAGTGGCATTACAGCAAATAAGCACGATATCATGTAAGCAGGAGAGAGGAAGGCACACGCTAATAAAAGTAAAATGGCTCTCAACTCAATGACTGCTAATACAGGCAAAGGATCCTGGCACAGCTGAAGTAACCAATACATATCTGATGTCCACATAATGAACTTGGAGGGAATTTATTGCAAAATTAAAGAGATCTTGCACATCTTGGCAAAGAAATCACAATGAGGGCAGCTATTTCTTTCATGCTATATGAAAGAACATCTAGAAGATGTGAGCATTTAAACATGTACTGGGAAGGATAAAATAAAGTTGAGAACAGAGGAATTTCACTTCTTTCTTTATCAGGTTTTGGTCAGCATGTACAACACCTGTATTGATGATGTTCATTTACAATGAGCAGTCACACATCAGTGACCACTGAGCTCTTGAAAATTTCTTCTGTCTTGTGAGGTGCTGGAGGCTTTAGATAAAAATCTTAAATGACATCACTGGTAATGGGCTACAGGAGCCTAAGGAAGGAAATATGTGAACATAACAATCTTGAGATATATATAGGTCTGTTGCAAAGAGGAGACACTGTTCTCGGTGTGTCTGGCCAGAAAACATAATGAACTTAAACTGTAGCACAAAGGGACTAGAGAAAAGAAAATGTTTCTTTTGAGGGATATCAAGCAGGGCTCATGGGCAGAGGTTTCCAAAGAGACTGTGGGATCTTGCACTGGTGATAAAGACAGAGGTGACATGTCCTGGGACAGAGAACAGATTAAACACCTGAAGTCTCTTTGGAATGTTTTTATGTAATTCTGGCACATGTTGCAGTCATCATGGTGGGGAAGCCTTAAGATTTGAAAAAGCTCTAGCAAACGGTTCCTATACCAAGTTGGGGAGTGTAATGAGTTCTAGGTAACAGCAGTTGCTATGGAGCAGAAATCAAAGGAAAGATGTTCCATTTTCCATTGAAAAATTAAAACAATTTAGAGTCACTGGCTATAAAACAGACATTTGCTGCAACAAGGTCCAATTGGTCTCATCATTGGGCACATTGTGCACACACAGCTGCCAACACAGCCAATAATTTTATGCCAAGTACAGAGGATAAACTACAGACTGGCACTCCTTAGACTTCCCCACGATTTTATCTAGGATTTCGGTCCTCTATTTTTTTTCCCCACAGAGACCCAGAAAGGCTGAAAGTAACAGACTGTTTTCTTCCAACTGCAAGATTTAGTACACATATTGACATGTTTTCCCAACTTCAAAAAGGTATCATTTCAGTCTGTAGAACAGGATTGGCTGGTTCTTAGGATAACCACATCAAGTGACCCATCAACAGCAGAAACTCATTTTCAAAGACATAGCTTTCAGCATCGCTTTCATCTCCCCAGGAGGAGAAGAAAGAGTTGTCGTTATTTAAAGATCTTAAACCCAGTGCAAATTACTTCTAAGAATCATCCAGAGAGAATCTCTTCAAACAGAAGCATGGACACACAACAAGTAATTTTTCAAGTGAAAATATATCCTGTTTTTCTCAAGAAACCCTGAAAACCAGACAGCTCCATATGTTAATATATTCCAGGGTATGAAACCCCCCAGATTCACAGGTCACTTTTCCCTGCTCCAGTGCTCCACATTCACTACCATCGAGCTGCTTTTTTGTGCACCACAAAAACAGCACTGCAAGTGATCCTCATGCAAGCTCATTCAGAAAAAAAACCAAAGACAAACAACAACAAAAAAGCCTGAAATATCAAGGCTTACATGTAACAAAGTGCAAAAAGGAAACAGCAAAGCATAGACAGGTGTCAGAAAGTTGCACTCTTAAAACAAAAAAACTCTATTTTTTAGCATGACAAGTAAGTGATGCTTTCACAGATTGAAATGGGATCAAATCCTCAAGCAATACATTGTAGAAGAGCAGGCCCCCTCACTGAACCATTCTCATTAAAACAACCTCCCTGTGCCAATGCTAACATTAGGGGTTTTTTTAAAAAGGAAAAGAAAAATCAGCTTTCATTTTCAAGTGACCTTTTTAAAAAATTCTTCCTAAAAAGTATTAAAAGCATTGTTGAATACAACAACTCCAATTTCTGTGCTGATAAAACCATTGGTTGATTACAAACCTGTGTGTTTCTTCCTGTATTAAGGTAGCATTGTGCAATCATTGCTGACCTGGGATGAAAAGAAACAAAACAAAGACATACAAGCACAAACCCACAACTATCATTATCCATGCAGGCTCACCAGGGAGAAGCTTGATATTTATTAGCTGGAACTGTGCAATGATGAGAGAGGAAGGGGGTGTTATAGATGAGGAGATAATATCACACAATGTCACCTAGCAAATGGTGAGCACTCTGCAGCCCAACAGCCACGCTGATCTCCGGCAGCAACATAATTATATTTCAAATTAGTTTTCTGCAATGCAAAAGGGGAAATAAGAAAGATCATCTGATTTGATCATGATACAGAAAGAGACCTGAGTAATATATTAGGGTTTCTGGTCCGTTATTATACACAGAAAATGAGGCTGTACAATTCCAGTTCATTTCTGAAGGTTCAGGGTCATCTTATTAGGAGCAACGTATTTACTGTGAGCCTGAAGAACCAGTATTGATTTGAATAGAAGTGTCTATGCTTGGGTTTAGCATCCCTCTTTTCCTGTGCTGTCCTAATGAGCCATGAAAAGAACCTCAGCCAAATCAGAAATGCCCAACCATGGCTGAAATAGGCCTTCTGTCTGTTCTATTCTTTTGACACCAGTAATATGGAGGGAACAAATTTCCAGCTCAATGGTTTTCAGGAAGTACCAGCAAGAGGATGTGGGAACACCAGGATTGATTTGCTGCAGTGAAATGCTTAACAGAGGCACAATCCAGGCCTGACACCTCCATGTAATAACAGGACCAGCCAGTTTTGGTACTTTGTCTAATCTCCTTCTGCATTGTCCGAAAATGCATAAAAGGTGGCAGCATAGGTGCTGCCAAACCTAGAGTCTTGGACTAGCTCAAAGGTGCATCAAGGAAAAGCAGGGCATAGATGAGCAATACCTGCACCAACACAGACATGAATCCCAAACCCCATGCCAAGCTGACATAGGCTTCTCAGTGACAGAAATACTGTCCAACCAAACAGTGTATCCTCACAATGGTTCTTTTTTTCCTGAACTCATTACAAAAGCAGAGCCATTTGGAGGATTCTTTTTAGGTAATGTCAGAAAAAGGAGACAACTCACTCCACTTCGAGGTAGATGGAAGTTTATTGAAAGTGCTACAGCGGAGCGTCCGAGGATCCAAAGAAAGAAAATTCAAAAAAAAAAGGAAGGAAAACAATAAACTGAAATTAAATAATAAATACAAGTTTGGAAAATAAAATATAAAGAACCGGGTCCACGGGGATTGGACACCCGGGCCACCGCACGGCTGCCCAATGATGGGAGCTGTACAGTGTTGAGGTGATTTCAGCTAGTCTGAAATCAAAAGGAAAATTAGAGTTGTCCTTATAGAGATCCGAGGCCCCTCAACACCCAGCTTTACCCTCCGCTAGTCAGAGGCAAAGAGCTCCNGAAAATTGATAACTTTGGGGAAACTTGGTCATTTCTAGGGGGTGCTCAGGGTCAGCAATGCTCTGGGGGAAATGACCTTATTAACTTTTAACCTTAAAATGTTGGGAAAGGAGGCTACTCCTGGGGGATGTCTGGAGTTGACTTGTGCTCTGGTGGAGTAGCTTTAATTAACTAACAATTAACAATTAATTAACAATTAACATTTAAACAGCAAACTAATAACATACACATTAACTCGTGAACAGTGAACTGGGGACAGGTGTCACAGATGGGCAAACCTTCAAGCAAAAGACCAGCTAGGATTTTTATGTATGACAGGTAACACATGTCAAAAGTATCATTTTTGCTTTCCTTTTTATTTTAATGGATTTCCTGCTTCTTGTTTGGTGTTTTGGTAGAAAGAAAATGCCTGGCCTACAAAAGAAACTTAGGAACAGAGTGAACAAGCCACTATTACAGACTTAAGCTGTGCCAGGGGACGTTTAGGTTAGACATCAGGAAAAAATTCTTCACTGAAAAAGTGATTGGGCAATGGAATTGTCTGCCCAGGGGGGCGGTGGAGTCACTGTCTCTGGACGTGTTTAAAAAAAACTTCACATGGCACTCAGTGCCAAGGTTTAGTTGATAAGGAAGTGTCAAGTTAGGTCATAGGTTGGACTTGATGATCTTAAAGGTCTTTCCCAACCTAGTTCATTCTGTGATTCTGTGATTATGCATGAGATCTGAAGCAAAGGCATTCAGTAGATCTATTTCATTTGGACTAAATGTAGGAAGGAGTTATAAAGTAGAGTAATTGAAGCAGTACAGGTTCACCCACCCAAACAGAAACCTTGGGGAAAGCTAGGAATCAGCTTATATGGACAGGAATGTTTTGCTAGATATTACTGTCAAGACATGTATGCATGTAGAAAGCAGAAAGAACAGAAACACCTTAAACCTTTTAAGTGCTAACAGAGAGAAATATCCCAAAAGTTATGAATTAAGAAGAGAACTGAAAAATTTGCTCTGTGAGACCAGAAACAGAGCCTTTGACTAAAGCCCTAACCGAAAAAGGCTTGGCTTCACAGAAAAGTAGTCTTGTTATCTGCTGTCTAAGGTGTCTGGAGAAATGGGTCACAGGGTGCTTTCTTTGTGAATAAACTTGATGGCTGCAAAGAAATCCAGTCTGGCTCATCAGCTTCTCCTCCCTGAGGAAACGGTCTGCTAGACTACAGATGCTGGCTACCTTCTCAGCAATTCTACTGATTTATGCCTCTAGTTAATTTTAAGCCCAGGCATTGTGTTTAAGTACCTCTGCATAATGACAACTGCATGAGATAAAGGAGAAAACTATATTTTTACAAGTAATTTCCTTGTGTTTTTGTAGCAAGTTGTTATGTATGCTAGTGCAGAATGTCACCTTTGTGCACAAATGCAAGTTACAAGGTGATGGTGGCTTTTAAAATTCAGGGATTTTATCTACCAGGACTAGGCAAGCACTGGTCCAACTGAGCTCATTGGCAAATCTGCTGCTTCCTGTATGCCTTGGGTCAGACCTGTGCTTGTGAATGCCATCACACAAACAAGCTTTGCAAAATAACAACACAAGGCTGGCAGCTCAGGGCCACCATGAGGCCAATGCGGGCAGAAGGCTTTATTTCATTTCATTTCCGAAGACATCATCCTGTCTCCTTCTTTCTGCTTCCATTCTTTTTCTATCTGCTCAGAACCTTTCTGTCCATTCATTCTGCATACCCCCCATCTATTTCTCTGCTGTCATCTGTCAATATTTTCTTGTCCCACCCTCTCATTTTGCTGTCGCTTCTTTTAAAGAAGCAGTAATTCAAGGGTGAAAATACAAGAAAGAAAAAAGGAAAAGGCATGGAAAAAAGCTGAAGAGTGCTCCCACTGCAGTTTGTAACTCATTTCTATGGCTCCCCCTGAATCCTGCAGCATTTTCTAGCCACCAAGGAGTCACAGTAAAATATAACCGCTGATTATGGGGTGAGAAAAGCAAGTGGCACAGAAAACTTGGTAATTCTCATCTAAGGGCTGCAACCACCTATTGGCAGCAGGACTGCAGTGACAGAGTCTGTGATTTAGGGTCCTTACCAGAATCTACACTGGTGTTAAACCAACTAATAAGGAGTTGCAATAGAGATGTGCTAATTATATTTTTCCACTTCAGTATGTACTGAACATTGTAAACTATCATTTAGTGTCATTATTTTAATGATATATTATGCTGATAATACAATCTGGGTTAATTCCCAAAAGTGAAATCTAGGGAAAAAAATGCTTCTCTGATATTTTTGAAATGCAATTTCTCATTAACCCTAAACCAGAAACTGCTATAGTCTCAGCTCCAGGGAAAGCATTCACTAATCAGCAAAGGTAGCAACTATAATTATTATGGAAACAGTTGTCACAAACCAATTGTCATTTCTGTTATTTTACTAGAGGAAAAAACCCCAAAAGATTAAAACAGAAAACCTTGTAGTAAGGCCCCTAATTAAGTTCTTTCTTTTAAGGGATGTCTCATCTTTTGCTAAGAGTAAACAGTCAGCAGTGTATTCAGCACTGGCACAGAAGGAGAAAATAGATGTATGCCTGTCCCAAAGGTATGAGGATGTCAAAGTGTAACAAAGTGAAAGCAAAATACGTAATCCTAATCATTCATGTTCCCCATCATTTTAAGCAGTATAAGTCACTCCATACTTTAAATAGCATTTCCCCCCCCCAGCCTATTAGCCCGCAATTAGCAATAATCATTATCTCTGAAATTCCACCTGAATCAAGAGACAGGTCTTTTCTTATATATTTAGGCAATGACTCCAACCCAACTCTGCCTGTGAAGGACAGCTCACACAGGTATTTGTTTACTATTTTATACCTCATTGTCAGGTATTCCTGGATGACTGCAGAAGCAAGGCACCATCTGTGGCCTCCCTGACCATCAAGTATTTCACCAATTGTCCAAGGACAAGATGAAGTGTTTATTAGCCTGACTATCAGAATTGCATATTCTTCATTAGGCAAGTAGTTTTACCTACCTTGGTCTTATGTATTCCTGGTTAATATCCTCATATCTCTCTAAAAGAAGTTTAAAGATTGTATGTAAGATTTAAGCTTCTAACATGCTTGAAAGTCACTACAGACAAACAAACAAACCTCATAAAAGTCTCCGTGTTTGAATGGTCCTCTAGACACATGTATAATGCCAAGTCTGACATTTTCTTCCCTAACACTCATGACATCAGAAAAGACCACCCTGAGTAACAGAGGGATCTCTTAGTACAGGCTATGCCAATAACAGAAATGAATGAACTCTGAGATCTTCAGCATCTTCCTCGGCTTCCTGCAGAGCCAGCTGTGGGAGCACTGGTCTGCTGCAGATTGGCAGAATAATCTCTCTGCTGAACCCTACACACCTTCAGTGCCAACTACTTGTTAACAGAGCCCAAACAAATTCATTCAGTGTTTATCAAACCATGGAAAAACAATGGTTTTCCCCAGAGAGAGGCAGAAGATTTCGAAAGGATCACAAAGCATTGACATTAACCACCACTGGCAGAGCTCTCCGGGGACAGAGAATGAGTCTTTGATGCTGGAGCCACTAATCACTGGGTGCAGGCTCTCGTTCCTAGCCCTCGAGGAACAGCTGCTCCCAGCAGTTACGGGCAGCCAAAACAGTTTGAAAAACAATGGATTTTAGAAATTCAATACATTGGGGAGTGATTAAGGCATTTCACCATTGCATCAAAGGCAGGGTTTGATTCTCACTTCCGACTGTCATGAGCTGACCAAAGCAAAAATTGAGCCTCATCAAGGAGAGAAGAAATCCAAATCCCTTTGATTTATCCTGTGCTGTCCTATTTTTACCCAAAATCTGCCCCAGCACAGGGAAGATGTGAGAACTTGCAGGTTACACAACCCTGTATTTTCACAGTGTTGTTAGGTGCTGGGATGGCTATAATTGCGATACACTGAGAACATTTGCAGCCTTCTGCAGATCTCACACTCACACTTCTGCCCAACTGGTGTGATGTGCTTGTGTTATAACAGTTCAACATGTTGTAACCAAAAGCTGTCATGAATGCTGGTTCAAATGATTTCTCTCCAAACACTGTCCTTTGTTTAGGTCTTTACATTTAGCAGTGGGTAGGGGATGGACACTTTGTGCTATTCTCAGCCTGATTCCTTATTGTGACACTGGGAAAACCATCTCATCTGTGTTTCAGCATCCTTAGTTGTCAGTCTGATACACAATGCCGTGCTCACATGGGCAAGTGATCATAAGGCTTTGGAAATGAAGGACCAGGACACTTCCCTACAGATATATTAACTATGTAAATCAGGTAGAGGTTTATGACATTAGGTATTCCAGGAAACCTAATGATTTTGGTGATCCTGGTCATATCACAGAGCAGTCAGCTGTATTTTCCATCAATTTACTAATGCATGAATAAAAAGAAAATGTTTCGCAGCAGCTGCACTCAGACAGAACAGCAAACGTTCTTAGTAAAATATCCTGACTGTAGTGTCCAAACCACACTGAGTCTGGAGAGGAACTAAAAACAAATGAAATCTCTCAAAGTGAGCCATTCCTTTTCCAACTCAAAACACTGCTGGACTCACATGTGATGCCTGGCAGATGAAGCAGGGGGATTTGTTTGAAGTTCTCTTGACTTTTCTGAATCTTTTCTCCCCTCAGACTCTTCAACCCCTTGGGAAGCTTCTGCTCTGTCAGGCACATAATCAAGCCCAAGGGGAAATCAAATGTGCTAACTTACACAGTCATTAGTGGTCCCTACAAAGTTCAAGGGGCTCATGCTTTCTGAGACTTGTAAGATAAACTGGGAAAGGGTTGTAAAATAAAGGAAATAGAGACTGGAGAAAAGTTGGAAGATTTGATTGAAAAGGCCTACTGGAGGCCCACCTTTTGCAGCAAACCCAGCAGTCTCTGCTGAGATTTGTTGTAAGACAAGAGCCATCAGATGTGAACCATTAGTCCTTTGCAAAGTTTTTTCAATCTGCACCACATGCATCACCTCAACATTCCATCTGCAGACAAGTCAGTGTTATTTTCTCAATGAACAGTTTCTCTGCAAAGCGCCAGGAGAACAGGCATAACCTATTAGAAAGGGCTGACAATAAATCCCTTATCTTTATTAAGATTCAAATCTTGCTCCACCCCACACTTATCAAATCTATTGATTCCAAACTAAACAAAACCCTCTGTATAGATTGGCTGTATGTGAATCTTTAATTTAATCTAAATGTGCAGGTACCATGATTTGAACAATAGAAAATTGAACCATCACAACAGGCTAGGAAATCATATAGAAGAATTTGCATTCAATCAAAATGTATGCTATGTACGTTATTTGCTATATTGTGTCCTTATATTATTTATGTAAATTCATTTTACCCCCTTACGAATCAGACAACTAAACAACTGTGGAACATTTGTACATGAAAATCTAGGAAAAAAAATAATGATGAGTTGATTTTCAATTTGTTTTGGGAAAAAATTGTTATCCACTTGAAGCCATCGTTGGAGAAATTGCTTTGCAAATCTATTACATCTCAGGCATACTAAGTACACTCTAATGAGTTCAAAAATGTGTAGCGACACTGTTAATTCTATGGCTAGCTTCGAATCAAGACTTTTTCTTTTCTTCAAAGGAAAATAGGATTATTAAGTGCACTAGGAGAATTTCCTTAGCATGATTGATAGGAAGAAAGAGTAATCACCTTTGAAGTGCCACTACGTATAATACCTCTCTAGTGTTCTCTTTCTCCTCCTGACATCCATGAGTAATTGAAAGTAAAGAAGCTGCTTAGTGTGATCAATGAAGCCCAGATGACAGCCTGTTCTACAGCACCTACCAGCACTGCTGGGTGGCAACAACGTCATCTTTGATACTTTAGGGTTGACACAGGGCAACATATTTTTGAAGTGCCAGACTCCTGTTTGGCAGGAATCACACTGCCAGGATCACTAATGACTTTGCATTAGGTGCTCCTCCACCAGCACCGAGGGCCTCTCGCTTTGCAGGAAATAATGCTGGAAGCCAGGCTGGAAACTGAGCCAGGCACTTGCTGGGTCTGAACTCAGTCTCATGAAACCAGAATTCTGCAGCAGAGAGGCCTCAGGATCCCAGGTTTGTGGCTGTTGGGTGCCCCTGTCTGCAGCACATCAGAGACATCACCTCTGATGCCACACAGGGAAACAGCTCTGGCAGTGCCACAAGGCAGGGCAGACCAGCAGGGGGTACTGCCATGGCCACCAGAGTGTCATAAACAGACCAAGATGCATTTTTCTGTTAGCCAAAAATTCTGATAATTGGAAAATTAAACAAAATTGCTGCACCCAAGTAGACTGGGGTTGACTCACTGCAAGTTTCTGAGGGAATAAATTATCTAAAAAAATACCTGTTTGGATTGCTTCACATTTTTCCATGTAACATTGTTTTGGTATTAACAGCTTAGATATTTATTAATGAATCAAATTATCATTATATAAGGAAGGAGCAAACAACTGTCTCTATTATACTGAGTTCTTTGCAAGACATCAGGCTGGTCTGAGCTAACTTCTCTGAGAAAAAATCCCATAAAAGACAACCTAAAAATCACGAAAATGTGTACAA
The DNA here is from genome assembly GCA_013397115.1 of Edolisoma coerulescens. Classification (NCBI taxonomy): domain Eukaryota; kingdom Metazoa; phylum Chordata; class Aves; order Passeriformes; family Campephagidae; genus Edolisoma; species Edolisoma coerulescens. The sequence continues at coordinate 805,202 of VWZW01001240.1, forward strand.
ATTTGGCTTCTATCCTGAGAACCAGGATAAAAAAAATCTGCTACATACAGAGCATCTCTAAAAACATAAAATTAAATGCAATTTTATTGAAGTTTCAACAGCTCAGATGAGTTCTATCGTTTCACAGTCCTAGGCATTGAAATTGCAGGTGGTACACCAAGGTTAAATCACAGTTGTGACAGTTTCTTGTGTCAGACACCTGTCAAAATGTAATAAGAAATCCGTGAAAAGAAATAAGATGCCAAAAGCACATCACAACAGGGTTTTTTCATTTTCATACATCATGATTCATAAGTCACAGAAGCTGTATACCTATGAAAAGAAGGCGCCAGCTACACACCAACACTTCTTGTTTGGCAGAAAATGAGGCTGGGTCAAACTGTAAAGACAGGTCCTGCCCAGCCATGCTTAAGAAGGGCTGTGTAATCCCACCTTTGGAATGATTTACACAGGGCAGTGGGAAGTGGACTATTTGTGCTTCACCTGGTAGACCTGGCAGAGGAACAGAGATGGCTGGAGTGTGGCCAAATCAGCGCCCCGATGCAGCACCCCATATCTGCAGTGCCTGCCGATTCTCCACGGGGTCTCCTGCAGACCTATTTTCCATGGGCACACACCAGAAACCCAAGCTCCCTTTTCTTTACAAAAAACCCTGTGTGTGTGGGACACACTGACACCAAACAATGAAATCATTTCAGAAAAATCAAAGCCATCAAAACTGAGCCACACCAACATGTTTAAAAAACATCTTTAGTTAATGCATTTTATAGGAGACTTATCAAAGGGACTGAGGAAAACGGAACAATCACAAAGATGGACAGTTTCAAATCTGCAGATGGGCCCATGAGCACAGGAAGGAAATAGGTGCAGCGGTGTAGCACTGGCTCCTTCCTGTAAAAAGAGATTTTTAAAATACCTGTTATTTGAAATTAAAGTGAAGACTTTCACATAGATGGGCTGTCTGAATGTTATTCAAGTTATCAAATGATGCAGTCAGAGTAACTTAGGTACCATGCACACCTCTGAGCTTGCAAGCCTTCTTCAGCAAATTCTAGCTTTACAGCAATAAGCAACCTTCAGTAAATCTCCTCTCCCCTCTTACATTACCTATATTTATATAAGGAAACTACTGGAAACAGTGGCCAAAACCGTGCATACATTAAGGAGAGGCAGTATTCGTCTCCATGCAAAGATATCTTTCCTCTCAGAATCTGGGCAGCTTTTTCTGGTTTGTTTTTAAATAGCCCTACTCTGCAGTATAGGACAGTGCTACATTTGCTTGAAAGTCTGCTTCTTGAAGCTGATTTCTTTAAAACTGTGAATGATACAGTCTGTTCTGAACTACCTATGCAGAGCTTTGGCAGTAACACTCCTACTGGAAGGAAGGGGAGTTTATAGCTGCAGCTCTGCAAGAAACAAATAACATTTTCCTGTGACTATTGATTGCCATCTATTTTTATGACACATCTGTGACTTTCAGTGACTTACACAAGTGTTCTGCGTTAATAATATGTCTGCTCCAGTTCTTTATATATTTACTTGATAAATTTAAAAATACATACTAATAAAACAAGTGTAAGGTTCTCCAGAGAGGAGAATATTAAATGACTACTTTTATATGAAAGGCCACAGAGCAACACCCAACAAGAGACCAATTTATTATTTGTACATACACATGCAGGCATGTCACATATATCAATGTATATACATGTCCCCTGCCTTTTCCTCCCTCCCCTTTGGGTGTTTCAGTGACCAGCCACCTCCTCCCTTGCCAGAAGGGCCAGCAGCTGGGCTCAGCACCACCTGCTCCTTCAGGGGGCCCAGAAGATGAGATTCTGGGCCTTAGGCCTGATCTTTATCTCAAGCAATGTGAAAGGGACAAAGTTAGCAACATTGGTCATTTCCCTAAAGCTCTTCAGGCCTATGATAGTAGCAGGACTAGAGAGACCTGCCACAGAATAAATATTGCTATTTACCTTTTATTTTCCTGGCAATTTCTAAACACCTAAAAAGATAATTTTAAAAAAAGTCTCACTAGGCTGGATGTGCACACACACAAAGTCTATGACACTCCAAAGCTGTGCCCTGCTGCTTCTCTCTTCTATGTAGCTGCGACACGTAGAAATACACTTTAATCAGAATTATCTTAAAATCATCCTCCCGTGCTCTGCACTTTATAATTATAACATGCTAGCCAGAAGGAAATGTTAGATTAACTAGCATCCACAACATGTCTTTGAGCAGAAATTTATAGAGAAAAAGTCATTTAAAACGGAAAGATATTCCAATCCATTCTCAAGAATCCTGCAGAACATGAGGGGAAGTGTAAAGAGAAGAGCCAGAACTAGTCATACAGACTACTAATGTCAAAGATGATGAAAATACAAAGTTGTGTATTCCAGTTCTAGAGGAAGAAAAATTCTGCCTCAGCCTGCCAGCTAATCCTGGAAAAAATTCCTCTATCTGCACCTCCCATCACAGAGAGATTCCTTATCTCCCCCCCTCTGCTCACGTGGATTTCCTTTTCTTAAAACTACTTTAAAATCTCCTGACCATTTTGAGTGTGTCTTTGTGAGGCTGGGGATCCACCTAATGGGTTGTAATCTGCCAGGAATGTCCCTTGATCCAGGTCACCACGCTGTGCCACCACAGCACAATGGGTGGCATGGAGTGGAGAGCAGGAACCAGGGCAACATCAAGGACAGAAACCATTAAGCTGCCACTAAATGAGAAACCACAGCCCTGCTGAAATAAATGGGGCATATTTCCTGTAAAACCATGAGGCAAAAGAGTTCAGCAGCAAGCTGCCAAGAGGACAGAGCAGGAGTCAAAGGCACTGTAGCATTATATGCGTATCTGAGTTGGTTTATATGCTTGTAAAACTGCCCACTTCTTTTCACCTCTAAAATCAGTCTCTTAAGAGAAGCCTCCTCATACTGGGTGACCTCAATAATCTATTAGGAAATGCTTTCATCCTGTGGAAGTGCCTTTGTTTGCCCACTGGCCATGGAAAAAGCATTCTGGACTGAGGTGCTTTAACTCCGTGCCCGCTGCCAAACCAGATGAACCCTGAGCCTAAACATCCTCTTCCATATTCAGAGAGATGTTTCTGGTGATGCTATGGAAACCAGTTCTTTCCTCTACAGAGACTCAAAGCTGCACTAAATATGTTCTTTTACCAACTTTCCTTCTTTCAATGTTAGGACCATTAGGAAAATGGATGCTGGCAGGCTTTGCTCTTGACCCCAGTTCAAGCTCCCTGTGTTTTTCTATTAATCCCAAACAAAGAGGTAAATGCTAAGGGTGGCTTACAAAACACTAAGGTCTGGGGAAAGAGTGAGGAAAAATGCTTATATTACTCCACTGCTACTCCAGTTAAAGCAAGGGACTAGGTTAGATGCTGCACTTAGCATGTTATAAATCTGGAAGTTTCAGTTTTAAATCCCAACGCAAATGCTGTTCAGCCAACCTTTCTCTTTCCAGCCTTCAACAACTGCACCTCATCCTTAGACCTTGATAACACACAGCCATGCAAAACCAAAGCTGCTACAACTCAATCACTGAGTCCTGTCTCAAAAAACAGTATTTAATACAGGACACTTCAAAGTTGTGTAACAACAAAAGGAGCACGGGTCATTACTCCTTAGGTCCTTCAGTTTTAGCTTCTGGTTTTGAAATGCATCTGCCTTTCTAATTGGATAAGGGATCTGCTGTTATTCTCTTAGTTGTTTTACATATATCTATTCACTCCAAACAGATTAAGATGAGAAAATGGATCACACACCCACAACTTCTGAATAGTCAGTACCTACCGGAGTATTATTTGCATGCATGCCATGCTGCATTGAAATCAAATGCATGTTCCGTGGCATGTAAACTAAATCACTACAACAGAAGAAAAAAAAATGAGCTAATTAAAACAGAAAGGTGAAAGACAAAATAAACAGAACAAGCAATGAGCCAGATGACAGCATTCTTCAGGTTATTACAAGGAGTCTGCTTCTCCATAGTGCGTGGTAGAAGCACCTATCTCTGATGGAGAGATTTCTATTGTTCTCTGTAAAGGCTTTTTCTTTTATTGGCAATAATCTCACTTTTTAAATGGACAATACATGGGTCAAATACATTTTTGGCCACTTGTATAGCTTGTTTCAGTGAAGGTCATGGGCAGAATAGTCTCATGCTTCATCTTCCAGGAGTGCTGCTCACTGTTGCAACAATTGGATTTTCCCTTTGTTTGCTGGGATAAATTGCTTTCAGGAATATTCCTGCTTTTACTGAAAACAAACCTTTTTTTTAATCTTCCTGATTGATAAGAAAAGCCTGAAAAAGTATCTCAATGCACCCAAAATGTTCAGAAACTAGAACACAAACAATAGTAAGTCCAAGATTAGTCCTTCTCTTTCCTCTGAATCTCTTTATTAAGTCAATTTCACAATTTTCAAAGGAAAACACATGCTTCCTAGAACCTGAGGGTTGTCATTCCCACTACTAAGCCCATTTCATAATGGCTTAAGTGAAGCTCCTCTTTTGCAAAGAAATTTTCATGTTTAAGGTAAGGACTTCCTGTGACCAAGACAAGACATTTCTCTACTTGAGCCTCAAATAACTTCAATATAATTCATCTTCTCTCTTATCTCTAGGGTTCTGCTCAGGAATTACAAATTGACTGCATGGGTAGGTGCCTTGAGAGGCTGGTACCTGTCTGTTCTCTCTTTTCCATAGAGTCACTGCAGCAGCCCCTTCCCAGCCCACAGATGTGTTTGGCTCTGAGCACACGGAGCCTAAACCCCAGATGGGGTCTTGTAGGCACTGAGCTCAGCCAGCCCCCAGCCTGCTCCCTTCCACACTGGCTGAAGGAAGCTCAGGCTTTTTGCCCGTGTAGATGACTTACAGCCAACACTGCACAATAAAACCTCAGAGTTAAAAACACTGGAGTTCATCTTCTCTTGTGTTACCCATACGCCTGCAGCCAAGCAGAGAGACTAAAGATACATTTTGTCTCTTAGCTCTTAAATATTTAATCCACACCTTCTACATGATATTCTAGCTTCTAGATACAATCCTGTAAATCACTGAATGTCTGTAAGAAGTTACACTATTCTAGATTTTTTATATTTCCTTCTGTGGCACATCCACATAAGATGTGAAGGCTGATTAAGTTATGCCTTTACATATTCTGACAAGGTCTTCCAACAGTGCTCAAGAATATTTCAGGCAAGAGAAAGAAACAGTACTGAAACACAGAAACCTGCCAGTTCTCACCCTCGCAGATAATCTACCTCAAGTCCATCCTAAAAGCTAAATCCTTCAGAAAAACAGATGCAGGATAATAATAGTAATAGTGCAAGAGGGATATAGATAAGAAGAAAGGAAAAAAAAGTGGTTTTTTTATCACCTAAAAAATTTTTTGCTTCACTACAAATACATAATTGAAATTGAATGTCTTTTCCAAAAGAAAAGGACATTATACTGATAAATTAAGTAAGTTGCTAAAGGACCTTACCCCGAGAAACCTGAGTCATCACCGGTGATGGCTTCTACCAGGACATTGCTGCGTCATTTTGTAAATGACACTCTTTTGTCACTGCATTTCACTACAGCTGAATAATAAGGGATTTATGAATTGTGGGCAGGATTTTAAGCAGGATTTTTCAGCAGGATATTAAATAACACAGGTGCAACTTGCATCTAGACACCCAGAGAATGAAGGACAAATGTCCATTTTTCCTTTGATGCATTTAAGGTAGAATGTGGTTCTTTGATAATGCAAAAATAGGACTGTGTCCTGAGCACTGCTTTTGCCGGTAAAAGATGTGAAGACACAGGATGATGCTCTACTTGAGAATAAGGTATGGCTGAGTGCTTGACTGCTCAGAAATTTACAGTCATTTCTAGAATGGTCCTTCCAGGAAGGGAGTTACCTGCCATTTTCCATTGTGAAACAAATAATTAGATGTATTTTCCACTGTTGTTCACTAGAAATGAAGTCCCCTTGTTCCTCAGAATGAAACTCACACGTAGAATTTTAATTTTTGTTTCTACTCTTTTGTCTTTCTGTTTAATAGAAAATGCCCTGATTGCTATATGAAACTAGAACTAGGTGATCTTTAAGGTCTCTTCCAGCCCAAGACTTTCTATGATTCTATGAGTATGTAACTAAGCTCCATGGGCAGGGCTGAAGAAACTTTTACTAATGTTAGTAGTCAGGATTTTTTCCACCTTTATAACATCCTGGAATAGGTTTTCAGGATAAGTTTGTTTATTGAATCTGTCATACCAGGAACACCAAGAGCATTCAGATTAGGCCAGGCTGGATGGAGCTCTGAGCAACCTGGTCTAGCGGAAGGTGTCCTGGCCCATGGCAGAGGATTGTAACAAGGTCTTTAAGGCCCCTTCTGACCCAAACCGTTCTACAATTCTGTAATTCTATTTTACAAAAGGACAGAAAAGCCAATATCACCTGCTGGCTATGGAAGGGAGAACAGAGTAATCCCCATTTCCACACTCTCTGTATCCATTAGACCACTTCAGGTCACACAAGGTTGCTGTCACATGTTAAAGGAACTGCTCAGAAGTAACAAGGTACTAAGAGAGCCAGCGAGTAACAGGATGGGTTCTAAGACAGAAGTAAAAATTCCAGATATAGGTTACTTTCACTTATTTCAGCTCTCCTAGAGGGGATCTACTGTCTCCAAGTCCTCAAATTAAAAAGTCAGCAAAAGGATGTGCTGAATCCCAGATGTTAATTGCACAGACTCACTGGATTAGAACTGCAGATAATTAATTGCCAAATTTTAATACATGCTGAACTAAATGGATTATAAGACTTCCAGCAGGTAGTTCTGAGGTCCAGAAGGGGAAGATTATTTCTTAAAATGTGAGAACCCTAGAGGCCCAAGTCATTTAAAATGTCTGATTTCAGGAAGTTAGAGAAGCTTGGGAGACTAGTGGAAGGGCAAAGTGAGGAGCTGTGATGCTTGAGTGCAGCAGCTCAAGGGAGCTTATGTGCTGCTAAATTCCTTTTGGTGAGAAGGAAGCAACTTTTCAGCTTTTAGAAATTGGGAGTAATTGTTAGTTATGTTTCCTAAATGGTCAGTTATATACAAAATGCTCTGTTAGATTTTACATTAAAAAAAAAAAAAATCATAGCATTTGCTGTTATGATACCATAATCTCATCATCCCAGTTCTCAGGAATTCAGTTTGTCAGTTAAAACCTAGGGTAAAATGACAGTAGAACTAAGGTTTAAACCTTTTATAGGGAAGAATACCTACCTTTATGAAGACATTTTTATCTGGAAAGTACATGAGGTTAAAACAACAAGACTAACACAGAGAGGAATTATTTTATCACTTGTGCAATAGAATATGTGAAAGACTTCAGCTCCAATAAAAGCTACACTGTACTTAGTGTTGCCTGCTCATTAAAATCTAAATTGAAAAGGAACAGCAGAAGTAAATCGTGGCACAGGCTTTAAGACACATGTAGTCTATAACAGATCAGGGAATTGATCCTCAGCCTCAAGTCCCCTGCCTGGTTTATTAACCTCATCACTCCTTTCTAACTCCATACACTAGAGCACTGCCCCGTTCCAAGCTGCCTTCCTGGGGTCTTCAGTGACATAGACAGAATAAGATTTTTAATTTTTTTTTTCTATCCAGAAATGCACTATGGAGACTCTCAGGCTGAAATTCACAGGTGTCTGCTGTGTATTCCTAAGTTTTTATTAGGAACTATGACTGAGAGGTATAATTTGAAACTATTGTTATACTGATAAGGCCAGGTTTATTTTCCTGCAACAGGTGACCCAAGGGAAGTAATCTCCTGTTTGATGAGACACCTAAATGACATTTAGCTGTGGGTATCAGAAAAAAACGCCCTGCAATTAGATTTTAAAAATGTTGAGCTTATTTTGGCTCATGCCTGATACCTTTTGAATTTCATTTCATCCTTTGCAGCTCCTTTTCAAGGAAGTTTTAGAGTGTCTGGTTTGAAGGTTCCTGACCTGGAGGTCACCTTTGATATCAGCCCAGCTTTTGATTATCAGTTTAGCTACATAACAAAAACTTCTACATCTGCAGAGGATAGTAAGTAAAGCTACAACCAAGGCTGTCTCAGGAGGGTGCTAGGCTGTCATTCATGCTTTCATTACATCTCAGCTGGATTATCGAAACACATTGTTCACATGCCTTCCAGACCAGGCACTTCACAAACTGCAACACAGCAAAAATATTGAAGCTGGAGGGATAAGAAGCTGTCAGTGAGCACAACCCACTGCACCCATGCTGAGAGCTTAACAAGAACCTCAGGCAAGGCAGCGAACTGCAGTTCTTGTCTCCCAGCCCCACCTCTAATAACAGTTCTCCACACCTGCAGCAGCAGCAAGCCCCAGAAATAGATTTGGCCCCTCTGGGTGTTATTTGGTTATTAATGACAGGGCAGAGAGAGGTTCAGGACTTGATGAGCACTGTGTGATGCTCTACACATCAGAACATTGATTTCCCCTACCCTGGGAAAAAGCAGATTTGCCTTCACATCCTCCCAGAGCCCAGGGATTCTCCTGTCAAATTCAGTCAACAGACCCACTCTTCATTTGCTCAAACCTATTTATTTTACCAGAAGCAAAATATTCGAGACCAGCCAGGCCCAACTCTCTAGTTTTGAACCAGAATCATTTAAAAAAAAAAATTTAAATTTCACCACTTTTCCATTAAAGAGAACATTTTTTTAATGTGAGAAACTTTACTAACAAGATGCTTAACACATTGCTCAGTTGTGGGGTTAAAGTACAGAGCAGATCATTTGCTATATTAGCAGAGGGCTGCAGTGATTCCTCCCTCCAGTCTGCCTGGAAATACAGCTAAGGGATACCAAAGATTCTTAGAGAACAAAAATTAAGACAGGCCAACTATGACTACCACCAGGACTTGTGTGTTAACAGAATCATGACAGCTAAATCACCCAGAATGTATCTTCAACAGAGATTTTACATTGAAGCGAGTTGAGTCATAACTCACTGAGCTTAACACTATAGCCTTGGGATACTTTTAAACATGGACTAAATATATTATTCATCTGCATGTATTCACAATGGTATCTCAACATCTCTTCCATTTAAGTACTACCTCAGCTTTCATTGTATAGTTTGTTAATTCTGTGATTCTCCTACATGTGAAGGGCATTCAGAAGTTTTCTGTATTTCGTAATGTATTGGTATAATTACAAAATCTCATTAAGAAGGACTTTATTATTGATTTACTGGTTTTCTATTCATAAAATTTCACTGTAAAAAGGATTATTACTTTTAAAGTCAGCATACTTAAACACAAATGGAATTATCGTAAGAGAAACAACATAAAATGGGGCTATTAATATTAAAACAGCTATACTTTGAAGATTATTCATTTAATAAATCTTTGTGATATTAGCAAGATTGATGAGCAGTAGTACAAATGAGGGGAACATGGGAAAGATGATCATTTATTATCATTACAGAGATATAAAGTATGATTCAGTGTTTCATAATGGATGTTAAATTTGATTTAACATATGGCTGACTCATTCTCTGAAAACTATTCTTAAAGAACATAAACTCATTGAAAAGTCAAATCCATTGTCTTAATAATACTCATGAATTATCTTTTGATAAGAAAATAAGTACCGTGTCCTCAGACAAATCAGGCAGGTTGTGGCAGAGCTCTACGCCAGAGGTACAGAAAACACACACCTGTAGACACAAGCAACACCTCAAGCGTGCCCAGGCAGGTAAGAATTGAAAATGAGCAGAAAATGTCTCCTCCTTTTACACACCTACAGACCCACAGACCATTTGTGCTGTTCATGCTGCCCAGTACTGCTTTCACCAGTGCAACAGACCAAGGCAACAGCACATCTGATTGTGAACAGGGCCAAGGCTTCCAAACGATGTCACAGCAGACTCCCAGAACACATGTTTAAACCCCATTCAAGAGTTATCTTGAAGTACTTGGCATGTACAGAGCCGGGCCTCTGAGATAGGACTGTTTGTTTCTAAGTTAGAATGTCTGCACAATTCAAATATTACAAACTCCATGCCAATGCTGAGCAACAGAATTTTGTTACCCTATTGACACTATTTATTCACATAAAATCAAATAAACTGGAAAACTAATTGCCTGATCATGTAAGAAACACTACTGTTTCAAATACCCTATCAAATTGAAATACACATTTAAGAAACAAGACAGCTTAAATGAGGGAGTGGTATTTCCACTACATCAAGCCCTGATACATGCTCAGAAAATATCTATCTGAAAGAACTACCATCCAAATTAAATGTGGAGTCACAGAACGTTCTGTGTCATAGTAATGTTTCTGCTCGGCAATCCTGCCCAGAAAAACTTCTAAAAATTCCTTCTGTAAATCCATCTTTACTTTGTAGTGAACCAAAAGCAATCTAAATATCTTCTCCCCTACCCTGCCCCCACCTCAACAGGGCACAGATGAGACTGAATGAACACCATGTCCTTGGAACATTTACCAGCTGTATCATGTGCATTTTCCACAGAGGGCATTTCTGCTACCTCTTTCTTTGCCTTTAGTTATCTGCAATACTTTTTCTTTAATTAGGGAAATAATTGAATCAATACCTCACCATTTCACTGTTCCTCTCCCCTGAGATGCAGCACTAACAGGATATATTCATATATATATTCATTCATCATCCTATTGTGATAGTCTAATCCTTGCTACAATAGCAGCAGCACAAGTCCCAGCAGTATGGATTACTGAAATGTTTAGTGTTTTGGACTACCAGGTTCCTGCTTAGAAATCATCCTTATGAACAGACTCCAGTAAAGATCTGATGTTTTACTATCCCACCTCCTCAGACTTTTACTTCTTTTTACACTCTGTCATGTGCTACAACTAATCCAGACCTGTACTTAACGGGAAAGTATTGCTGAGCTGCTCTATTACCCCTTTGCATAAAACACTTTACACGTCCAAAGGAAAGGCTTTGCCCTGTTTTAACAAACCACAGGTCCCACCGTGGAGCCTGTTGCAGGATCTGGCCTTTAACAACTGACATATTTCCTATGCATAAATCTTCCCAAGTACCATCTCATTTAAGCGAAATGTGACAGACTTGAATGTACAGAAGAGTAACAGAGTCTTTATTCTTTGAATGTTATAATAATGTAATCATCTGCTAAAATGCCCTATTCACTATCTCTACTCAGGCATTTGTTTATTTAGGTAGGAACTGACTCTGCACATCAACTTTATATATGTCTCAGACATGTCATACTTTGCCTGCCTCCATCTCTTGTGAGAATTTACTTTCACTTATGTAGCACTACCCAGGCAAACTTCCCAGCTGCTAAATGCACTAAAGTAGTATGAGAAGAAAATTGTGACAGGATGAAAAGGTTTCAGAACAGTCGGCAATGGATAGATATGCAGATAGTCTACTGAGGCAGAGATGATTTGTAATAGGAAAATTCTAATCTCTACATAGGTTTTAACTCACTCTTCTTTCTAATTTTACAGACTGACAATGGATTCAAAAGCTCCCAGGAGAAAGTGAGCATGCTGAAATGTAGGAGGTCTGGTACAAAAATGAGCGATGGTCCTTAAGTGAAATCTTTTGACTATATTTTCTCTTTTTTGTTTGCTGCAGTGACTTTCTCTACTGCTGATAATTGACTTCTGCTTGTTTACAATTAAAGGATAACATTCATGTTAGAATATACAAGTGAAAAAGTGCTTTCTGCAGGTGATTAAATGTCACAGAAAGATAAGGATGTATGTTAGCTGTGAAAGCTGTTAATTGCAAATGTACTCCAGCATTAGCAGCACTGCCCCTGTTTCACTCTCCTTAGCAAATCACACCTAAGAAAGGATATTTGCATGACCTTCTCATGCCCTTTGTGTGTCCACATGGAGGCATGGATATGTTTTGCTAATTCTTTGCTGGACTACCCATTGATTCTCACTCAGTGCTGTTTCTCACAGGTGAATAAACTATCCAAAGGTAAATCCCTGAATATTCAGTGAAGTGCTGAAGAGACAGAATTAAGAAAAAAAAAAATCTTTAATTTTTTTTTTAGTTTGCAATTAATCAAAATTATGTCTCTTCTCATAATACCTTAGCAGGTATTTGGAAAAATATTACATTTTAATCAGACACATATCCATGTTGGATAAATTAACCAGCGGTGAAATAGCAGATCAGCTAAGTAGGAGTATTTTCCTAAATGTATAAAAGTAGTAAACATAACCACAAGATCTTTTTTTCTTTTCTTTCTTTCTTTCTCCATATGAAGAGACTATCTAAGTCTAGAATTTTATTCTTTCAACTTCATTCTTATTCCATCTCTTTGAGCATCCATGGAACAGGTGTCATGTGAATATTTGAAGTGAAAAAGACTGGTTCATTATAGTGTTTGGAAATTCAAATAATGTTAATCTATCTTTGACGCTCATCTTCTTTGGCCAAGTCATCACAGGCTTCTTAATTAGCATTCTGTTCCTTTACATCCACTGTAACTTTTTCTACTCCTTGTTGTGTCATATATCTTTCTCTATATCTATTTAATATATATCTACAGCTAGACAGATATATATATGAATTTCAAAATAACAACATTCATAATTTACTTTAAATTATCTGATTATACCTCTATTATCTTTACAAGTTTTTGAGAAAGAAAACAATCCAAACCAGTTAGTGGCTGGAACACACCAAATACCAAGGAAACCAAGTCTGTAATTTTGACAACTGCTTTCTCCTATTGTCTCTTTAGCGGGGCTACCTTAACCTTCTGGCACCCCCAGTCCTCAGCACACTCAAGCACCATTGATTTGTAGGACCTATTGTTTCTAAGGATACTCAGGGCTGTCATTTTGGGTGAAGAGTTGAGCACATTTGCACCACTGTAAAGTACTACCAGACTATGAAAATGATCACAGCCCCAAGAACATGAAGTACTGAGGTCTGAAAACACTAGACATACGTACTGTTAATTGTGTCTTTTCCTTCTCATAGCCCTAGCTTGTAAAAAGTCTCTCCAAATAGGAGGTGAGGATGTAAATGAGAGAAAGCCTTTTTTATGCAGCACCATGTTTTATCTGCATCTTTTCATTCTCTCCCAGCCAAGCTTAAATGCCATGTAGATGACTTTCACAATATATGGCTTGTCTGTTCTTTTCTCTTCTTGGGCTCCGAACACCGATGCTATTGTTGAGCACTCAAAGGCTCTTTGTAGCCCAAAATAGCTGTACCAAAGCCTTTGCCGTATTCAGTCCTTTTACCCAGAACCTGATTCTTATTCTGTGGAGTAGTGATGAGTCTTTTAAACCCTGCATGCTTTTGTAGGCATTTAAGGTTCAAAAGTCCCTGATGTCTAGCTAATCAATACTTTAGGAAGATCTCATGTAATTCTCATTAAAGTCTAATGCAATATTTCTTCAGCTCTTCTGTGCTCCATGCTCAGAATACCCTGCAGCTTCTCGCCGGCTAATGGCCTTTGAGTTCCTCACACAGCTTGTTGAGGTGTTTTCCTGCCCATTTTTCAGTGATACAGCTTAATATCTCAGATAAATCTTTCGTCCTAAATCCTCCCTTTCCTATAGACAATCCTTCAAGGAGCAGTGAGGAGAACCAACTTCTCAAGTGTTAATTCCTGGAGCTGCTGTTGTGCTTTTTGCTCTACAGTGAAAAACCTGCAAGCTGCTGAGCACACAGCAGGACATCCTCACACATTCCAGTCCTCACAGATAAATGGTTGGATGTCTTTGAATGAGTTATTTTCTCCATCTTGCTCTTTGCACTCTCCTGTGGGCAAAGCTGATGGTGGCTACATTGCCTGCTCTCCTGTCTCCTGCCTCCAACACCAGACAAAGATTCCAGGTGATGTTAGCTGAAACAATGCTAAGTGTCATTTATCCTCTGATCAAGCCTTATCTCTTTGGGAGGGCTAGAACAAAGCTTATGCATTGCTTAATTACTATTTCTGGCCTATTTAAAATGTTTAAGTTGTCCACACATGCAGATGCCAGCCATCTCTTCAGGCAAATATGTGCTAGATAACTACTACAGTTCAGCCAAGACTAACTCCTCCTACCCCAAACCAGGAGCCTGAGCTGCCCACAGCTGGACCAAGGCTATTTAGAAAACTTTTCCTTCGGCAGTAATGAACAAGACAGACCTACCAGCAATAGCCACACTGGGGAGGAGGCTGCCACAGAGAAGCATTATAGTACATAGGTGCTGCCCTGGCATCATTTGGCAACTCACTGGCTCCTGACTAGAGTTACACAGCAACCCTTCACATTACCTGAGAGAAATACAAAACAGTACAGCAAAGAAACTCCCTCCTGACTGTAAGCTCAACCAATCTTTCATTTCACCATGTTGGGGTGACATTCAAATGAACATGCTGTCTACATTTTCTCCTTCCTTCCCTTCTCCATAGCTACATTTCTATTGATCAAATGAGATCATCTTAGTGAAAGTAAACAACACCAGAGAGAAAACAAAGAATTTTTGAAAATAAATTTATATTCTACTAATTGAGAAGAAAGGCTTATATAAAGACCAAAACAGTGGCTAATAGTTATTTAGGCAAGTTAAGACAGGATCGCCTAGTTTTATACACCAAGATGAGTTGCTCTCTCCAAGCCAGAAATCCAGAGCAGTGTTTAATCTCAGACTATGTGCTTGTTTTGTAATAAGCTGGGATGTACCAAGTAACCTAAACTACAAGCTACTGTCACTCTCATTTGTAGCTGTGATGTTTAAAATAGCAGTTCAGTTTGCCACCATATCTGGAAAGCACTGTAAAATGACCACCTGTCAATCTCGAATCAGAGCTCATTACAAGTGAAAATCATGTCTGTATTACAAGCATAATTTTACATTCAATTGATTTTTTAAAAGTAGATTTTACAGAAATCAAACTGGAATATAATCAGGCAGGTAAGAGCTTCACAACATAAGCCTGGATGCTTCATGGTGTGTAAAGACACAATTAAAAGACTAGGTGAGAAATACAGTTCAGGACCAAATGCATCTATTTTCAGATAAAAAGTTCACATGCCGCCCCACGAGCCTGGTAGAACCTCCATCTGATAAGGCAGTCTTGGATCTCGGAACGTGAAATACATAAATGCAATCTATACTCCCACACACATACAAAGCATTTCTCCAAGGACAGCAGAATTACCTCCATTTCACGTAATATGTTATCGCATTCTCTTCTTCTGAAAGATACTCATAAACTGATGTGCCAAATTATCAGAGGGGAGAGGCACAAAACAAAACTTGTTTTGCTAAAAATGCCTTACTACCCTGAAATGCTCTAAGCAAGGCCCAAATCAATGCTGAAAGGAAGCACCCCCACAAAAAGGTCAATTAGAATCACACATCAACATTGCTGGCCTTGGCACAGGACACAGTTTTCTAATAGCAATTCTACTGCAAGTAGATGCTGCCTTTAGACACTGTCAGACCCAGGCTAGTCAGAGCTAGCCATTTCACTAAATTAAAACACATTTCTGCTCTGGTCTGACTGGCATTTCCAGAGCAAATTTGCTCATCTTTCTGCAAACTCAACCTCAGGCCTATGAAAGTCAAGTTGTGCTCTCTCTGGCTCCCACTGCAGAGGTGGCAGCAGCAGCAAGATTCTCCTGACCAAATCCTGCCTGCCCTCAATTACACCTGGGCAATCCTGGCTCTGGGAGTTTAACTGGAACACACAGCAAGTACAAATGTGAGAAAGGCAGAACATGTGGCTCAGCATGTACACAAGACTGGTTTGTTGCCAAAGACATTCTTGGGTGATTTTTATGATCTACCATAACTTTAAAGCAATTTAAACCAGCTATTTGTAGCAAGGAGAGAAAAAAACTGCCGCAATTTGAAAAGAGAGTCTAAGTAAGGACTCTTAGATGAAGTCCATTCCAAGCTCCCAGAAACTCCTCTGGGAACATATTTGAACATGTTTACTTGTGCCTGTGAACACTGATAAAAGGGTCTATCAGTTTTTCCAGTGCCCACCACAGGCGAGCTTACTATGCCCTAAAGAGTGTACAGTGCCGATTTCCCTGTTTGGTGACACAGGAACAAATGGGGTGCTTTAATTCCCCTTCAGGCTTTACTTCCATTTCAGAACATCTTAGTCATAAGACTCTTGGTGTTCATGGAAGCAACAGATGCCAATTGTTCAATTTATTCCCTCCTAAATTAGGTCTATACATCCTACTGCAACCCAGGGTCAGGTGGAATGGGTACACCAAATCTGCGACCTACATAGCAAGTTCCCAACCATTTTTGGTTTCAGCTTGGGAGAATAATGATGATTTCCTAAGCTAAGGCTTAGGAAAGAAAACCTTAGACCTGATTTTGTTTTCTTCTAGGCAATGAAACACAATAAACCCTACTAATTTCTGAGTGCTTTGGAAATACTTGCTCTTTCATTTAGATGATGCTTCTTGCTCTCAGTCTCAGGGAGGTAAATCCAAAGCAACTATTTGAAATGAGTGGAATAACCTCTTCAATTTGACCCTTTGTTTTCATAAGCTTATATAAAAAATACTTGACTAGCAAAAACTACAAATTATAAATAACAGTAAACTACAATTTTAGTTTGACTGAGAGGAAAAATTACCCTAATTTTACCTTAAAGAACAAAAAATTAAGCTTTGTCAAACAATGCCGAAAGTTCATGGAACTGTGCAACAACAATTGCAGTAGGAGCAGCAAAACAAGCATGGCCTCAGTCCTGGGCACAGACATCAGCCTTTTAGAAAAGTCAAATCAGCAGCGTCCCACACAGCTCTGCAGGATGCACACTGCCCCCCAAATAACAGAGTGCTTCCAAACACCTTATAGAGCAAAGAATTCTATTTTCCATGACAAAAGCAGTATCCTGTTACTAGCCAGGTGAACTAATGCCAGGCTGTCCTTCCAATAGGAGCCTACCCTACCTAAACCCATATCCATTTGTTTATTTCAATGCTGAGCTTTTCCCTCACCTACTTCCATTACCTTCACATTTCCATGAGACAAGACTACCATCCTATCCAATTTCAATTATTGCTCTGATATTTTGTTGCTCAAGCTGTCAAATTCAGTATGATTCCACTCTCACAGAAAGTAGTAAGAATGTGATTATCACTGGGAGAAAAGTTTTGAACCATCTGCAAAAAATAGCAATAATAATGAAACAAGCTTTCCCAAAGATGCTATATATCACCTTTGTTTAATATTTTTGTTGGTTCCACTTTAAAAAATTAATGCCTTGGGAAAAATAATTGAAAGTGTCTTTCTGGAGTACTGTAAGCACCCCCTTGGGGTGTTTATTATTTTAACAATTTCCCATTTTAAAATACACAGGTACTAACAACCAACAAATTATTACATTTCCTTTAAATGAACTGAAACAACAAAGATAATTAACTAAGAACATAAGCCTGCTTTCCATATGGTAATACACATCCCAAGGGCAAAGCACTTCTCTTTTAAGAGATTCCCCACAGAATTCTTATCCACCTTGTAAGGGTAATTAACAACCGCAAAACACAACTGAACTCGCTTAATGTCACAATATTCTGCAATGCATTACTTTTTCATGGTGAATATGATCTGTAAAAAAGTGAACAGGACCTTGGAACAACAGGGCATTATTTTCTGTCATGGAGAATGCTGATGTAGCTGGCAGTATGATTTAAACTCTGAAAAGGTGGTTAGAGCAATGTTTACATTGAAGATTATGTCAAAAAGAATGCTAAAATGGGAAGCATGGTTTCCCACTTAGCTAAGTGGTAGTTTATGGTATCTCCTGTGAACAACACTTTTGTGGGGAAAAAAGAAAGGAACACATTGGTTAATAGGTATCTAATGTGTTAAAAATCAGGTTAGATAAGGCAAAATTTTATTAGTTGAAGCAAACAGGACACAGAATACTAATGGTTTCTTAGCATGCATAGTGCATATTAAAATTCAAAAGCATCTTGTCTACACTACAATTTTAAGCTTGGAAGGTGTACTAGGCAACAAGCCTATTGTTACTAGGAACGATACAAGGAAGAATGGGGTAAGTGGAATGAAATTAAAACTCAAAATCTAAAACTAGGGTAAGCACAGGGGAGCGGGAAAGGTAAAGAGATGTCTTTGAGTTGTCTAGGTCTGAGGTTACCAAAACAAGAATGACATGGACCTGTTGGAACAAATACAAAGAACCACTAACCTGCTCATAGGGCTGAAGGGCTTCTGCTGTGGAGACAGGCTGAGAGAGTTGGGGCTGTTCATCCTGGAGAAGAGAAGACTTTCGGGAAACCTTGAGCCCCCTTCTAGTACCTAAAGGGGCTCCAGAAGACCTGGAGAGGGACTTTCCACACAGACATGTAGTGATAGGACAAGGGGATATTGCTTTAAACTGAAGGAAGGTAAATTTGGATTAGATATTAGGAAGAAATCCTCTCCTGTGGGGACGATGAGGCACTGGCACAGGTTGCAGGCAGACCATGTAGTGATGAGTAACCTAACTCTGGTTAGTGGTCAGGTTTTCATGTTTTGTTATATGGCTTCAGTGAGGGATTTGACACCTTACTATTTGTGCAATGTGAACCAGTTTAAAGAACATTTTACATGGGAGAAATCACTGAGCTGGAAGAAAGTGAATGATTGGCACAGGGCAGAAGCACTTTTTGCTTCAAGGCTCTGGCCTGTCGTTTGCTGGAAAATCTGTTTTATTAAATGCCATTCACACATCCCAGATAAGTCACTGAGGGATATACCAAATTCTTTCCCAAATACTAGTAGATACTCAGTGCTGATCACTGACGCGAACACAACATCTCTTTTGATGTTCCTAAACACTGACGTGTATACATTTCCCAACACACCAGATGTTTATAAGGCTAAAAGAGAGAAAGATATCAACTCTTTGGACAGAGAAAGGGCAGAGGAAACTGGTTTTATTTAAATACACATATCAGATACTTACAGCTCAGGAAAACCCAAACTAGGTGCCACTTGCCCTGTGATTGTTTTCACTGTTACAGCAAGTTTTACTTAAGCGTAATTTTGGTCAATCAAATAAACATTACCAGGAGACAGGATGCAAGAGGATAATATGGTGTACTGTGTACCAGTGATATCCCAAGAGTCCTCACTGTGGCTTCTGCTCTATTCCTGTAAAATACCCCTCTTTAACCTACCCATGCAGAGCAGGGTGCAGGTTCATGGCCGAAGTTTGCAGGTGATTTTGAAGGCCAAAGGAGCAAACAGAAGCTGACTTGGACACATATTTGGCTATAGATGCACACAGATGCATTTAGTTGAAGTAAGGCCCCTCATTTGACTCAGCTGGTATTTGTCAGATGTGACAGCTAAACACTGATATTGTCCACATCAGAGGCTACTTTTCACTTCTGCTGTACATGTCAAAGAAAATAAACATATTCCAGTGACACCCAGCAATCAGGCAGATTATCAGCATGAAAATTCTACTGTATTCAGGGACTATACAGAATGGTTTTCTCCTTAGTCTCCTTTAATCATACAAAACATATTAAATCATTTCTTCAAAAAGCTCATGGGCTCAGATCACCCTTAAAGAATAAAGCAAAAGAAAAAAGCACCCTTAAAGAATAAAAGCAAAGTGCTTACATCGAAGTCCCCTAACACCGATCACTTAACATACATAGTACCTACAGCAATAATTGAAGTAGATTTACCGTTAAAGCTGCGAAAATCAAGAATGTTACTACTGCAAGTCTATCCATCACCAGCACTTATTTCAAACAGCTTTTTCTCCAGCTTAGGCTTGTATAAAAATTTGTCCAATCAGGCACTGCACAGATTCCAGAATGATATGTAATAGCACAGCTCTAACACTTATCATGCTTTACAGCCCAGTTTAAAAAAATAATGTGAAAATACCACCAATGAAGCCTTGTATAGTATTTTTGTCTGTATCATCTGCATTACTGTTTTAATCTCCCTTTTCTTTCCTTTGTACCAAAACCAGTGACAAACTGCACGCCCACATACACATTATCAAGAAGACTCTCTACTAACCCTAATATATTATACCAATTATTTTCTACGAAGGAGTATATTATACTTGATAATAACCAGCAGTAGATCATTATAAATTATATTTACAAACAATAGAGGCAAGAAATAAACATTCACAACACACGCAAAGATGACTTTACCCGAAGCATAGCTCAGGTGGTGAAGTGAAAGATCACCGGTGTTTTCAGGCTCAATAAACGCAGTACATGCTGTGTTGCAGACATGGTCACACAAAATGCTAACTATCAGTTAATACGCAAGTGAAAATAACATAACACCTCGCTCAGCTGAAGGTTCTGATTCCTGGCAGCTGCTCC
Source organism: Edolisoma coerulescens (assembly GCA_013397115.1). Lineage (NCBI taxonomy): Eukaryota > Metazoa > Chordata > Aves > Passeriformes > Campephagidae > Edolisoma > Edolisoma coerulescens. The sequence continues at coordinate 825,587 of VWZW01001240.1, forward strand.
ATGGGATTTGCTGCAGCTCACAGAGCACCATCTCCAGGTGAGCCCCAGCCCCAGGACTCATGAGGTCCCCTCACAGCCTTCCCGCTGGGATGGCTTTGGCAGATGCATCTCCTGGCTTGGAATTTCCCATCCTGCACAATGGTATCACCTGCCTCAGGTACCAACGTGCTACAACACCCTAAAATTCCGTAAGAGCACAGGCCACAGGCAGAGACATTAAGCTATTAGAGGGTGGCTTCTGTTCTTAGTCCCTTTCAGTGTTCATCTCTCCTGCACCCTCCAGAGCTCTGAGCAGGGCCAGCACCTCCCCACAGCCACTTCTTCCTCCCTGAGGCTGCTCCAATCCCACCAAACACCCAGAATCTCTGGGGCAGCTGAGCCTTCAGGTACAGCTGAAGTGAGACAGTCAGGGCCAACGAGCCCAGTCAGGCATCAGGGTAGCCCTACAACACTGAGATCTTACAGTCACTCCAGATAAAGCTTTTTATCCACCTCAAACAGGTGATTAAAGGTAAAAGAACTTGGTCTTGAGGCAAGGTTTAGTACAAGAACAGACAAATTCCAGCAGGTTCAAAATTTTAAGTGAAGCCTCACCTCTTCTTTCCTTCATAAACCCAGATGTTATCAAATGTGTTAGCAGTGTGGTACCTCAGTACATCATAAAATATGTAAGAGGGTAGAGGATAGCAAAGCAAATGGCTCCAGAAGTAGTGAGACCCTTGGTATTTCCTGACTTTTAGGTACTTCTTATTCTTAGTATTGCATTAGTGTTATTTTCCAAGTGTTTGATGCAGTATTAACTAGCATCATGTTTTGAGGAATAGAGTTGTACAACACTGCCCAAAGAAAAGGGAAAATACCTTGAAATGAAATATGTGATAATTTACAATGCCGAAAGCTTTTTAGCTACGGGCATTATTTCACAGCCAACGTAAGCATTCTCTCCTAGGGGTACAACTACACAGCTGCTGTTTAGGAAGGAAACTGGGCTTCTCTTTCCAGTCTACTCTTAAATTCACATGGATGAGAATTGATCCAGCCCTGGAGGTAACAGGGCTGCCCCAAACCAGGCCAGGAGCAGCCAGAAAGGGGTTTTCCTCCAGGCAGCCCCTCCAGCCTCCTGTAGCACATTCCCTGCATGCAGAAGTGAGCACAGCTGTAGGGAAACCCACAGAGCTGATGGACACACCTGATCCAGGAAGCAGAGAGGGATATGAAATTCAGAGCTGCCATGATGCTGCTTTAAGACAGCAAGGTGCCACAGGCAAGTCACTGGAGTGAGGCCAGTATAAGCGGGGGAGAGAAGAAAGATGCTCCTTCCAGAGTCCATCAACCATGCCCGTAACAGCAAACCATAGACCACAATCCAGACAGGGACGGAGACAGGCGCAAGCACAGCACAGCTCAGGGCTGAGCTTAAACCTCAGGGCAGAAAGCTGAGGGGGTCTGGGAGGAGGCCCCGGGGCAATTAAGCACAATCAGACCCCTAGAAATGGGCTGCACATCGGTGCTGGAGCCTTGGCAGGCATGTCTGTCTTAACTCAGAAAGAAGGGGGAGGTGGCAGTTTTGAGATCCCTCTGTTTAAATATATTGTGAATTCCAGAGCTAAAACAAAAGACTTCTGTAAGCCCTTCCTTTGGGCTCTCCAAACCCACCCCAGTTTAAAGAAGGCACACCATAACTGAGTACATATAACCCCTTCCACCAGCTGGAGCACACAGTGAAAAAATGAGTTAACATTTGAATTAAAGTAATTAAATGCATGTAGAATTCTCAGACTGAGAGTTTATTTAATTTCTCATGTTCCTTATCCCTGAAAAAGAAACTAAGTTTCATCTCATGAAGACTGAAAGCTGGACAATCTCTGGAAAAAAAATCTGCCTTTCAAGAATGCTAGAAATTGGAAAAATATATTCTATGCAGCATAAATAAACCTTAGCCTACAAAGAGGCTGCCTTCAGCTATACATATATGAATGTGCAAACATATAATTGATGCATACATTTATTAATGCAAGCTCAGAAGCTTTACACCTTGTAGTCAAGTTGACATATGATCTTTTTATTTTATTTTCCAATAGGAGAAAAAAGTAGTGCAGAACTGATAAAACTGTTTGAGATTAAATTGGATTTTCCACTACAGAAAGCTGTTTGGAGACAGGTATTCCAACAGCGAGAGACGGTACAAAAAAGTCTCTCAGAGCCTTAATGAGAGTGACAAGGTGAAAAAAAGTGTCTGTGCTCTTCTAGAATGTTACTCCAAATGCTGTTTTTGTCATAAAATACTTCTGCTTCTTTGCAGAAACTATTTCCTTGTTGTTATTATTTTGCAGTATTTAGCTGAAAGGTTGGAACAAGAAAGCTTCATTATGTCAAAATGTCTTATGTGCTATTCAAGCAAAATGTGACACCAGTTTTGGGTGCAACACATAATAAACTCATTATGCACCGATTCAAAGATCTACATTCAATATAATGAATATGAAATATTACGGTTCCCATCACAGTACTGAGGGGTTGGCATTATTAGTAAAGTTATCATAAGAAATATGGGATAGCGGTGGGTCTAGCTCCATAGACTAAGCTCTCTGCAGAAGTCCAGAGCTTCCTCCATGTTTCCATCTCTTGCTCCACACTCATCTCCTGGCTGGTCAGGTCCTCCTTCCCCACACCACTGGGGCTGCCTGCAGCCCACAAACCCTCCTCCATGACTGGGGAACAGCTTGTCACTCCTTCTCTCCTTCCTATACAGAGACAGCTCACCATGTCCCAAACACCCTCACATCCCTTCTGCCTTTTCATCTGTATTCCTCCTTCATATCCTTCCTCTTCACCTTCATATTTCTCTCTGCCACCAGGAAGGATTTCTTACTCTCTCCCCAAAGACAAGGTTAATTCCTCAATGCACATCACCTTCCAGCCTATCCCATCCCAGGATCTCTCAGCCCTTCACTCCACCACATCTCTGGATACACATGTACTTCCTCCTTCTTCAGGATGCTTTTTATCTCCTGTTCCTCTGTGGCATCACACATCTTTTACTCCATTTATCTTTTATACTCACAATTCTTGGATAAAGGCAAACAGAAAACCACAATTCCCCAAACTGTGTCACAAACTGCAGGACAAATGAAAAACTTCCTTTCCTTCTGTTCCCAGATCTCTGCAGTCTAGTAAGAGATTGAAATTTAGACAAATTGAAGATCCCATTGAAGTTGTGAAGTCCCTTACAACCTGAATTATTCTGTGATTCTATGTGAATTTGATCAGCACTGGAGCTGGCAAAAAGGTAGTTGTGGCTCACAGGCAGCTGTGGTTGAAAAAGTGATGTTAAGATTTTTTTTTGGCCAGATCAGACAGTTCCATTATTATTGCATACACAAAAAAGTTCATTGAACCAGGGAGGTTTCATCTGAAACACACTCAGCTGAATGAACCATATTTTCTGGTTCAACTTTGTCATTTCACAACATAACTCTAAAGTCACACAGATCAAGGAAAACTTCAGGTCAAAAAATTGTTTGCAATTTATGTGACTTTCCTGAAGTGCAGAAGGATAGCAGTTGTTGGTGGTACTACTAATGGAGCAGGTAAAGGGAATCTATCTTTCCAGAGAAAAGCATTTGTGGGCTGAGTTATCAGTTAAATCCAAATACTTCAAGTCCAATACTGAGGACTCAGAGAGTAAATACAGACTGGCTGTGCAAGCTGCTAGAGAAGGGATTTGTTGTGTCATTCACCAAAGACCCACATGATCAAGTTCTGATACATTCCAAGTAGTAAACCCAGAATATGTACTTTTATATATATATACACACACATTATTTTTTATGTAATGGTTAGTCCCATAACAGACCAGTTTCTCCCAGTAGCACATTAAGCAGCAAGATTAAGAATAAAACTGTTGTTTGGTTTGTTCCCTGATGTTCTTTACAGTAGACTCTTGCTGGAGTTTTGTGGCTCAATCCATTACAAACCCTGCAATAGGGACCTGTTTTTGCAGGACATCCCTTCACAAGCAACATTCCACTATGGTGGGCCATGCAAGGTTTGCATCCAAACGGAATTAAAACCAGACACCCCACATTGTCCATTGGTTCTACTTTGTGATTGGATCCAAGTGGCAAAAGAAACTTTTCCCAGTGAATTGCATAGGCAATCTTAATTTCAGAATTTCCTAACTCCACTTTGGTATGTGCTTCTAAAATAATTCTGTGCACTATATAAATTACATAATGTTTAAAAAAAAAAAACAAGTTCAGGCTTTTGATGTTTGATAAATTTTAATAGTTCGACAATTCAGCTATATTCAGGCACAGATGGTTACTGACAACAACCAATGAACTGCATGCATATCATCATTTATAGAAATCGATTGCTTTTTTTGAGATACTTAACAATTATTTACTCAAATTACCTAAACCACTTTTTAAAAAGGAATTATCATCGAAATTCAGTGAAAAAACTTCAATTAATTTTGACTTCTGAGAGAAAGATCCACTTTCTGAAAACAAAAGAAACAGTTGGCAATAATTTATGGCAAATTTCCCCTTGACTTCTCATCAGCTTACATTTGATAACCACTTTGAATAGAACTAACACATTATTCAGGGTTGTCTTAGGCTTCCTAATCTTCAGTGTTTCCTGACTTCGGAGTTGTTATTATTACCAAAAGATGGATGATTGTAATAACCAACTATTTTGGAGGATGTACTTTAGGGATTTCATTTCCCACTTTCAAATATCATTTAACTGTATCTTTAAAGAAAAATACTGATATTGAAATTAAAATCCATCTGTAAACACAGTCAAATTATTCTATAGTATATAGATAGTGATCAGGAATTGATCTGATACAAGCTGAAGTCATTGGAAACTGGTTGTTCGCTTTTTGGTCATGCTCTCTTGAGAGTGAAAGGGATCCTTAACAAAATAACTACAGTGTGTCAACATCTCTGTATAGGTCTATAGCACACATTTTGCATATTTTAAGTGTGTGAAGCCATTGTTGGAGGAAACATAAAAGGATTCCTTGAAGCATTTTTCTGCCCAAACAGAAAGACTGTCCATTATCTGCGCAGAAAGGAAGGAGCAGCAGCTGGAAGCAGTGAGGTACCACACAGAGCAGAGCATCATCTAAAATGTTTTGGGCAAATTGTATTTCAGAGTAAGAAGAAGAAGCACTTCTTGGAGTCTGACTCAAAACTTAGATTTTCCCAATACTCCAAATTAATTAAAGCAGCAGAGGAAAACAGTCATGGAAGTGACTCCGAGAGAAACTGTGATTTCTGTGCACCTAAAACCTGATAGAAAACCTCCTCAAAAAAGTCACTTCCAAAATCACGGAACAACTACACCCCCTCTATTTGCGGGAATGTCATTCTGAGTAAAAAAGAAAAGTAGGCAAGGAGTGAACAACTTGTGATCACAGTAGAAAATACGAGTCAGCATTCAGGGCTATTATTTGGGTCAAAGAAGCAAGAGAAGAGGAACTGAGCCATGATGGTTTGGATACAAGTGGAATAAACTGTTCCCAGTAAGGAAGAGAAATACTGAGAAGAAACTTGTCAGGTAAATCTGAAAATAAGGGGCCTAAGACCCTTTCTAGAAGGACCGTCCTTTGATAAACTCAGAACACAGTCACACACTGCCGGCAAATATTCATGTTTCACCTACTCTGCCATACTTTCTAACAGCTAAAGCAGGCTACTTAGCTGAAGTATTTTTTACATCACAAAAATGCACAAGATAGTAATGTATAAACAAAGAATAGAACCAAAAACTTTTTACCTTTCATTTGACTGAGTGGGTCTAAACACAGTAAATAATTTTGAATTTTTCCTGTGCTGTTATTAAATCAAGCATTTATCATTTAACTTTATAGTTCTAGTAGGTCAATGAGATGCCTTCAAATGGTGAAACAGATATAATTTTTCAGGGAATTAGAGTGTAAGATGCCTTGGATACAGTTCATAGTAAGCATTCAGAACCTGAAATTTGGGAACAGTTTATTTTAATTTGTCACTAAATGGAGGCCACCTGAATTTTTTTTTTTTAACTGAAACATGTACCTATGGTAATCCAGCACAAAGCATGAATGGTCACTGTTAGGAATATAAATTTCCCTCTCCATAAGTATTATGCCTTATCTGGTAAATATTTGATTTTCCTACTGTTAGTCTGCATGCATTTGTTCAAATAATCACAGAGAGAGTAAACATGCAAAGAGGTATCTCACTTGGCTACACATGGAAGAAGACAGCACCAGCTGTCTTCTTTGGAGCACAGTACAACCAGCTACAAGGGCAGTACTGTTAAATCTGCAATATTATCACAAAAATGCTAAATTAGAAAAAAGTTTACAGCATTCACATGAAGTTCTGGTAATTTTACTATTTTATGTCAGTAACAGTAACAAAGTTTAACAAATCTGTACTATCAGGGATTGGTACAGATATAGATTTTTTTTAAGGTCAATTTCAGAATATGAACTAAGTGTTTCTTGATCATGAAGTATTTGTCTCTCTTGCTATCATCACACATACAAAAAGAACCCAATAATTTCTTTTTTATAGTAAGCATGTGCAGGCTTAATATATTCTATGTAATAAACAGAATTTATAAGCTGTAGAGATAGCATTTTTAATTGTTGCCTAGTAACAGTTACAGTTTTGGAACTGACCTTCATCTAAAAATAAAGAAAATATTAAAAAGAAAAAAGTCAAGAAGACAGTATTGCTTTATTAAAAATATAAAATTATTTTAAAATTATTGTGCTACCATTTCTAAAGGTTCATTTTAACTTCTTCCTATAAAATGCCTGGAAGAGTTGAATAATTCTCTTGTTAAGCCATTTCCCACTTTACCATCCAAGCTCAGATTTTATGAAGTGTTGCCAAAATATGACACAGAGCATGAGTCTGTCACCTTGACAGCAAAACTGTCCTGGTTTCTGCTAGGATAAAGTTAATTTTCTTCCTAGTAGCTGGTATAGTGCTGTGCTTTGGATTTAAGATGAGAATAATGTTGGTAACTCAGGGATGTTTTTGTTATTGCTGGGCAGTGCCTACACAGAGTCGAGATCTTTGCTGCTCCTCATCCCATCCCAGCAGTGAGGAAGCTGGGGGTGGGTCAGGAAGGTGGGAGGGGACACAGCTGGGACAGCTGATCCCAGCTGATCCAAGGGATATTCCAGGCCACACAGCAGCATGCTCAGCATATAGAGCTGGGGGCAGCTGGCTGGGGGCTACTGCTCAGGAACTGGGCGGGCATCAGTCAGTGGGTGGTGAGGAATTGAACTGTGCATCCCTTGTTTTGTATAGTCTAATTATTTTATCATCATCATTAATTATTATTATCATTATTATCATCATAATCATTTCCCTTTCCTGTCCTACTAAACTCTCTTTATCTCAACCCATGACCTTTTTTCTTCCAGTTGTCTCCCATCTCACCATCGGGGATAGGGTGAGTGGGTGGCTGCGTAGCGTTGAGCTGCCTGCCAGGTTAAACCCCAGCAAAAAGCCAAATCGAAATCTAAAGTAAGTGAACTTTTGATGTCTGAGAAACTTCAAAGAATAATATAAAGAATTACTTATGTGCGCTGTGTTTGCTAAATGCATATTGAGTTTTGTTTTCACTGTAAATCAAATATGTATAAAATTTCCACTCACCAAAAGAAATGAGCAGGTTCTGAGGAAGTTCTTACTTGTCAGAATCATCTCTGACATGTGACTCTGGCTGGAGATCCTCTTTTGTGTGACCAAACAAAATGCAGTCACATTTTTGTAAGCATAAACAATTTTACACATGGTGCAATCTGACATATACAAAATCCCTGACTACAGCTCCTCTTAGTTCCTCAACTATTCAGTTATATAATATTCTATGATGTTAAAACACATAGCTCTATATACATCGTTAAAAATTCTTTCCATGACTGCTGAGTATTTCAGTACTCAAACAGATCCTTCAACATTCAGAGGTAGCAAATCTGGGGACCATTTGCATGAGTCATACATATTGAAGAACATATTTCTCCAAAAAAGGTATTTCCTAGGTTTAAAGGTTAACCAGATATACACCTAAAGGGCATTCCTTAATGGGTTGTCTGTTTTCAGGTCAGTTCCCTTGTTTAGAAGGTTCAGCTCTAATTGAAGCAGTAAGTTAGCTGATTTTACACATTTAGATGGAAGAGGAAAATGGCTTTTGTGATGAGCATCTGCTGTTTTGTTAAAAATGTGGTTAAAGACATTAACAAAAGTGACATTACCAGCTGTTCGAATGTCAAACAGCTTAGTAAAACTGTTTTTTGTCAAATGACAACATATGACACCAAAATCAATTCCAAACCAATAACACTCTCTTAGTTGCAAAACAGGCTGCAATCTAAGAAAAAAATGTTAATTAAAGTACAAATTATACTTTTTTTCCCTGGAAGAACAGAACACCAGATTTGATGACAAAACTCAACCTCTTTTCTAAATTCATAAAAGGCAGAATATAATTTACAATAAGTCCTCTGATGTATAAATAACACCTTATTCCCATAATACACCCGTAATAGCAATAGAACACAACAGACTGTGCCTTGCAGGGTAATTAAACGTGCCCCTGGTGTTTCAAGTACAGTGGCCTTTGGACTTGCAGCTTACAAATCCCCCGCCCTTTTGTGCTGCAATCATCAGGCCGGCACTGCCTGGTGTGTGCTGCTGCTCCACTCCCCCACGCTCCTGTTTGCATCATTTATAATTATCAGATTATTAGAAAGTGACACATTACCAGCCTTGTCAGCCAGCGTTCTTCTAAGGGGAAGATTATAGTCTTTGTGTGTTTGGGCCAATGGCTTTAATGTTCTCTAAAATATGGCTTGGAAGGAAAGTAGCCATAAAATGAATTACCAAAATACAAATGGCATTATTTCTACCTTAAAGTCAGGCTCCAAGCAAAAGTGGACAAATTTGCCTTCAGTGTCTTAAGCAACCTGTTAAGGTCAGATAAAATCTTAAATGGTGGTTGGTGCACACCTTATTTAAGGGTATACCCTGGATTTTTTCTATTAGGAGAAAGAAGTTTGGGAAGTGTTTGGGAAAATGCCTTCCCAAAACATACGGAGAATTACATGAGCAGATAGACTCAAGGTAACCTCAGTCCTCTGAGACAGCTATGCTGCAAAAGGGATTGGTGGGAGAAGGAGGGAAACAGCTGTGCCTTCTTGTTAACTAAATAAAGGACAAATGCTTTAAATCATGATCGATGTTTTCAAACTCACAGCCCTTGAAAAACATGGAAACTGGAATAATGGCTTCCAGATGGAATTGCCAGTACTGCTTAAGTGACCGAGGTACAGAAGTCTGGTGACATCCACTGGACTCCATGCTTTTGAACAGAAACCCAGCTTGTCCAGGACACATCATGGCAGTTTTCATTTCTATATTAAACTCAGCCCACTAAAACACTGATTTCTATTAAAACATTTTAAAAATATTATTTTCCATTTTGAACACCCAAACACATTTCAATACACATTTTTAGCCAGTTGCAGCAAAGAAACAGGATATGTAACATAAGTGTTTGTTGCTGTCCCCTCACACCACAGCATATGGTAGGTGAGTTACAGACACTTGTGTTGCTGCTGCAGCTCTTGAAAACTAAATCGTTACATTAGAACCTTAGGCATATGCTATTTTCAAGCTGTAAAATACCTGCTTCCTTAAACACACAGATGCCAATAATCCCCATATGTCTTGAGAAGATTTTGAGGCACTTTTAATAATTGATTAGCTCTGTGAAATGCAAATTTGAAAATGTAATGAGAAGAAGAGGAAAGAAATTTCTCACATTTGTCAAAATTAACTGAAGTGTTGAATCCAGCCCCCTTTGCAGGCTGAATTCATGTCCAGCACACTGGACCAGATCATTTCAACCTTTGTCATATACTCAGAGTTGCACTTCCCCTGCTGGAGGTACCATTGCTCTTTTCTGTGGCTGATTAAATCCTAATTTGGAAATTATGCATGTTGTAGAGAATGGGGCGGGCCCAGTCCTCTCTCCCTGGTGCCCAGGAGAGGAGACACCTTCAAGCAAGTTGATCCTACTTGAGGACACAGAGAAAGAGGAAACCCATAAGTGGCAAGAGTGAGGGGAAAACATGCCAGGCAATAACAATCATTGTGCTTGAGGAAAGAAGGACACAGACTAAAACAAGAAATAAATATCCAGTGGCAGTGGATCCCGATGAGGGAAGGAATGCAGCTCTTGCACCAGCACAGGAAGCCCAGAAGACAGTTGCCTCGGATTCCCCTTCTAACAGTCCCTGTTGATCTTCTGGAAATTTCAGTAAAAGGGAGAGTTGCCTGGTAAAAACCACAATTATCTGAATGCACTGTCTCTGCAGACCTGTTTGCAAGGCCTCACTTACTTATAAGCAAATCATTATGTACAGCAAATGTAAGGGACTGAACTCACACAGTGCAGCCATTAATCTAATGCTCCCACTGCATCCACCTAAGGAATAAGATGCTTTTCTTTCCGGCCATCTGCAGAGCTATGGATTCTCCTCCCACAACTTCTTGCTTTAGTTTGCTCTAAAACATCACACACACACACACACACACACACACACACAGAGAGAAATCATACATATTCCATACCAATTCATTAGGATTTCCTAGCTGCTATTATTATTGATTACTGTTTGTCCCTGCTGCCAACAGAATTTATATTCTGCATGTTAAAATGAGGCACAGCCCAGGAAACTAAGAAAAATGATGCAAAAGGCTGACAATACGATCAAACACTCAAAACCAAACACACAAAGCAGCAGACTGATTTCTAAAGTGTAGGATTAATCTGTAAACTTAAAGCTTAACCACTTTGTATGGTTTTATCAGGACACAATCTAATAATAAAATACAACAGCAGGCTACAATGCTCCTGAGTCTGCTATTTCTCCCCAGCTGTGTAGCAGCATGTTACACTGGTGAAAATTAGAAAGCAATGTAACCTCAGCTGACAGGTTTATTAAGACACAGAAGACATTACACAAGCCCTTTTGACATTATAATCACTAACTCAGTCAGGAGCAGAAACCTACTTGCTACCATTATTGGAAGTAATTGGTAAAAAGAAAAAAGTAGAAAAAGAGAGGAAAAGAGTAAGCAAACAGCCTTGTAAATGTCATGTTAATTATTTAGGATCCAGGTGCTTTCAGCCACATAGATTGCATCCCATCTGTACTTGGGTGATTTTCAGTGATCAAAAGGAAAGACCCAGTGAAGGAGTCTGCTTTGACCTTGCTCCCTTAGTTCAGCTGCTCTTAGCTATGTTACAGAAACAGTTTGTGCTCCTGTTGCACGGCTAAGGCTGCATTGCTACCAGCGGAAGTCCCAATTTGCGAGGATTTATATTTAAATGATACAAAATTGCTCTAAGCTGGGACTTGGTACACACAGCCACCATGCGAGTCCTTTTCTTTTTTCTCAACCAATTTGAATTTTAATTGAGTTGTCTAGTATTGTTATTTGTGTTAGGGAAGGAGAAAGATTTCATAGGTTTATGGCTTTCTTGACTCACCTATACGAATTTCAACCCTTAGATATGTCAGAAAAGATCAATATAAGAGAGTCAAAATTTCTGGAAAACACATAAGTAGTTGTCAGTCTTTCACCTGTGGGACACCATCTAGTGAAGGTCAAAGGCAAGTAAAACCTGTTGTATCCCACATTTAAATCCCTGCTCATTGCCATTCTTCCACGCCATCCCACTGCTGAAACCACCATGGCAGGCACCGAATGACAGAAAAGCACAATTCCTGCTTTTAGAGTTTGCAATCAACATACAAAGACCAGAAAAAAAAACAGATCAATGGAAAGTACAAACTAAACTAAAGAAACTAAACTAAACTAAAATGGAGATACGAACTGTCTGCTGAGGAAAAATCTTACCATCTTTATATTACTTGTGGAACCCTCTTAGAGCTTGGGTTGTCTGAAGAGTGAGGTGGAAGACTGTCTGGCTTTTAACCTTTTCTTTCTCTACTCCATGTTTAAGAGTGTCATACAGTCTTCATCCAACTATTCCCACAGCTCTAGAAAACACTTCAAAACAAAACTAAGAGAGCTACTCTTTCAGGAGTGCTCAGACAGTGCTTTTCTCACTGTGATCTGTGTGGGAGCACACATGGAAATGCTGCCCAGAATACCCTTTCCTGAGGAGAACCAGACAGTAATTTAAATGATTTCAGTCTCAACATCTATTTGAACTTCTTCTTCCGCTAATTTTTGTTCCGCTTCCCTGGGCAGGACCTCTCTTTCTCCCTGTGTCCTCAGAGAGCCTGGAGCCTCAGGCATGTCCTGTGTAGACCTTGTGAAACTGCCTCTGGCTCAAATGATTGTTTCTCTCTGCCCTCAGGCACAACACAGATATCTGGCATGAACTGCAAAGGACAAAAGCTTTGCTGTTAAGGGGCACAAAGTGAAGGTGCTCATAGTTGCAGTCTCCTCCGTGGATTTCTCTAGGACCCAAACCCAGTTCACTTACAACCCTGATCCAGTCTCATATACCAGAGAAATCAGACACTAATAAGTGGAAATAACAGCTTGTGAGTTTGTGAGCCCAGAGCTCCTCCGTTAACTTTAAAACGGGAGCTACCTTCAGTGTGTTACTGCAGGTACTTGCATGGCTGAAAGGAGATTTGAAAGTTCAGAGCAATGCACTCAATTTATTTTATCTACAAACTTTTCTGAATAACAATAAATACAAAGCTAAAAAACATTTACTATACTGGATTTCCCAATTTCCACTAGACTGTGCCACAAGGGTCCATTTAATACAAAGGAATTGCAAAAAGACTTGAATATACAGCCTTTTGATACTAAGCAGCCTCTGTAGGCATTAAATGTTCAATATACCTACAAATATCTTTCAAAGATGATATAAACACATATGATGACATGACTCAGCTACCTTTACTTTAAGAAGAAACCATATGAAGGCCTTAGATACTCCCATTTGATAGACAGGGTAACGTACACCAGCCCTTGTGCCCTGGGGGGACTTAGTGGATGATTTAACAGGTATAGAAATGCTTGTATTAGGAGAGTCCTTTAATTTATTTATTTTGCCTTTAGAGCCTTCTTCTGAAGAATTCTCTGTGAAGACTTCAGAAAAGGTCATATTGCTTGGAATTTTACACCTTGTACAGAGTCCTCCAGAGAGCTACCTGTGAATAAACATTCCTTAGTGCTGTTTGCTCCCACCTTACCTCAGCAGCCTGTGAGGCAAGAGCAGAGCTCTGCTTTCCCTCGCTGGATTCATGCCTTTCATTTTAATGTCTGTGAGCTGAGACAAGATCTGCTTTTGTTTCCTCTCACTTCCAGCTGCCTTTTTCCTTTGTCAGAACTGACAACCTAGAGGACAGTCAAAACACCGAGTAAGAAACCCTGTTTGACCTTACTGCCAAGAGTCTTACAAAATTAATGTTTACAGCTATTTATATGCATTGGGAAATCACCGTTTCTCCTTTGACTTTACACATATCAAAATGTCTTTTTCTAGCTCTCTGGACATCACCAAACTTTGAGAACTTTTCACAAGCCATGATCTTTACTTAAAAAAACATACCAGGACTGACAAGAAATTGATGTTTCTCAAATACTAAGTGAGAGACTGTCCAGTCACCATTCAATAGGTTGATTCATTCTACCCAATTCCAAGCATAAAACATTTTCCAAGCACACAGCTTCCAAACTCACCTGTATTACACTGTATTTTCTGCTCCAAATCTATACCAATGCCAGTCATTAATTGAGCAAGAGCTTCTATCCAAAACACAGGGGCATCCTCTTGTCTGTCTTCTTAGGAGTTACAGCTGATCACTGTGTTAACCCTATCACTTGGAAAGTTTTGCTGGCCCAGCTTATTTTCCCAATAAAAGATTCTATTTTAGTAGTAGTTGTAACTACTGACTATTCAGTTAAAAAAAGAGCAAGAATAAAATAGAATAAAAAAGAATAAAGCAAAATGATTGCACACATTATCCTGTTCCCAATGGAAGAAGTATTTGTGTTCAACTTCTGTACATCTGTACTCCTTAGCTTATCAGCAGAATTGGACACAAAGTCATTTGAAGTTTAAAAGTTAGAGGGTGCTTCTTTAACAACTGATACTTTTCTCTAAGAAAACACTTGATTTTGAACAGTTATGTTCTTTTGTTCCTTTAAAAAATAAAAACTGAATTCTGTTTTAAAGCTCCTAAGGAAGAGCACCACAAGCCCTGAACAAATCAAATTAGGAAGACCAGCTTCACATGCTGGGAATCATCAAGCAAACTTCATCAGATGTCCAGCCCTTGGCTACTGCTTGAAACTGTGCCAGGACATTCTGTAACACCAGGTAAGAGCATGTATGTGACCTAAACAGAGAAAAACAGCTTAATCCATTGACCACGCCAATGCTAGGACATTACCTTTCGACAGAAAGGGAAAAGGAATGCACAGATTTAATAAGGAACAAATGTCATTTTTTCTCTAGTAGGAGACTGGCATCAGGGAAACGTTTGAAAAATTGTTAAATCAACTATTGTGGCAGCTGAACATCCTTGAGTACAGCCCATGTGATCTAAGCCTTCACAATGTGATCTAAGCCTTCACAATGTGATTTGAAAATCCCACAAAGCAACCTGGACTGGAAATTGCAGTGAGGCTAAAAACATAGCTTCTAGGTCTTTAAGTACCAGGTAGAGATCATTCTTTACAGTTGCTTCCTGCAGAGGAAGAGTTGGAAATGTGGGGATTGTGAAAGGAAGCCCTGTCAATCAAATTTTACAATTATTTTTTCAGTGGTTTATTTTCACCCCAAAGCAATGCAATTCACCTCAGCAGGAAAAGTGCCTGAAAACCTTCAGAAATGTCAAAGACCACTTCAGTAGAAGAAAAGGTAGGTAACATGCCATGTGTGTGCCATTAGGCTGGTATTCAGGGCAGCATCAATACGAGGTGGATGATGGCATGGATGTTGCTTTTTTATCCTTATTTTTTCCTTTTTTTTCCCCAGCAGCAGAGCCCCAAAAGAGCCATTAGTGAGAAATACAGGTGGAGTAAAGACAGCCAGAATGATACACCATCAATAGATTGAAAAATAAAACTGTATGGATTTTATAGACATGCTTAGATTTCTGAGTAGCAAATTGCATCTTTATAATGCCTTTAATTTCAAGTGCTCTTCTGACTGTACACAGAAGAATCAGGATACCCTCAGCTAAAGTGCAGCCAGTTCTCAGGTCACTGACAGTAACTCTTACAGAGCTTCCAAATATCACTGAGCAGGGCTGCAGATCTTCAGTACAAGGACCAAAAAACCCACTGTGTATAATCTTCACTGGGTATATTCTTGTGTGGGAAGCAAAGAAAAATATGGTAATTATGGTGCAGGAGGGAGAATATAGATAAAATAGAATGTAATCCTGAAACTTGTAATTTACCCAGGATATCATATTTTATGTATTATGTTCAGTAGGCTTAGGAAGAAGAGCAATGCAATTGTCAGGAATTAGTGGAACCCAGGAGGTCCTCATTTACTCTACAAGACTGAAAGTCCTGGACAAGCTTTGATTCCTCAACATTCTGCAACAGTGGTCACATGTGAAACACCGAAAACGCAATTTCTCGGAAAACAAATGGTGAAGAAACCTAGTGATGTATAGAGCTGAACATGAAACCCGAGGGACATTTATTCCCTTTACATCCTGCTGTGTCTAATGATACCCATGCATCCCTCCCATAGACTGGGCTCCACTAGGTTGCTGCTGAAAAATATTTACAGCATTCATTTGAACAGCAATATCACAGGTTAATTGTTGTTCCATTGGATTTTGGTTTAAGTATTTACCTGTACTTTGAAACCACAGCCTGAGCAGGAGCTTTCACAGATGTATGAGTTCTCAGCAATTCTTTTAACCAGCAAGAATGCCAGTGTGTGACACAAGGATTAAGATTTCTCTTTCCAACCTCCCCTAATGGCTAGGAAAAATCTTCCTGGTTGTCTCCTCAGCTTTTCTGCTGCACTCTCTCCAAGCAGCATTTACACTTTTCAGAAAGCTGCGCTATTACTACGCTCTCAAATTTTATCTTGCATAGCCAAAATGCTATGTTAGGCCTATCTGCCAATTTCAGCCCCGTGCACTGCAGCTTGTTCATAAAACAGAAGTTCATACACACAAAGCCAACATTAATATGCAGCAGTTGAAAATGGATAATCTCAGTACACTGAATGCCAATGCTGTAAAACTATGAGATACACTAAATTTGGATATACTGTCCTATTAAATACAAAACTAATGTTACTTTAGTGGTGAAACGGAGCATCGGAATTACCAGAACTGTGCTCCCAGTGTTACAGTGGGAATAATTACAGGGTATTGAATGCATTATAGAGGGAATTTGACAATGTGAAGCAATGATGTAACAAGGGAAGTGTTTCCATACAGTTTCTGCTCTTAAGTCCTTTGGGCAACAGTGACAGAAAAAATAAAGAGAGTAAGAGACAGAGAAAGAACACTAAACTCTTTCTAATCACCTTAAGTGTACATTAGAGAATCTGACTGCAACATTAGTGAAATTACACAGCATAGCTCAGATCAGAGGGACTGGATTTAATATACAGAAACCCTTTCACAGGCTGCACTGAGGATAATATAGTAAGGAACACTGGGCTGGAAATTTGCAGGTTGAAAAAACATACACTGTACAGTTTCATTAAAAGTTTGAGGGCAGCTGATATGCTCAGTAACAAATCTTTCAAGAAGCTGCAGCAGCAAGACACAAACTAACACAGCCTTAAGCTGGTAGCAATTACACAACAGTTTAAATACAATACATGACTGGCCAGGAGAGGGATTACCATATTAATAGACACTCTGGGCAGCCTATCTTGAAGACACCAGGACTTGTTTGGGATATAAATTATTGGAAAACCCAAAAATGACCTTTGACAAAACCAGCCTAGAAAGAACAAAGCACTAGAAATCGCTCAAAGCAGAATAACTGAACATGAAACAATGCCGACTTACATTGTAGTCCCAAGGCCGAGACAGACACTTGGCAACCAGCAGTTGCATGTCAAAAAAGAAGAAACATCTGGGAAGGCAGATGCCATACAGGAAAATGTGTGTTTGTGGGGACTGTGCAGTGGGGGAGAGTGTGTAGATGGGCAACAGACAAATGCTGTAACTTACATCCACACAAAGGTGTTGGCTAGGCAGAAATTCTGTTAGCCAGAACAGTGCACCATGACAGAGCTTAAAATAGGGAAACAGAAGGTGTACTACAGGAATTGGAATTAACTAGGTCAGTGCCAAAGCTATCAACCCAGGAAATGTCCATGTGACCAGCAAGAGGTCAACAGATCAAGTCTGGCAAGGAGGATCCCCATATTTACTATCACATCTCTCCATAACTTTCACCTCTTTCCACAGTTATCTACACGAAGAGAAGCACTGGATTTTTTACCGCACAGATGAGAGAAGAGACACACAAAAGGGTACAGCACAAAGATAAATATGTGGAGAGAGGTGCAGAATGATGGGCAACAGATAGGAGCAGAACATCAGTAGAAGGAGAGTTTTGTAGGGAAAAGGAGGAATTACAAAGACAAGTGTTCAAAGGAGCTGGAGGCTGTCACACAAGTAGAAAGAGTAGAAACACACAAAGAGCTGAGGAGGCAGCATTCATCTGGAATAAAAGAGTAGGCAATGAGGCATATAGCAGAGACACAAAGAGAAAAGAGGGGCTGGAAGAGGAAGATGTGTTTGCACACTTTTTCTGGAGGTCGAAGAGGGTTCATGAGCATACATGAAGGCCTGCAGCAAATGATGGAATGCTGAAACCAACATCTCCCTCCAATCCATTGGTCCACATGAATTGACTTCTAAGACATGCCATAAGGCTGTGCTGTAGTTTCAGGTTAAGGCTGTGAAATGATGAGATCTGTTCATTAAGATGGAGCAGTATTTTATACCGTGTGGGAGGCTGTTGGTCTGCTGTGATGCACTGTGTGATGTTTGCATTTACAGGAGTGCCAACAGCATAGACAGATGCTTTATTAAACAAACTGTGGACATCTTAAAAGTCAGAGGTACATGAATGTGCCAACACAAGGCAAATACTACCAGTGTTTTCTCTAAGAGCAGAAAAAGCCCACTCACACCGATCAAATGTGGTTAAGGAAAATAAAGCTAAACTAGGCCAAGATTAAGATTGATACACTGCATATTTAAGCACTTGCAGAAGAAATGCTGAGCTTCATTCTCAAAGGGCAGTGCTCACACCCTGGGCACTCATCAGAACAGGAATCCTGTATTTTATCCCCAGCTGAAAGAAGCCATTGATACAATCCATCTTTGTAACTCTCAGCTGCCTGCCTGTATCTCACCCTTGGCTGAGACCACGGCCCATCCAGAACATAGGCAGTGCGGCTAATGTCTTTTTTTTTCTGTCAATAAAACCATTGGTAAGCTTCACTCTGCCAGGGTACTCAGAGCTAATATGGACATCCTCAGCCCTCCAAAGCAGGTTATGGATAACTGCCATGACCAGAGGTAAAGCTGGCCAAAGAACAGATGCTGAATAGTTAGGAACATAAAGACATACAGGCTGCTTATTTGAAAAAGGGCTGCCAATTAACCCTTCTCAGAAAGGGTTAAAGATCCAGGAAGAGGGAGGTGTACATCCATCCTTTTGACCACAGAGGGGTCTCTGCTGAGAGGATGAGGGCTGCAGCCAGAGCTCTGTGTCTTTCCTCAGCTCTCTTTGTCTTAAGCTCCAGAACAGTTCATACATAATAAAGGCTCCCAAATAGGCAGAACTGCTACTTGAGAAAGGAAATTACTTCTGCCTACCATCCTCTGGAACCCCTTCCTACACAGCTTGGAAAAGGGTCATGGGCCTGCACAGTCATCCACTATCTCCCAGAGAACAAAAATGCCCCGAGCAACTGAGGTTGGTGAGAGCACAGACAGGCAGGGAAGATCAGAGTGTGATCTCAAAAAGTAACAATGAGGACAGATAATGCATCAACTTGACCAGGTGATGTCAAATCAAATCAGAAAGGCTGCTGCTACCCAGCTGTGAGTTAATGTAGGTCAAGACACTCCATTCCTCTCTTCTATATACTCTCCCACACTTGCTATGTAGATAAATGCAAAACAAACAGCACTCTAAAAACAGGATGAAAAGCAAAAAAAATTAGTTCAGATTATGCCATGAGTAGGTAAACCAGCAGGAAAGCAACAGCTCTCAGATTTGAGAGATGAAGTATATTCATATAGTTTAACATTTGAGAGATGAGGTATATTCATATTGTTTAAGATTATTTGTTCTGTTTTCAGGGTACAATTTAATTGCTCTTAGTTGACAGGTTAGAGAGCAACGCCACAGTGTGTAATGTATTCACAATAAATACAGATATATGAGCAACACAAAGCTTTTCAGTGGAATTTACAGAGGTGATAAAAAGGGTCATACCAGAAATGTAGTGACCAAATCAAATTGCAAGGCCTCTCTTGATAGACCATGCACTCAGGTACATATAAATTAACTCACTCTGTAACAAGCCATTTTTAAAACCAGCACAAGCCAAAAGCAGCAGGAGCAGCTTAGCTGCAGTTGTGTTACACAGTTATCAGTTAAAAGGCCTAATTAAAAAAAAAATTAATTCTAACTTTTACCTAAAGATAGAAAATATTGTGGCACCAACTCAAGCCCAGTGAAGGAAAATGGTGCATAAAAGAAATATGCATGGGGAGCTGTTTTTAATAAAGAGAATAAAAAACTACAACCTCCTGCCTCTCACCTGCAGTGGACTCATCCTGAAATGACATCCAAGCTTTTGGTTTGCCCAAGTTAAGGACATATTCGCTCTTTTCCTCATTTCCTCACCATTGTGTGACTTGAGAAAATGGAGGAGGAATAACTGCAAGGGCGACAAGTTAGAGCAGAAACTGACTGGGGCTATAAGAACTTCTGCTGCTATGTAAATCATCATTGCAAGCATCAGGTTATTCTGCTTAAAACCACCTTAATACAGGAACTTTTAAAATACTGGTATTTGGTAAGTCACATCTTCAGCACTTCAGTGTTGCTGAACCTTTTTCCTCTACAGGCTTCTCCTTCCCCTGAGTCACAGCAGCAGCCTCCCTCTTGGGGCAATAACCCCATTCAGGCAGAGTTTGAGAAGCTGCAGCCCAACCTTGAGCTCTGTCCCTTCAGCTGAGACTCCGTGACCAGACATGTGAGGCAACCAGTTCTAACGCAGAGCGAAGGAAAGCACTTCTGCTTAAATCATCTTCAATTATTTAAGGCCACCTTGCTGTGATTTGCACTGGAAGAGCCCAGATATGCTTATGATTCCCTTTATGAGGAGAGCAGCAGTTCCCAGCTGTGGCTGTGATCTGCCCCAATGTGCATTTTCACATGATTTCACTTTTTCAGAAAAGGATGTGAATCCTTCCTCAGCTGCAACACAGAAAGACTGGGACAACTGGCTTCTCTTCAGGCAAGCTCAAGGGCAGTGTCTCAGCTGAAATTACTCCACCTGGACCCTGCTGTGGTATGACACTAAGATCAGTGAGGGTCATAATGGAGTGCAGGGAGGTTCTAGCATCACTAAATGTATGAAAATCAGTCAGTTTTTACTCCTGACCAGTAACTTCACCAAAATTTCATGACGTGTGGTGGGAAACAAACAGGTTTTCCTGAAAAATTAATTGTTGAAAGGGAAAACAGCCCAGGTGAGCTTAAAATAGTCAGACTGGAAGCAGAAGCATTTCAATAGTGAAGAAGACAAGGGATGTATTCTAATACTATATATGTAAAGAAACTCTAAAAAGCTTTAAAGAGAACAATAAGGAGCCTCACAGCTGTCTTTTGCAAAATACAAAATATTAGTGTTCACTTACAAAGCACAAAACAGAATTTAAATGATGGACATAGCATAGAAAGAAAAAAATAAGTTCAGAAACCAGAGTCAGGCAGGGGGTTTGAAGTACTCTGCAAACAGCAGGAATAACCCAAAGTGATTTAACTGCGCTATTATGGCAAAAAACAACAACTTACATCTTAGCATATTATTTTCCATTTAAACCAATTATATACAAATCCATTTTTGATGGTTAACCGGAGATGGTAAAAATATTCTATAATGGGATACAAAAGCTACATTCCGAGGTTAAAAAAACCACACACACTACATAATTTTGTAATTTATTTTCAGGTAAATATCCCATGAATTTGAAATGCATAGCCTGGTCTGGAAGTTGACAGGTACCATCAAATGATGAGGTACTAAAATTTTTAATTTTGAACTTTAATCAAATTTTCTACCCTAAACATCAAACAGATTTTATGTCTAAAATACCATGTAAAAATGACACTCTTCCCTGGGAGATTTATTACTTCAGAGCATAAACACAAAATCTGATCCTGCAAATGCTCCCACATGAGTAACTTCTGATACAGGTTAGGTCTCAAATGACTTACTGGCATGGATCCAGCGACCAGTGAGTCAAAGGTGGTGAGTACTGGCACTACCACAACGCACACCACTGTGAGTTGGAGTGTTTATCTCAATTTCTGCAGAATTAGACCCAAAAACATGGGTCCATAACACAGCTATTATTCACTGCTGAACAGTGACAGTGTTGAACTCCCTGTTCACAGGGACAGCAGCAGACAGCCCTCAGTCAGAACCAGAGCCCTACTGAAGAGCCTTTCCCACATGCAGAGCTTTAATCCCATATATGAGTATAGCAACTTTTTAATATAAAATGTGGAAAAGGGAAGTAACTCCCCCAGTACAATATGATGGATATGTCTAAGGGAGATATATGAAACTACCTTGCAGCAGGAAATAAGAGGGAAGGACAAATCTTGCCCAACACATTCATATTCTTTCAGTAAGCATAGTTTCAGAATGCCTCACAAAAACAAGTCATCAGAAAACAGATTTAAACTGGAAACAAGATATCAGAATGAGCAAAAATTGAATAACCCTTTTGAAGCCTAGAACATCTTTTAAATTATTCCAAACAGCATCATGAGAACAGGTTCATTGAGGGTATGGAGTAGGGAGCAGAGGACAAAAACAGCCTTGGTTTTACTGATACAGCAATTCATCACAAAATGAAAAGATCTGGAATGTGCACCTCTTCACCACACTGGCTACTGACACTCATGACCAACGGCAATACTGGAAGGTACTGGTTCACTCTGTCTCCACTCCCATGTGTATAAACCTTTCAATATTTCAGGGTATCTCACCACTACAAGTGCCTCAGTTAGAAGAAACTAAGGCTGTTTTAATAAAAGGAATTCTTTAAAGTCCAAGACCGAACTCCTGACTCCTGCTGTGCATTACACTGCTCAGGGCACAGGGCTCTGCTCACCTGACCTTCCCGTGACCACTGTTTTCTCCTCATTTATGTAGGAAACAATTTTATAATGACTGTGCTTACAAAAACCTCCAGAACGGTGCTTCAGCTGTAAAAGAGATGCTTGTAAAGATTTGTTTCTTAGAGTTTAGCAACAGGTCCACTTGATGGAGACCTTTGTGACGAACCTCAACAGGAAGAGACTCACAGCCTTCGCCTTTGCCTTGCTCCCCGTGGCACTGCAGAGCAGTAGGTTTTAATGCAATGTGTCTCTTTCAACACATTTCTCAGCACCAGCACTCCCAGGCACCACACCGAGAAGTGTAACAGTAACGTTGAACAGTAACGTTGCAGATGACAATCCAATTCCAATTTCAAGCCTCACAGGGTGCTATTAAAAACAGCAGGGAAAAATTACAGAAGGTACTTTGGCACCTTTAACTTTTAATAGTCATTTTAATCAGATGATCTTGACATAATTTTCCTGCCTGTTTGGTAATCTTATCTGGAAAATGGAATGATCACAAGATCATTTTGCAACATACAATAACATTTATTTTTTTCCAGTACCTGTTTTTCTGAGTTTCCTTCCAGGGGAATCTTATCATAAATCAGTATACTCTCAATTGCTGGAATTGACTGTGTTGGCAGCTGGTGCTGATAGCTACTAATGTGAGTCACAGAACTGTAAATTAGAATGTAGAGCATCAATGGATTTCTTTAGGCAGAGACTTTTTAATACCATTAAAGGAGTGACTGCATTTATAGCTCGAGTGGTATCTTGAGTTCTTTTCCAGCTTAACTTGTAAAGTCAGTTTAGTAGCAATGAAAGTTCAGCATTTTTTTCCCCTAAAATTTATGTTTACAAAAACAAGAGAAGGAAACAAACAAAAAAAAAAGGTGTTGTTTCTTACTGGTGCCTCTTTTTGGGGAAGCAAAACACCAGAATAATCAAACCCTCTTAAAAACCCAGATCAGGAGTATGGCCACAGAGGCTAGGATTTTTATGAAGATTAACACAACATCTTTGAGTCTATGTCCCTCAGCACTTCAGCATAAAGATGATGAAACTATAAATAAAACTTCTATGTACAGCTTTACCAATAAAAATACTTAGTACAAGTAACAGAGCTTTAGATGAAGTTGCAGTGCAAAATTCCAAGGATGATTTGACATCCCACACATTTGTTTCTCTGCCTTCTGGAGATATTGATGGGCCAAATGGTGTGTTTTATATTTACCAATATTTTTGCCATGACAGCAGGACCTCAGAACCAGGTTTCCATGGGGTTTGTGTTTTTATAAGCCCTAGAGAAATTTTTTTCTAGATATGAAGCTATTGAGAAAAACTTAATTAGAATTAATATCCTTTCCATGGATACTAAAATAAACTCTCACACATTAGAAGTCAGAGGGAAAATCAAGCCAGATATTTAGATCATACAAAATTGGAAAAAAAAAAATCAACCCACCAAGAAAATGAAAATAATTATTAAAACTGGCAGATCAGAAACAGGGGGGGAAAGGTTTCTCTGTAACAAAATTTAAATGTTACATTTCAGTCTGAAACTTAAAAAAAGTTATGTAAAGAAGTGCTAACTTTGAAGGAGATGGTTTTAAAGAAATCTTATTCTGAAAACGGAAAATATTTTATTTTAGAAACTGACAAAACTAAATGTTTTAAATTATTTTGTTTTTACATGCCCAAACTGAAACATTTACTAATTGCTGTTTGTGCCAAATGAAGCTCTGCTCCATTACATCTGTTTCAGGTAACTCAATTGTTTCTACATTCACATCAATCAAAATATGTGCTAAGAGTCTGCATTACAGCAGAAATCCCTGCTATGAATGCACAGAGAATTAGCTGGTATGTGTCATTATACAGCACAGTAATTCCAACTAATCCTCCCCAAAAACCTTAAAAAACCAGCAAGAAAAAAAAAAAAGAGTCAATTTTCTTTCTCAGTAAAAAAAATATCCCATCATTACATTCACTGACATTAATCTTTTTTTTTTAAATGTATATTTTGAAGCTTGAAACATAGCTGGAATATGAGAACCATAGAGTAACTATTCTAATACAGGTAAGGATTCCTCTACTTCTATACTGATACAAGTGTGAGTCAAGATTGGCTGTATTTATCCTCTATGTCCATTTAATGTAACTCAGGTACTTGGGAACTCAGGCTTCCTAGGCTATCCTATTCCTTTGGAATGGACTTCTGGCATTGCCCCATGGAAAAGCACACATGCAACCCTGAGTCTAATCTGCCAACCAGGGCAGCTGGAGCTCAAGTCAAACAGATCAATATTTGTTAGATGCCTTTGCTGTGTGACTGGACTTGTTCATATTAGACCTCTGAACTCCAGAAAAAAACCTGTAAATTCTGAATGCAGGAACCAGTACAATTGTTTTCACAAGATCAGAGGCATCTAGAATGTAGCAATATGTGTATCCTTGTTGTTTTTCAAGTCATTGCTCCATTTGCATGAAGGATAGCAAACCTAGTGGTAAGAAATTTTTTATAAATTAATATTTGGGAATTTGGAGATAACAAAGATTGGAAATATTATGTTATTTTCAGAACACTAAAATTTAAGGAAAACAGAATTTATCACATATCAATAAAATGTCTTTAAACTAAAAAAAACCACTAATATAAATAAAGTCTGCCTGAGACTTTATGATTCAGAGGTGATATTTAAATTGTGATTTCATCTCATTTCTCAATTTCTAAGAGTAAAACTTTCCCCTTTATTCAAGCTATGTGATCATTTTGGTCTATATCTGTCCCAGAGCTCTAGCTGCCTTTATTATTATTATTATTATTATTATTATTATTATTATTATTATTATTATTATTATTATTATATAAAAAAATAAAACTGATTATAGTTATAGAGTCTGCAGGAAGCAAGCAAATCCAAGACAAGGTCAAAGAAATGTTTTGCCTTCCCAGGGGCACCACAAGAAATGAAGTGGTGAGAATTCTGAACCACTTCCCTGTTCTCTCTGTGCCTGTTTACAAATGATAAAATAAAGATTTCGCAGTCACTCACATACAGAAATCACACCAGTGAATTCATCAGTGACAAAGCCCTTAATTCTGTCACACCGGACTCACATTATTACATATTTAGCCCCTGTTTCTTGTGATTTGTAAAAGAAAGAAAGAAGGATGAATCAAATTATAGATATAATGCAAAAAGATAATCAAAAGATGCGGAAGTTGTGCTAAAAGGCTGTCCTTTGAGAACTGAAGCATATAACTTTGTAATTAGACTTTGGATGAGAGGACTATCATGTCTTAGTCTATTGTTGTTCTTATCAGTGGTCTCTGGAGACTGTGGACAACATCCAGTAATGATTGCAGAATTTGATCATGTTTCTAAATTAATTGTGCTGTTGCCTGTTGGGAGTATGCAGTCATATCCAGTGGAGAGGAAGGGAATAATATTGTATCGTGCCAAATAACTCCAAATAGTCATTGTACTCAGCCTAGGCTGTGATCTAAATCAACTCAATTTACATAGCCAAGTTGAACATATTAATTTACATAATCAGGTATAAGTACAGAAAAGGTACAGAACTGCAGCACTAACATACATTTCTCATTCAGGATTTGCAGTCTATTAGTGGTATTCAAATGACCTGAAGTTTTTAAAATTTCTATACAGTGTTAACATGGCAAAAAAGGGGATTTACTTGGTTGAATAAGGTGGAGTTGGGAGAAAAATTAAAGAAAGGCAAACATTACAATTTTTATTTTTTTAAATTCCAACATGCCTGACCTGTCAGCACCTAATGAACAAGCACCTCAACATCTGTGACAACTCCCAACAGGATTCGTACAAGAAACCAAGCTGCTGTGGAAACCCCAAACATAAAAACAACAAACATACTGCAGTATTTTAAGTAAAAAAAATAGGAAAGGACTTTTGGAGATGTTGCAGTATTGAGCCACCCGAATGCTCATACCCATCAAAGCTTCACAGATTTCTTGCTAAAGAACCAACTGTTTCTTTCAGAAAGTGAGAAAGCCGTAGATTGGCATCTAGCAGAATGTGTCCTTTAGCACTGTACAAGATACTGTAACCTCATCATCTAAAAAGCCATCCAAAAATCACATCAATTTTCAGGCCACTATAGCTGAGTGCCCCTGGTTGCAGGTGGTGGCATTGGGACAGGGGTGGCTCAGATTCAAGAGCTGGTCTGCCTGAGGAGATGGATGGAGTGAGCACGAACTTGGGCTTCTTATCAGCGCCCGTGAAACTCTGGCACAGCTGACATCGACCTGCTGGGTTTGGACATTGTCCCCAGCATTGATCTGTGCATTTCACTTGCAATTCCTATATTTCTTGGGTTAGGACACTTCTTCCTGTGCTCACTGACTCACCCTCGGACAAAGGCCAGCACAGAAGTGTCACAGTTCCCTCCATCCTGTGCACAGACTGCAGTTATTATCTCATTTTTGTGCTCCAGACGCTTTACCTGGGCTCCCTACTTCTCACCAAGGACTGACAGAGATCAACAGATAAACTCATTTATTCCAAGTAGTACTTCAGAGAAGCTCTAAAATTCTTCTTTGGCAGCCGTGCCTCCTCTTGCCAAGCATGAACCCACAGTAGAGCAGCTGCTTGGGCATTTGTGCATCAGCTGTCTGTGCCACATGTCCAGCCCAGGGCATCTGAGCCCTCACAATCAGCACTTTGTCACTGCATTTCCTTCTCATCTTAGCTGCAGGGCACCCCAGAAGATGGTAAAAACTGATTATACTTCAAGTAATTTCTGGAAAATACATAGCTGCTTAAAATGTGAGTGCTTCCATTCTGCAGTTTTTTCATTAGGGATAAAATAAACAAAACAAAACAAAACAAAACAAAAAAACCCAAACAAACAACCAAAAAACCAAACCAAACCAAACCAAACAAGCAAAAACCAAAAAAACCCCCCCAAACCCCCAAAAAACCCCACAACAACAACAAAAACCAAAAACCAAAACAAAAAACAATCAACCAAACAAAACCAAAACAAACCCAAACCAGACCAAAATGAAAAAAAACCCAGAAACAAAGTAAAAAAGAAATTTGCAGCCCCAAAATTAAAAACTGATTCACTTACAGAGTGTCTAACATTTCCATTCTGGCAATGCCTTTGAAAGCCTGTTTGAAACAACCCCTGCCTACCAAATTGCAGAGGAATTATTCTCAATTACAACCCTCCATCTGTTGAAAAGTATAGTCACTGACCAGTGCTGACCTCTCCTGTGACAGGTCAAACAGATGAAAAATTCTGACAGCTGCTCAGTTTTGAAGCTCCAAGGAAAAGCAGACAGATAAAGAAGGAGAAATAAGGTTCCTTTGCTCAATTTTATTTCAGTCTTTTTTATGAAAATAAAACCACATTTGCTTTCTCTCTAGTGAATAAATTGCACATGGCAATGCAATTTTCTTTAAAGTCATTAGCTTAATGTTTTTATTTTGGTATCATTTGCAGAAATCTTCATCCAATCAATCACTTCAGCTTTTGTTTCCTAGTTCTGGACAGTTCTGCTGAGCATCACAACTTTGCTCCCCGCTCTGTTTCAGCACCTATATAACTAGGTTGCATATAAATCTGATAGGATCCAGCAAAGTCACGCTGCTGAGAGAGACCTATTGCTGGGGACACCTTGCCAAGCTACAGATAAATCACTGAAAACACTCTTTCAAAGCAGATTTGGGTTAATTAAACTTAACTGCATGAAGAGAGCCTCCTTTAAAAACTGTGTGACATTTACCTGTGACTACTCCCTCCATGAAAAGGGTTTCTGTGAAGGGAAGAGACACTGACCTAATGAAAGGTAAACACAAATCAATCTCATTTAACAGTGACTTAGCAAAGTCTATATACAACTGCATCTGCAAGGTAGAGCTGTTAATTAGGAGCAGGAACTACTTATATAGCTGGGCTGCCACTTCTAAGGATTTTAAAAAGATTAAAAGGACCAAAGAAAGAAGTGTCCCTGGAGGAGCACTTCCAACCCACATTTAGGTCAGCTCATGACTGATCCTTCAGCTATACCAGATGTGCTTTATTAGAGAATGCTGTCTTCTCCCCCCAAAAGAAATGCAGTTATTGAAGCTCACTGGAAAGAGCAAAACCTGGCTGGTGCAGCCTGGACAGGCCAAAGAAGACAGGAAAGCAACATTTTCAATGATGAAAGTCTTACAGAAAATGCTGATATTCCTGTTCATCTGCTACTCTGCTAATTTTTTGTACAACTAAAATAAACAGGAAAAGGAGGTCTAGAGCTATTAAAGAACTTCTTCTAAACAGGAGAAAAAATAAAAACAAGCAGAGAACCTATAACTTCACAATTTCAAAATACATAAAATGTGGGGGTTTTTAAATTAAAACAATAGCAAAAAACCAGCCAAACCATCTGATATGACACCACATTTTTATTCCAGGTTAACCAGAGCTGTCCCTTCAATTTATACTAAGTGATTTCCAGGTTGGGATGCATGTGTGATGATGGAAACTGCTTTATTACATCAGACTGATTTCAGTAGAAAATGTCATTCTGGAACAAAAATTCAAATGATTTATTTTTAACATGTCAAATCTAAGGAATATTTTCCTACAGCTGTGCATGCTAACTATAGAAACATTTTTTCATTGACCATTTTAAGCAGCAGATAAGTTCTTTGTAGGGAAAAAAAAGAAAACACAAATTCACTTGCCTCTGTTTCTTTGCTTAAAGTGTCATGAAACTATTTGGTTGTTGCTTTTGTCTCTTAACTAATTGTGGGACAAACTTCGGCTTTTGTTACTCACAGCTTAAGACATGAGCAACCCCCCCAGCCCAGTGGAACGATTCCACCCCCTGAAGCTGGTCCTCACGGGCTCTTTCTGCCTTATTCTCATATACTCATTACTCCCTTACACTTGCAGGCATTTGCTCCATTTGACTCACTGTTATTGTTCTTTTCTGCAGTCTCACTGTTTTTCAATGTCCTGTGAGCACCAGAGCTGAGCATGGTATCTTAGCACTGCCCTCCCTGATGTGATAAGTGAGAAAGGGAAAGGCTTTGGAGAAGATAATTTCATCACCTCCACTGAGAGCAAAGACTGCTTCAAATTCATCAAAACAAAAGGTGCATACAAACGGCTGTTTGTCCCCTGCAATTAATAGGTTAATATTTTCAAACTGAATTCTAGATATCAATTCCCCAGAAAACTGACTAAAAAAATAATAAGCCCATTTCAGTTGAAGTGAAATGCACATGTAGGAACAGGAGAGATCCCATGGCAGGTCTCCAATGCAGCAGTACCAGATGAAGCCCAGGGAAGCCCTGGTGATTGACTAGGTGATTGTTCTCCCATCCTCCTGAAATATTATAGATGCAGGATCTCACTGCAAAGACAGGTGGGGGCTGAGGAGTCAATCTGAGGACCAAGATATGGCACCAAAAAATCGGACCTGAAGGCTTGGTGTTCTTCATTCCTCTGGTGATTTGTATAATCTCAGGAATGGGGAACTTGCCATGGTAGGTGATTTTCAGTTACATTTTGACCACAACTCCTTACAGACTTTATTGTTGAAGCCTGAAGGATAGAGTTTTTCCCAGGTCTTACATATTACTTGGCACTGCTGAAAGATTTCCACCTCTTTCCCTAGAAAGGATGAGCAAAGCAACTATAGCTTCACAGCCCACCTTCAGCTGCTGAGATGCTGTCCTGACTAAGGCTAGCAGAACATGACCTGCGTTTCACCCAGTCCTTGGCAATAAAAGAAAATAATTATCTTGATCATAACTGCAATTCTAATAATCTGACAAGAGACATAGCTCAGAATATAGACAAAGCTCTGGAGAGCTTTATCAATTAAAGTCACCTCCTCAGTTACTATTGCAACTCATACAAGGTCTGCAGCACTTTTCAGCTTTGCTATCTTGGGTGGTGATAAATACACTTTTATGACTTTCCAGATGTTAGTGCACAAAGTCTCTTTAATTATTCATGCTTCATAAACCCATATGAAGAGCTGGGCACTGATCAAGCACATGGGAAACCTAATTCCAACTATCTCACCATATTTCAGATGTAATTTAGCAACAGCGTGCTCAGTGCCCTTATTTATGAAGGTTATCTGCCTTAGAAATATATAAAGCCTCTGCTTGTCCTTTTACAGAAGTTTTTCACTACTGAAGCTTGAAACACACCATGATAGCATAAGTCACACAAACAGCAAGGGATACAACAAAGCCTGATCTAACTGACAATCTCTGCTTTGAAGGTAAAACTTCCCAAGGAGCTTAGACCCAGAAGTTGACCTGAAGGCTCATCTAACAACACTTTGTGTTGTCAAACATGAAGGAGTCAAAGACTTAAAGAGTCCAGGAAGAATCATGCAACCATGGTTTCAGTTCTCCTTTTTTTTTTTCCTAACAGGATTTTTAGAGGTTTATTTTGCATTTTAGAAGACTGAGGATCTTAGTTTAAACCAGTTCTTAGCCACCTGTTTGACCACATTACACCATGAGCCTTCAAAGTAAAAAATCCAGGCTGTTGCTAGTCAACTAAGAAATGCCACCAAAACATCTATTTTCTATTAATGTTGGCAAAGATGAAAATACTTCACAAGATAAAAATCTATGTTCACATTTTACATGTCAGCAGCATGGTCTCCTTTCTGCAGATGGGTTCCAGACTGGGATTAGAAATCCCCAAATCAGTAGTGAGCAACAAGCAGAACAGCAGAAGAAACTTCAGATTCAAATGAGTCTCCCTCCCATTAAAAGGTCTCAGTGAAAAGCAACATCCCCAATTCCTCTGATTCCTCCCTCATGAGTGAGACGTGAAGGCAGACAGACACAAACCACAGTCATAAGTGACACAGGGCATGCAAACTGCCCAGTGAAGCAAGGGACATTCTGAGAGAGCCAGAGACCTCTGAAGACAAGGAGTACACCAAACCTGCCAAGATGCACAGGGTGAGGTTTACCTGTTGGTTTTCTCACTCTGGAAGATGCTGCAAAGCAAACTGAAGGGCACAAGACTTTTGGGAGACTCAGAAAGCAGAGCTCTGGTGGCAGAAAATTCTTTCTTGCTTGATGAGGGTGGAGTCAACAGGAATTCCTCCATCTTAATTCATAATGTCCCTTTCCCTCTGTGCAGAAATAAAAGAGTGCAGGGAGTATTCTGCCATAAGCAGTAGAAAATAAACCAAAATCCTAAACTGCATGTCTTTGTATGTAGGTGGCTGCTACCTTTTTTAATCATAGTGTTCTTTGCCAAGAGATCATTTAGAACATATGTATCAAATCAACACTTTCACAGAGCCAACTGTGAAGGCAAAAAAAAAAGATTTTTTTTCTCATTCCTTTAAGGGACACAACCAGAATAAAATAATTGCAACTCTTTTCAAGCAGTACGCACCCTTCCAACCCTCTCCTCGTCCACAGATCGGGCAGTCCAGCTCACGGGAGAGTGCCCCTCCCAACCTCCTGGACCCAAAAAGTCAGAGGAGCAAATCCACAGTGACCGCCAGTGTGATATCTGGCTCTCCATCCTCAGCCTGATGAGTGTATAGAGGTGAATTCACGGTTCTGTCCTCCCTCTGTTGCTGACAAAGTCCCTATCCCAGGCAAGGGAGATTGGAATCAGGGCTCTCTGGGACACACCATTGTGCTCTGCACACTCTGGGAAAGCATAACAAGGTCATTTGCACCCCACAGGGAGGGCTGGATTTGCACCAACAAAACAAAAATCCAGTGTTACACGAAAGAGCTCACTTTGCCTTTTAAACTAAACCAAGGTAAATCAGCTTTAATTTATCCCAGACATCCTTCCAATACTCACCCCTCCTTACAATACTCAGTTGCAGTAACACTGAACTATTTTCTGACCACTCCACTTTAAAAACCAATTCCTTGGCAGTGATAAGCATAGACCCAAAAGTGACAAAAAGTTTAGATGATTTCAAGAGGGTTTGTTATTCTGAAAAGCCCCGAGCTCCATTTATGGCAAACAGGAATTTCACGATTGATTTGCTGAAATTAGGACCAGAACAAAAGTGTAAGGAACTCTTGAGAAAGCATGAAGTGACTGTACATCCACGTTTGTCATTCTATAAAATCAGTTCTATTTGTAGGAAATCCTGCCTGCCTTTCCTGATGATGGATATAACAAATGTATAATTTGCCTCAGAGGCAAAGCAGAAAATAAAAATGCATTAATTCATGCAAACTGAGATCTGGGATATATCTGTTTTGTTTTGTTCTATTATTAAAATAAGAATGGTTAAACAAGATGAAAATTTGGTAGGAAACATAATCCTGAAACTCCTAGGGTCCACTATAATGCTTGGACAAAATTCAAATACATTTTATCCGAAGTATGGCACCAGCTTCCATCAAAAAATTATATGTTCAGTCACAAATGGTTATTGTAAAATCTTTATTAACCTAAGTGCATATAAAAATTGTGAATTCTTAATACTAAGCAGTATTTGACTTTTAAATTTCATTTTAAGCTTGCCCTGTTCACTTGGAATGTGATTACAGAGTAAATTAAAAAGTAATCACATGTGAATTACATTTCCTCATGAATGTAATGACTTCAGGAGACTGATTAATGTTAAGCAGTGCCTGTCCTACCTCATGCATACCTTCCCAGGTGAGATGTGCAAGATAGCTGTCGTGAGTTGATTTAATTTCCTTTCTCTGTTAGTCCAGTGAGAAATGTTGAACAGAAACCAATTCAGCGCGTTCATTAGATCTGTATATGTTCACTTCTTTTGTCCACCCAAGCACCATCCGCAAAATGCTATCAGTGTCAGCTTATGATTGTGAGCAAGACCCCAGAGACTTTGCTCTGCATTCGAGCCAGGAAAACTCTTTACATTTAGATAGAACAACTCAGCTGCTGCATAGAGCAAGAGATACGTATGTGTCAGCATATTAAAGCCTGATGAAAAAGAATACCTTGTCAATAAACTAGGAAATAGGCCTGTCTAGGAAAATACACACACAAATATATATATATATACCCCTCTAAAAAGCTGCACATAACTCAAAACATGCCTAAAACATTTTCTTTAAAAATTATTTTTAAATGAATGTAGGTATTACATTAAAAATCATTCAATTTACAGGAATAATTTATTAACTATGAGCATAATAAACGGCACAAAATTCTGTCTCTAACTCAATAGCAACACAATGGTTAAGTTCAAAATTTGTTTCCCAATAATTATTTTTAATTTAAACAAGAGGCAGAACGACTATTAGCCTTATTCTCAGTTTGTTTGGATCAGTTCACCTTACATCTCATCTTTTCCAGGGAAAGACTCATATCCCTCTTTTATTCTTGACTTTACTAATAAATAGGAATCCCCTTAATATCACAGCTCAAGTGAGTAACAGGAAATAAACCCAAATTTCTGCACAGGTTTGTATGTTTGTATAGATGGTTTCTATTCAGATAATCATATTTCTGGACCCTTTTCTAAGAAAACATTCCACAAGTTACAGAAAACCAGCAGGATGTTTAATGCATATGAGAAGAGGTAAATGCAGAATGTCTCTGAAGCCAGGAAAGGAAAAAGCATCCAAAGGAACCAATCTGACATGACTCAGCACTGGTCTCAAAGGGTGATACTGATGTTTTTCCAGTCTTAGATACCTTGATGGGCAATAATGAAAGTGAGATGAATATAGGGACACCAGCATTTACAAAAGAAATCTCTCACTTAGTTTTCACCCAGACAGAAAAAAAAATTAAATTAAAAAAGTATAGACCCAGCAATGATTTTAGCTGTATTAATTTTGCATCTTAATTCAGCCTTGTAAATACTAAAGACAAAAGCATAGTCTAATTGTTCCAGAGCCAGTTTATCTCTGCTGGCAAGAGGATTGTTCTGAATTCTAAGTGTGCTTTTTAGTGGCAGCATGAGAATAAATTCCAATATATTAAGAAGGCTTTTTTGCAATTATATATTCTTACGTATGTATATTTGTTTTCATCACCTTCTGTTGTCTCTTTCCATTATTTCTGTATCCTCAGCAGTAAGACTCTTTCTCACTGATTTTTCTCCTCATCCCAAGCCTGCTCCATCTCCTCTTAGCAGTGCTCCTAACACAACACAGCCCAATGCTTCTCCTGCTGTTGCCATCCTGGTTTGACCCCAGGTGGAGCCACCCTCCCACAGCCTCATTTTTTGGCTGGCCTGGCTGCAATACGTTCTCTTCCACCATCCAGCCATGTCCAAACAGGTCACATTTTAGACATATATGATAAAAACTGCTCCATTTAAAACTCCATCTCTATTCTGATGGAGCAACAAAAAACCACTGCAAACTGGACAATCTCCTGGTAGGAATAAAAATCCCTGCGAGTAATAACTTTTTTTAACCTATTTGTGAAAGTTCAAAATATCTAAACATCTTCCTAAAAAGAAAAGGTCACCTGTAGCAAGGGACAACATCACTATGTGACTATTAATACAACGCTGTTTTCAAACGGGAGCCTTTGCGTATTGTGCAATGTCATGCTCCTTTTTCAGCCTGTGGGATTATTGCTTTAAATGTTCCTCTTGACACCTAGCACTCCAGTTTCCCTTCATGAGAAGGGAACCCAATCACCATTCTTCATAAAGCATATGATGGTGCTCTCCTCTTATCGGCTTCTTTTCATTTCATTGGACATTAGGATCTTAAGAGACTATTCATAAAGACAGCGAGAGACACTACTGCCCCAACTATCATTCTGTTTCTTAAATAATATAACTGGAATTAATTGGCATTAATTCACTTGTTCAGAGTTGTACAGAAGATGTTGTTTGCAAACAGCAGCTATGGTTGACTGATTACAGATAGGCAATTAATTTGGAAAAAGGATATTGTAAAATAAGAACCCAATATCATCTCAGCAGGTGTCACTGCAGTCAGAAGAATATGTCAGAAAAAGAAAGATAAATATTTAGATGGCACTGGAATCACCTGTCCTGCTCAAAGGAAATATTTATTCTGTTTACCTGGCCTCTTCCAGTTTTAAGCATATGTTTAATCACAAATATTCAATTCAGGGCTTAAGTTAGTTGCTTGCTGTAATAAAGATTCAGAGGGCAAGCACAGTATTTCTCTGCCCAGTATGAGCCTCCTGCAGCACACACTGCTTGTAATGACTATAACCATTGAGACATTTTTCTGCAAAATCTGTTTCCTGAATTATAAATGAAAATAAAATGAAACATCTAGCTTGACACAGGTTACTTCAGTATGCACCTACTGCCATTTTTCAGGGCAGGATGTTTTCACAGGCAATGCAGTGAAGGGGACAGAATGTCAGTGTGGATGTCAGGATGCCTGAGTCTATTTGAGCTCTGGCATTCATTTGCCATCTTCTCCAAACGACGTCTTACCTCCATGCCCTGTTCTCCTGCCATATTTGCTTCTTATACTTAGCTCTCAGTCTTTTCTAAATCACTTCTTTTGTGTTTGTGCAGCCTGTAACTGGGTGGAGTTACAGCTTTGATTTAGACCAGAGAGCGCAGTCGCAGCTCTGATGGAGGGGTGATGCTCTTGTGCCACACTGTCCCACACTGCCTCTGCCCCTCAGCAGCCAGCAAACTGGACACTGCCCAGTTCAGACAATATGGCTTGGGCCAGTCCTGTTTTGTACTGACCTATTGTTTTTCCTTCCTCACAGATTATATGATGTTCATAAAGCAAAACAAAAACCTTGATAAGCTCAGCATTTTTCTACTATCAGCACCTAATCCACAAAATATAAAACTACCATGATTCTAATATTAACTGATGTGGGATGGCTGTGAGATGGATATGGCAGCTAAGGGCAGTGCCCATACGCATTTTTACAGCCATATAATACATTTTTTCTGTTACAAGTTATGTACTGCATAACTAGTAGAATGATCAGCCACTGAAATGTGCCACTTAAGAAATCATAAGGCAGCCTATGGAAAGCTTTTAGAACAGAAATTTTATCAAGTGTTCTACTAACTGTTTCCCATTCAATTTTGAAAGGGATCAAAGCAGAATTTTAGAACATGTATTTACAAGGGACACATTTCTGAAGTCATCTCCTCTCAAATAAGGCAATAGCACAAAGCAAGGGGGAAAACAAAACCAGCTCACATCAGAGTGTCATCACATTTCTGAGTTACCAGAAAGCATAAGCATAATTAATACATAAATATTCTCCAGCTTACTTGATATTACTGGCTTCCTACCGAAGATCTGCCCAGCTTCCAGCACCATCCACTGCAGAAAGTTCCTCATGCCCCACAAAAACACAGATCAGCTACAGAGTGAGCATGAAACTTGAGAGGCAATTTTTGCCTCCTGACAACTTCCAAAAAATCCCGTCCCTGGTGCTCTCTTCCTTAATAGCTTGGAAACACAGTTTCAAGGCCAAAAAAGCAAAAGAGGCAGTGCTCCAGCTGATTCCATGGATTTGCAGCTTGACATGCCAGAAGACAAATTATCCCAGAGAAGCTTTGTGAGGAAGCTGAATGAGCTAAAGGGAACCCGTACCTCCTCACCAAAGCCATTGTATTGTTATGGAGCTGCACATGTGGCTGTAACATGGCAGTGTGGCAATTAAAGTCTTCTAAACAAAGTCAGCTTGGAAAGACCTCAAGGAATGGGCAAAACTGTTCATCTGAACACATTTCACTTTGAAAAATTTGTTTGACCGTTACCAAGGGACAACAGGAAATCACCACACCTTTAATAGTCTATTCCCCACATGTAGAAAAAAATGTATTAAGCAGTCAACATACTAAAAGAAAGGGAAATAAAATTAAAAAAAAAAAAAAAGAAAAGACCAGAACACTCATTTAGGATGCAGAAAACCTAACTTCAAATCCCTTTGCTGTTTCTCTCAGTAGCTTGAATCTGGTTCATGCCAAAGGAACGCCCTAAGCACTCAGAAACTTTGAAGTGCAGCAGATTACTTGCACTTGCATTTTGTAAAATCTTTCAAAAGATCTTTTCATTCCAGTGAAAATGAAGCTGATTTCACAGTATCATGTTTTTGTGCATCTTGGACTTGGAGACTTCCTGCCAGCCGTATTAACATTCTGCAAGGCTTCATTCAAGAATAAGTGAAATTACCTCAATCTTCTCAAAAAACTTGAAGATAATTTGGGATTAATTTTCTCAATAGCCTTGATCTGAAATGCTCAAATATCGTTTGACTCATTAAGGTGTTAAGTAAATATTTCTTTAATAACTGAATTTATCTCAGCATTCTGCCTTTATCACCTATTGTAAGAAATTGAGCTACTACAGAAAACCAATTATTTTTGTCTTAGGTTACAATGTAAGATGTCACCAGAAGTATGTATTCTATCACCATCTGTTAAAACCAGGTGGGGCAGTGTTCTTTGTCTCTTCAGTGACACATCCCTGCTAACTCCCTCCGGGGGTTAAAGGGCCATCCAGCCTCACCGCATGACTCATAGAATTACATCATCCCACTGTGAGACGCTCCACCCAGGGGGAGGAACCAAGCATTCCCACCTGGATATAATCTGAGGTTTGCAACACCACCCTCAGCCCTTACCTACTGGATTCCCAGAGGACAAGAGCTACCACTGGACCTACAGGTGATGACCAGACCCTTCTACAGGATCATCGCTTCGACAGAACCACATCTATCACCTCAAGAGGACTGCAGCCACCCCTTAATCAGACTGCTGCCACCACCCTGCCTGGCAGGGTGTCAGGTCATACCCTGACTGTCAATTTAAGCCAGTGTTTCTGTATTATTGCCTTGTTATATATACTAGTAAAGAACTGTTATTCCTATTTCTCATATCTTTGCCTGAAAGCCCTTAATTTCAAAATTATAATAATTCGGAGGGAAGGGGGTTACATTTTCCATTCCAAGGGAGGCTCCTGCCTTCCTTAGCAAACATCTGTCTTTCAAACCAAGACAATTTTCAACAAAGAAGTAAAGACATCAATTAAATCTCCAGTAGTTACAACAGAATAGTCAAGTTAATGGATTGGCATTTTTTTCTGACTTTTGCAATTAGGCTTCTGGCTTTGTTCATGCTAAAGGGCAGCAGTGAGAGACCTAACAGTAATTGCTCCAAGTGGCACCACAACCCTTAGGCATCATTAAGAAATCCAGCCAGCGTTTTGGAAGGTAGCAATTATACCCTTTCACTCTGTAATTTTTAAGACAATTGGCTGAAATACAAATTCACATCTTGTGTCCTTTGTCTTACCAATAAAATAAATAAAATACACTCTACAACTAAGGGTAATAAGAGGTACATTTTCCTTTTGACAGAGATAATATGTTATAAGGGAAGATTTTAGTCCTAAATGTAGCTATCCTTTCAACTTCTGACATGTCAAATTAATCTTTGCTTACACCATTACATGAACTAGGCACAGGATGAAAATTCATGCCTCTGTAAAATGACACTACGAGACCCCTGAAATACTGAATTTCCATTGTAAGTGTTAAGTGAGAACATTTACCCCATTGCTGCCACGAATCTTATGTGCGAGAGTCAGATATTTCTATGACAATTGACAATATAGCCTCCTAAAACTGTTAGCAAGGAGCATACAGCAGTACAAGTGCTACTTCAGTAGCTGAATTTTATCCACCAAGTATAAATTACACATATAGTATATATTATGTATATTTATGTTCAGAGTAACTAATTCATGATCTAGATGGTTAATAAGGACACAGAACTTTGACTGCCTTACAAGCCACACAGCAGATTACAAACCTGTTTGACTGCTTGAGACATAGACGTAATCTTCACTTCTCAATGGGAATAGATTCAAAGCTGGACTGCCTAATTTTAAGATTAAAAATGAAATAAAGACTAAGTTTAATAACATTCACAGTGTTTAAACAAGATTGCCAGCTGACATTTCCTAGAGAAAAAGCTCAAGTTAGTCCTGTCAGCTTCCTTTTGAACAGTTATGTGTTACAGTGATAAGCGGGGTGGCAGCTTTGTTTTAAAAGTCGACTGCAGCCGTGTTCAGAGGACCTGAGAAGAACATTGTATTAGAGGCTCCAAAGGAAAAAAAATACAGAGATTGCTCAGCACAATTAATTTCCAGAGCTTCCAACCATGGCCATGTAGCCCCAATTCTTCTGTAAAGACATTGTAAATTACAGGGATTCAGGAAGCAAGTAAAGAAAGAAAAAAAGCTTCAAACATTGCTCCACTAGGCCTTGTTTACTATCAGGAACTTGGACTGTTCTGACTGTGGGTTCATTGGTAGCTCAAGGAGAGTAAATAAAAGTCCACTGTATCTCTACAGTATGTGGTTTTTGAATATCACATTTTCCATACAAGGAGAGAGTAGCGTTATCAAACAACGCCCCCAAGGTTTTAAACTGATGTGACTCCATCCAAAGGAGGATTGCATCTCTTGGTTAAAAAGTGCACTGAGCACCCATAAACGCATTGCATGAAAAATCTGGGAGAGTTTTTTTAGTATTGAATTTCTTGTTGCCATCACATGGTCCTTTGACAGTCCTCAACAGCATTTGTGAAGTGGGCCCCAGAGAGGCCAGTCCTGGGGAACCCCATGCAGCATCCAGGGGTGTTCGCAGAGGCACCACCAGCTGGAAAGCCCTCAGGGACAAAGGGTTTGCACAATCTCCCACCTCACAGCTGGCTGGACAGTTTGGCAGAAGCTCCTGAAATGAGTAACTCATAATAGCTACTCATAAATTTGCTTTACTTTGTTCTGTACTCTTCATCTTACAGGAGTGCAGCTGATAAATCTCCTTCTCTGATTTTGGTATGGTTGATCTGATGTTCATCCAGAGCTGTTGTGGACCATTCCTCTTGAAACAGAAGCCTCTGTGAATACAGCTCTTTGTGACTACTTCCATGCCCAGTTGTGAAGGAAGGACACAAAGTAATCTCTTTACATTGAAATGTCACAATTTAATTTTCTCCACATCTGTCAGGTCCAGAAAGACTGTTAGAAATTTCTGCTCAAGTGCTGAAAAGCTAAGATTTGGTGTGTTGGAAAACACTGTACCTTAAATTGGTCCCTGACCTGGGTTTCAGTGTTACCTTTGAGCAGTGAAATCTCTCACCTGGTTGGGAATGATGAAATCTCTGTGGCATGCAGATATTTTAAAGAGCAATCTGACACAGTCTGCTACCAGACAGAAAGCTGGAGAGTATCCAGTGAGACGGGATATCTACAGAATCAACCATGTGTGCATCAGGAGGGCGTACAGAAAAGCAGAGGTGTGTGCTATCTATAAATACCTGTATGTATATCAACACGCACATGAAGAGGCTGCTAAATTATAGCTGCCAAAATTATACATTCAAAGAGTATAGATTCCACCCGATCAATCATTCAGGACATATCTTTATCTGCATACCTTTAATCTGCATAAAGGACATGATGAGAAAGCCAAATATGTCACTGTGAAGATATGCTAAATCAAAGAAATTCAGAGTGCTTTGGGCAAAACCCCATTATTACTACTTTAATCACATTCTTATAGGGGAAGTGATATAAATATGTGCCATTGCTGGAAACTTGACCAATTTCTTTTGATGTCTTGCCCAGCATGAAGTGAGCCAAGGATGCCCTGGAATCACACAACTTTATTTGTAAATTCACTTTTAAAAATTTGATATGAGCTTAGAGTGAAATTCAAAACCTGAAAGGGTATCACAAAAGCCTGTTAATACCTAAATCTATTGAAATAAGAAGTTATCTAAAGTAGTAAGGGCACAGCAACTACAATCTTCACTTCTTTTAACTTGAACTGCTATGGACCTTTCTCAGTTGGTGCTTTTCAGAGATTTCAAAGTGCCTTGAAAACTGAAATAGGTCCTTAACGTTCTCTTTTAAAAAAGAAAAAAAAAGCTTCCTTAGACATAGCAAAATCCAGCCATAAAACTACCTCCTGGACACCCATCCAGTGTGTTACATTAGAGCTGGGGAAAGCCCAATGTTACAAAAACCTGTAACACAGCACAGGAAGCTGCTACCAACTTGTTTAACTCCCCTTCCTCTCCCACACATCTGGTTCACATAGTGAGTCTCTTCCATCACCAGATTTGCAGGGTCAGGATGTTAAAATGAAGTCAGCACATCCTCCATGTGCCTGGGCTGACCAAGACAGTCTCTACACAGCATCACACCAATTTCCATTCATAGGAATTTCTTGCAATGGGCAGATTGGGACAATAATGGAGAACCAAAACCAGAAGAGAGGGTGTGTATGTGTGCGGGTGGGTGTGTGTGGGGGTGGTGCAAAAGAGACAGAGAATGTGTATCTATACACTAGAAATTATCAATGACAATCCATGCCATGGCTTACAAATATTAAAATAAGAAAGTAACAAAGTGCAATGACTTTCACTCAGCAGAACTCAGCACTGCTGCCCACAATAAAATGTGACTAAATAGGGCCTCTTTGCCAACTTCTGCAGAATTTTTTGAATAGAGGCTGATGTCCAATTCCTGATGGACAACAAATCAGTGTTACTCGGTTTGCACATTTCTCTTTGTCTAAACAAGTCCTGTTCCAGTTACAAATATTGGTATTAGGCTGTGTCTCACTGAGTGCTTTTAGTTCTGCCCTTTCAAAAATATGGACGGTGTAGTGTTCAATGACCTCAAAGTCAATACCTAAAAATGTTAATGCGATGTGTTCTATGTTACATCCCCATAGAAAAGAGAGAATCCCATTATTAAGATATTTGACAGAAAGTGAAGCAATCTTACTTCAACTTCTTTCTTCTGTCCTAAACTTAGCAATGCGACATAGCAAATAACTTCAATTCTCTGTGCCTTCATTAACCTTTCCTGTTAACAGCATTTCACGCTGTTGGGGCTATACATAGCCTCAGAACCATTATTAAACACGAATACCCATTTTATTCATGAGGTTATACACACTTTTCCTGAAATCAGTGCAGGAAATCAGAAATGATAAAATGGAAAAAAAAAAAAATTGAAGGTAAATAGATGCAAAATGTACTGCACAGAGGATAATATTTCTATAGTCTAATAGCACTCCTTCTTTGGCTAGCAAGGGGAGAGTTTTCTCTATCAGTTTCTAATTGCTATATATATACTTGCCAGGTGAATACTGGCACCAGCTTGTTTTGATTGTGAGGGTAAAAAACTAGATGCAAATGTTCTATTAAAACGTGAAACTAAAGTTGGCAAATTTTACTAAAAAATATAGCAGTTGTCTTTTTTCCTCCTTTTTGAACCTACTATAACTTTTTAAACTATCCCACAGTACTCATGGGATGAAGTCAGCCCTTATACTTGACAACTAAATACAGCTTACTACTACACATCAAGGCAACATGAAAATACATTAAAAAATACTAAATTTATAGCAGATTAATAAATGTTTGTAGAGAGTTTTCAGTAAACCTTGAGCAACATGGCAGCAAAGCAGTCTACTGGCAGATGGCAATCTCTCTAGGAAAAATGTGATTCCATCCACATGACTGTGTAAATTACCCAAAGACTATAGGTAATTTCATAGCATTACCTCCAAGAAAATAAGAGTAATCTTCGCATATTGCTCCAGGGAGGGGTCCTGATATTAAGGGGATGATGATGACCTTGAAATATAAATGGGAAAGAAGAGATGAAAGGAAAATTACCTGTAATTTTTGTTCTCAACCAGTGGTAAATCTAAAGAATCCCTGGGTGAGCTACATGTCTCATGTTTCCAGCAGAGGCAAAGCACACTGAGTTACTTAAATAACTCACTGGTGGTGGATACCTGCTTATCCCATCACCATGTCCTTTATAGGAAATTTCAACCAGTAAGTTTCTGTTCTGCTCCTCAATATGTAGATGGCTTGTTATAGCAAAGGCA
The DNA here is from genome assembly GCA_013397115.1 of Edolisoma coerulescens. NCBI lineage: Eukaryota > Metazoa > Chordata > Aves > Passeriformes > Campephagidae > Edolisoma > Edolisoma coerulescens. Next base: position 868,885 of record VWZW01001240.1, read on the forward strand.
CATTTCAGTTGGGTTTCTCTGAGAAACTTAACCTTTTTATTTTCCTTGGGCAATACAGTTACTGCTTTAAGAAAACAGCTTTTGCCAAGAGCTCTCAAACACTAGGTCACTGTAATTATTCCTTCCTTGAAATAAAAAGGAATAGTGACAGTATTGCTCATTTTTAAATAGAAAGATCAGTGCATTTTCTCTTTCTATCTGCTTCAATTCAGATATTAAGAAGACTCACACGGAAATATTAAATGTGAGTTTTCTTTGATCAGTGTTGCGCTTGCTTTCCCTCTGGTATCGTTGTTATGCAATTTTTTGCCTTTTTTGCTCAAAATGATGCTACCCTTAAAGACATTCGAAGGTGAAAGATGCACCCTAGCCAGTAAAAGACATGGCACTCCTAGCACAACAGAGAGGGCATTTTATATTCCTTTTATAGCCCCCAAGAGACTTAGTCTTCCTGTCTAGAGAGCAGTGAAAAAATTAAATTCCAGTGCCAGCTCACTGCACTCACTGCCACAGAAGAAATTAGGAAGTAGAGACAGATGTAGAACCTGTTGAGGAGGTAGAACAATATAGGTGACTGCTGAGTTCCTGTTACTCCATTACGATTTGAGCTAAAATAAAAAGTTCATTAATGAGCAAAGGCCACACTGAGGGAGGGAGACAAACAGCCCATTGCTTTGTGTTTTGGCCCAGGCTTTGAAAGTATGGGCAGAATGAGACCTATCACTTTTCTGCAGATTTGGTAACACCTCATGGAATCACAGAATGGTTTGGGTTGGAAGGGACCTTAAAGATCATCTCATTCCAATCCCCGCCATGGGCAGGGACATCTTCCACTATCCTGGGTTGCTACAAGCCCCAGCCAGCCTGGCCTTGGACACTTCCAGGGACGGGGCAGCCACCACTATGTCCTTCAAGGCTGCACAGTTGCATCAGTCTGAAGCCTGAGCCAATAAAATGTTCAAGAGTAACTAAGAAACAACAATGTAACAGATACAGACACAGCAGAACCTTCCTGAAATATGCCATGAGACGCAGAGGTTTCAGTGTAACATTCAGGCAGTGTATACAGAGCAGGCCAGACTGTACGGTGAAGCATGTCGCATCTAAATAGCCAAATTACATATACTGTATTTCAGTAAAATTAATGATAAACTGAACTCAAAGGCACCTCATCTAAATTTGAAATGGAAATTTGCATCTGCCATGTTTATTTCATTATTATTTCATGAGGAGTCTATGCTTGTTTATGAATTCTTAAAGTACATTTAAGCAATCAAGCATAATAGTGGTGTAATTATCTCAAACCTATTGCAGTTCCAGGACTTTATGAGGAATCTAAGTGCATTTCATGTAGCTAGCTCCTAAGGTGTCTCACAGAAAAGAAGAGTCACTGACAAGGAAAAAAAAACCCAAACCCCGTTACCAGAAAGGGGAAGGCAACACATCAGTCATGTGAACGACGCCACTCCCATAAACCACGTCCACACCCAGCCCTGCACCAGCCTGGAGCCTGTGGCAGAGCTCTCACAAGGTAGTGTTTTTATTGGGTTCAAAGCGACCTCAGTGATGCATTTGTGAAGCAGGCATCTGTGCCTGGCAGCCAGCCTGCAACAGAGTTGCCACCTTTAGGGGAAAAGAATCCTGTTGGGGAGATGGTATATAATGAAAATGATTGAAAAGTGGCTTTGCACTTAATAATACTGCTGCCATGGTGATCTCTTCCGTTCTGCTGCTCTTCTGGGTAGAAGGCACTTGCCTGTTCCCTTCACATGTGATATCAGCCCTTTTTTAAAAAGAGACAGAGGTGGTACTCCTTGGCAGCTTGCAGATCAGCAGGGCTGCAGAAAGCAGAAAAACTCTGTTGGGCCAAAAGAGACAAGCACTGTCAGAGACCAGCAAAGCCCTTTCCCTTCCTTCCAAATGGAAGTATCATAGCTTGAAAATTAGCTTGTGCAAGCTAGAAAATTCTTATCCAGGCTTGCTACTACCAGGGCATGTTTGCAGCAGATGTGGGCCACTTTTCCTGTGAAATCAAATACGGACATAGGGTTTATTTTTGGAGTAGGACTGAAACTGTCACCTTGGACTGTCTCCAGCACAAATTATCTTTTGTCTCCTTCAAACAGATTCAGCCAGCTGAACTCTTTCCATTCAGTAAAAGCAAATGGGGTCAAATGCAGGAAAGATCATCTGCTGCACAAATTATTCTTAAGTTAAGCTTTTCCCAGACAACATATCTAATTATTAATTATCTAAAGGGTGTGAAAAGTGAGCTGCAGGACATGTTTGTAAATCTTGCCAGGAGGTCTGCCTAAACTCAGCTCCAAGAATTGCCACTGCTCTAAATTCTGATACACACCTTTGAACTTTCAGACTTGCAGTGGTACAATCAAGACAAATGGGAGGTGACAGCTAAGTAGCAACAGTTCTTTAGTATAAAACGAAATTCATTAGATGAACTTTCAAAGGGTCTATACAGTGTCTCATACTGGAAGAGCAGCTTTTCTACAGCCTGTTTCAAGACATCCAAGAATATCTTGCTCCAAGACAAGTCTGGCTGCAGGGGAATTTGTCAAAAAATTCTGAACTGAAGCAATAACTGGATACAGTCATTGACAAGAATGAGGAGGTTTCCTTTATGGTGATATAAAAGGATTAGTTCTTTGGTTTTACAGTATAAATCCCTAAAGGCAGATTTTAACTTTTTTTTTTAATATATGAACTAAAAAAATACTGTAGTATTTCTTTGTGAGATATGAACTTGGTGCAATTTTTAAAACACTCATCTTTATTGCTGTATTTCAGTAGACAAACGATACTTCCCATGCAATCCTTCCTTTTAGCTCAGCCTCTGCTTTATTAACTCAGTCCTTTTCAGCCCTAGTTCAGGTGATATTTGATTAATTTGTTATCACTGCTTCTGGGCATCATGTTCTTTAAGATACAGTATTGTCCAGGGAATTATACATGGGAAATAACATCCTCTGAGTTTACCTTAATTATCCTTTCTCCTTGTTCAGTTCCCATTTTTCCTTCTGTGCCGCAAATACTGTATCTTACTGTATCACTGTATTTTCCTAGCCACAAAGCTTTGGTCTCTGGTAATTGAAAAATTCTTTATCCATTGCTATTACATTTACTGAAGTCAAAAACTATGAACATCTTACATTTTTGAAATGCATTAGATTACATGGGCAAGCAAGTTCAGAGTTGTTTAAAAGAATCATGCACAACTGCTTTTTAATCAGCAAAGACCTTTGAAAGTCGTTAATGGCATTGTACTATCAGGAGCTGCTATTTAGATGCTCTTACTAAAAGCACAAAGATTATTCAATCTTCTTTAACCTAAAATAAAGTCGGGTCACCTGACACCAAAACATGATGTATACACATAGTTTAGTCCATATACCAGAAGTAGTTGGGCTCATAATTTCTTTTCTGCTAATATTGTAGAAAGGAAACCATACAGCTTGTCCCTTTGAGACAGGAAAATCATAGAGATACTCTTGGATCCAATACTGCTGTATGTTAAAGGACTTATTAGAATTTAAATTACTATTGTGTATTGTTTTAATATGTCTTCACAGCATGCACCACAACAGTTCCTTTGCAGCTATTGCACTGTACATTGGCTACATCAATTAACAGAAATGCACATTATATATTATCGACCTATTTAATACCTAATACATTTTTCCACAGTCCATTTATTCTTCCTAATGTGCACTGAGAAAACATAGTAGGAGTTAGTTTTCCTAAGAAAGTAATGTATCTGTGCACTTACTCCAAGAGTAGTGTGCATATGGACATATATCTGAATCTAGTGACTCCTTTTTAAAATTGAATTTTACTATTTTCTTTCTTTCTGCAATGTCAAAATCCCACTGTGTTTCTTTTAAAATACATATTTTTAAAAACAGGATATTAATGCCAAGTCGGGGACAAACCCTCATTAAATGGTCCCAAGCAGCACAGAGAAAAAAAGCTTTGCAAGTTGAAATAACTTTATACATGTGAAAAATATGAGATCTACGTCAACATGACAAGTGAAGTATATCTGATGTGTAATATTACTCAATAAACAGACTGAAAAAGATCTAAATGCAGTTTACTAAATCAAGAAAAAATGTTGAAATTGGCTTTCTTACAGATCACTGTTTCTAAAATCAACATTCTAACATTAAACTTTATATTTGGGACTGCCTCAGAAAGCAAAAATTGAAATCTTCAAAGCAGTGCTGAGAATTTAAATATTTAACTTTGACAGTCTGAAAAAAATATCCAACCATTTTAAAGAATTTCAATTATGTAAATGAGAAGAGAGTTTATATGTAACTGACAAAATGAACTGTTTCTTTGGTGGCCTATTAGTATTGAAATGGCTAAACCAACATCTCTGCTACATTGATCATAGTGACTTATAATCACACAATGACTTAATGGCAAAATGTCTTATCTATATATAATGCTACTGAATGCAAAAGCCTTTACGCATTTCCAGGTCTGAAATGAAGCATACATATGCAAAGAAAAAAACGAGATAGAAAGAAAGCTTTTCTAAACTTTATGCAAAGGGCTAAGTAGCTCTGGTTGCTCACAATAAAATAAAATAGTTCCTATTTCAAGACTTCTGATTTAAATTCAGTCTGTGTTGGAAATGACCAAAAGCTGCTTAAATGTGACATGGTCTGTGTGGAAAAAATCAGTGGCTTTGCAGGAGTGGATAAGGTCTCCACCTTGGGAAGTTTCCTCACCTGGCAGGATGTCAGGGCTAGCTCCCAGGAGAGGCTCAGCTCAGCTCCCTTCTCCAGGCTGTAACCCCTCCCTGGCACAGCTGGGGTGCCTGACACTGATATTTTAGTGAACAAGTGTTTTACAGAAGTGCTTGGGCTCCAAACCCACTGCTCACCGTGGCTCTGAACTCCTGTGGCAGCTAATAAACCCGACCATGTGAGGGTGAAAGACCACTCAAAGGTTCAGTACCGAGGCAAACTTTTTAGAGGTCTCCAGCAGTGATTTGAGTGCAGATGAGCTACACACAATCCTCTTTTGCCCTGTCCAGAGGACATCCTAGAGCCTGGATTTAATGTGGGTTGAGGGGAGTACAAAGAAAAAAGGATTGGGTTCATAATGCCTTCACAAATCCTTCTTTTTTTTCCTGTCTCATTCCCCTTCTTTAATGTCTCCTTTCATGTTTCTTTTCTTCTTTCTCTCTTCATGCCCAAGCAGTGGTGCTGAATGCTAACAAGACTTGACCCAGCCAGTTAGTCACTTTGGATAATTTCTTGGGGTATGAGTCATATGATTTGCTCTTTGCGTACCCACCGAATACCGCAAGGTTGGACTCTTCATTGAAAATAATGTTCTGGTATCCAATTTTCACAACCTGCCTACCTGATAGTAATCTCCTGATTCCATGTCTACTGTAGCTTTGGTTCTCTTTAATGGAGCCTTTTTCACTTTCTATTCACAAATGTTCTTCAATCTATCTTACATTTTAATTGAATCAAATTTAATTTAAACCAAATCAAAGGTCCTTTCAATACATCTACATAAGAAAGCTGCATAAGAAAACATTTAATCTTAATAAACTACCATTTAAGATGGAGAGGGAATCTACAGTAGCAGTGAAATATATAGCAAATCAAAATTCTCTCTGTTCATATGAAGGAATGAAGCCAAAATAAGCTCACTCTACTGTTTAAACTGTGCTGCATGTAATGTGTAAGGAAGAGAAATGTGCTGCTAAAGTAATACACTGTGACTGTGAACTATTCGCTGAAATCTGAAAAGAATCCCATTTCCCAAAGCAGCTTAGAAAATGACATTTGCTGGGACCCTGTATTAATGAGATGAAGATCCTTACCCCCTTCAGATTTTATTACATTTCAGAAGACATTTCAAAAAGTCAAATAATTTACTTTGCTTAGGTGAGGAGGAGTTAACCCTCTGGGATTCGCTGTCTCTTCAGCTCTACAGTTGTCTAGCATATGAATTTTACTAGAGCTGTTAACTTTTATTTCCTGCAATGCATGGATATGAAATACTAACTGGTCCTCCTCCCTCCTCTCTGCCTTTGCACAGCCAAGTGTGTACAATTCTTCAAAACCAAACACTGTATAGTCCTACATTAGCTGGCCCATGCATACATATATTATTTACTACAATTTACATAAGAACTAGCTTACACCAAAGAAAGATTTGTGATCTTTCAACAGGAGTGAGTTAGAGACATTAGTTCATGGGAGATAACTCAATCATCTTTCAAAGTTCTGCAATAAGATCATTAGATTTCTCCTTCACAAAAGCATTCTACAAGTGCTTAGTGAAAAAGAAAGCAGTGTTAGGTACAAATCCTTAAGTTAATGCACTTTCAAAGCCTTAAAATAGAACATTAGTTCTGGAAAAATCTGTTTAAGTTTGTGGAGAGCCAGCTCCAGTGACACCTCAGCTGGTTTTGTGCAGGGATCAGAGAGCAGTCAGGCTCTTCCACAGCCTCTGCACTGGATTCTGGGTTACTTTATGATAATACCACACAACTAAAAAGGTGTCACATTGCTCTGAGTGAAACCTTGGGCACAGCAATAACAGTATTTTTAGTATCCGTGGTAAAAACACAAGACTGAGAAGCCATGGAAGAGTCTAGATTGGTAAAAGCATGAATGCAACACCTGCACCACAGCCTCTTAAGAGACCCTGCTCTGGTCAGCACTTCTGCTTCCATGCTGACAGGGAAATAGGTCGGGAGAAATTTGGGGATTCTAGTGCACAGATGAGAGGACAGTGCAAATTAACCCACTATGAATTAGAGTTTCCTCCACCCTCCACTTGTGGGGCACTGTTGTTAGTACAAAATATGTCAAGGAAGAGCACTGACGATTACTATGGTTTTGGATGCTAGAAAAATGTCAGGGTGCCAATAGTACTTGGCTTCCCGGTGCCAGTGGGAAGACCAAGGCACTTCTATTTGTGGAAGTAACACCCTCACAGGAAAGAATTTATTCCTAATATCTAATCTAAACCCACTCTCAGTTTAAAACCATTCCCTCCTGCCTACGAAAATAGTCTCTCTCCATTTTTCCTGTACGTTCCCTTCAGGTACTGGAAGGACACAATCAGGTCTCCCTGAAGCCTTCTCTTTTCCAGACTGAACAATCCCAATTCCCTCAGCCTTTCCTTGTGGCAGAGGTGCTCCATCCCTCTGATAATTTTGGTGGACTCCTCTGGACTTTCTCCAACAGGTCCATGTCCTTCCTGTGCTGGGACCCAGAGCTGGAGGCAGCTCTGCTGGTGGCATCTCATGAGAGCAGGGCAGAGGGGCAGAATCCCCTCCCTCACCTGCTGCTCTGGATGCAGCCCAGGATATGGGGTACATGTGCCTTTTGTGATCTAACTGGTTTTAAAATTGAGCAGGTACAATATATTGTACATTACTCATACATCAACCACCCTTTCTCCCTTCCTTGCCCTTTTTATTGTTGTATTAAAGATTAGTCTTTTCCTGGGAAGCTATCACTATGTTTGTTGAAGATATTTTTATGTGGCAGCTAGAGAGGAATTACTGTCTGGCATCCGCTGATAAGGTTACAGGTGAATATAAAAGTATAACTTTCCCTCTCTGTTACGTGTTCTAATGGAATAGTGTTTTACTTTGCTTTCTTTCAATTCTTCCCATATCTCACTCGTTTGAAGACTTGTGTGTTACGAGAAACATAAAAGACTGAATCAAGCATTTTAATATTAACTGTTTCCTGATAGGTATGGTATTTCTGTGGTTATAAATTTTACGGAAACCTCCCACGTTTGACCATCCACACATAGTCTTAAATGCACCGGTGGGTAAAAAACAGCCTTTCCTCATTCCCCTATAGCAATTATTCATCTGAAGCATGTTTTAGCTGAAGAGAGAAGGAGAACATGCACCAGTAGAGTCGTTGTTCCTAAACTCCCCATTCCTAAAGGTGCTGCTGACACTGCTTTCCATTAACTTCTCAATAGCTTTGATGCCTGGGCACACAAAAAGTAAATTGGGCACACATTCTCCCAGGAGCAAACTTTGCATTTATGTGTGGCTCAAACATCCAGCTAACATGTTTAGCAAAAAAAAAGGAAGCTCCCCACCTAGAAGTATCTCTTCCCCAACACATACAGTGTAAGGGAAAAACATCTGTGGCACAGCATCCACTCATATGTTTCTCCAGGGACCCGTCTCCCCATCACCAGGCAGGAGGCTCAACACAGGATTATGAATGGAGCCTATCTGGAATTACATCAAAACAATTGCTTACTGCACCATTCCCTGAAACAACTGAACCTGAAACTATTTGCTCTGATCTGCAAAAAAAAAGGTTGAGAGAGTTGGCTCAAATAAAACAAGGGAGAGCAAGTTCTGAAAAATAAGTTTGAAAATCATAAGTACAATGTCTGATTGTATCTGTTCCTCTTTGCATTTCCAGCTGGAATTCAACTGTAACAATAAGATAAATCTCTCCTTTTTTAAGTTTTAAAAGTGATCCTGTTTGGGGCCAAACAAGATTTTATACCATGTATCTTCTCTTGTTTTAGGGAAAGCATATAAAATACTAAAAAGGAGATAAAGCAAGATTGCTTATGCTTTTTTAATGGCTGGCCCTCTTCTAACTGGAAACTACCTTTATTTAAGCAGTTTGAAATTATGAACCAAGGCTTAAAAATGCCTAGAGATGCTAAGAGAAAGATGATTCTTCCTTTAATTCCTTCCTATGATTTTTCCTACACTCTGCATTAGTTTCTTGCTTTACTCAGTATTTGTTATTGTAGTATTAACCATGTACATTATTCACAAGAACAAAAGTTCCAGTATCTCCCTGAAAGATAGTAAGTTTTAGGCTCCTTTTGTGACTTCTGATCAAAGTATAGCATGTATGGCAATATTCTTCATTGTGTGGCAGATACCAAATAAGGAGAAATACTTTAGAGATAAATAACATCCCGTAAACTAGGTCAGTTCTTCTTCCTTAAGCTGAAAGATTCCCCAGTACCTGTGAACCATCACAGAAAAAAATATATCCTTATTCTGCCTGACCAAGATGTGGATAAAAATTAAAATAAGCCAGAGAAGATTTGAGCCAGAGAAAGAGCAGGTATATCTAAAAGCTTTCATTTGCAGACAGTTCTAATGGCTATGTCTGGCTTCACTTTAATCAGAAAGATGAAGAAGAATTCATAGGCTCCCTTCAGCAGTGTGAGACCATTATGTGGCAGCTGTTTGTTCATACAGTAAATGTATAACACCATGTCTTCATTATTAAATATGTATTTGCAGGTTTACAGGAATATTCCTCTGTCAGACTTCAGCATACTTTATATTCAGGTGCAACAGCTGTGTCTTGTGTTAAGCAACCTCAGCATATTAAGTACACTTTGATTTTCCTTCAGTTATTCCATGACTTAAAAAATTGATTTTTATGATTTTTATCAACAACCTTTCAGGTTCTTTTGGGGATGATTCTCTGCTATGATGAGGATTCATGATGGACTTTCATGCCTGGTTGTTGTCCACCACTCCTCTGCAGTGCTCATTTCTTTATATACATTATCTTTCAAGAAATATTTAATTCATTGTACTAGATTAATTGCAAGTACAATTAAGCTCTTTTTGAGATTACTCTTTCTGTGCATCTCCCTGAACTATGATTTCTCCTCCTTACATGTTAAAACTAATGACCAGGAGCTTACCATACCTGATTACATTGCATGATAATGAATTTCCTCCTTTAGTGTAATTTTATGTTACTCTTCCAGGTACATAGGCCTAGGGTATAGATTTCTACTTGCATGCACAATTTCTTTCACAGAAATTTAAGTACAAATTGCCCAAAGCCTTCTTTAAAGAGATGTTGGTATCATGCTCCAGCCTAGAAAACAAGCACAGACCAAGTAATTTCTGTCTGAAGGGGCTACCATGGGTATTAAGAGTTGAAGTCAATGATCCTTGTGGGTCATTTCCAGCTTAGGATATTCTGTGATCCATCCACTGCCTGTGTACATGAAACAGATTATCTTATCTTAAAGGTCCTTTCTAGTCTGAAAATCTAAGAATCAAGTATGATTGTAGCATAGCCCTCTATATTGTCACCATTATGAAAGGATGCTCGGCTGAGACACAAGAGTCTGGAGGTTCTTGACATAGCTGGTCAAAAAACATTCCAGCAAATTATCCTCACCTATGGATGCAACAGAAGACTCATTGGAGTAGAATAATTTTCACAGTCCTATGTACACCCTGGGAAAAGAAAGGGTATCAATTCTAATTTTCCTTATCGTTAGCATACATCCATTTCTCTAAAAATTAGATGTAAGTGTATACAAATTAAATATGTAAGCAAAACCAGACTCACCCTTTCCCACATGATAACCCGTAACAGCATTCTCAGTCTATTTGCCATCTCAGCCACAAGTGAGCTGAATATGGCATCTGAACTCCTTTTTCACTCAAGCAAACACATATATAGGTCAAAGTAAAATTGCTTTTGTAAAGACTGCAAAAATTGAGCAAGGAACAGAGGAGCTGGTATACAAGGAGCAGGATGCAGGATGCCACCGGGAGATTACACTGTTTACCTCTCCATCTCCACCATGCTCGGATCCCTCTTAGCAAAGGACACGGCAGCCGGAGCATAAAATACAGCCTACACACACTGTACTGCTGAAATACAGCAGCAAGTGTCAAAAGCAACTGAGGGAAAACAGTGTCTCATACAGAGACCAGTGGAAACACTGTGTCTCCCATCAAGGCAATGGAGCCGAATTAAAACTACAACTGGTGAGTTTGGTTAGGCATCTTCTCCTGCTGTGAACACTGATGCATGGAAAATGACTTTATCACTAATTAAAGTGGTAAAGTAGGTACGCTATTTATTCGGTGGGCCGAGCGAGACACAAGTGGGACAGTTCCACAAAGACTTGCGCAACTTCCTCAGCTCTCGTTTCTCTTCTTATTCTCTAAATTGTTACATATGCATTAAGTTTCCCAATTTGCTTATACGTATTCACTACTTAGCCCCCCTAGCCCCGCTTCCTACGGTAATGAGTCCACAAGTCATTTTCGTATGCCTTGCGCCTGCGCAGTGCCTCCTGGTGGTCGTGGGCAGGGGTCTTCATGACGAAGCAAAGGTGTCTTCCTCGGGTTAAACTTTTCACCTTGCCTCTTTGCGCATACTCTCTGAGTCTTTGGCCCAAGTCCCAACTCTAGGGCTGGTTCAAGCTGGTTTCAGGGTTTGAGACCAGGATCTTCGGTCACGATTTCTAACCCTTTTCAATGGTCTTGCATCCTCCCTTACATCTTTGGCAAATGCAAGAGTATCGAGCAGGCCAGATGCATTGTCTAATAAACAGCTGCAAAATTTAGCAATATTCATGATCAGCAATTAACTCTTAAAATCCTAAAACCTTAAAACCCCTTCTTTCAACACCTTTTTTCCAGAGGTGTAGTGCATGGCCCTTACTGTTTGCTCCTTCAACAACATAAATAACTCAGCCACTATCCTGATAAAAGACCCATGTTGGAAACTGGGAAATACTGTGTGGAAAATGTCTGTTTACCCGCCCAGTTCTGCTGGTCCCTTTTGGAACTTGTGATTGCTGTACCAGGGTCATCTGTGCTCCTTCAGGCAGAAGAGGGCCTAAAATTAACTTCTCTGGGTCCCACTGCCAAAATAAGGGAGTATAATCCTAATGCAATAACATTGCATTTGAAATGTCTGTGCAGCTTGCACTTTATAGGAATTCTAAAATTTTTTATTAAATATATCTACAGGGCTGTAATTATATCTTGAAAGTAATTGTAAAAGGGCTTTCACTTCTAAGATCTGGTAATAAAAGAGTGAGGAAAAAACATAAAGACCTTTTTAGATTTATTTTTCCAAACATTAAAAACACTGAAAGGGAAACACTTCAGAATGACTCATTTGTAACCTCACAATTGAAAAAATTATTTTAAAATCCCCCAAACTTGACAGCCTACAATCAAATAAATCAAATAGGAACATAACCCAGCCAGGAGCTTCTACCACATATTGACATCGAGAAAATGTGACTCTGGGAAGCCATCATTCTCCAACTACAATGACCTGAAATTATTTGGTAAACAACATGACTGTAACGTAAAGGTACAATAAACAAAGCAATATTAAAAATTCAGGAATGACTGCAGGGACTGCGGAAATTATTACTCTATGGTTTTTTTTGTTTTATTCAAGTGCCAACAATATTTAGCCATCTTTCTTTCTTATTTTTCTTTCTTGTAGTCCTTTCAGAATATACTTGTTGTGGTAATGCATTAGGTTAACCCTAACTAAACAGCTACTGAACATGTAACTGGAATATCAGCACTGCACTCTTACAGCCTTGAGGAGCCTCAGCATGTAGGTTTTAAAGAAAAACACACAAATAATAATCCATACAATGTGCATTGATTGTGCTCTATGGGGATTTTTATCCAAAAGTACAGACACAAACACTCATGCTGCTTTTTGGTATCAAGGGAAAACACTTCATTCAGAGAAACTACCTTCCTAAAGCTAAATAACCTGCTCAGCCGAAACACACACCAAGATCGTACACAGACCCCACACTCTGAAGGTCACTGCTGCCCCAAACACCCTTTTTATTGTACGAGAGCAGATTCCCAAGCTGGATTTCAACAACGTAATTGAGGTACGTATTCTCAGGCTAAGACTGAATAAACAAACCTCAAATGTTCACTTGACAAAGCGCTCTCTCTGGTGGAAGTGCCAAGCTAAAGGACAAGAGAGGTAGCTGGTTCACCCCCACGCAGCTGTTCCCAACCACACAGCCTCACCAACACCAGTGAACCCAAACTGGAGTGAAAATCGGCCGAGTTCAGTCAAAAGCTGCAGTCAATAGGACTTGATCATACCCAGCTGAAAAGGTTGGAGACCAAAGCGCTGCCAATTGTAACTTTCCAAGCTACAGTTAACACAGCTTCAGGATTATTCTGCTTTCCACAACAACACATTTTTGCTGTGGGAATGCTCAGAGTTTGGGCAATTAAAATCCACAAGGATTGGGCTACAGGACAGGACAAATCCTCATCAAGGACACAAGCACCTCACTGCAGCATGTCCCTTAAAAAAGCAGGGTGAAATAGCAGCCTGTGACCTCCTGAGGACTTAAGCCACCAGTTTGTTCTGCTGCGAAGGGCACTTCAGAGAAGTGCACACACATGGTGTTAGGTTCAATTAGAAGAAATGCAGGAAATCTTGCAAGGACAAGATGACAGAAATTATTTTGCTTGGTCACAGTTGATGCATCTGTTCTGTGCAACCTCTGTGTCAGAGGGTCGGAGGACAATGCACTTTCAAGAAGACACAGAGAGTCTGGGTGAATTTGTAGTTATCCTTACCAATGCTACTTCTTTTCTTTTTTTTTTCAATTCTCTGTGTTATTATCCTTCAATAATGACCTTTTTAGTTTCAGAGGAAGACGTGTTTCAAGTGGAAAGCCAATTCCTTCCCTTGAGGTCTATGGCAAGTGGAAACCCTTTTGGTGGATAAAAAAGGAGTGAGTGACTATCCTGCTCCCTGAATTCTGTTATGTTAATTTTTCAACATGAGAAAAAATCCAAGCATTGAACTTCACCTTTCTGTAATAAGCCACCCACATGTGGAGGTCCTTTCGCTTGGAAGTCAGAAGCTTCCAGGTGTGCAGAGTCACCCCAAAGGGCAAAGTGAATTGATACATCTGAACTGAGACTCTGGATCATGGGTTTCATTTGCCTATAGTTATGAGTAGGATCTGCCAGGAAATTCTATAAATTGCTCAATTCTCAATCTCCAGGTTCTCTCAACCCAACCACAACGTAATCTCAAGTAAAAATTATGATAATTTTCCTACAAATATCCAGATTTTAGTGAGTTTTATTATTCTTAACATAATTTAAAATAGTTTAAATTAAAAAAATTTCTAATGTTGATTTAATAAAGCTCTGTCTGATCTATCAACAAACAACATGGAAAAACACTTGGACCATTTGAGAATATCAATATAATCAAGTATCAAATACGAGGTTTTCTCCTAAAGAAATTACTTTGTAGACAAAACACTTCACATTGTTTTCAAATATGGCCATATCAGTATTTATATATCAGGCCACTTCAGCACTGAGTTTTCAGATTTTTCCTCTGACTCATGCACACTCTTCATGCACCTGGATTTTGTTTGGCTTTAATGGTGTTAATTATATTTTGTCAATAGTATTTTCACATGGTTGACTATATTTTTCTCTTATTGGTCAAAGGGATTCACACTTGCCCTTGGTATCGCTGCTACTCAGAAGTTTGACATTCTTGCCTTAAGTGAGTTTTTCTATAATTGCTCCAAAAATCTTTTTAGGATATATAGGGTTCATGGATACTCTGAATTATTCAGTCATTTTTATTCCAAGAAAGTAAAAAGTAAGCAGTGGCTTAGATATAAACCTTAACCCCGTGTAAGGAATTATTTCAGTTGTACAAATTATTGTTGATAACAGTTACTTGACTGATTGATTTGCTTTAAGTATGTCATAAAGAAGTAGTCTGTGCATTCACGGCAGCTATTCATACAAACAAAACTACCCAACGTATATTCATTTTGACACTTGCATTCCCAGTATCATGATGTTTTGATCTGAGCATGATGCTCATTAATCTAGCACAATGACCACCTTTTAAACTTTGCTGCCATGTTTACACTTGAATATAATGAGACAGACATTGCAAATTAGACAACACACTAAAGCAATAGAATAGTTTTAAAAAACAACAAAGACGCCACAAACATCTCATCAAAAGCCACAAAGAAAATTTAGGTGACATAGGGCTTTTCTTAGATAGCTTTATTTTTTGATTTACTTGAAATACTTTCATGCACTGGGAAAACGCTGTAGCCTTCTAGAAAGGATGAGTTATTAGTGGCTGTCGATTGATCTGACTAAAGCCTTCATCATAAAAAATGTATAGCTTCATATAATTAAAAAATCCAAGCACTGTAAAGTTGACTAAAATTCTGTGGACTTTTAAATAATTCAAATTTGTGTTTAGTTACAGCAGCTGTTTAATTAAAAGGTAGAAACTGCAACTAATCCACTATGGTTG
Organism: Edolisoma coerulescens; assembly: GCA_013397115.1. Classification (NCBI taxonomy): domain Eukaryota; kingdom Metazoa; phylum Chordata; class Aves; order Passeriformes; family Campephagidae; genus Edolisoma; species Edolisoma coerulescens. The sequence continues at coordinate 884,022 of VWZW01001240.1, forward strand.
AATGAAATATAATCTATAACAGAGTTTAATCCCCCTAAGACAGAGAACACTGATACAGATTCTAGAAGTCAGGGGCTCAATTTAATGAATCTCAGAAAAGGGATCATAATACATCTGAGCCAGCTCATCTTTGTTTCTCTGATTATCCAAATAATGAATCATTTCCCAGCTTGGTGCTGAAATTATAATTTTGTTTTTTAATATTAAAAAGAAAGGTCTCTCACATGTATTATGTAAACTCCTCTGCTGGAATTTGTATTCAAAGCTTTACCAGAGTGAGAAAATAGATGCATAAGGATAGAAGAAACACAATTTTTGACTCTTAGAAAACTACTTAATTGTTCATAATTAAAACATTTTGTAACAAAATTCTTGCACAAATGGCCTGGAAGAATTTTTTGCAATGTAAAAGTCAGCTAAGGAAACTGCTGCACACAGGAGGTCTGCAGCTGCCTGCTCTAGCTCAGCTGCAATGATTCAGGCATGATTTCAACTTTATATCAATTCCCAGAAGAATACTTCAAGGCAGGCACAGAACAAAACATTTTTTCTTCACTTCTATATTTTTAATTACAAAACAGAATGAACAAAACTAAAAATCACCATGTTTTCCTCCTCAGATCCAGAGAGCATTCATTAGTTTGGGATGCCTGTAATCATTCTGAATTTTGTGTATGCCAAGGCAGAGGGGATATCAAAGCAGACAATGATAGTCCTTAATTAGAGAGGCCAGGTGGCACACAGAGTCACAGCACAAGTTCCTCTCCACGTCCCTGCCAATGATTGAAAACTTGACCTCAGCAGCCATTCTTCAGGGGTGAAAAATAATATAGTCACCAGGTGGCCATCTCTTCAACATCGACAGCCATCTGCACCAAAATGTGCTAAATTACGTTTAGTTCTTTTTCATGTGAACCATTATCCATTAGAGTCACAGCAGGAAACCATAAGGTCCTGTTAATTGAAACTTCAACTGTGACTTAAACCTCTGTCCCAGACAGGAGACAGACACTTCACCTGCTGAGTCCTTCAGTCTAACATGGGCAACATTTTTTCTAAGCGTCTGACCAGATACAGAACAGTAAATGCCTGCTCTGCAAAACAGGCCAGGAATTGTAGAAGAAATCGTTCTGTGGAAGTGTTTTTTATAGGCTTCTCAGTGCTGTCTGTCAGACCAAAAAAACCAGTTTGATTTCACACACCACTGTTTATTTTACTAATGAGCTGACACACAGTTGTACTTGTGATTTGTCAACAAGCAGCTTTTTAACCCCTTCCAAGGGATGCCCTAGAAGATGAAATGCAATGTGAGCTGCCAGTGCCAAGACCTGTACACAAAGAGGGCTCTGTTTCTTCCAGGAGAACCCAAAACTTGTCCTAGTCTGTCTCCTAGTAAACAGGAGTCACAGAGTTTGCTTTCTCATCTACTCCTCAGGTATGGGGAGACTGAAAACGTACACCCGAATGCAGAGGGTGATCATTTTTAAAAAACCCAGAAGCATTGGAAAAACAAGGGAGAAATTTTCACCCATCACTCCCTTCAATGCTCGATTTTCCCCAAGGACCTTGAGTGCTATACCCAGGAGAAGCTCAGTGTGAACCAAGGTCCACCTTTACCAAGAGCAGGGCCCTTGTCTGGCATGCCCTGACACTCAGCAATATTTCCCCTTTGTTATTTTCACTGCACCTGAAAGAGATCCAGCAGTGCCAGGAATCACCATGAGGAACAGCCATCAGACAAAGACCACTTCAAGAACCTGGCAGAAGGCAAGGAAATATCTGATGGAGCTGGAACATTGATCCAACCCATTCTGCTTCTGGAGGAGTGGGGACTGTGTGAATAAAAGACACCTGTAACTCTTGAAAAGACTCAATTAAAAGTTCATGGGCCCCTCACTGGTTTGTGAAGTGGTGGCATTGCTGAGTCACTTGTGATTTGTGCCGTGGGAGCCAAGCCCTGTGCTCAGTGAGTTGTCTGCACTGTCACATCCCCAAGTGCCTAGGCAAGTCCTGGAGCTGGGCAGGCAGAGGGGGTCACAGCCAAGCAGAAGCCTTCACTCAGAGATGTTTTTATTCAATTGAATACAATAGTAAAGACACAAAGTGCTATGACTCTGAGCCCACACATTAACAGAATCATAGTTCATCAATTTTTAAATCCACATTTAGAGCTTCCTCCTAAAAGCCAAAAAGTAGCTACAATAGATAGTCTTGCAAAACACGGCATCTGTTCTCTTTCATTCCATGGTTATGGATAACCTTCATAAGCTGATTTGCTCATGACAATAAATTTATTTTCAGAAATTATACTCCTGATCTAATATGAAAAAATAAATAATTCAGAAGTTTCACATTATTACAGGGAATTATATTTAGGAGATCAACTAGGGATCTCTGTAATGAGAAACATTCACCTTGCTAGAGGAATGCTACTCTGCATTTAATCTTATAATATTCCCTTCAGGGTGTACAAGACAGCTTGCTGGAAAATATAATGACTCCTTAACTGTTTTCTGAAAAAAAAAAAAAAAAGAGTAAAGAAAACAGTGATATGGAAATGAGATCTACATTTCATTTGAAATTCCATATGCACCATTTCAAAGCCACCTTGTTTCAATACAGAGAAAATGAAAAGATTTTGATGGGTCTGTTATTTGGAAAAAGATACTAAAATCACAGAGAAACAAAAGGATGTGGCATGTGTGGTCATGGTAATATAAAGTCACTTGTATTTCACGAAAAGAAAAAAGCTACTTCAGCTGTTTTTACTTTATTATTTGTTACTAGAAAGAGAGAAGTCGGTTCACAAAGTTCCCATTGGCCAAGAAGTTAAAACATCTGTTGAAGCCACGAGTGAGTTGCCAGCCACGTGCAGCGCACTGGTGCTGCAGCAGTGCAGCTCCGCTCTCACCAGCACACCTTGATCAGCAGCAGCACCAGTTCCTGCTGAGAGCTGTGGGAACAGAGCAGTGCATTCTAGAGTGCAGCCACATCTGAGTACAGCTCAAAATAACCACATTGCAACCAAGCATTGTTCTCTCCTGGATGTCCCCTCCAACTGTTGTAATTTATGTTGCTCAGAAAAGGAAACTATCCACGTTTTCCAACTAAAACTAATGTTGGGTGTCTGCTGCATTCAGGGTAATGAATATTGATGTTTGTAGCCATCTTCCAAATGAGGTAACTAAACAATACATATATGGTTTCCACCAGTCTGGAGTCTCCAAGAAAAATCATTAAATTGTCAGTATGGATGATCAGCTCTGAAGGAAAAATAAGTATTATTGATGATGACAGCATGCTATTGTATCTCTGCATCATTATGCCAGAGGTGTACCTTTTCAAAGCATCCCATGAGAAGTAGACAGACAATACCAATAATTGCCTGTGTGATTGCCATTTAGCTGCAACAGCCTGAAAAAACATGTCTAAATCTTCTAAATGTCTTATTATTTTTTTAAGCATGGTACATTCTGCCTCAGAGTATTTCAAATTATATCATTCAGTGTAATTAAAAATCTTCTCACAATTAACTTTGTGGCAGAAAAGAAATCCTGAAGACTAAAAGGAGATAATTTGAAAGATAACTTGGATACCTCAGAAAGTACAGTGACACACAGTCTACAATGGAAAAGAGTTCCAGGAACAGGGATCTCAAAAATTTCCATTTCAGTTACCAACCATGCTATTATTACGCATCAAATGTCCACAGACACTGCCATCACAGAAATTATTGAGCTAAAATTTCTACTGAGGCACTAATTTCAGGGTTTCACTATGAAACAAGGATTCTAACATAAATTAAGTCTTACTGCATTTTTTTTTCTCTAATAAGTCTCAAAAATCAATGGTCTTTGTTATATGTATGCAATAGCATACAGTGTTGTTTGACATACAATCAAGGTTCCGGTCCCTGTATCACCAGATTTCACAACAGCAATGCAGAGAAACGATGCCTGCCAACTATCTTTATTTTTATTTTTGTTCAGTTTTGACAGTTGTCTTCCGGAACGGACTTAATCAAAAACATCCACAAATTATCTTACTGCTTCCATTTTAGTTGTTTGGAGAGGGGGTTTAGTACATGGATATTAATATATTGCAACCACCCTAGCAAGACATGCTGGGCAATCCATGTGAAAAGGGACACTGTGAATATGTAATATCCTCATGTAGTTCCATCCATAGGTAGTCACAAGAAGAAAACTTCTATGCACTGCAAATCCTGATGCAAATTAGAAAGTGTTCTTTACCATTATCAAGAAAACTTCATTTTTATTCCCCTGGGAAATGAAGCTCAACTATTTGTTACAAAGTGCTGGTGAACAGTATTCACTACAAATATGTTAAAATGGCATATATTACAATTAATTAGATTTCCAGAGGAGTAATGTGGTATTTGGGTTTGACATTAAATCAATTCAACCTTTACAGATACTCTTGACAACCCCACCCGTAAAATCAATAGTAAAACCTTGTATCCCTCAGAAAGGACAATGATATCCATGTGAAAATAGGAATTCGAAAAAATTTGGAATTGTCTGTAGCAAGTAGCTTTGGGATTATTCCAGCATCTGTACAGTATTTAAAATGGCTTCTGAGATAATCATATTCCCAAGCCCAATACAGAGGGTCTTTAAAGCTGTAATTGATAAGTGTGAATATTTTTTGTATGTTATCATGTACATGGCACTTTTTTTTCCCATTATCAAAGGAAAGTTAAAAAATATTGGGGTTAGCTTAAGTTAAATTCTTTATCTTCTCTTCGCAGCTACTCTAACGAAGTGGCTTCACAAATCACACACTGATGGTGAGATTCTAAATTACCCTTATGATAATTCACTATAGGACCACAGGGAGGAGGAGGCGGCAATATCCTTTGCATGAAAAAAAACTTTTTCTAAGATGGCTTTTATTGTTGTCACAACTCATCTTCCAGTTTCTCATTATGTTAAATAACAATATCAAAAAAAGAGTGAGTTTTCCAGAAAGATACCATAAGCATCAGTCTAAGAACCAAGACCTGGCAGTGACAGAAGGAGCTGGCAAGACACTTTCACAATCACTGAAAATACCCAGGCTTGAAATGGGAAACAAAATGAAAGAGTCCTGAAGGATGCAGCTACCGCAAAACAATTCTGAATCTCCCAGAGTGGAAGAATATAAATATTCATTGTGTTCAGCGGAGAATAGCACATTGCAGGCTCACTGCAAAATAAAGACACTTTAGTATATATTGAGGCCTCATAAGAATGGGATTTGCCAATTAAATCTGAGGGGTGTGATCATTTCTGTTGTGATATGGTGAATAACATGCTGAGAGATGCTCAGATGAAAGGGGTTTGAATCACTGCAATATTCTGTTTCAGCCTTCTTTTATTTTTTTCCATCCTGTGTAAATATGAGAATGAAATGTGGTAGACAAGCCTGGGGAGACTTAAAGGAAGGTTATTTTGAGGATGTTTTTCTTTACTTATGACAGCTAAATGCTAAACTAATACCAGCTACATTTACTTTTCTTTTAAAGCTTGTAAATTGCATCTAATTAATAGAACCTGATGAAGTAAGATACCTGTATTCCTTCAGATTTGGATCTAATGGAATTTTTCCATTACATGTCGTGATTAAATCCTGGGACTGTGTTGTGCATATCTAAACAAACTCCCTTGGTTTCTTCCACCAAGTAAGTGTGGTGGACCGAGGATGGCCACCCTGCCAGTGCTGTAATTTTTAATCTTTTCACTGTAAGAAGAAAAGCCTCCTCACTGTGACTCTGAGGCTGAGGGAGGTCCTAATGTAACCTGGCAGCATTTGCAGAGAGCAGCACAGAAGAGCTCAGCACGTTCCTGCAGGTTTCATGTCCAACAATCCTCACAAGGAGGTCAGTCCTTTGCAGAGGTGGGGGCAGGCGAGGCACCGAAGGGATGGACCCAAGATTGTCATCACCCTCATCATTCACATTAACACAGAACATAGGAAATGAGTTGTGACCACAACTCCCAGAGTAAGAGCAGTTCAGGGAGAATATAAAACCCTCTTCTTGAAAACCTGATAATCCATCAGAATACAAGGAACCCTAATAGAAACACAGAATAAAAACCTGCTGTCTGGCATCTCCACAGTAGTCTCTAGTTCCTAAACAACCTCTGCCAAAACCCAGTACATTTGTGTGTATATACCATTGAAAATGAGATATTTAAGGAGTGTTTTGAAGGAGAATCAACATCATTTTATGGGAGTATGTTGGGAGCTCTTCTGCCTGAGGGCACGGAACAAGGTGCTGGAAGCAGTGCTGAAAATGAGGTCCGAGAGCACTGCACTCACTTTGGACCTGAATGGATCTGAGGGTCACATGTTCCCAGTACGGTCATCATTACTGTTTTATTATTATTTATATTATTACTGTTTAACTGGCAGGCACAGATATTTAAAGAAATCTAAAGGAAAAATTCCTTCATGTATATCTATATTTAAATCACATTTCACATGTCTTGTATAAACCCCATCCCTATTAACAACAAGAAGAGTACTTCAACCCTCACCAGATTCTGTAAGGCACTGTCTGTCATTTCAATATGACATACACTTATTTATTTAGAAAATGAAGCCATCAAAACCTAAAACACTACCAAAAGCTTCCCAAAAGGTTTTAGTGATAATGGGTGGCTCTGTCTGGAGGATCATTTAGCAGAACTGAAAGAAATATATCCATCTAATGTAAATAATAATTATAATAATAACAATAACAACAACAACAATAATAATTTAATTAACAACATTTTCCCCTGCTATCATGGCACCTTGTAAGGTGACAACTAGCAGAGAGTTTTCACTGAGCATGAAGTATCTTATTTCGGGTCATATCCTACAGTACATATTTTGATTGCTGCTCACCCTTATCACCTTTTGGCAGATATCATGTAATCTTCATGCAGCAACATAAATTACACCTATGTCCATTTTTCCTGATAATCTCATTTACTGTCTCCCAGTAGCCATCAGCTTCCAGTGTACATACAGCTATATGCTAAACCTCATTTAGGTCTCTAAAAATTATTGTCACAATTTCCTTTGATTTCAGCAAGGCTTGGATTTGGCCTAGGGAATTTATCCCATTTATTTGCAAAGCTTTTGCTAAGTTTGTAAATCCCTGGAGTAATGTTCATATCGCAGGGAAAGAAATTTCTTAAATGTGACAGAATTGATAAATTTCTCAAGCACAGAAAAGTTTGGAGGATGCAATTTCTATAGCTGGAGCAGTCATCTGGCACACTGGGTGACAGGAAACTGGTTAATCCAATGGGCTTCCTAAGAATTTTTTTAAACATTCTCTCCTCCACCCTTTCAAATGGCCATACAACCACTGTCAGATTCTATATTAATATGCATTATAGGGGCAAAGATGTGAATAAGTTAAGCAACAGTCTCCTCCCAGGCTCTTGCTGCTGATCCATAAGCCTTATGATGTGTAGTATCATCATTTTGGAGGTCATACACTGAAAAGGTTTAATTTTGCTTAGTTATATAAGAACTTCATTGCTGCAAAATAATTCATATCAGCTAGAAAAAATAAGCACAGCAATCAGTTGAAACTTAGCTCTGGACTCTTCTTGTCAAGAGTAATCCAGAAGGAAGTAGAAGAACAAAAACAAGTAAAGGGAAATGACAATTTTCATAAGCAAACTATGAACAGCTGCTCCAGGGTCAGTAACTGGAAAAATGATGTTAAGGATCCTGCATTAGCTGGGTAACGTGTCATTGCTAAAACAAATCAGTCCAGATTTGAACCATTGTGTGGCTCAACATCAGTACCAATTAAGGTGGCAGAAGACGTATAAGGAGCCTGGACAAAGGATATTATTATGTTACGAGCTATATTGATTTTTACAAGGGTTGTTTGATTGACTGACTGATACTGTCAAGTAATTAGCTTTAATCTAGGGTTACAATGACCAGAAGAAATCCTGAATCAGGTTATATTAGATTTCTGATAGTACTTTACTGATACAGGAAAGTGTTCAAATAAGGCAGGACCCTGGTTTCCTTTGTAAAGTCAGTGTTACACAAATGGTGTATGCAGAACTTGGCACACCCAGGAGGTGCCCAGGCTGCACACAAATTCAGGTCACATAGGCAGTGGTCAGAGAAGAATGAACAACCTGATAAGAGACCCTGATAAGCACAGGAGTTCTCTATAATTAGTTTAACATTTTGGCATATCTGATATTTTAAAAAATGTATATGTGAAATAGTATGCAAATTCAAAGCGCTTTTTTGTTTGTTTTTGTCAATGATTTTAAAAGACAGCCACAGGGGATAGAGAGGGGGAAGATGCCAAGATCACTTGTCCACTGTGGTGACTTCTCCCACTGACAAAGCCATGGCACTTCCAAGAGCATTTATAAATTGCAAGCTCATCACCCATAAGAAAACCAGACTAACTTGGTGTCAGTAACCTGGCCCTAAAAGTGAGCCCCTCCAGTGCATTCCTGATCCCAAATCCCAAGCTGACACTTTGTTACCTGCAAGGGAATCCTTTGTGGGCAGGAGACCAGGTTACAGACATTTGCAATACCTCTCCTAGTAGAAATAATGGCAAAATGTCTTGGTTTTGTCTTTATCAGCCCCAGCTCTTTTCCTCCATTTCACATATATGCCTAATTTTAGACAGTCTATAAAAACCACTGCATGTTTTGATCTCAGAGGTCCCCAACAGACCTGTTCATTTCCACACACATTCTTGCCTTCCCTCCATTGCACTTCCACACTTGGATTTGCTCAGTGTGATGGGTCACTCTGCTTCCACAAATATTGCCTCCCTCCTTTCACACATTTCCTCTCACATTCCCATCCTCCTCAGCCCAAATAATTCAGCTCCATACTCAGGAAAGTCTCTACTTTCTCCCACTCGTGCCTAACATATATATATATATATACAGATATATAAAATATACAGAAAAACTCCCAGTTTTTTTCATATGCTTTTCCCCTCTTCCTGAGCAGAGCTCCTTTACTTAAAGGCATCTAGTTAGACCACTTTCCTGTTCCAAGTAATAAACCCAACAATTTGGGACTAAGACCAACAGGCAAATACTGCCACTGAATTGCCCTGCTCTGGCTTCACCATCTTCCTTTGCTTTCTGTGTGATGAGCTACATGTGGCTGCAATCATCTCAACATACTTGTTTCTGAAGCATCTATCAAGCCTTCAACTACATGCAACTTATAAATAATACCATTAAAATAGCATTGGAGGTCCTGACAGCAGGTGTGTCGTGATTTCCACAACAGGCAGTGCCACTGAATGAAAGCCCAGTACAGTGCTGAAGGTACCTATGTCTAAGAGAAACACATTATTTCTGCCACTGTGCTTGCCTTTGCAGTATATCCAGGCTCAAATATAATTATCCTTCATCAGGATAATTTTATATTCATGGTATTTAAACAGTTTGAAAAATAGCAGTAGTGTGAGCAAATCACAGCACAACTTACCTCTGCAGAGCTTTTAAGGTAAAGTCCTGTTCTTGGTCACTGGGTGGGGCAGGTAGTGGTATTGTTGAAACACAGTACATTTTCTTATTAAATCTCTTTTTTCCCCCTTTTTATTGATTTGCAGATCTTTGTTCCCAGAGTGAATTCTCAGTTCTTTTCCTGGTGACACATTTTGTGCATTGATATTTATTGTGGGTTTGGCTGTATATATGTATGCCCCAGGGCTTCAGCTCTTATCAAGACAGAGATTCGGTGTCTCAAAGCTGCAGGTCCTGTTTTTTTCTGGTTCAACACATCCTTGCTCTGGAAATTTCTGGGTTTGCTTGTCTTCTGAGAATTTACAAACTAAGACAAAGTTCTGGAGCAAAGAGAAATGTCTGTATATGTGACAGAAAAATAGAAAAAAGAAAAATCACAGCTGTTCTGATCAAATACACTGCCAGCTCATTTGAAAACTGTACTAATTCAGACTGAACCAGCATAAGCTGATGTGTGCAGGCAGACATTTACAGCCCCCCTGGAGCCCAGAACAAAGCTCCCACCCCAAGGACCTGCTGGCGGCTGGGTGGCTTTCAGAGCCAGGGACAAACCGTGGCTGAGCCTTACATAGCCCAGCCCGTGCCCTCAGGAGAGCAAATGGGAGATGTGCCATTCTTTTCAAAAAGAACATACTTGAGTTAAAAGTTGTCTGGCCACCACTGACTGCAAGTCTAAGGGGACTAATGACATATTTTTGTGTACAAGTAGCTCCTGTGAGTGCAAATTACACACAAAACCCTCAGTAATCAGGTTTTGGAAACTTGACCCCAGAGAAAAGGAACTTATTTCCTCTTTTTAAAAGGAATTTGCATAACCTGCCATTGTTTTTAGGATGATGTGGCATAGCAAAAAGTAAGTTTAAGAAAACAGTAGTGTAGGTTGTTCCTTAGACTAGTTTGGAAACGTCAAACTAGTGCTGGCTGGGATAATGTCACTGCTGTTGGAGATCATGGAATGGGGAGGATAAGACAGAAGGCATCAGGCACACAAATAAGCACATGCAACTGAGATTTTTACATCTCTCATGAAATCATCTATTTTCACTTCGAAAATTGTCCAGCTGGTGACACAATTATCCCTTTTAACTTTATTTTTTTAGGAAGGTAGATGTGGCTTCTGGGAGAGAGTTAAAAAGGACTTGAATTGGATCAAGGTTTCTGCCCATGGGGACAGTGCACAGTCAGAAATGGCTACTATGCGTTTGCAGGAATTTCTCCCACATTCTCGCTCAATACTTTTTCTTTGCTAAAGAGAGATAAAGCCTTCACATAGCTTCTTACAATAACTGCCCTTTTCCTTCTGATGGGGTAACAGTTAAGCTTAGGAAGCAAGAATTCGACACGAACCAGACAGCACGTACTTACCAAGCAGATTGCTCTGAAACAGAAGTAATGCCACGTATTTCCCAGAACACCAGAAGCCTACAATCAAAGTACCAAAAATACTAACCAAGTCCCTAGTTCCTCAAACAGTTTCAGCCTGAAAACAGAGATTGCAGACAATCCATGAAATCTGAGAAGATGCTGCTTTTGATTTTCTGTGGAAAATGTTCAGATAATTAATATAACATACAGCAATAAAAACCTCAAGACAAGGTTATATTTATTGAAAATGAATGTATTTTATACTCAGCAGCAGGAGAATATCACGTGTTCCTCCCATTTGGAGAACGATAGCCTAATAATTCTTTCCTGGCATGGAATGCTAGCCCCACTGAAATCAATAGCTGCATTATCAGAGCTTCACTATCACCTCAGTCTTTATGACTGCCAGTTCCTTGGCCATTGAAACAAAATTTCAAAGAAAGAATTCTATTTCAAAGCATCTTTATTCACTCTAATATACAGGCACGAACCAAGTAAGTTTTTCACTATTATGACAGACCTGACGTTCATTTTTTGGTCATATAAAAACAGCCTTACTAGGCAAAATGGGAAAGACAGGGAGGATAATGATAGCATAACAATGCTGCTTAGGAGGGGAAAATGTATTCCAGTGGGTTTGGGGAGTATTCTTTTATCTGCTTTGCTGGAAAGAACTGTATCTTTGTGAAACAGCCAATATTCAATAACCGTGCTTGTTCTTTTTCATTCTAAAACAACTAAGACAAACTATAGATAAAAAAGAAGATATTAGATTTGCTTTTAAATTCCAGTTGTTGGGCTGGCTGTGATTTTAGACGCAGCTGTAATTCAACACCACTGCAGGAGTTCCCCACTCCCTCTGACTGCCCCCTAAATGATTTACATGCAGGAACAGAGACCAGGATAAGAAACAGCAGATGCCGGATAAAACCACACAAGCCACATGCTCAGGAGCTGTGAAAGTACAAATGTAAAGGGAGATGCTGTGAATCACCAGCAGGAATTGCAGCTTGTTCAGCCCTGCCTGGGCTGTGTGCTGCAGTGCCCTGATGCCCAGTGTGGTCTGCCCGCCAGTGCTCCTGGGATTTATGGCACTCTTGTCCCAGCCATGCTAACCACAGGTCTCTTTAAACAGTCTAAAGCTTATATAGGTCTGATGCAAGCTACAGAAATGACTACAATATAGATGTTCCCAGAGAGATTGTGTTTCTTGCAGGCCAAAAATCCATTAACTACTTCTGTGTTTTTCTTTTTTTCAGCTGCCATTGTCTCATTCCTGCAGACAAGATTCACTTACAAAGCGCTTCTTTGAAGCCAAATTTTATTCCACAACATCTATTTTAAGAGCAGATACCAAAAAATCGGCAGCATTTCATAGCATCTCACAATGCCTTGAAAAAGCACAAAGCCCTCTGAACATAAGAGGAAAGCAAAAGTAATTCAAAATCTTCAAGCCAGAGCAACTACCAAAGGGCTTCCCCACATACCATGTGTGTAGAAGAACACAGCTACCTTTGTTTCTAACTTCAGCTGGATCTGGATATGCTTATAGAAAATATACCAGTAGAGTAATTGTCTTATTATTTTCTTTATAAAGAAGGCTTAAAATTAAAAAGTGTTTTAGCAAATTAGAACCGAAATGTCTTTGTTTAAGCAATAAAACCTGTTCTCCAGTGTTTCAAATAATACTATGAACCCAGCCAACATTAATAATAATGACAGTAAGCATCCATTCAAGGCAGCAATTAAAATAATATTATCTCCTGGGTTTGAGGAGCCACTTACTTAACAGGAAGGGACTTTATATTTGCACTGACACACAGATGGCACTTTAGTTCTAGCAAAAGAAACAAACTCAAATACTTTACAGAAACACTTAGAACCCAAATGATAATTTTAGTATATTCCCAAGAATTCCCAAAGAGAATTGTCTGTATCTGAATATCAGTTATTTAGCTATGTGACTATGAGAACATATCAGATAACATCTAGAATTTACAGTAATAAAATAAAACTGGTGCCTTAACAGGTTCATTGGAGGCCAGAGGAAGGTTTCAGATGGCAGCACTGTGTCCTGTGGCCCTGCACCTCCACTGGGACACGCTGAGGTGCTGCCATCAGCACAAAGAGGGGGTGATGATCCTCTGGGCATGCCTCTCACTTACTTTTGCTAGTCAGAAGTGCAGGAGGCCTCAGAAACATGCAAAGAGGAGGTGAGACATGGCTCCACAGGCCACAGCAAGGAGGCAAGGGGAGATTGCCTCTGGATCAGCCACGGAAGAAGGACTGAGACATAATGGGGGCTAGGAGAGTTATCAGCAGAACAGTCTAAGAACTGATGCAGCATGTTGGTTCACATTTAATTACGTACACTAAAGCCTTAGATTTGAAGTCTTTTACTATTGTCACCAACACCAGAATGGAGAGAGATGATGTAAGATTAACTTCAGGAACTTTAGCAGCAGCCCATTACATTTTGATACTAAATACTCATTGTCAATTATAAAAGGTGACCTATCCTCAACATGAAACCTGAATGGAGTATTTACATTTACCGTATCCACCTGTGCATTGGCAGAAATCAAACATTTGTAATATAAATGCTTCCGTTCCCATCTTTGGTTCAAATTCAGGAGTGATTGAAGGTTGTGACCATCTGGGGGTATTTGCATGATCCCTGTTAAATTAACTCCCTGCTTCACTCCATGTTTTCATGGACAGCTGTCACAGCACAGCTGCAATCTCTTGCCTTTTTGGCAGTTCCATGGCTAAGCAAGATTCATGGAAACTGGTTCTGGAAAGAGAATAACACGGGCTTGAAATGAGTTGGCTGTTGTGCAGGCTGGTTCTGGGTGCTCTGAGCTCCTCCTCTGGAACTGCTCCTTCACACCTTTAAAAGCGCTAAATCCACACCTGCAAGGGCACAGCACAGATAGGTACAGGAGGAGTGGGAAATAGCATTCTGTATGGCACAAAGAACAGGTTATGTACCTTGAGAACTTAAAATATCACTTTTCTAAGGAAAAAAAATCAGCTCATTCGCTGTTGGCAGATATAGTGAGCTTTCAGACAGAATAAAATAATTTTGTGAATAAATACTTATTTACTCTGAGCTCAGGGTTTCTCTGCCAGCTCATCTGCAGAACCATGATTAACTCAGCAGATGTAACTCTGCCTCCTCCACTGCCCAGCCCCACCACAGTGTCCGATTTTAGTTACCTGGGAGACATCAGAGAAATTTCAGTAAGAATGCCAAGCAATTGGCAACACCGAGTCTTTAATGAATAAGCACAGATGCACTCATTTGGTTTAATTTTCAGTTTAGGTTAGTAATTGTCAGTTCCAGAAAAGCAGAGAATAAAAGTAGAGTGAGAAGTCAGTGCTCACTGGAACTTTTAACATTTCTTCACAACCCTCTGCCAATTTACTGCTTAACACGAGCTGCAAGGTATTAGAAGTGAAACATGCAGATTTTCAACTAAATAATGGAAATGTGATTGAGCCATGGTAAACCAAATGAGAGTAAGAGAGAATCTGGGAATATGCATATGCAATAAGGAATATTACAAAGTTTCTTGGGCCCTGCAGTATGACAATGCACTCTGATGATCATCTTTATTAGATAGCACTAGATAAAGAGCCAATTCATTAAAAATTAATGTCACTGTACTGCCATCCATACATTATACATAGCCATAAAGTGAATGTGGACAGCTAAATGCTAAATCTGTTGGAAATAGCTGCAAAGTGAAGTAGGAGAGTGTGTCATAAAATAGTAGGAACCATGTAATAAGAAGGCCATACAATAAAATGGGGAGAATAGAAAGATGATCTGACTCTGAGTCTGTAAAATCAAATGAGATTAGAAAAACTACAGTAAACCAAACCTTTGCTCTGAAACAGAAAAATTATTCTTAGAAAATGTACAACAGCAAATATAAGAACCTCATTAAAGAGTGAAACTGGAGGGTGGTAAATACAATGACAAATGGAAGAGAGATGTTTGATTGCAAAACAGCAGTGCTATTCACAAAAAGAAAACCATTTTATTGCATCTTTTGATGAAAGCTCAACAATGTGGGGCATTAATATCACTGAGGCAGAATCAGCAAGAGGTATGAAAACAGGCAGATAAACCTTTTTCATTCAATCACAAAATGAATATCCAATTTACACCATGCTCTCTAATTAAATAAGTTTCATTTTCAAGCAATTTAAAAATCTATGTTTCATTTTTCTAAAATTTCTTGAAGTTTTTGATTACAAAATGAATGCCTGTGACAAATTCCATGGTTTTGGATTAAAAGAGCTATTTAGAATAGTCATGTTTGCTCGAATGATATTTCTAAAGTTTGTAGATAGCTTTACTGTGGACTTCAACTATCTCAAATAAACCACCATTTGGTATGTTCAGCCCTAAAAAGATATGCCTTTAAGAACATTTACCATTCCACATATTTATATAGCAAGATACTTTCTGAAATTATTTTGCTAAATAACGATTCCTTCACAGTGCATTGAGAAAAAGTGTTTCCTCATGGTGATGATGAAGAGGAAGAGGTGGAACTTCAAAAAAAATGTTTAGCTCAAACACAGATGTATTTCCATAAACACTGTCTTAAATCCTAATATTCCCAAGACTTATTCACTAGGCACAAAATCAGGCATACTCAAACAATTCTATCTTTTGAAATCAAATTTCAAAAGGAAAATTATATAGAGAACCTACCTGCTTACCTCTCAAGCTAACAACCAGGTTTAGGAATGCAACACATACACACTGGTGCAATTTAAGAGCCTGCAAAAAAGCTGAAAGAACTACAATAGTTACCATGAGGCCACTTTTAAAACTTGACCTGGCTGGTGCACAGGAAGAGTGTGATTCATATTCAGAATGCCATTAAATACAGCTAAACCAGGCAAAGCTCTACTCATTTCTACTACACTGAAATGAAATTCTGACCCTGCAGCTCTAGAAGCTCCCAGCCTGACAATGACAGCACGAACAACACGCCATATCAATTAGGGATGACAGGCGCTGGCATTTCTGAGCCTCTGTGAATGTCTATGCTTCGTGTTTCCAGCACGTACTTTGGTTTTAATTGTCTTGTTGCACTGCAGTACAATTCACTCTAAAAATGCATTGGTGCAGCTTAGTGGAGCTGGACTGCCTGGACTGAGCCTGAGCCATGGATCCCATCCTTTTCCTGTTCAGACCTCTCCCTAATACAGCTGTGTGTTGCACATCTGTTTTTACAAAGTATTTATCATCGGGGTTAGACTCTCACTTTGATATTTCAAACAAAATCCTGCAGACTACGAACAACTTTTGATTTTAGCAACTTCTAATGACAGCCCTTTGGAACAACCCAGACATAGACAAAGATTAATATAAAGAGAGCTTGGAAGTAAGTTTTGAGTTTGGGGTAGGAAAGACCCCTCAAACTTATGGATCTGGAAAGCATTTACTCCATGCCTCAAAGATCTTTGTAGATTATAAATATGGAAACTAAGAACAGAA
The DNA here is from genome assembly GCA_013397115.1 of Edolisoma coerulescens. Taxonomy (NCBI): domain Eukaryota; kingdom Metazoa; phylum Chordata; class Aves; order Passeriformes; family Campephagidae; genus Edolisoma; species Edolisoma coerulescens. Next base: position 900,438 of record VWZW01001240.1, read on the forward strand.
AAGGAATTATTCACCACATTATTAAACATGACAAAAGCTTCTGAATTGAAGCTTAAAACAGGCTATTTAAGATTCCAGCAATCCCTAGGACTTTGGCAACAAAAATGTTCAAAAGCCTTTTATAGTTGCTGTCAGATTTATGCAAAGCATTTGAGATTCCTGTGAACTTATTTATATAACAACCTAAAACTTGAAGCCAACTTGAAAGTCTTCCTATTCTAATTATTCAGTATTGGAGGTGCTGTACAAAAGATAGTCAATGTTCTTTGTTGAACATATCCTAAAATCGTGGCCAGGAAAACACAGACTTTGGGTGAACATTTTATGGGATGGCTGTTATTGTGGATGAGCTGCATCATTCGATATAAAAGTTACTTGGTGGTTTGTTTTCCTGTTTTCAGAGACATAGGGGAGATATCACTGTGTGCTACATTCCACCCACATTCTGCCCCAATAATCTCGCATCATTATTTTTAGGAAAATGCTACAGCATGTTAAAATAAAATGAAATAAATGCTTCCATCTCTTTTCAGAAATGTACCATTAGAAGACTTCCTGGAGTCAGACTCAGGATGGACATAGGATATTATTTGGAATTGAGGCCCAACTGACCTGGATACAAGGCACTGTCATTCACAACTATTTGGTTCTATCCCCCATGAACACTCTGCCATCACTCTGGGTCATGCCTTCAGCTCCAAAATGGAGAGGGACATCAGCTGTAAATGCATCCAGCATCTCTCCAACAGCATCCACACTGCAGGCAGGGGACACCATGGGAACAGGAGCGGGACATGACCTCACTGGGTCTGCGAGATGCAGTAAAAGCCACTATACGGTAAAACAGCTCCCACCCCAAGAAGCCTTTCAAGCTTTATCTTTCAAGATCATTTGAATGCGTTTGCCATTTCATCACCCTCTGCCCAAAAGCTCTCAATGCCATTTCCCTTCTTCCCAGGTCCCAGTTTTCCTGTTTCACCATTCCCTATCTCAGTGAGGTCACTCATTCTCTGCTATTTCAGCTACTCCCCCTTCCCCCTTCATGTCAGCACTTCCCAACCACGCAGGCTGTGCATACTTTCATCACAGACTTGCTTGTCAAGCAGACTTCTAATTATCTCATGTCTTTATATAAATACTTCATCAGGTGTCTGCAGCTTCACAAAACCAGGGGTCTAAGAAGAAATAAATACAAATCTTAGAGTATTGACATTCCATAGAGACTTTATTATGCATTACAGACACAACAAAAGGGCATTTGTCTGTATTACCTGGGATGTGAATTATCTTTTGTAAGCATTGTGAAACTGGTCAGATTGTTTTATCCCTACATGTCTCTAACCAATCAATGCCCAAATGAGGGAACCTACACAGAAGTTAAGAATTTCTTCACTGAAAACATACAGTTCCTCATCATTCTTGTTTCTTTTATCACTACGCAACTCAGTAAATACTAGCTTGTATTAATTATTCAAAAGAGGAGAAAATTTATAACCCAAATGTGACAAGAAGCAAAGTACACAAGACCATAATTCCTTTCATTTATCATAATTTTGCCACATCAATCAAGAACCAGAAATGCAGTTGCAGCACTCCTAAAGAGAAACCCACACATGAACTAAGTACCACAAGCACTAAGGATGCCAACCTCTCTGGCTTGGGCTTTTGTTTGTTTGGTTTTGTGTTGTCTTATTTGTTTTATTGTGCTGATGAGCATAGTTTAACACCCATGGATTGTTATAAGCCAATGTGGATTCTCTCTCTTCCTGTGTTTCTTTCTTACAGGATTATTCCATATACATTCTAGCTGTGGGATTTTTATGGATTAAGACAGAAGCCAGCAGCATTCTTTATTCACTGCTTTTTGGCATAAAAACACCACTTTGATTGCTTTTCTTTTTTTCTACTTAATCATGTTTTAGACAGACAGCATCCAGGTTTAACTCATCCCAGCTCCATTTTCCCTTTTTCCATTTAGCAATAAGAGTTACAGAGGTTACAAAGAGCAAGGAAAAGGTAGTTTAATATTTAGGTCAATGATACCTGTGGAATCTTGTGAATCTGTGCTGAGTTCTCAATGAATCACCAGTGACTTACGGTGCAAAACCAATGACATAAAGGGGTAAAATGTCTATAAAGTCTCTAGGATTCATTAGCTATTAGAAATAAAATATTAATATCTCCAATATGAGCATCCTTAAGACATGAACAGTGAATTGCATGCCCTCGGTCAATCTCATCAAGTTTATGCCAATACAGATCCCACTGAACATAAAGGTGGGAAACCCATCCACACAGGGAACACAACAAAAATGAGCACCCCTAATTTCCCTTGTGTTGCCTGGATCACTTGCATTAAGCCAAGTGAAGCCTCCACAACTTGTGTTGTATTTATTTTACCGGCAGGTGTAAGAATAGTGCCAGTTAAAACCTCTTTGGAGACAAAGCAAAATCCAGTGGCTTTTACTTCCTACAGTAGTTCCCATCACCCCAGGATCACTGCACATTCAAAGTGAACTGGAACTTCTCTCACCGCCATACAACTTTCCTACAAAAACAAAAGCCCTGAGAAAACATCTGAAAAGAAAACAAAAAGGCAGTGAACATACCTCTCTCTCTTCCTTGCAGAAGACATCTTTTTCCTTCTAGCAGAGAAAACAGCCAGCTCACTACCAGAGACAGGCAGGCACAACCTTTCTAAGCACACTGATCCACACATTAAGTTTGCACTTGCTTCTAAGCAGGGCTGTTTTCCTGGTTTTTGATGAGGACTTATTTACTTTGGGGGATTGTATGATACTAAGATGTCTAATAGGATACAGAGCCTTTTGCCTGCAGGTCAGTGTGTTCAATTTCAGCCCAGCTTATGCAGGTTGATCTTGCACCACGCCGTGAGCTCCGCAGGGACCGTCCCCGACTCCCACAGGCACTGGGGGACGCTCGGGGCTCTCAGTGGGGACAGAAGCGCTCAGCCCCCAGGAGCAGCTAGCTCCTGCTGATGGAAAGTCGATTGTGCTGCACAGAGACCAAGGTGAAACAGTGCTCCTGACAGCTTTGCTCCTGTTTCATTAATAAAAGAAAACACTGGGGCTGCCCCATTTGTTGTAGGGAATTGCGGTGACAGATGCACTTTCACCACGCATGCAAAGGGCCTTAATCACTTCTGCAGCCCACAAGAATCTGTCCCCAGCACACAGCCCATGGCACATCCAGCCAAAAGGATGCTATGAATAGCCACTGAGGAAATACAGTGGTTCTCCAATAACACAATTCAAGGCCTTCTATAAACATTAAGCTTCTTTTTTTTTTTTTTT